>OY796892.1:24132875-24862106 GCA_963680785.1 Diplosoma virens | reverse complement strand
GAGCAGTTTTATTTTGGCGAGTGAAAACATTTGTTTTGTACCAACTCTGAGTAATAGCCATGATTTTTTTAGGTTTGATAAAGATGCTGCGTGTGACGTTCTTAGTTTTCTTGGTTGGTTTGACGTTTGTTCGAGCTCAAACTCCAAGTCAAGAAGATATCAGACGACTGACCGAATTTTCCACAACTGTTGTGGAAAAAGTGGAGTACTATAAAAATATACCAACCAACCTTCAAGTTGGAAGCCGTGAGTTATTTTTATTTTTTTCAGTGAAAACATTTGAGCCGAATATCGCAAAAGCTGTTTCAGTTTTTGAATCATTTTTACATCAATATGACAAACTGAAGCGCGCTTGAAACTTCAAAATACATACACTATGAAACGAGATTGGCATTATGAGAGACTTAAATACAAAAAATCTAAAAATCTATAAAATGTAAATTTTTATTGCATCATCAGTTAAAAGAAGGCTTTATTTCAGTTTTAAATTTTAGATGGTATACAAACATTTGTAAGGGAAATTTTGATTGTTCAACAAAAAAGGCAAGCGTAAAACTTGCTATTTCGTGGTTGGTTCTAAAAAATGTATCTAGGTTTATTCTTTTAGAGCTGTAGTTCTTAACGTGGAGAGTGCAGCCCACCAGTGAGGCCTATCAAAAGTTTAATGAGGCATGGAGATTTAAGATATTAAGAACCAATTTTGATTGAAAAATACAAAAAAAATGCACTTGTTTATAATCAAACTGATTTGGTAGTTATATCGAGCTGGTTCCCTTATTTCAGATTGATAACCTTTTTTTAATCTTCAGGAGTTTTCGGGAACAAAAATAAAGAAATCAGACAGTTTCAAAGTGATGACTTTTTTTTAGTCTGTATTAGTCTTTTGGGACAATATTCTAAGCAGGAGGCCACAGGTGTTGAGAGTCTCTGGAAAGAGGCCACGGACCATAAACGGTTGGGAACCACTGTTCTAGAGTTTAATTGTTCTTAAGCTACAGAAAAAAACACTGATAGTTTTTCTTTGATTTTATGGCTAAAAAAAACGGACAAAAACTTTGATGTGCATATTAGGGAAACCAAGATGCCCCTAGTATCATGTAAAATATAAACATATTATAAGTTGGCTTCACTTCATTTCCAGTCAAAATTATTTTTAGGAAATTTCTGCTTCTAACAAATCTACAAAATTTAAACAAACCTTTGTTAACAAACCTTTTATTTCAGCTTGTATACTGCAAAGCGATTGCCAAGAAAACGAAGTTTGCTACAACGTGCTGGATGCTCTGACCGATTTTCTTGATACAACTTCTCACACAAATGAATTAGAATTCTTGAAAAGAAAAGCTCGAATCCATGGTCGAGAATGTGTCGTTAACACCACAACTGTGTTCACCTGTTCTAATGCTGGCCAGTACGCCAGAAGGATAGCTTCGCTGTTTGTTGTTATTAAAGACATTCTTTCAAACGAATTGACCGGACTACCAGCGCTTGGCTTGGACTTAGCAAATTTTAATCTTTATATACCAACCTATGACGACCTTCGAGATCGTATGGAAAATTATGACTGTGAACAACTTCGAATGCCAATGACAAGACAAGGTTAGTAATTTTCAAATTAAATTTGTACTAGTTTTTGCGCAAATAACTCTAAAAACGTATCTTGGCAACAATAATAATATTGAAGTATCAAATAGTGCTAATTTAATTTTATTTTTTAAGTTTTAAGTTTTCATTTAATTATAATTTTTAAGTTTTCAAATAACTTTGAAAACATATTTTTTCAATAATAATATTGAAATATCAAATAACTTAATTTTTATTTTTTAAAGAAATTCTTGGTGATACAAACTTTAAAATAACCAATGGTATTGAAGGAACTATAAGTTAAGGATTCTTTTAATACCATTAGTTATTTTATTTTTTACTGAAATAATTAGACACGGACAAGCCCAGTGTAAAAGTTTTATTTTCTCTCTTAAAGCCAATGTACATTTTATTTTAATTCAAGCGAAATTTCAACAAAGAATCTGTCCATTAGTCTTTTATTAATTTTTTTCAGTTGCAATAACTGCTTTGACCAAGACAAAAACAAAAAAACGCTTTCAATTTTGCTTGAATGAAGAAAATGTTAATCGGTGTTAAAATTAGAAAATTCAACATTTTTTTTGTAATAAAACGGATTTGTTACTTTTTTCAACGATTGACCCAATGTTTTACATATTTTTAGGTTTTGCACAACCCTATAATCCTCTTACTCCGTTATTATTGATTTTTGCTTTACGTGGACAAGGAGGTTTAACTTCGGACAATAACTTGATTCTGTTGCTTCTCTTGACCCAAGCGCAACAACCAGGATCAACTGTCGATCAAAGTTTTTACAACAATCCGTTTCTTCTGTACGTTCTCCTTAACAACAACAACAACAACAACAACAATAACAACAATGATAATCTTTTACTTTTACTCCTTCTTTCAAGTCCAAATGGTGGATTTGGAGGCTTTGGAGGGGGCACTGGTTTGGGTTTAGGTTCTGATACCCTTTTCTCAAATCCACTTATTCTTTACACTCTTCTCCTCAGTAATAACAACAACAGCAACAACAACAATAATAATTTATTACTAATTTTGGCACTTAGTGGTGGCCTTGGCGGTGGTTTCGGTGGTGGTGTAGCTGATCCCAACAATCCATTCGGGGGTAGTGGTGGTTTGGGTGCTTTGTTGCCTTTGTTACTCTTGACAAATTCAAGTTTGTTTGGCACCAATACCGGAACCAATAACAACAATCTTTTGCTAATTTTGTTATTGTTTGGTGGTTTTGGAGGTGGATTTGGTGGCGGATTTGGTGGCGGTGTGGCTGATCCAAATAATCAATTCGGTGGTAATAGTGGTTTGAATATTTTATTACCTTTGTTGTTACTGACAAACTCGAGTTTGTTTGGCAACACTGGCAATACTGGTAGTCTTGACAACAACCTTCTCCTAATTTTATTGTTGTCTGGTGGCTTGGGTACTGATCCAAACAATCCTTCTGGGGGTGGCTTGAACATCCTCTTACCTTTGCTTCTATTGACCAACAGCACTTTGTTCGGCACCAATACCGGAACCAACAACAACAACAACCTTCTCTTGATTTTATTATTAGCTGGAGGTTTAGGAGGAGGAGGAGGAGGTTTTGGAGGTGGATTTGGAAATACAGGCGGATGTAAGTAATATTACATCTTTGATTACGATATTTTACTTTTTCAACAGCAAAAAGAGTAATTACTCATTTTAACAAAAAATCTGAGAAGTGAAAGTGATTTTACATAAAATTACGAAAATCAATTTACTCTTTTGCATGCATAAGAGACGTTTGTTTAAATAAGACGATCCTGATCTTCAAAATATTTTTTCATGACTTATGACAAGTATCTTTCGCTGATTCAAATTAAAACACTAAAAATACGATTCGGTTAGCTATTTGACCACGATAACCCAAAATACTAATCAAGTAAAAACAAAATAGATGTTTAAAAAACATAATGAAAAGCTAAAAAATGAAAAAAAATAAAAAAATACCTTTTTGAAAATTTATTAAGCCTTAGGCAAGTTGCGATAGCAGCTAAAAGTCAGAAGCTTTTTTTTAGTAAGCAAGTTTGGTCAGTTTTCTGCTAGGCACAATTCAAATTTAAACAAACAAGAAATTTAAAAAAAATATTTTTGAAAACGAAACAAAACAATTTCATATTCTATCAGGTAAAGCAGTACGGTTTTAAACTTTCTTTTTTAATAAAACTAATTAATTTAAAGCTGAGTTCTAATAAAAATCTTATGACAATTCTCAAATGTCTTCAGTACAACACCAGAATAGATAATATACTGGGTATATTGTTGATTTTTTTCAAATAATAATGGAAACATTGAAGCGAATTTTTGGTTTTTTATGATAAATTTAGATTTTAGTTTAAAACAGATGTCTTCAACCTGTGGCCTTTTAAATAATTTTGTACGGCCCAATTCGATACTCCACTAGTACCAAAATATATTGTCTTTAAAAGGAATATTTTTTTATTTTTTATGCAAGAAACACAGTCAAAAAGGATTTTAATGATTTAATTTTTAATAAAAGCCTTTTTCAGTTTTAGTTTGATTTACTTTACATTGTGCCACATTGAACATTAGTAGGTTTTCTAATTTGCTCTAGTAGAAAAAAGTTCGACATCCCTGATTTTTATGGCAGTCAATAAAAAAACTTTAAAAAAATTTGTACAAATTGCTGATAGCTATATAAAAAACTTTAAAAATTTTCATTACAAAATCAATCAACATCGATTAATTAAAAGAAAGGTCACTTTTTTTCGCCGGCACTGCACATTTATTTGTTTTACAACGTTAGAAATAATAAACAATAAATTAAATCAAAATTTATGAATCTTTTCACTTAATTACTAAGCACACGTCTTCTGATTTTATAAAACAATTTTTTTGTTTTATGCTTGTTTGTTGCAAAAACGAAACGATAGTTTTCAAATCGATTAGATAAAATTATTAAGATTTTATAAACAACGGGAGATTTTTTGCTATATTCTTATTTTTGCTTATCTAGAATTTTTGCTATGCGATTTTTTGTTGACATACTGTTTTTAATTGCAGTTAATGATCTGCTGTTACCGTTGCTCCTCCTTACAAACAACAACAACAACATTTCAAACGACAATAATATTCTCCTTCTTATCTTACTTTTATCATTTTTCAATCAAGCTCCAGGAACCGGTACTTCACCGTTTGTACCGACCACTGTCGGTTAATTTCAAATTGAAACAACTTTGTTCCACGGATACTTTTAGAATAGGATAACGTTCTTTAAAGTGATGTTTATTTTTTCTATTTTTACCGAATTTGTTGTTGAAATTTTGTTCAGCTCATTTTGAAACATTTTCTGAAGTAAGATTTTTACGAAAATCAATGTTTAATGCCCCCACAACAAAGTTGCGCAACCCAGACCAAACGGTGCGATGCTAAAAAAGAGAATAATCTCTGAAAGCGGAGGGATAGCGTTTGTTGTGGAGGGCTATTTAATTAATTTTTTTTCAATTGGTGAATAACGATTATTTTTAAATTCTTGTAAACTGTTTGTTTTAATAAATTTTTTGATATGCAAAATTCTTTGTTGACGTGCTTTACAAAAGTAGCAGAAATATTGACTTTTATTTATTTTATCTCTATATTTATTCTCCTGACTCCCAGGAAAGCGACGGAGGTGCTAATACATAGGTAAACAATTACTCCAACCTACTTTCGGAGGTGCCAAGATATTGCTGTCTTCTTGTAATTTAATAGAGATATGACTTTAATTTAGAGCTGCTTGCCAAGACCACCAAACAGGGGAAAGTGCCGTAAAGTGTCTATCATAAGAATACAACAGAACGACGTGAGTGGGTTTTGAACCAAAACCATGTTGATCGTAAGCACGGCACTTTAACCACTCGAGCACGCTGCCGACAAATTCATAACATATTCTTATTAAATTCATAACATATTTAGAAGATCAGAAAATGAAAAATCTTATTGAATCAGGTAATGCTGAGATTATTGAGCCAAAATATTTAAGCTATTTTTTTTACTATTAGGCAAAATGACTAAACGTTTATTGTATTCTCTTTTAAAGAGTAAATTACTTTAGGCTTTAAAACTTTTCAGACATCAAAGTTTCTTTAGAAAAATTCTAGGTGTAGTTTAAGGCTTCTAGGTTGACAACAGGCCCGAAAACCTTTACTGGGACACACTTTTTTGAGATAACTTGTTTACAATAGTGATAAATTATCGCAACAAAAAATACAAATTTAAGCAATTTCTGTATCATTTTTGTGCAATAAAGCAACAAACAAAAGAGCAACAAGCTACATGAAGAACAAACAGAAATAAAATTACCGAATTTGAAAAAACTTTGTTTGCCCACGGCTTAATTGATTTTAAATTTGGAATTTTGGAAAAGAAAAAAGTATTATTAACGAAAAAAATTCAAACTGATAATAAAAGTCAAGAGGGTCTTTGCAAATTGCAATCCTAGAAATTTGTGGGATCGTTTTTATTATCTATATTAATTTTAGGATTCGAGGAAAACAAAGACCCGATTTTTTAATCACAGGCGAGCTTGTTGTAGAAAATGCGCTAAAAATTATCAGTGGTTAGTTTCAAGCTGGGCGTTGTAGAACCGAACTCGGACCTGATCCGTTAACTTGATTTAAATCGTTATTAATTTTTTAAGCTTGAACCAGAACTGAACCAGCGAAAATAAAATTTTCCGACTTCGACCTGAACCGTAACATTATTTTAAACGATCCCGTTTCGACACTCTGATTTTAATTTTTTTAATTTATTCAATAGGCCTAGATCAGTGGTCCCCAACCAGGGAGGAATTTTATATGTTCGGATGAGGAATTTAAACGTGAAATTTGATATTGGCATACTATAATAGGAGACACTGGCTTTATAATTCTGCTCATTTGTCTGTCGAAAACCTTTAAAAAATAAAATAAAAATTTAATAAAAGAGAAAGTAAGGACCAGAATTTGCAGAGAATAGATTGACAAATACATTATTTTTTTATCAACCATCTCTTTCTTATTCACTGACATGCTACTGCAACAATAGCACGGGAGAAAGCATGCCACTGCGCTATGATTTCACAAATTGGATATTGCGCCCGTACGGTTCTCGATCACAATTTTCCGTAACTAATTATGCAACAGTCCACTTCAAATTTTTTGAAAGCAACCTCAAATTTTCAACAAATTCAAAATTTGTGTTTTGTTGGACACTGAGATTTTTAAGAAAAAGCCATCGCTCTGATCAGACGAGCTAAAATACCTAAATTATCCGATCAGGTCGACACTGGTGTAGGTTACTGACTTAGGCAAGCTACAACCGGCCAGTCTGACAATTTTCACTTTTAATCGGGCCCATCAAACAATTTATCTTAATGATGGGTTTTGGGTCGCATCCAGCACGTTTTCAAAAACTTGGAAAAAAACTTGGCCAGCAAAGTAAAAAAGTTTGCCTACCCCTGGTCGATACTGTAAAATATTGATTACAAAAAATCTTTTACAAAATTTAAAAAGCTGATTTGCTCTTATGATTTCAAAAATTATAAAGAATGTGGAAAAGAACTAAATAAATGACAATTTAAACAACAGAAACTTCCAAAGAATTTTCATGCAACCCCTTTGTGGTCGCAAACAACTGTTTGACAATTACTGTTATACTGTATAAGCTTTTAAATATGGGAAGGTGTCTAAAGCCTGAAAGGATAGTAACTGATTCAACAATATGAATCTCGTTAAAAAAATAAATTGGAAGGAAAATTTATGTTAAGCTGATAATTTTACTAATGTACTGTAATTGGTGAAATTTTATCTCAAAGTTTATTTAATGATATCAGTTTTAATGTTTATTTACATGACAAGTGTTTTGGGTGTTTTTTTTAATCCTTTCCAGTTAAACTTGCTGTTTTTTTGAAGCCATCCAGCAAAGAAAAAGTCGCCCACAATACTGTAGTATGGATTATCTAGAAATGCAACAACATGACTAAGGTGATAAGTTCCGCCCGAAACATGTTATTTGAGTTATCAAAGGGAGGAATAAAAAGTTTCAAAATGAGCTAAGGGAGAAATGCATTAAAAAAGGTTAACAACCACTTGGCTAGAAAAAGAATAATTTTGTATTTGAAGTTGCTGCAATTTGTTTAGTCACTTACTTGTTGTGTGGCAAAGCAGAGACGTTATAAACAACTTAACAGATGATAAGTTAAAGCAAAAATTTGGCAAAGTGCAGTTTGAAGTAGATAGTATTCTAGAAGGAATGTAAAAGATTTATGGAAACAGAGACGCACCAAAGATAACCAAACGAACTCAATAGACAAAAAGGATTATTATTACTATGATAATTATTTTTAACTTTGTTCAATAATTTTATGTAGGGATTGACAATCTGTTTGTTGTTCCCGACCGTATTATACAGAGTTAGTTTTAACTAATTTCCGATAAAGAGTTACGTTAAGTAGATTAAATTATGTAGAGTAGTGGCGTACCGAGATTTTTTGAAAGTGGGGGGCTATACAACCACAATCAAATATGCTTAGTAGAAAATTTTTTTCAAATCTCGGTTTTTTCGATTTTTCGTCCCCAAAACATAGTAATCTCCAAAAAACAAGGCCTTCATTTTGAATCTGCCTCTGATTTCTCGTATTACTAATCTCCAATGGGGGCATGGCACAATTCTCCCCACTAAAAATGCTACTGACGTAGAATATAAGGCGTATAAAATAATTACTTTTATCAATACTGTATTTCACTCCTATCAATTGTGATGCAACTAAATATCACAATTTTTTAACGATCGAATTCATTCAAACACAATTCGTAAAACATTGTATTAATGACTTCTTTGATCTTGGATGCTCTCAGATAAACTTGCAAAATCCGTCAACCTAGGCTGCTATTGTCGCATTAAAGCTGCTAACAAAATTGTATAGTTGAGTAAAATTGATTATTTCAAGGCATGAAACTTGTAAATTGATTTTTTGAGCATCAAAAAATTTCAAGGCACATAACTAAGCATGTGTATCCTGCTCGGTTAGGCTATATTTGTTATGTTTAGATTTCCTGATTGCAAAATCATGAAATCGGGAAATCATTGCATAAAACTTGGGCAAAATTGTTTTGCTCTTTTTCCCGAATCGTTTGATCTGGTACGCCTATGGCAGAGAGGCAAACTTTTTTTACAGAACGAGTCAAAAGATGACAGTGTAATAAAGAACACAATTGAGTAGGTCATTGGTTGAAATGGATAAAAAAAAGTCGGAAAACTTTTTTGTTTTCTTAAATTTTAGGTTAGTAATGACCTTTTTTTGTTTTTTTTGGTCTTCATCAAACCTGTTGCGTCAGTCTTGGGGCACTCCAGGAAGCAAAATTATTAATTAAAAACACATCAATTCAAACATGAAAACCAAATAAAGTTTTCGTTCATTTGCATAGCACGTTCTTGTTTAAACAAGATTAGATAACTTAGGTTGTTTTGGTCTCCAGTTTCAAATTGATGTGCTTTTATCAATCTCGCGCTCTAGGTCCTAGGAAGCCCCGAAATCAGCACGACAAAACCGTCAGTAAAAAATAAAAGACTAAAAAAAAATCTTCACTTGTTAATAGTTGCAAAAAATGCTTATGACTTAGCACTTGTTTAAACTTTTAAGGAAAAAAATTGAGTTGTCATAATGCCAGAAATTTGTGGACGGCAAATGCACGTGGAATCTCAAGGATCAAATCAATGGTTCGCTATCCCCGGCTTATGGCCACAATACACGAACCATGCTTTCAGCTCGCACGCTTGCAAAAATAGACAGGAAAGAATATTTTATACAATTAGAGCTTCAACTAAACCCGAAACAAGACCCTCATTATCGTTGTCACTTGATTATTTTTTAAACATGAACCGGAACTGAAACCCTAAAAATAAAATTTGTTGAGCCTAAACTGAAATTTAACCCTTAAAAATTAAATATTGAACGACTAAAAATAAAATCTGCCGAACCTGAACCTGAGCGGGAACAAAACTATTCAAACACCCTGATTTGAAATAAACGAAAAAATGTTTTTTAATTGAATATAAATTTATAAACTATAAATTGCAAGAGATAACAGCATAAAAAAATCTTTCTGCGAGTTTACTTTTTTGATGTTCTCCACTCATAACAACTTTTTCAAGAAAAAATGTTAAATTTAAGATTTATATAAAACCTTTATTCCCGTTTTTCTGGTATAGGCTACAAGAAGTACATTAATAAAGATTTTAATTATATATACCTGGTATCAACAATTGCAAAATTTTTAATCCAAATACCAACAACAAGTGAAAACAAAAAATTAATCATTTGTGCGTGATGATTTTGCTGTTCTGACAATAAACTCAAGCAAAATTTTAAACATACAGTACTTAAACTCTACAATATGTGCAATTTTAAAATATATGAGCAAAAATTTTTAAATGTTTGTAGAAAAAAATATTATACTCATTTAATAGGTATTGGCCTATGAATCTTGGTATAAAAAATGGGAGTTACACTCTTTATTATTTCAAAGGCATTTAAGTTCAATTTAACTAAAGAAAAAATAATATCATGTGACATTTGATGGCACTTCGTACCACAGAGTGGAAGTCGATATGCTCTCCAATTCTTAAATATCGGGCTTTCTTACCAATGCGACCCATGACAAGTTTGCATCGTTAATGATGTTAAATGATTCACTAAAAAAATGTTAAATGATTTTTCAGCAAAGGTTTATTCGTGTTTTAAACTTGAGTAGGAAATGATTTGTAATATTTAATGTTTTGTTTAATGGAGAAACTTTTGTGTTAAATTTTGATTTGAAGATTTTGTACAAACGATTTGCAAAACGTCTCCAGTTAATAACAGAATAATGTTTCGTGCCTTTGAGTTGTCAATTGTACATAATACAAAAAAGCTTTTTTTGGAAAATGGGTCGAACATAATTTTTTTAAAAAAATTTACTAAAATTTTTTATAAGATCACTAACTTTTAGTGAAAAGCTTATGCTGGATGTGTTCATTTTTATTTTGAAGAGGATTTGTGAAAGCTGGCAATTACGTCCGTTTTATGTGTTACGCTTTTAGTTTGATTTTGTATTTAACTATAACTCTACTTATCAATGTATTGGTGCTGCTTGTTTGAATTTTGCTGCGAATAAAAAAAATATTCTCTAGTAAATGCGTTGCAATTTGCATAATTTGTTAAACTTTGCCTTTCTCACATTATATTATCAATATAAAATCTATCCGCTAAGGCTGCTTTTGAAATAGTTTTTCAAGTTTCACTGTTTTTTCTTGTTGTAAAGTTTGTTAAATCACTTTTACTCAAAACAGTTGAGAAGTAGTTCGATAACTGCTGCCTTTTTCAAAGTGAATTAAATTTATTCATGCATCCTCCTTTATCTTTATTTATCCTCTTGACTTGCAGAATAGCACAGAAACGTTAAATCTATTGGAAAAGTTAAGCAATTACCCTAACTTACTTTGGCGATGTTGAGTTATTAATATTTTTGTTCGGTTGAAAATTTTTATTTTTTTAGTTTTTATTTGGAAATGTGATTAAAATTTTGAGCTAATTTCTGAGATCGCCAAGCTGAGGAAAGTGCGGTAAAGTGTCTTTCCCAAAGACACAATAGAATGAGACAAGTAGGCGTTAAGATGCGACCGTGTCGACTACGTTCGCTGTCAACACTGCGCATCTGCAAATTCGGCAACGTTACCATATAGCAATTGTTGCGGTCAAAATCTTTCCGCGGTTCTATCTGAGTAGTGACCGTTGTTTGAAAGCTTAAAATTCAAATTTATTCCAATACAATTTAATTTTTTATTTAACACGAATTTCAATTTTATTTTAACTTAAATTTGATTAATTTTAACTTTAAACCGGTCGGACGATCACCCTATAAACACAAAATAAGTAAATATAAAACCATGCAATTACGACCAACCTTTACATTACGCAACTTACTGCCGACCGACCACGCCGGCAACTCAAAAACAAAAGCAGCACGTTGTCAAAGCGCCGCGATCCTAACAAAAACATTTAGTCTCGAAGCAGTCTCGCTTACGTTTAAAGAAAAAAGGGAAGATTATCTCACGTTAACATGGCCGGCCCAAAATCGAGCAGCCAAAAGAGGGGATGAACGATTTTCTAACGACGAGAGATAACTGATACGGACAACAAGAATAACTGATACAAAACAACGGATAAGCAACAACAATTGAACGCAAAAAACACTACACACTAGATCACAAATGCTTAACTAAACATCGCACTCAAGAACGCAAGTTTTTCTTATATCACGTACGCATTCCTTTCCGTTTGGTGTACGAACAACAACTCGACGACAAACTTTATCACGATCATAGATAACCGAAGTTACGATAGCCTTTGACCAATAACCACGAGGCGCGGCATCGTCGCATAACAAAACAAGTGTATTTGGTTTAATATTCACACGTGGCACCAGCCACTTATGGCGCCTTTGCAACATCGAAAGATATTCCGATCTCCATCGCTGCCAAAATAAGTCCGCTTGCCGTTGGGTCGCGAAAACGTCCATTGGTAATGCCGCGTCCATGCACCCATTAAGAAGAGTCATTGGAGTTAACGCACGCCAATCCTCCGGATCGGGACTTACTCTCGTAAGGGGCCTACAGTTCAGTATTAACTCCACTTCTTTAAGAAACGTTAAGAGCTCTTCATCGGTGGGATTGCGATAATAACGGTCCGTCATCACTGCGTTCAGCGCTTTGCAAACCAGCCTGATGATCGCTTCCCAAACACCTCCTTGATGGCTCGCCAGTGGAGGGGAATGTCGAAATTCAATTCCTCGAGGCGCTAGCTCATTCATGATTTTCTTTCGCTTTAGTCGTTCCAGGCCGCGTTGTAATTCTGTCCGTGCGCCAACAAAATTGGTGGCATTGTCACAATAGATAGTTTCTGTTGATGCACCTCGCGTCGCCAAAAATCTGCGCAAAGCCATAAGAAAGGATCCCGTTGTTAAGTCACCAGCGACCTCAATATGTGACGCCCGAGACGCTAAACACGTAAAAAGGCAACAATAACGCTTTAGTACATTGCGTCGACATTTCACCGCAATCGGGCCCATAAAGTCAACGCCCGTGGCGGTGAACAAGCGCCTGTCACTCTCAACCCGCGCCGACGGTAAAGGGCTCATAATTTGAGAGCCAGGCGAAGCTCGACGATTTCGACAAGCCATGCACAATTCTTTAATAAAATGTTTCACAGTTCTTTCATGCCCGAGCACCCAGTATCTTTGACGAAGCTCATTGGTGACATACGTTGCTCCGCAATGACCAGACCTTTGATGCACATGCATTATAATTAATCCTGTCAGATGACTGTTTTTGGGCAGTATGATTGGATGCTTGACATCATGTGGTTCACTTGATCGCTGCAAACGCCCCCCAACACGCAAAAGCCCATTCTCAACAAAGGGACAACATTTCAACATTGGTTTTAGTTGCCCTTGCAGTTCAGTTCCACGTTCTCCGGCAGCCAGTTCATAGTAGGGATGTGACGCTAAAACTTCAACCAATCCAGGAAACTCCTGTCGTTGAACCAAAGCGATCAAGGAAAGAAGGGCCACGTCGTATTCTCTTGCATCGATACCATCAGAGATTGGGCGACGGCTTCCTCCCTCTACTCGGCGACGAAGTTCACTCTTAAGCCGGAGCAGCCACGCTACCACACGAACAGCGCGGCTAAGCTCACTGAATCGAGTTATCAGGCGATCAATTGCTCCCTCTTTCAAGGAAACCACCCGTGACGAGTTTACACAAAGATTTATTTCGGATATTGGCGGCAATTCGCTGGCGTCCTCATCTAAGGCTTGATCGACAAATGATTTCTTTGCTGGCCACGTGCATTCAGGATCAAGCAAAAACGTGGGTCCCTTTAGCCACTTCTCAGATTTGTAAACTTGCGAAGTGGCGACACCTCTTGAGTATAAATCGGCTGGATTATTCGCAGTATCAACCCAACGCCATTGATTCACCGAAGAAAACTCACGAATTAAATTGATACGATTGGTCTCGAATACTGGTCTTCTTTTGGAAGTGTTACGCAAATAGCTTAATACAGTGGTACTATCAGACCAGAAAACCGTCTCCGTTAAATTTAAATCGAGTTCACGTTGCACAAATTTAGCCAAACGCACAGCAATCACAGCAGCACTTTACTCCATACGAGGAGTTGACATGGGCTTTATAGGAGCGACACGAGATTTTCCCATTACAAACGAAATAAAATGAGTATTATTTATGCGAGTACGTAAATAGCAAATAGCGCCAATACCGCTATTTAATGCATCCGCAAACACATGAAGCTGATTTTCAGCCGAGTTAGTTAGATCTTGAAAAGTCCGCGGTACACAAATTTGACTCAACTTAGAAAACCCCTTTATTAGTCTCTCCCAGACTACCCGTTCTTCTTCAAGTATTTGTGCATCCCAACCAAGACCCAATTTAGAAAGCCGTTGAAGTTGCAGCTTTAGCGGCAGCAAAAAGGGAGAGACTACTCCCAAAGGATCAAAGAGGCTCATAACGAGTGACAATAAGCCTCTTCGAGTTGAGGGATAACTCAACATCGCAACCTTTATCTTCAAATAATCTCCTTGAGGTTCCCATACTAACCCCAGCGCCTGATGACCCGGAAGCTCTTCTACCCGAAAATCTACTTCAGTCAAAGCTGGTGTCAAGTAATCATTAGGAAGCGCTTCTAAAACAGACACATTGTTACTTGAAAATTTTGCCAGCTCAAAACCTCCCTCCTTTAACAATGAACTAACCCCTTAATTAGCGTTTTTGCAGTGTCTTCGTCCGGAGTGGACACAAGTAAATCATCTACATAGATATTTTTATAAACTACTTGTCTTACTTCATCTTCCGATTGAGAGCGATTATCTTCAGCCGTACGTCGAAGAGCGAAACCCGCCACAGACGGAGAACTGGTCAGACCAAAGCAGTGAACCGTAAGCTGATACTCCTTGGGATCTTTAGCCGGGTCGTCATCCGTCCACCACAGGAAACGAAGCGCACTTTGATCGAGTGGATCAACCTTCACCTGCATAAGCATCGCTCGCACGTCGCCAACAACTGCAATTGGATGCTTGCGAAATCGAGTCAATACGCCAACAAGATTATTTGTGTTGTCTGGACCCTGCAAAATCTGTTGGTTTAATGAAGTCCCTTTGAATTGTCCAGCACATTCAAAAACCACACGAAACTTTTCGGTAACACAGTGATGAGGTATATACCAGACTTTACTTTGATCCTTTTCGCTTTGATCTAGAACCTCAATGGCGTGATCCTGAGAGATCATATCCCGAATTTTACCTTTGTACCTATCAAACAACTCCGGATCTGCGACGAAACGCTTGCCCAAAGATCGAAGACGTGACAACGCCATGCTATAATTGTTCGGAAGATGAGGACAACTTTTCTTCCAAGGGATGCCGATTTGGTAATGGCCGTCAACTAAGATGCATGACTCGTTCATGATCTTCTCTGCCCTTCTATCATCAAGAGACGGCAACAAAATATCTGGATCACATGATCTATCGACATAATCAAATTGACAAGGGCAAATAGAGTTAAGAGCCGTGCCCGCTTCACTATTCAGTAAAAGATTCACCTTATGACAAGATTCTTCTGTCCCGGTTAAATCACGGCCGTGCAAAACCCACCCTAGTGGAGTCTTTCCAGCCCACAAGCTACAATTGCCGTCTTGACGTATTTCAGAAAACACATGTAAGGCCGGTGAGTCCATTCCTAAAATCACCTGCACTTTGCTTTCTCTCCCCAAGTCCGGTATTTCCACGCCAGCTAGGTAAGAATTTTTTGTAATGTCTGCCTGACGTGGAATACTTCCAGCAAGATCAGGAAATTGGTTGATGACAGGCACGTTCTCCAGAGAGAAAGTTTCGTCCTCTGCTGTGCCCCGTATAGCACATTCCACTAAGTAAGTGTAAAATTTTTCTACTCTACCATTGGCCAGTTGCATTTCAGAACATGCACGTCTACCATCTAGAGCTAACTCGTCGTACAAATCTCTAGATATTAAATGGCAATCTGCCCCGCTATCTAGAAGGGCTAAAGTATCTTTACAAACTCCGGAAACTTATTTATAATGCAAACAGGCAGTACCTGAAGTCGTGTCCTCGACCGAGGAACAGAAGCGCTGCTCAAAACCGAAGTCGATATCTTGTCTTCGACCGATGCCTCTGACGACGACTTATCCTTCTCTGAATCAGTGGCCTCAAGGTGGAGCAAGGAATGATGTTTTCCCGAACATGATTGACATCTCGATTTGCTTTGACAGTCCTTTGCCGCATGGTTACCACCAAGACAAATAAAGCACAAGCGCTTCCGCCATACCAAACCTTTACGCTCTGGTCGCGACAGCTTTAAGAAATTTTCACACAAAGCGATACGATGCTCCACAGAGCCACAGCAAAAACAATGTGACGATTTTTTACTTCCTTGGGCAGTTTGAACGAAATTAGCTTTAACTTTATGACCAAGTTTAACAGGTGGTAAATTCTTATGATTATGAGGTTGCAATAATCGTCCAAATCTAGAGCACATTAATTTATGTTTATACTCAACATATTCGATAAATAGGTCAAACGGCACAACATCCAAGTCAAAACCACGTTCCGCAGCTAGCTTAACAAAGCCTTCTTGAAGAGCATGAGGAAGGCGCAAAAATATTTTCTCTGCTGTTGAAGCAGCATTTAAAAGGTTATGAGCCCCTACAGCTTCTAAAACTATTTTACAATTAATTAAATCCGAATAAAAATTTTGCAATCCCACTTCCGTGTTAACGATAGGGCTTCCATTGCACACCGATTCTATAAATGACCGAACAGCCACTTGAGGGCTGCCAAATGTTTTATGAAGAAGATGCAATGCTTCTGATAAACCTCTCTCGGGTGCCAACATCATGCAACTAGATATAAGTTTATGCACTTGCCCACCAGTAGCTTCAAGTAACAGATAAAGAGCGTGACCTGGGTCGCTCTTCTCGTAGATACTTAAAATTCTATCTTCAACATGCCGAATGAATTTAAAATATTCTAGCGGATCTCCGTAAAATTTATTTAATTGCGATATTGATTCCGATCCCCGGCATCGAACTAACATTTTAGCTACATCACACAATGTAAATGACTCACCAGCTGATTGGGAACCAGTGTCACGTTTCCTACCTGGAGAGCGAGCTTCAGTGATTAATCTCGGATTGTACCTTTCTCTCTCGGGAGGGTTCAAAGGTCTCGTCCTCGCAGCACCAATTGGATAAACGGCCGGCCCATGAAACAACTGTTGAGGAACTGGACCCAAGGAAAACCTCGAAAAATCTGGCCCATCAGCTCTCGATGATGACGAGGAAATTGCCGATCCTGCTGCGCCTCCCAGCGGTGGAAAAGGTCTATCCAAAACCCGTTCTTGAGCAACTGTCGCTGGCGCACCATGGTTTTAATCAAAATCTGTTTCATCATTATTCCCAGTGATGCTATTCAAAAAGACATCAACCTTTTCACGGCTTTCCATGGATGGAGCGACGTCATTTACCTGCGACATACGGTCTCCGCATGATGACGCAGCATCAGCGATAATAGCAGCTTCTACTGCTTCGGTCTCTGCTTCCAGCATTCTGCGTTGGGACTCCAGCCTCCTTTTCTCCTGCTCTGCGGCCAATACCCCTAGCGTGAGCTCCTCCTCCTTGCGAACGCGATCCAAGAGAAGTTGGGCCAATTTTGCCTCCATGCGACATCTCGCAGTGGAAGTCATCGACGCTACACCAATCTCACTCTGCCCACATTTCTCTTTGCTGGACTTCGTCTTTTCATTAAACGTGGCTGGTTCCGAATAATTTCTAGCCATCAAAGTTTGCGGCTTTAACTCTAAACTTAGTGATTCCGAGCTTCCTTCCATGCTTGTATCTAATGCCAACCTCCTCCGATTTAACTTATGACTGTCTAGCGACAATCAAACCTCAAGTCAGTCCCGCAAGCTCCAACAACAAATTGGACCGGTTTAAGTTATGTTGCGGTCAAAATCTTTCCGCGGTTCTATCTGAGTACTGACCGTTGTTTGAAAGCTTAAAATTCAAATTTATTCCAATACAATTTAATTTTTTATTTAACACGAATTTCAATTTTATTTTAACTTAAATTTGATTAATTTTAACTTTAAACCGGTCGGACGATCACCCTATAAACACAAAATAAGTAAACATAAAACCATGCAATTACGACCAACCTTTACATTACGCAACTTACTGCCGACCGACCACGCCGGCAACTCAAAAACAAAGCAGCACGTTGTCAAAGCCCGCGATCCTAACAAAGACATTTAGTCTCGAAGCAGTCTCGCTTACGTTTAAAGAAAAAAGGGAAGATTATCTCACGTTAACAGCAATGTTGTATTTTTTGATTTCACTGCCATCATTAAACGTTGTATAATAGTAATCTTCTAATTCAATATTATGGCTGCAGTACTCACTGTTCATAAATATTACACGCATAATTAACAAGATCAAGTCATTTTTTAAGGGATCACCACCTTTTGCTGACCGCCATATAAGGACATTGATATAGTAAGTGAAGCTCTATTTTGCACAATTCCACTCCATTGCAGACAAGCAATGTTGCGGGAAACGGGAAAAACAGGGGATTTATGATGTTCTTTAAAATTAGTAAGACAAAAGCATTGTGTCAGATCTGTTTTTACAATTACGCAATCTCGATCAAAATCAAATCCAGCAAATTTTGCAGAATATTGATTTAGACAAAAGGGTTAGAATAAATTCTTAGTTGTACAAAACTTTAAAATGACCAATGGTACTGACGGAACTATTAACGCTTTTAATTTTTGGTAGTCTTTAAAAAGACTGTTTTCTTTGCAATTCTTTTATTTTGCCAACTTTTGTCAAAATAAATCGTTTTCAATGACAAACTGCAAGAAACGTGGTTTCTCTGATTTGTTTAGACTTAGACAAAAAAAACACGCGATTGCTTGCGCGCTTACTCGCGCAGTAAACAAAAAAGGTCTGGCCATAAAAAATTCTTTTAAGCGAGAAAAAGAGGGTTCAAGTGATTGTATGAAGGCGACTTCAAGCGTTCCCAGATGAAAAAATGATTGTCCTGAAGGTAGAATCGAGAACCAATTAATCATTAAAAGCATTAATGCTTCTGTCAGTACCATATAACTTCCATAAATTGAAAGAGTTAATGGTTCGGTCAGTAGCACTGATCATTACAAAGGGATTACCAAATGCCTTTCAAAAAGAGCTAAATAGAAATAATAATAACAAATTTAGAAAGGGAAAAATAGTTTTTTTAAATCACTTTTTTGTTGAAAAGATCTTCTCAACAAACACAAATTTTAGGGCATTAGAAAAAACTTTTACTAAAAATCTTGGTAAAGACCAAACAAAAAAGTTTTTATTTGAGCTTGAAGGAGAAAAATTTCTTTAATGCAAAGCACACATATATAGAATTGTTTACTTACGACTGTCGCGTTTAATCTTTAACCTGCATTTTACCACCGTATGTTGTCAGTTTAGACAAAATTTAGATGAGACATTTTGTTGTCATAAACTTCTCCGCAAATGCACCTACGTGCCATCGCAATTGTGTTGAAAATGTTGATAAAGAACAGGTAGTACCACTTCTTTCCTGTAATTCGTGGTCGATAGCTACCAAGAAGATTTTCGTAAACATCTACGCCGCCCATACCTTCAAAACTTTGCTTTTTACGTACAACTTAGAAACAGAACTCATACCCTTTAAACCTAATCTTTATTCAAACTCCCTACCCATCGACTTAAACCAAATCCCCATTGGACAAAGACCCTAAACCTTTTTATTAAAAACCTTCATCCCCTTGGATCACCTATCCAAACGTACCTTTAAATCTTTTTATCTACTCCTCCTTAAACCTTACCGGAGAATAATCGATATACCTCAAACAGACAGTATCCACTAAACCAATTCTTATACCTAGCCTCGCTTAACCCTCTTTAAACCTCGACTTCTTTCTTTTCAGATTTTGAGAAAAAAATTGCTTTCAGGATAGCCTACAAAGGCTGTGCCCGGGGCTGTTTCTTAAAAAAAAAAACGTTACACCAAAAATCCCAAAACGATATTTTTTGCAAACTATATCTATCCTCCCCTCTATGATTCTTACCATTCATTCTTTGACTGTCCTCCTACTAAATATCTAATTTTTTCTTAAGAACCGTTTCTTTCTGAAACCCTTAAAAAACCCATATCTCTCCAAAAACACACTTTTTTATAATTTTTCTGATCTACTTAGCAATCACAATATGATCCTATCCAAAATGGCTTTCTTAAATCGACTTTCAACCTTCCAGTTACGCAATAAAACCTCTTTATTAACTTTTCTATCACTCCTTCCCTACTAAACGAAGAATTATATAAAACTGAAACCAACTTTCAAAAAAAGCCTATCCTGATCTTTCAAAATAAAACAAATAAATAACCGGTTTCATATTGTTTTTGTAATGTAATGTTTTGTGTCCCTATTTAATCTAGTGGATTTTACATCTTTCTCTGCTAGGTATTTACAGGATTTTTCAAAAATTAAGAGCGAGTTTTCCGAAATAAAGAGCAAGTTTTCAAAAATAAGACCAAGTTTTCAAAAATAAAGAGAAAGCTTTCCGAAATGAAGAGCGAGTTTTCAAAAATAAACAGCACGTTTTCCGAAATAAAGAACAAGTTTTCAAAAATAAAGAGCGAGTTTTCAAAAGTATAGAGCGAGTTTTACTAGTAACATATACTGCTTTAAAAAATAAAAATAATGTGTAAAGAACGACAAAGAAAGAAAAGAGTTAGTGTAAATCTTGAAATATTTGATCAAGTAAAGCGGCTATTTACAACAAAAACTAAACAAGAGCAGCTTGAAATTACAAATTTGAAATTACAAGCTGAAAGAAATTTAAGTCTTCCAGCTTGTAATGTGATGTAAAAAAAAATTTTTTTATATTACATTATCACATTTTAATATTTATATGGGGAGCATGAAAAAAAAACAGGAAAATACAATCTTTTTTAAAGATATACATAAACTTATTTCAAGTTACCACATGTTTCCAAATGGAAATATTGGTAAAAAACAAGTTAAATAAAAAATACTCAAAATGACTTATGGCTTATCGTAAATATTTGTGGGCCAGGTAAATAGAATACCGCCCATAAATTTTACAGTTTAAGTCCTTTTTTTGTTACCTAGTTTTTTAGTTAATAGTATCGCATCATTGTTAATAGTTTAGATCAGGGATGTCCAATCTTTTTTATAATGGGCCAAATTATAGATTAAAGTACATTCAGCGGGCCGCAAAATTAAACGTCGATAAAATTTTATCTTTTCAATATTAGATGCCATAACCAAATGACGAGTATTAAAACATAAAATTAGAATTAATTAACGAATTAGGAATCTAAGTGAAATGTGAAACTATTAAAATAATTACGTAATTAATGTTAAGAATGTCCACGCTGCAGCTGCTTTGAAGTCCCAGTTACGTGAATTCCTTTCTTCCTGCTTGCAATGACTCAAAATTTCCAAGATCTGGAGAAGAGCGCTTGTAGTCGCAATCACAAAATTGATGAAGCCAGTCCGGGACACAATACGTTATTGACCAATATTTTTGCTCTGTGTCTTCTAAAAGATCTTCGAGAGGCTTATCTACGCCCGTGTCGAGCTAATTATTGATGCATTGGTCCCTAAAGAGCAGGCTGAGTTTTGACGCAGAAAGTCAACAGTGGATCAAGTCGTTCTATTGACAGAAAACATTGAGAATTTTTTGTCGATTTGTCGATCGGACGGCGGCACGTGACTCTGTATGGCACCTTGGCCTGCTGACAGAGACTTCTTCCAGATAAGCACATGGTCAGAATGATCATGGAGCTTGTCCAAAATCGAAGTTTCATTCTTACTATCGGTAACAGCTAGCAAAGTCTTTATTTGCCGTCTGAAAAACAACGTTCCTCAGTGATCGGTCTGGGCTCCCATCCTTTTTAACCTCTTTATATTTACGTCTACATCTGCCCTCCACAATATCCTGAAAGTTTATCTACGCAAACGATCTAGTATTGTTGCACTCTTCTAGAAACGGAAAGGCTGTTGAGGAGCTTAGTAACGCTAAGACGGTGACGGCAGCCTTTTATATAAATAGCAAAAAGGTCAGTCGACAAGTCTAAAAGCCTACATCAGTATCAGAATTTTGCCACTTTATCCAACCCCATTTGCTTTGTGGCAGATCGTTCACGTTTCGTCACCATCTCGAGACATTGAGCAAAAAACTATTTTAGCACATTACACAGTTGAAGCAACTTGCAGGCTTAGGATGGGTGCTGGTTCAAAAACACTGTGCACAGCTGTCCTATCTCTGGTCTACTTAACAGCTGAGTATAGCGCACCAGTCTTGTGTTGTAGCGCTCACACTCGCTTTAAAGACGGTGTCCTGTATGACGCTTTGCGCATTGTCACTGGATGCCTGCGTCCCACGCCAATTGACAACCTACCAATACTTTCAAGCATCCAGTCAGCTGAGCTTCGCCGACTAAGAGCGACACTCTCCTTGGCTAACGGTGCAAACCTGGACCCTGACCATACGTTAATTCCTAGATTGGACCAAGAATCTCTAAAAATGGCTGACCCTCTTTCTGCCCTCTATATAAATCTACACGATTCTCTTTTTTATCACAGGCAGCATCGCTTTCTACTACAGTAATTTCATTCCAAACCACTCCTCATTGGTCAAAGTTATTATTTTTACTATCACTAAAGTCATTAACAACTATCACTAGATATTGTAAAAAATGTTTGGAAATAACATATTCAATATTAATTTAATCGCAAAACAATGTGAATACTAAAAATGATGTTTGGGGCAAGCGTCTTCATGACAAACTCTTCCAACCAAAGTTTTTATAGATCAGTTTATTGAATGTCACTTGACGCAGCAATCAACTGACGCATTCGCTTTGTTTCCCTATAGGTTACTATGACAGCATTGTTATCAAATTCGATGCAGTTATGAAAATATAACTAGAAATTTGAGTAAGCAGTGGGGCGCAGGTTCAACATCCTTGGTTTAGATAATAGTCAAAATTTAGCGCGTATTTGATAGGTATTTGTCAAATTTTAGGGCAAAATTTTTTCAATTTTGGGCGTATTTAATGAAGATAAATCGGGTCTCTTCAAGAAGCAATAGTAATCACAGCAAAAATTCTGGATTAGTTTTACTAACAAAAAACAGATTACTTACGGTTGTTTCTTAAAGAAACCCAATTTATCATGTATCGAACACAATCTTTCCGGCATATTTGATACATGATCCAGTTTGTTTTTTGTTTTTTCTAAAAATATGTTTTTTTCAGTTTTGCCCTTTCTGCCAAAGACTATTCGGCGTCTCAGCAAGCAAGTTATAAAATGCGGTAAAACATTTCTATGAGGCAGCTCAATCGATAATTGAACGCAAAAAACAAGAAAACTTTATTGCATAAAGCTTTGTTCTATAAAGCCAAGAAGAAATTAATGCTAAGTTAGCTTTGTACGAGGAACTGTGCAAAACTGTTCAAATGTATATATAAAATGCACCTTTTATTATATACATTTTGATATATGTATGAGTGTCCGTACGGTGGCAGGAAAGCTTCAACGATCTTTCTTTGGTTTTTTTTCTTAACTAGCTTTATGCACGTGGCACAAATTTTCACTTTTTTGTTATTTGAGGGTTTGCAATGTTTTTTTTTTTGTCATTAACCTTGGGTGTAGCCACGCAGTATTTCTCAAGAAAAACGAAACCTGCTAATTAGCTGACAATTAGCGAAAATCTCCGGAGGTGGCAATCTACGCCAAACCTGCGCTCAAATCCTGGCCAAACAAGTGTTTGTCTTTCTGCATGTACAATATGAACTTCCAAAAATCTGGAGAGGAGAATTAGTGATTCTTTTATTAAAACCATTGAAGCCATCAGAGCATCTAAAAATTTATGAAACTACTTTTTTTTAAATCTCTTTCACTATTTTGGAGAGATTAATTTATGCCTGTGTCAAACGGGAACAAGTGGAAGATTAGCCGTAGACCAAGTTACTGTACTGACTCAAAAAATCGATAACACTTTCTCAGCCAATAAAAACAGGTGCTTTGTTTGTGATTTAAATGCACTCTACAATAACGTGTGGCAACCCGGCCTGACTTGTAAGTTTTGACGTTTACTGCGAGACAGGCACATGATTTATTTGATTATGGAGCTTGTTCTTATTTACCACCGGCAAAGTCTAAAATATTAGGTTAGACTGTCTGAAAAACGGTGTCTCTTGAAAATTACTCCTGGCATCTTTCTTATTTAAAACATCTTTTCGCTTGTGTGGTGTTGCAGTACTCACGCTCGTATAATGGACAAGCCAATTGAAGTTATTGCACTTAATGAATTAAAAAATCAGTTGCGTTATCAGCAGGCCAACATTAAAATAACTTGTAGATTTTTTGGTAAATAAAATTATTTATTACGCATGGAAAATATCATTACAACACACATGACATCATAAATATAAATCTTAACAGACAGTGGCGTGCGGTGACCTCTGAGATTAAAAAAGCTTTCGATGCAGTAGACCACACTGTTTTAAAACAAAAATTGATTGCAATGGCTACTAGGCGGTTGCCTTTTGATTTAATTTCTTCACATCTATCAAACAGATATCAATTTTTATGTACAAATTCAATCAAATTGGATAAAAATATAATAAATCATTGCGTTCCACAAGTAGTGCCCTTGACTCTATTTTATTTTTTCTACATGTAAATGATCTTTCAAATGCTTCAAATTTTAAAACTCTACTTTTTACTGATAATACAGCACTTTTCGCCTCAGGTGATGACTCTACTTCATTAGAAAAATTGGTCAATAGAACTTAAAAAAGTGAAAACTCGTTGCTTAAAAACAAGCTTACTTTAAACATCCAATAATCAAGCACTGCTCTGTTTGGTGAAAAGAAAACTGTAAATAACATGATAAACATTTATATAAATAACAGTTAGATTTGCCAAAAAACAAAGTTAAATACGTGGAAGTTGTAATTGATAAAAATCTAAAATGGAAACCCCATATAGATGAATTAACTACTTGTCTATCTAAATCTGTGGGAATGCTGTATCATTTAATGTAACATGTTATAAAAATATAATTTTAATGTACCACGTTATAAAAATCAGATTGCAATATGGCATAGTTTTGTAAGGAAATGCGAATCAGTCAGCATTAAAGAACCTTAATAAAATACATTGTAGAGCAGGGTTTCTTAACCAGGGGTGCGAGAAATGTTCCTAGGGGGTGCGGGGATGCTGAATCATTAAGGTTGATTAGGCCTACTCTTTTAAATACAAAAAACGTTATGTTACAGATTTCAAATTTACAAGTGGAAAATAACAGAATTGAGTGTTGTTACAGACTTTAATATCACTAAACTTTGTTTTTGGTATGTCTAAAAAACGAAAGTGGAATGATGCCTATGTTCAGTATGGCTTTACATTTATTACCGAAAAAGATGGTACACAACGTCTGCAGTGTGTCCTGTGCGGCACTATGTTCTCAAACTCTAACTTGAAACCATAGAAACTTGATGAACATTTCAAGAACAGGCATGGTGGTGTGAATGCAGGAAATGACATTGCGACATTACAAGTCAAGAGGGCTAGATTTGACCGTGCCGGCACATTACGTATGTATGGGTTTTCACCACCAGAAAAACCACTATTGCTAGCTTCTTATGAAGCTGCATACCAAATTGTTAAGTTAAAGAAGCCCCATACCGTTGGAGAGGAATTGATCAAGCCATGTATTCTTAAAATAGCAGATATTGTTCTTGGCAAGGAAGCTGCTAAGGAAGCTGCAAAAAAGTTGCAACAAGTATCTTTATCTAATGATGTTATCCACAATAGGATCATCGATATGAGTGAAGATATTCTGGAGCAGGTTATTGCTGACATTAAGGCAAGTCCAGTAACGATTTCACTGCAGCTTGATGAATCTATTGACGTGTCAAACTGTAGTCAGCTAATAGCGGTAGTCCGATATGTGAAAAACAAGAAAATTGAAGAAAGTTTTTTGTTTTGTCAGTCACTGGAAACTACAACGAAAGCCAAAGATGTATTTGATATGATAAAAGAATTCTTCATGAAACACCAACTTCACTTAGACAAGATTGGTTCGATATACACTGATGGAGCACCAGCCATGTTGGGCAACCGTTCAGGATTTGCTGCATTACTAAGAAAAGAAATTCCCAGTCTGAAAATTACCCATTGCTTTCTTCATCGGCACGCTCTTGCAGCAAAAAACATTACCCCTCAAACTGAAGAAAGCTTTGGAAATTTGCATTAAGGTTGTGAATACGATTCGTGGCCGTGCACTGAATCACCGACTGTTTCAACTGTTTTGTAAGGAGTTGGGTAAAGAACAAACCGTGCTTTTATATTGCACCGAAGTAAGGTGGCTGTCACGTGGTCGTGTGCTATCTCGTCTGTTTGAATTACGAGATGAAATTAAAGAGTTCCTCTGCAAAATGGGAAATGAAATGGCTGAATATTTTGAAGACCCTGAATTTATTCAAAACCTTGCCTATTTGGCTGATGTGTTCACAGCACTCAACGAGCTCAACCGCTCTTTGCAGGGACAAGGAATCAGCGTAATTCATGCATATGAGAAGCTGTCTGCATATAAAGAAAAGCTTCAGCTGTGCATTAGACGTGTAAAGAAAGGAAACTTGGTAAATTTTCCTTCCCTTCAAGAAACACTCTAGGAAAGTGCTTCCTTGCATCCACCCCTTGTTTCAATAATTGCTGAACATTTACAAATACTTAGTACTGCATTTGATGGCTACTTCTCATGTAGAGAGATACAAACCTGTGACTACTGGATCCGTCATCCTTTCAAGGTGAATTTGGAAGAAATTGATGATAATAGCGACATTATGGAAGATCTCATTGATATGAGAAACAATACTGGAATTAAAATGGAATTTTCCGATGATAGTCTGGAGAACTTTTGGGCTTTTCAATTAGAAACATATCCTGTTTTGGCAAAAAAGGCTCTTACTGTGTTGGTGCCTTTCGCAACAACTTATTTGTGTGAAACAGAATTTTCTTGCCTGGTTCACATTAAAACAAAATCTAGAAATCGTTTGGATCCTCAGCACGACATGCGAGTAGCACTTAGCACCAAGACACCAAGATTTGATGTCATTATAAATAGGAAGCAACAACAAAAGAGTCACTGAGACACTCTTCTAAATGTATTACTGTTATTTCTTTCTTTGATGATTTATTTTTTTTTGAGCTTAAAAGATGGTTCCATCTTACGTTTTTTGAAACTTGTTATATTTAACCAATTCTAAAAGGGGGTGCGAGAATTGGTTGGTGATTTAAAAGGGGTGCAGCAAGTAAATAGGTTAAGAACCACTGTTGTAGAGCTATACGATATATTACTATGCAACCATGAAGAAAAAGATTAAATAAGTTGTATGCATTTTCTAAATCATTAAAGGTAATTTAATTGTACCGCTATTCTGCAATAAAACTCATGTTTTGATGGTGCAACGACTGTGAGTTTAAAGATAGAATCCCACTAAAAATTAAATTCTTACTTATAACACACGGCAGTCAGATAATAAAATCATTCTTATTTTACATTTTTTTTTTTTTTTTGGCTTATAAATCATCAAATAGTATTAAAGTAGATTGTATGAAAATGTGGAACAAGCTGCCAAATAATATCGGAACCGAAAAACAATTAAATCGTTCAATAGATTATTGTACAAACACCTCCTAGATACCTGTGAAATTTAAGCAACATACCAATTTTACCCATCTTAATTATAATTTTTTAGTAATAATTCAAGATGAACAAGCTGAACTGCAAAACTACTTTAATGTTTTAAGCTTTAACTTTAAAAAATATTATGTTCATTTTCATTCATTTTATCTCTATATTTATCCTCCTGACTCGCAGGAAAGCGACAGAGGCGCTAATACATAGGGTAGGCAATTGCCCCCACCTGCTTCCGGAGATATGACTATAATTTAGAACTGCTTGCCAGGACTACCAAGCAGGGGAATGTGCCGTAAAGTGTCTTTCCCAAGGACACAACAGAATGGCTCGAGTGGGTTTTGAACCGAGACCGTGTTGGTTACGAGTCCGGCGCTTTAACCACTCGACCACGCTGCCGACAACAACACGCTTTAACACTGTTCTTGCAAAGTTTTTGTGCACCTCTTAATCCTTAATTGCTTGCTGAAATCTGTTATGTTGTTGGTTTATGCTATTTGCCTTTATTTTAATCTAATTTATGCTGAGATCTGTTCTGTCGTTTAATTTTATCTTATTGGCCTTTGTTTTTTTGTGGTTTGGTTTTGTTTTGTTTTTGTTTTTTTTTATCGTGTCTGTAAGCAGTGGCGTGCGGTCAGGGCATGCAAGTCATGCTCAGCATGATTAACCAACTTTTGCATGAGGACTTTTTTTTACTTTATGAAAAACACCATGGTTTGGGATGAAAAAAGAGAAATCTGAGACTGACCCCAAGCGAAGATCTTTTTTTTGAAAACAACATGATTTTGGGACAAACATTGGTCTTCGTCCTAGAATTTCAGACAAATTTTTTGTCCTCTCCGTAAAGCATTGCATGTCAATTGCATGATCAGCATTGGTATACCAACTGCATGACCAATCTCAGAGGTCACCGCACGCCACTGTCTGTAAGGTAAGATTCATATTTATGATGTAATATGTGTTGTAATGATATTTTCTATGCGTAATAAACAATTTTATTGACCAAAAACTTAATTAACTAATACAGTATATAATATTGCGTGTTGTAAAATTTTTAAATAAGCTGGAAGTAGTGATTAAATGACTTTTTGTCCTTTCCTACTTCTGCATCATATCTTTATAGTGCATTTTGGTTTAATATGAATTGCTTATCATTATTAATCAAGTTGTCTAATTTCAGTGTGTAAAAGTTATTGTGCTTGTTTTAACCGCTATATATCTTGAAAAGATTTGATGCAAATAAAAAGATCTTTCTCGCTTTCAATTAACGATGTAGGGCGCTTAGTGACTGAATGCTTACATCCAACACCAACGGAAACTTGTATTTAATAGGAGGGACACAAACATCTAAACTTCAACGCAAGAAAGTTACACCGTCTCTAGTGTGACTGGCACTGGATTCTGATCATCTATTGTATGTCCGTACCCTATGTCTTTTCTAAGGAGGTCACAGGCAGTTAAAATCGATACACTCTTTGAGCCTGCTGCAATGAAGTTGCTAGACGAGCTTGGTTAGACAGCTACAGGTTAGCAAAACGAGGTGCAGCACACTAGGAGGGTTTCAATAAAAAACAGAAAATTTTTAATTGCTGACTTCAACACCTCACCATCGAACATGTGTTTCCCAAGCCTTGCTGAACCAGCTTGATCGCTTGGGAACTGGCTTTGGCTTCAATCTCTTAACCATGCACAGATAGGCTATGGTTTTCACGTCAATGAATGGGGTGCAGAGGAGCATACTGAAGGCCATGTTTTAACATCATGCTCCATTTGTTCTAATCCTGTTAAGATTTAAAGTCCGACAACTGTGGATATGAACCTGGTTTGGCGAACAAACAAATAGCTAACGATTTAATAAGTTTGACTTTTCCACAAAAAATACCATCATTTTTAAACAAAGAAGATAAACTATCAAAAGAAATGACTCGATAATTTCTAAAATATCACGTTTATCCTTTAGATGCATATGCAGGTTCCGCTCATGTAAAAATTATTTTTAGCTATTTTTATTTATTGTCAATTTTTACTCAATTTTTATTGTCAATTTTTTTATTCTTAAAAAATCTTTTAAAATTCGATTGGCATCATTTACACAAAATTTACAAATTAGACATTTACGCAATGACAGCTAAGATTTAATCACTTTAGTATGCATTGATACAGGTTCCGAGTGGTAGATAAAAAAAAAAATTATAACAATATAAAATGACTTTTGAAATTACCGCTTCAATCCGATTTACAAAGACTAACAATACGGAGAACTGGAAACGCTGTGCACTAAGTCCTTACTAACATAATCAAAAAACACCAAAGTACGTAGCGGTAATACAAGGTTGTTTTTCAATGTAATTTAAATCCAAAAACAATTTTGAGTCTAGAAATTTTTATTAATTGATTTTTTTTATTAATTAAAATTTCTCGAAATAAGAAATCGAAATTTTGTACAGATAATGTAAAATTTTTTATCACAAGAAAAAATTTTTATGCAGTTGAATCAAAATAAAAGTAATATTAACAGCTGAACGGCAGGATTTCGAAATGAGCACCTAGATACTTTAATTTCAACAATAAATGTTACGTAGCAGGAGCTCGAGAGAGCGGACATGGATTTTAAAATTTTAATTCCCTCCAACGACTATTAATTTGCGTTAAAGAACATTAAAATGCTTGTTTCTAAATTTGATTTAGATGTACGACATCATAGAAAATATATTTCATATTTAAAGCAAATTAACAGTCTTAATAAATGACTTAAAATTCTAATATATTGAGTTCAAAAACTTGGATGTAAATTTTAATTTAGCTTTTAACAGAGTACCTGCCGAAAAAACTTTGGAGGAGCAATTAAGATTTGCCCAAATTTTGTGACATTTACCCGAATCTTGATTTTTTAGGACTTAACTGATATGAAAAAAAATTGTGTAAAATTTAGGATGAAAGACAAAAAAAAGAGTCTTTCTTTTGAATCTTTTTTTACTGGAAATCGACAACATTTTTGTCGATTTTCAGTCCCAAAACATAGTATTCTATAAAAAAAGTCTTCACTTTGAATTCATCTCGTTTTTGCCAATTTTTCGTCACCAAAAATAGCGATCTCTAAAACAAAGGTTTTTACCTAAATTCGAAATCTTTTATCTGCAACTAGTGCTGATTTTTGATGCATAAAAAAATTTTTTCCCAAACAATTCCTTGTCACTGCCCTAAAATTCCTGAATTTGCCCTTATTGTTTCTATTGCTGCCCAAAAATTTTTGATTTTGACCGAATTTTTGACCCCCGGGCAGGTAACATTATGGAAGTAACACTGTGTTTAAGATAAAATTACCCAAAAATTTAGAAACCGAGAAATAACTTGAAACAGCATCTGTAATACAGTAGAATGCAATAGTTTTTTATGATTTTGGAAATTGACCTTTAAACAAAGAACTATCTCATAATTGTCATTGTTAGTTTCTTTATTTATCCTCTTGTCTTTCTGGAAAATGCCGGAGGCGTTATACCTTGGGCAACAATTTAACGATTACCCCGACCTGCATTTGCAAATTTCCAGGTATTTTTGCCCCGCTAAATTTTTTTTTGGTATTTGTTTTATATTTAGAGTTATAATTGAAATTTAGAGCTGCTTGCCAAAACTGCCAAGGAGAACAGAGTGCCGTAAAGTGTTTTTCCAAGGACACATGAAAATGACGCGAGTAAGTTTTGAACAGCCACCGTTCGATCACATTTGCCATAAACGCTGCATTCTTAACCAATCGACCACACTGCCGACAAGTTAAAAATAAATAATAGCCTACTGCCAAAACGTCAATTCAGCAGCAGCTTTTCCTCGCTTTCAGAGAAAACAGTCAATATTAGATAATATAGGGTGGGCCAAAAGTAGGTATACAGTTATAAACTATTTTTTCATGGATGACTGTGAATGAGGAGAATTACTTGAAAATGCTTCATGAAGTGGTAGTGCCACAACTCCAAACCAAACCTAATATCGAAAATCTTGCTCAAATTCAAGCAAGACTTCATCTTGCTGTTCTTTCAGCAAGATGGAGCATCTCCATGTTATGTGCTTAGATTAAGAGATTATTTTAACAAAGTCTTTCCACAGCGTTGGTTTTGAAGAAGAGGTAGCATTAAATGGCCACCATGCTAACCTAACCTGACATTAATAGATTTCTTTTTCATGGGGTATTGCAAAGAACAAGTTGTATGAGAAGAATCCTAAAACAGTAAATGAATTAAAAGATTACATTCATGACCAATACAGAAAAACTGATGAAAATTAAAATTTGTGCTGTATTGTGTGTCAGAGTGTTCTGGACAGGTGTGAAGAATGTTGCAACGTTGCCAGAGGACATTTTGAGCATCAGAGAGATTAAACAGTTTTTGTCTAAGATATTACTAGCATTCTTAAACTTTAAAAATGCCTACATGAAAACTACAAACCTACTTTTAGACCTAAACCATACATTTAATAACTGTATACCTACTTTTGTGAACGGCAGGATTTTTAAAAAGTTTTGTTAAATACGCGAGCAAAAGACTCCAACAAATCAAATGAATCTTACTGCAATCTCGCAAGCAAATGTTATAAAAAATATAGAAACGAAATATCAAGTACAACCATGGCCGTACACTCATGGATTTTTGACTTTTAAAACAAGAAATTTAATAAATATCCTACTCTTTTTGAATTTCCTAAATACAACTTGGCATTTTTACAAAAACAGAAAACTATTACTTTTGAAAATTGCACTTTATTTTACATAAAATCTTGTGGTCTCGATTGTTTCTGGGTCTCTGTCTCAAACCGTGAGATCTCGAAATGTGCCGGTCTGAGTCTTGGTTTAGAAAAAATTATCTGGTCTCTGTCTCGGTCTCGGTCTTAAAGCATTTAGTATTGACTACATATTGATTTGTAAATTTCAAGGCCGGTTATTATTCACTTAAAAATCTAATTTATAAGGGTTTTCATAATACGTGCGAAAAAGGTTACCAATAAAATAAAACTACGTTTCGCCAGGGTAAGCAAATCTTTTATCGACAAATTTCGAGAAGTCTTTAGCTAATATTAAAAATTAAAAACCAAATATATACACTTACACTAATATTTTAAGTTTGTGAACAAACTTTTTCTGTTGACATAATTGGAGTTCTAAAGCAGGCCTGCTCCACTCTTTAATTGTTGCGGGCCGCAATTGCAAGAACAAATAACAGCATTTTATTCTTTTAAAAAATCAACAAAGATGCTGTTTCTTTGACAGATTATGCACAGCAGCTTTCATGATTTTCAACTTAAAATTTTTTAACTTTTAATAAAATTACGTTTTTTGTTAAAGTACTAAGGCTCGTTTCCACTATGAACATGGAATAAAGCATTCTCTGCTTCTTTTATTGATCTTTCCGCGCTTAAAATTTAAGCAAGCGCTAAACGAAGCCAAAAAAAATCAATAAAACAAGCAAAGAATGCTCTATTCCATGCTCGTAGTAGAAACGAGCCCTTAACTCTTTTCTTGGTAAGTAAAGCCATTCTACCACGTCTGCCTGGGTTCGACAAAATTTTAACTCAATCAACTAAAAAAGACTTCTTTTTGTCAAGATTTACGTATTTTTAACCAAGAATCAGAAATCAAACAAACGAATCAAAGTTTATAACATAATTCTGTCAATGGACTCCAAAATAAATAAATAATCTTTTCGTTTATTTCTTTGTCATCTACCACTCAAAGTCATTTGTTTTTATTCATATAAAAAAATACACAATTTTGGAGCTTTTGATATGAAAGAAAACAAAATAACACTTTTATCTCAATCTAGTTTTTTGAAAACAATTCAATATAAAACCAAAAAATGAAGTTATTCGTCGTAATTTAACATAAAGCACACAAGCATTGTCTCTAATTAACTAAAAATACCGCTATAAAATCCAAATCCAAAATAAAGACTATAAAATAACAAGATAATGCGCATTCCAACAAATCCTTCTACAAATCGATAAGCAACTGAAGACGCTCAACTTAAAAAAGCAAGACAAATAAAGTAATTATTTTTCGACGGTTGTGGCGCGATCAAGGGCTCGTTTCCACTGCGAGCGTTGGCTGGAGTAATCTTTGTTCGTTTTATTAATTTTTTTTTGCTTTGCTTAGCGCTTATGCGAAATAAAGTAAAAAAATCAATAAAACAAACAAAGAATACGCCCGTTAACGCTCGTAGTGGAAACAAGCCCAAACAAAGCAAGCAGAAGAAAACACAATAGGTTTGAAACTTAGTAGGCTATATAGTGCGACATTATTTCAGCAACTAATTTTAATATTTATATCTCAGACCCAGCTTAGGCAGTTTTGGTTTACGGCAGGGGCTTTCAACCTCTTTATAACCATGCCCCGATTTTGTTATGAAAATATTCTGTGACCCACTTCTCAAAGTTCTGCCTAAATTGGTTAAAATGTAATAACTTACAAAACCGCAGAGTGCACAACAATGATGTTTCCACAATTTTGTTTTCCCAACACTCGCTCCACGATTTTTAAAAGCACAAGGCTTTACAAGAGTTTTAGCTATGGTATAAGGTTTTTTTGCTATATGAAGTGCAACTTCATATAGTAATATTATAGCTTCACACTATTGCTATATGAAGTGCAGCTTCATATAGTAATATTATAGCTTCATAGTGCCTGGTAGGCATTGTATGAAGGTAGAAATGGTTCTTCTTCTCCTTTTGGCCTTTCCCTTCAATCAGGGGTAGCCACAGCGTATCATCTTTCTCCAAACCGTCCTGTCTTCAACGTCCGTCTCCTTCGTATCAACTTCCCCCATATCTTCTTTCACTACATCTAAAAATCTTCTCTTTGGTCTCCTTCTTTTCCTCTTTCCAGGTAACTCCATTTCCATCATCTTTCTTCCTACATACTCTGGGTCTCTCCTCATGACATATCCATACCACCTCAGCCTGCACACCCTCATCTTCATTCTTAACCGTTCTACGTTAACTATACCCCTGATGTATTCGTTTCTAATCTTATCTTTTCTCGTCACTCCCATAGCAAACCTCAACATTTTCATCTCTCAACTTCCATCTCTTTCATTTGTTTCTTTGTGAGAGTCACCGTCTCAAGTCCATACACCATTGCTGGTCTTACCCCTGAACGAGAAAAGATAAGTACACTTTTCCTTTTACTCTAGCTGGTAACGTCCTGTCGAAGATTATTCCCGATACTCTTCTCCATCCGTTCCATCCTGCCTGCACTCTCTTCTTTACCTCCTTCTCGTAACTACCAATTTCTTGCACGTTGATCCCAAATACTTAAATTCCTTTACTCTTGGCATTTTTGTATTCTCCATCTTCACTGTTTTGTCATCATTTCCTCCATTTATGCACAGATATTCGGTCTTTGGCCTACTTACTTTCATCCCTCTTCTTTCCAATGCATACCTCCAAGATTCTGGTCTCCGCTCCACTTCTTCCCTGGTCTCTTCGCAAATCACAATATCATCAGCAAACAGCATCGTCCATGGTGGTACTCTCCTTACTTCGTCCGTTAGCCTGTCCATTATCACTGCAAACAGGAACGGACTTAACGCTGACTCCTAATGCAGTCCAACCTTAACCTTGAAACTTTCTGTGGTTCCTACTGCACACCTCACCATTGTTTCGCTTCCCTCGTACATACCCTGTACAATTTGCACATAATTTTCCACTATTCCTGATTTTCTCATACAGTACCACAGCTCTTCCCGCGGAACCCTGTCGTAAGCTTTCTCTAAATCTACGAATACACAATGAAGCTCTCTTGACCTTCCCTGTATTTTTCCATCAACATTCTTAAGGCAAACATGGCATCAGTGGTTCCCGTTCCTGGCATAAATTCGTATTGCTGTTTGCTGATCTCTACTCTATCCCTTAGCCTGGCTTCAATAATTCTTTCCCAAACCTTCATTGTGTGGCTTATTAGCTTTATTCCTCTGTAGTTTCCACAGCACCGCGCGTCCCTTTTGTTTTTATAGATTGGAATAAGCACACTTCTTCTCCATTCTTCTGGCATCCGTTCACCCACTAATAGTCTGTTGAACAGTCTGGTCAAAAACTTTATCCCCATCTCTCCCATGGCAACTCATCTGGCCCAACCGTTTTACCTTTTTTCATCCTTCTTAGTGCATTCTTTACTCTTCTCTACTGACGCAATTCACCTCTTCGTTATCCACTTCTACTTTCTCTGTCCTAGGGTCTCTGTCATTTTCCTCGTTCATCAGTTTCCGAAAGTACTCCTTCCATCTCTTTAACACTGCCTCCGAATTTACCATAATATTACCGTTTTCATCCTTTATAACCCTCACGTGCAGTACATCTTTCCCTGCTCTATCTCTCTGCCTGGCCAATCTATACAACTCCTTTTCACCTTCTTTTGTTTCTAATCTAGCATGCTGCTAATTTCAAAAGTTTACTGTAGACCGCACAGCGAATCCCTCTCTTCTTGGCTTCAATTTCTTCAACTATGGAGAAGCTATCCGAGCCTTCCCCAATCACACCGCTGGCTTTCCACACGTCTTATGGTTTGTAATATATATATATTTACGTTGAAAATTCTATATGACAGTATAACAGGCTTCCACAAGCCAACGACCAACACTACAGCTCAAACGGTGCAGCCAACGTGCAACCAACGTTCAGCCACCGATGCAATCGCAAAACGAAATTTTCCCAAGTCTCGCTTGCGATCTACAAACTCACTCTTCAAACTAAACCATCGAACCACTTGATCACCAACGACTGAAAGGAATTAAATTTACCAACATCTCAATTTATAGTGTGCTCGCCACGTGTAAGTGAGCCAATCAGATTTCATTAAGATCGCTGCACGTGATCTGCCTATAAAGCAGTGAACGCAAACAATAGAATTAATTAAGAGGTTTAAAAAAAAAAGACTTCTATTCAGTTAATTAAATTCTTCAATTTCAGTGCGAGTTCTATTTTTATGATTTTAACACATATAAACCTTCATACGCACGTCCCTTCGCCATCGCAACTGCCTTCTTTGCCTTACTCTTCTTTTGTTTGTAAGACAGTATCTGAACGCTTTGAACACAAAGTGAAGGTAGAAATGGCTAATGCGAGAAATATAGGATTTATTTTTTTATTAGCATTTCAAAAAAAATTTAATTTAGATTCTCGTCGTTTAACTCTAAACACTTTATATATATTAGAGTACAAGAAAATCTTTGATAGATTGAATAAAAAAATTTTTTCGTTTATTGTTTTTTGAATGATGCAGCTACCATAGACACGGAAGGTAGCAGTGATATATGTTAAATATATCAGTGATACTTATCTTCTCAACAACGTTGCAAAAAATGTTAGATTAAGATTGGTGACGCCTTATAAGTGCTTGATTTATAATACAAGACAGAATAATTTTCTAATGTAATTTCTTCAATTATTTTAATAGTTTATTAAAATAAATATTAATATATTAACAACGTTTCGAAAGCCGATAAGTTAAACTTTTTAACGACCCGCTGTAACATATTTCTTTGATTGCAATCGATAATCTTTTACTACCGATATTCATCCTTCAACAGAATTTAGGATTAACTGACAACGTTCTACTTCTGATCTTACTTTTACCATTTTTTAACCAAGCTCCAGGAACCGGTACTTCACCGTTTGTACCAATCACTGTCGGTTAATTTGGAGTTGAGACAACGTCGTTTCAAGAACAGTTTCATAATACGTACGATTATTCTTCTTTGTTAGGATTTTTATTAAAATTTTTGTTGAAATTTTTTTCAACTCACTTTGAAACTTTCCTAAAGTGCGATTTTCATGACAATTAGATTTTTATTTATCTAAAGCATAGTTCCGCAACTCAAGCCAAACGATACAATGCTAAAGAGAGAAATAACTCCTCGATGTAGAGCAGCCATGTCCAACCCGCGGCCCAATATATACATGACAATCAAATAATTAAATTATTAAATTATCTGAATTCTATCAGCTAAAATGTTATTAAAAGCATAAAATTTATAAACATTTTGATTAAATTTAAATACGACGTCTATCTTTACTGACAACGTCATTGTGGGTGAAACGAGTGATCAAGGTGATGTTGTAATTTTCCATAAAATGTGACCGCTCAAATAAATGCGTGTGACAAACCTTGATTGTTATGTCACCGCACAAACCGTCGCACATGCATTTGTAATCTGTGGTCACATTTTATGGCACGTGGTGGTAGAAACGCAATTTCATTTTGTATGATGGCAACATTTATCACTTGATCCATGTGCATCTAACTGTGTTGAATTTTTTTCTCTGTTTTTTAGTTTTAGTTATAGTTTGTAATGCACGTGGTCGGTAGCGTAGTCACTGAATATTTTTAAAATTACTTTTATTCAGCTGTGCTTGTTCTGAACTGCCTTCACTTACGCGTAGACCTTGTCAATAAAATTTCTCATATCCCTAAAGATTAAGTGCGATATAGATATACGTAAGGTAAGTTAATAACGACAGCTATAGACTGATAAAAAAAATAGACCGCGGCTGCTGACGATACACGTAGCAAACTTAACACATGGTGCCTATCACAAGACGTTGTAGTAATGTAGTTAGAGCTGAGGTAGAATAAAACAACAATTCTAAATTTATGAGCTAAAAAATAAGTTTGTAAGCTTTAATAGGCTAATAAGTCGATATTCGCTATGCCTTCTCAACACCAAAGAAAATTTGAAGATGAAAATCGACAATTTCAAAACGAATGGGAATGCTCGTATTTTTTTATCCAAGAGAAAGATAAAGCAGTCTGCTTGTTATGTCGTATAATTTGAAAAGGCATCATGAGCAAAAGCATGAGGCAATTGTAAAACTTAATGATAATGCACGAAAAACTAAACTGCAGTCGCTTAAAGCCGATTTACATGCTCAGCAACAGATATTTCGAAAGAATCTGATTCAAACGCAGTTGTAAACGCAAGTCTCCTCATGTCTCAAATAATTGCCAAAAAAATGAAACCATTTTCTGATGGCGAATATGTAAAAAAATGCTTACTTGCTACCGTAGAAGAAATTGCACCAACAAAAGTCAAAGACTTTCGACATATTAGTCTGTTACATCAAACTGTATCACGAAGAATTCATCTCCTATCCAATGATATTTTAAAACACTAAAAACTGCTTCAAAATCTTTTGTCTATTTTATTCTGGCCTTTGATGAAACAATGGATATTATTGATACATCCCAACTAGCTGTCTTTATCAGAGGAGTTACCAATAAAATGAGAGTAACTGAAGAATTTTTGGATATTGTGAGTCTGAAAGATAGAACTACTGTCAAAGACATAAAAGAAGCTGTAATAAAATGTGCTGAAGATTATCAACTTGACTTGAAAAATCTTATTGGAATGGCAACGGACGGAAGTCCATCGACGATCGGAAAAAATGTAGGAGCTGTTACCTTGCTTCTTAGATACTTAGAGGATTTGAAAAATTGTTCAAGTGCTGAAGATGGAATGTTTATTTGCCATTGTTTTTTGCACTTGGAAAACTTATGTGCTCAGATTCTGAAAACTTTCCATGTCATGAAGGAGGTTGTCAAAACTGTTAACGCGATAACAAATATTTCTCTGAAACATCGCCAGCTTCAACAATATCTTTAGGAATTGGAGTCCGACTACGGTAATGTGCTTTACAGGGTGTTTCATCTCAATATGTCACTTTATGATAACTTATATCTCAATAATTGTTAGAGATATGAAAACCAAACTTTTTTTGCTAAAAACTAATGTCCTTAAGTTTACGCAGCAAAAATTTGAACGCAAAAATCAAAGAAATAAACATTTTAATAAAATTTTCACAAATGTTCAATATGCGAGCCCTTGGATACACGGCACACATCAAAAAACGGTATTCCAATTCTTGCCAAACTCGAACAACCATATCGGGATCGATGGTTATCAAGGCCTTGGTTATCCGAGTCTTCAGATTATCCACTGACGTTGGAAGAGGAGGAACGTATACCAAGCCTTTTTACATAGCCTCAGAGAAAAAAGTCACATGGAGTTAGGTCTGGAGATCTAGGGGGCCAATGCAGGAGCACGCAATCATCATTTCTGGCACGTCCGATATATCTGCTATGCAGAGTAGGGTTCAGATACTGTCTTACAATGAGACTCCAGTCAGGTGGTGCCCCATCCTATCCCAAAATAAAATCTGCTTGCTCTTCGTCAAACAAAAGCTCCATCAATCAATTTTGCAACATATCTAGGTACGCTTCACTGTTGACTGTTGTTCCTTCAAAAAAAAGAAAGGCCCATACACACGCTTCTTCGATATAGCGCAAAATACGTTCACCGAAGGAGAATCTCGCACATGCTTTAGCGTTGAGTGAGGATGCTCAGTTCCCCATATGCGTGTGTTGTGTTTGTTGACTTTGCCAGCTAGGTGGAAGGTGGCTTCGTCCCTAAACACAAGACGGTCATCAAATCCGTCTTCTTCCTACATCAATTGCAATTTGAATACAAAAGCCTTCGCGAGCTGGTTTGTCGGTGCCCTTCAAATGTTGGAGAAAATGCAGTTTGTAAAATATCATATGCAGGTGTTTTCTTATCACTCGCCAAACGGTTGTTGAAGACATCTGAAGTTCACAACTAGCTCTTCTGATTGACTTCCTGTGGCTCCGCTAGAAAATGGTTCGAACTCTTTCGATCGTTTCAGTTGAAGGTGATGGGGCAATTTCTTTCCGGGAGCACAAACATCCCTCCTCCTTAAATTTCGCGTGCTTTTTTTGTATGGTACGTCGGTGTGGTGGCTGCTTTGAAAATTCTGTCCGAAATTTAAGTTGAACACATGTCCACGAGTTGTTTTTATCAAATTCCAAAACATAAACGCTTTCTCCTTTCCAGTAAAAAGACATTTTAAGCAAATAAGAGACAAATTGATGGAAATAATATTTTGCGCAAAAGGCTAAAATTTTGATTGTGACATAACAATGGTCTGGCAAAACAAAAAAATTGCAGATTTTACCTATCCAAAATTGGTTTATCCCGCTACTTTTGCCAGTTACCGAGATATGCGATTTTCTAAAATGACATATTGAGATAAAACACCCTGTATTAGACGAAAATTCGCTGGTTGAGTCGTGGAAAATGCTTAGAAAGATTCTGGAATTTGAAAGACGAAATTAAGCATTTTATGAAAGCAAACTATTTTGATGTTCCCGAAATAGAAGATGAACATTGGCTTCTTGATTTGTGCTTTCTTGTTGACATAACGAAAAAGTTAAATAAACTCAATCATAAGCTTCAAGGCAAAGATAAGCTGATTACAGATTCCTTTGAAGACATACAAGCATTCATCACAAAACTAAAACTTTATAAAAGACAACTCACATCGGAAAATGCGGTTCATTTTCCACTCTTATATAGCTTTAATTGCGACAACAAAGATTTTACAAAATATTCTGGCGAAATCACAAAATTAGTGAAAGCGTTTCAGGAGAGGTATGCTTATTTGCGTAAGTTTGACCAACTGTTCAAAATATTCGTATGTCCGTTTGATGCTGTAATAGAAGAAGCGCCAGATAATTTGCAGCTTGAGTTGATTGATCATCGAACAAGTACAGAGTTGAAATCTTTATTTCGTACAATCGATAAACTGCAGTTTTACAGAGAATATGTTCCGAAAGAAGAGGTCCCAACCTAAGGCATTTGGCAATGCGTATTACTGCGGCTATCGGCACAACGTATGCATGTAAATCTTTTCTTTGAAGATTGAAGGTTGTGAAATCGAAAAGTCGAAATAGATTGACTGATAAAAGCATGACGAGTGAGTTGCGATGTGCGGCAACAAGCTTGCCTGTTGACATAAAAAAAAACTGGTCTATAGCATCGAAAAGCAGTCATCGCATTGATGCTTTTAATGACATTAAATATACAACATTTTGAGTCGATTCGTTTATGCATTGGTAGGTAGTCTACTATTACATTTCATGTAACTTTCATTTTCATGCAATTTCTTTTTCAGTGTACTACGTTTGCGGCCCTTTCTGAAATAGCAAAATAAATTTGTCCCTGTGACGTATTTCGATTGGACATGGCTGATGGAGTGGAATAACGGCTTTTGTGGAGCTGTTTATAATTTTACCTTTTCGAAATCCTAAACAATTTTTTTTTTTTATTAACGTTAACAGTTTGTTTTATTGAATTTTTCTGAATGCAAAGGTCTGTGTTTTCCAACAATAGCAGAGATACTACTATTTATTTTTCGTATATTTTTTAATAGATTTGAAAAATTAAAATGGATGAATGCAAAATATGTTGTAGAAAAAATTTCATAAATTCAAGCAATGCTAAGTTTTTGAGTCCAAAATAGTTGAGCTACTATTCTTATCTTTTATGTTGAATCCTTAAAAGTTTGTTTGTTTTCTTATGTAATAATCTTAAATAAGAAGGGTTATGACATTGTGCTAGTAAAAAAAAAATCTAAATGTAAAAAAGTACTCTGTAATTAATAGGTTAATTAAGTGGAAATAGCCAAATATTTCTCTTAAACAAAAACTTTGCCAATTGAAAATATATCTTTAATTTTTATTATTTTTAACTCACTGAAAGTGTCAATGAAGCAGCATAATTTATTGTACATCAAAACAGTAAACTAAAATAAATTTCATCAACAAAAAAATAATCAGTAAAACACCGCTCACGGTTAAAATGAAAATTTAATAAAAAAGATTATTTATTGACTAGAAAAAAGTCACTTCTTATATTACGACTAGAGGGATTAGTATCGCTTATTTGCTGGTAATTTAAATTAAGATGGTCCGAATCGCGGCTCGCGGGTCATGCTTTGTGGAATTTTTTTGAGTTTTGTGGCGCGCTGAACAATTTTAAGCGTTAAAAATCTTTTCTATTAGGGGCGGCGGTAGTCTTTTATAGCAGCCCAAACAAATGAAAGCGTTTTTATTGAAGATCGGTTTTGTTTTTAAAAAATGTGACATAAAAAAGCTCCTTGCACATCTTTCAAAACTTTTTTTAGCCTTGACTTTATCTTCAATTAAAGCCGGCGTAAGTGTTCCCCTCCGCCAGAGCAGTAATTGAGGGGTTTCACTTGTCTACAAAGCCGCACTATTTGAGTTGAAAAGGCATTTTCTTAACAAACGCTAACTTTACTATAAGAGAAGGTAAAGAACAAAAAACGTCTGCACACTATTTGGGTTGAAAGGGCATTTTCTCAACAAACGCTAACTGTGCTATAAGAGAAGTAAAGACCAAAAATGTCTGCACACTTTGAATGCACTTTCCAGACAAACAAAGACCTTTTTTTGTTTTCACCTAATTTTTCATGGCCTTAATTCCAGTGTTGAGGGTGGCCTTGTTGAGGTTACGTCGACCCTGAGTTTAATGTAAAAAACAATACTTTTTTGCCATTTTATTTGGACAGTCGGCCTGTGTGTTCTTGCAATTTCGAAAAGTGACCTGCTGGAGTTAAAAACTTGGATCTCACTGATTTAAATTATGTTTCATATAAAATCTTATTATTTTAGAGATAGAAGTGATGTAAATGTGAACGGAAGAGAAATTCCTTAATGTTCACAATCAATCAACTTTTTGCCCAAATATAACGGGGAGAGTGGCATTTATTTTTTGATCTTATTCATAAATAAATTACTGAAAAGGCTGAACTTCTAGCCTTTCCGTGAAATCTATAAAAACAAATTGTTCGGTTTGTTCACGTTCTAGTCGACATCTTAAATGAAATAATATTGATATTGAAACATAACGCTGCAGTTAAAACGGTAAGTCTGAATTTAAAATTGTTAAGTTGCGTGTTGCAATCCTTTTCAAAATCACTTTTATTTCTTTTTATTTAGGTCAAATAAAAATGACATAACCAAATGACTTGAGAGGAAATGGGGTGCCATTATAGTGTGTGGCTATCGCTTTGATTCTGATATAGCATGTGGCCTACCAGATTAGAATGTGTCGTACCTCCCAAAGAAAGCCTTTCCATATGCATCTTTATACCATTCTATTCTGCCTACGACATTTTTGGTTTGCTAGTCTCTTAGGAATCTCACACTTCTTACCTAATTCTTGATCCTGTAGAACAGCATTCTCTTATAAAAATAGCGTAGCACTTTTATCACCGGCAACAACATCTTCAAAGAGGTCAGGATTAATGAAAAAAGTTATAGTTTTATTGGCCTTGCTAACACTAAAAGCTTGAGAATTGTAATACTGGTAACTCTGATCCAAAGATTAGTTTGCAAAAGATTGCTGCAGCAAACTTGCTGTTTCTTGAAAGTCTGATTAAAGTGAAAAGTAGCAGTTTTTTTTAAAAAATTAAATATTTTGGTTTTAATCTCTATACTCTCATGCAAGAGTGAATAAGTACAACAATTACGTATCTACAGTATATATCCAAAATTTTTCAGCAAGTTATTATAATGTTGGAAAACGTAGAAAAGCTGATGTTAAGTTCCCAGATTTTAACAAAGTTTCGGAAAACAAGCAGAGATTTGTACTCTAAACGTCCGGGGTCTGCGGCCCACAACCCGTAATTTTCCACAGTAAAATGTAAAACATAAATTCTTAAATTTTTAATCAATAATAACAATATTTTTATCACCGAAACAGATTAAATGTATTCTATTGCACTCTTAAATTTTGAAACAACAGTTCAAGTAGTTTTTGAGTTATTAATCGTCAAATTTGGCGAGTTGCTGAAGCCCATGTTGAGGGGTCAATAGTTTGAAATTGGTTGAAGAGAAAAGGGTTAAACAATAATGCAACAATAAATTTTTTATAATATTTTGAATTTTTGAGCCGCGAAGACATTTATTTAGGAGAACGTCGATAAGCTATCCGTCCCAGTTCCTCACCCTGGAGAGTCCACGTATTGATAGCTAAAGATGAATTTTGCCGGCATAAAAACGCATCTGTATCTCAAAAAATCAATATATGTACTGAGCTAAATGCTTATCCGTTGCCACGAATCGATCACATGGTCAATGAATTGGCCAAATATAGTGTTTTTTCTTCCTTCGATCCACGAAGCGGGTATTATCAAGTAAAAATTGTTGAGTTTAAATATACGTAGATTCACTACCTTTGAAGCCAATGGCAAACTATACGAGTTTATTCGAATACCATTCAGAGTTAAGAACGAAGTCGCTGCTTTTCAACGTTCCATTTCATAGTTTGTTGAAAGCAAAAAACTAAAAGATATATTTCTTCATCTCGATAGTGTTACTATCGCGGGAAGAATGCAAAAAAACACGACATTAATGTTAAATTATTTCTCGAAACAATAACTCGTAACAATTTTACTCTTAATGATTCAAAAACTGTTAGATCTGTCGACTCTATAAAAATTCTGGGCTACCTCGCAAAAAATGATTGCATTAAACGTGGTTAATGATCGATTACGTCCTCAAGAGGTTTTCCGCTTCCTGCAAATTTTAAAGAACTTGTTTTGGGAATGTTCGTCTATTATGCGAAAAGGATTAATCGTTTTGCAGATAAAGTTCGGCCTTTAGCAAACATAAAAATATTTCCAATTGACACTGATTGTGACTTTTAAGTGCTTTTCAGTCGTTAAAGCAAGAACTCGAGAACGCGGCGTTACATTCGATTGACGAAAATAAGACATTTGTTGTTGAATGCGATGCCTCAAATATTTAAATGTCCGAAACTTTTAGTCAAGAAAATAGGCCCGCCGCCTTTATGTCACGAACATTACAGAGTTGTAAAGTACGACATCCAGTTATTGAAAAAAAACGTTATTACCATTAATGAAGTTATCAGAAAATGGTTACATTTGTTATTAGGCAAACATTTACAATAGTAACTGACCAACGTTTTATGGCCGTTTATGTTTGACAGCTGACGCAGATAGAAAATCAAGATTAACAAATTCCAGCAATTTAGAATGGAGCTTGCGTTCTATTTTTATAAAGCCAAATACAGACCTGGAAAATAAAAGATTTTCCCGGATACCTTTTTCGAGCATTTTGCGCAAGCTTGTCCGAGTCAACTATATTAAAAGAAAATCCAAAAATAACAAGACTGTTATATTTTATTCTGACGAAGGACTTGATATATTTAACTTCGGATATCAAATGAGTTGCCACCCAGTGTGAGGTATGTGCAAAAATGAAACCAAAATTTTATCATCCAAGAGAAAACTCATTAATAAAAGCAACCCAGCCGGTGGAACGCTTGAATCTCGACTTCTAAGGTCCTGTTCCATCAGTTAATTCAAATAATTATTTATTAATCGCATGGATGAGTTTTCGCGTTTTTTTTTTTTTTTTTGCTTTTCCGTGTAAAAATATAGCGTCGTCTAGCGTTATTAAATGTTTCGAAAAACTGTTTGCTTATACGGGCACGCCAAGCTATGTTCATATCCCGATAATGCTGCTTCTTTGTATCACGGCAATTTAAACAATATTTATTAAAACGAGGAATCGCTGGAAGCAAATCTAGCATTTATCATCCACCCTGAAATGGGGAAGTTGAGAAAACAGGTGGCACCCAGTACCAGTGACCTGTCATTATCACACTATGAGAGTGTTTTAAATGATGTTCTGCATTCTATCAGGTCATTGTTATGTGCCGCTACAAGCTCAACAACGCACGAGCAATTTTTTTGAGAATTGTTGAGAACCTTTTTAGTGGAAGCTTGAATGAACTGAAGTAATTAACTTTGCTGTATTTTTTTTACTTTGCCTTTAGGCATGATGCCTCTATATTTTTATCTTCATGGTGAGCACTGTTCTTGTCGCACAGAAGTGGTTTAGTTTTCCACGGTAACACTGCTTGTATTATATTTTTTAATTTGTGCATAACTTTAGTTTTTCTTTGTTTAAGTTGATTTGAACAAATAAAAGATTTATGTGCTATAACTATCGCAGGCTGACCTCATATCCTCGTTTAATTTAATTTAAGCGAATAAAAGATTTATGAGTTATAATCATGCAGGGTGACCCTATTTTGGAATTTCTCGTAAACTGCCTTTCTTAAGAGCACAACAGAAATCATTCAGGAAAATTGAGTTTCGAAATCAGCGCTTTTCAACTAGTGGGCCGTGCACTTTCTACTTGGCTATTTTAGTTTAATAGGTGCAAATGAGCAGCTATTTTCTATTTAGATTAATTTTTGTCATCAGTAAAACTGACGCTAACTGTGGAGGTTTAGCAGGTTTTTTCGAAACAAATACATAATAAAAGTGTACGTGAAAACCTCTTTTTATTTTTTAGTATAACTTTACATGTTTCCCCAATAAAGCGAAAACGCGCTGCTGGACGTCAGTAGTTGTCTCCTAATTTCCATTTGCAATGTTAAAAAGGTTGAGAAGCTGTAGCGTTACGCTTAAAGGCCCGTTTTCACTACGAGCGTGCAAAAGAGCATTCTTTGTTTGTTTTATTGATTTATTTTTGCGCTCGCTTCAATTTTAACTGCTCGCTTCAATCGAAGATCAATAAAAGAAAGAAAGAATGCTCTTTTCCACGTTCGTAGTGGAAACGGGCCTTAAAGTATACCTATCCTCGCTTAAATGGCTAGCTACAGTAATTTATAATTTTTTGATGGGTATTTTTTATCGTATTTTAATCATTGGAAAGTGCTCAATGTGTTAAATCTTAATTCCTACCCATAATAACATAATAATATTTAATATTGGGAACTTAAAATTTTTTCATATTTAACTTGGTGTTAGCAACCAAAATTTGACTTGTAGAACTAGTATTTCTTGATCTTGATTGAAAAAACACGTATTACGGCTGTAATTTCTGTATTCCAAAAGCAAAGACAAATCAAACAAATAAAAATAATACTGTTGCTAGCTATAATGATTATCCAATAATTTAATAGCAAATAAAAAGAAAAGGTTTTTATACTGTAGACGGCAACGCGGTCGAGTGGGTAAGAACGCCATTTTTATGGCGATTTATCATTCGTTGTGCTGCGAAAAAACATTTTATATTATGTTCTTTTGTTTGGCGGTCTTAGCAAGTTGCTCTAATTTTAGTCTTATCTTAAAGAAAATAAAAAACAATTAAAAAATTTCAACCAGGCCGTGGTAATCGCTTGACTGTTGCTCTGAATATAACGCTACCAACGTTTTCCTGGGAATCGGGTTGATGAACAAAGATAAAACAAAAAATATACGCTTTACTGAGTGGCAACTCGCGCATTGAAGCTGCAGAGCTGCAGCAATCCCTAAATATCGGTGCAGCAGCTATAAATATTATCAGCAATGCTTTAAAAATTGATAATTATGATTAAAAGCAACGTTTAAAAAACTAATAATTAGAATTCTGTAAATATTATCAGCAATGCTTTAAAAATTATAACTATTAATTTTTTAAGCATTACTGTTAACATTTACTATTGCAGCACAGATATTGGAGTGGGCTGCAGCTGTGCAACTCCAAATGCGCAAGCCGCCACTGGTTTTACTCAATAGTAATAGGTAAAAAGCATAGACTTGTAGCTATTATTAAAAAGTTATGTTTGATCCGTTTATTTGATTAATTGTACTTATGACAGTTTATCTCTTTTTAATATGTTAGAATGTTAGAAGAGTGACATTTGCTCTGTGAGGTCAACCAAATATCATTGTTGTAAATTTATATGAATTTCGTTGAATTTGTAAAGTGACTGCCATTATCACCATGTTTTAATAAAATACTTTTAAACATTTAATTATAAAAATAAAAAAGTTATTAATTTTTAAACTAAATGTTGTTCTAAAAATTTGCGACTAGTGATTGAAATCTATAAAAAAAAAGGTTCAATTGAATAATTCTACGTCATGTCAACATTTATACAGGGTCCTCCAGCGTAGTGTAGACTGTTATATATTACATTAATTTAAAAACGAAAAGGGCAATGAAATTTTTTTTGAAGAAAATTAAAGGTAAATGTATAATCTTCAATATTGAATTCAGTTTATTCAATGTATCCGCTCTTTTCAATGATAACACGGCAGAGACGTGAGATAACTTGGTCACACGTGGCACGAATAGTTTCGCTTTCTATTTTCGCCCAAGATTCTTTCAATTTCTTCTTCAATTTTTCCACATTTGACCGCGCCAGACCGACTCATAGATCCTTTCAGGAGTTTAAATATTTCAGAAGCCTTTTTGCCATCCCGATAAAGTTTTTCAATGGCGGTATTCATTGTTTTTAGATGCTAAAACTAAACAAAGTTTAAGAAATTTTTTGTACAGATTAGTAAATAGATACTGCAGAAAAAACAGAGCATAAAGTAATTTATAAATACTTTAGAAATCTATCTAAAAATTAGTCTACACTTGGGTGGAGGACATATCTGCAAAAAAAACAGAGCATAAAGTAATTTATAAATACTTTAAAAATCTATCTAAAAATTAGTCTACACTTGGGTGGAGGACCCTGTAAATCTATTACTCGAATGCTGCGTTTTCCAGCGAGTAATTCGCCTGAATTTTTTTCTGTGTCGCTGTTTTTTTCATTTAATCAAAATATGTGCTTAGTTAACGATACAATAAATAATGGAGATTTTAAGATCAGCGTCTAATATTTAAAAAAAAGCATTTTTTGATTTTGCTTTGTCTTTTGTCCTTACTATTTTATTGGTCGAGAGTCAAAAAGATTTCTTAAAGTTTATTTTATCAAGTGTAAAGAATTTTGACAATCTTAAAAATCAAATTATATAATAAAGCGTACTGCAACGTTTCTCAACCTGAAGGTCGCCCGGCCTTTTTAATGAGGTCGCAACGATAAAATACTTTTAAATTATTATTTACAGAAAAGAGAGCGAAATGGGGTGGCAGGCCATACGACAATTTTAAAAGTGTTGAGTAACCTATTTTTCTTGGGAAAAACATAGTCACGGCGTGATCTTTAATTCTAAGGAGTTTTTTTTTAATAAAGCGGATACTTTTTGTGAATCGCGTATTTCGAGTTTTTTGGTTTGCGGAGCCAAAAAAGGTTGAAAAGCACTAGCGTATTGAATCTTTATAAATAAGAATGCTTGGGATTAAGTTTAAGGTGTTTGGAACTGCTTAAAATAAAAACTTATCTTATAGAAAAGCTTGTAGTCAGAGATGAATGTGGTAGGCCTATGGCCAGGGATGGCAAACCTTTTCATAGAACGAGTCGAAAATTGACAATTTTTTCAAAATTACCATTAAGTGGGCCATTGGCTCTAATTTCGGCCAAAGTTTAAGATGAAGACTAAAAAAACCAAAAAAACGTCTTCAAGCCCCATCTGTCCTAAATTGCCAGAATTTTTCCGAAAATGTTCCGAAAATGCCAGAAATTTCGGAATAAGATGGGTCATTGAATTTCAACTAGTGGGTCTCATTGTGACCCGAGGGTCTGTGGTTTACCATCCCTGGCCTATGCGATTTGAATTGAAACAATAGATTTGTGACAACAGCGATTGATTAGCCACAGTCTATCTGAAAGTCGACGGGATGGCTTAGTGTGCCAGCACTCTGATAGAGAGTATAAAGGCGCAAGTTCAAGGCTATCGTTTGTCCCCTTAAAAAAAATCTTGACCATAGTTTTCTAAATTGGTTATATTTGTATAATGGCCTAAAACATTTCTTCAATTGGTTATACTCCGCTTGAAAAAGAAAACTGCATCGAGCCATTTTGGCCATTTTTCATTTGTTCTTTAAAGGGAGTTATTAAATAAGGTAATGCAATTCAGAATGGCTTGTTAAAACCTTCAGGAAGATTAACGAGCCGTAAAGTATTTTTCTCCAGAATGCTATGCATTCTTCAGCATTTCGCGTGTAAAAGTTGAATCCAAACCAATGCAATTGCAATCACCTTCAAAACAGTCCTCGGCAACCCGACCAGGAAGTTTGACTTTGCTGTACTGATTTTATTCAGCAGTTCTAAGTTTTTAATTCGAAGTTCATAATAACTTGGGTTTGTAAAAATTTTTTTAATGCTATATGTAAATTGAAAGCGAAGCAATATAAAGGTTTGAATCAGAAGTGTGCTACCCAAAAAACTGTATAACCCTGAATTTATTGCCAACGAAAGTTTTACTTCCTACATTTCACTTCTTCTTACTTTACTTGCGTCCTGAAAATTAGGCCATTTTTTAATCCATTTTTCTTTTAATTACATTGCACTTTATAACACAAAGTAGCTTAATTTCATATCAAAATTTTAATTTTTGTGACTACCGAACATAGCCATACCTGCCGGGGGGGAAATTGCCCCCAAGTCTCAAAATATTTAGCAAATTATAATTTTTCGGGAAACGACAGGAAAAATTTGAGCAATATCAGAAAATTTAGGGCGCTCATAAGGAACTATTTGGGAAAAACAAATTTTTTTTATCGAACATTGCAGAAAAAAGTTTTAAGATTTACGGTGAAGAACTTTTTTAAGATATCACCATCTTCTTGGGACGTAATTTGAGAAATCAGCGACAGATTGTAAATGAAGAACTTTTTTTTAGTCTTCACCCAAAATTTTAGACAAAATTTCTTCGCATATCCGTATACTACTAGAAAATTACGATTTGGGCCAGCGTTGTAAGATTGGGACAAAGCAGTATGCCCCCACAATTTTTTTGCCTGGTACGTCTATGCTATCGAGCAATGAGATCGTGAACCTAAATATGTTGACATGTTTTAACATCTAAAATAATTGAAAACTCTGTTCTAACCTCAATGAATCCCTGCGCGAAAGTTGAAGATGATTTGAGATCATGCTCATGCAGAGTGCAGCACATTGGCTGATTATGATTGTGAAATTATTTGATGAATAAAAATTAAATGAAAACTATTATTTTGCATATGCTATGTATTTTTGTCTTCACAAAAATTTTCGTTGCACTCTTTGTTTGGACTGGGTGCCCAATAAATTGATTTTTCAAAAAAAATTGCAGCAGTCTGCATTGAAAAAAGATCGGAAACCATTATTCTGGGGCACACAACAATTATTAAAAAAAAGTAAGGCGAAAGTAAATTTCGAGGCCACTGTATAAAAATTCTCATGACTAACACTCAGGTTTGTTTGTGTAAACTTCAAAACTATTTTCTATTTGGACTAAAGTGCAGTCATATGAAATTATTGCACAAATTCTTATACGTTCAATGATTATTGTCGCCATGGACGTTTGTGGTTAATTCGTGAACTTTCTATGCTCGCGAACGTTCTATGCTCGTCGAAAACCTTGAGTAATGAGCAAGGGTGGTTTTATGAGGATATAAATGGTATGAAAAATGTTTTCAAAAAAGGTGGTATGTTGCCATACTAATAAATTAATCTTGATTGAGAAATGTTACGATGATTTTGCTAATTTTGCTACTCATTTTCAAAAAATTATTAAGACGGAAATTTTCGGTAAAGCAATCCAAAACTATAAATAACTAAATCAGGTCCAATCTCGTAATGATTGGTAAATCCATTGTAGTTTGCGGAAAATAGATTTAAAAATTATTTCTACACTAAAAGCTTAGAGAATGACACTTCGAATAAGTTTCCTTATATTTAATTTTGTCAAACATGTTTGCTCAAATAAAATAAAATATCAAAGATATTTTTTTAGTATTGATTTAAAAGTAAATTAAGGTTGATATTAGATTATTTTTAAGGATTTCAATGTGCGTAACTAAACTTACAAATTTCGGTTTTTATTGATTTTTACGCACCATAATTTACTTTTAAATCAATACTAAAAAATGATTGATAATGCCGATGGCGATAAATGCTAATGCTAATGCCGTAAATTTCAACTATGCTATGATATACTGATTTTGTTTCTAGAGTGGGTGCATCGTAGCAGAAAAAATAGCATCTTAAAATTTGCAAAAAAAAGAATTAAAACAACTTTACAGTTGTACCAACAAAACAATTTTGGCCAGTATAATAGAAAAATCTTGCACTTGTTTCATCAACAATCATTTGCTTATTGAGTAAAGTTCATGAAAAGAAACATTTATTGATTTTTAAATATAAAACCCATTTGGAAGAGAACAAAATCACCTCGAAATATAAAACTTTCTTGATTTTTTTCAAATTCATTGTACCACGACGCGATATTTCAAGGTTAATGTCAGGCAACTCAAAAAACTTTTGAATAAACGAATGCTTCAGGCAGGCAGTACGATACAAATATAAGTCGATGTTATTTGGAGAAGTAGTCATTTTTTTGTTTTACTTTTTGACATAGCAGACTACATTTTGTTTAATTGCGAGCCGATTCAGTAACCAAACGTTTGTTTTTAGCCGAATTATTTTATAATGTAAGTTATGTTATAGCAAACAAAAACTTCTGATCGTCTTTAGGTACATTTTTTTTTAGCTAAAATAATAAAAAATTTAAAAAACAATTATAAAAACAAAAGTCGCATACGAAACTCTAAAATCAGTTATTTAAATAAGAGCCTCGAAAAAACAATTTTAGAAAACCTCAAAATTTTTGTTTAGTTCTCTTCAAGAGATTATGCTAGAATAAGCTAAAAAATTTTGTACGATTTCAAGAATGGTTGTTATGGGCTGAAAATTCCTAATACTTGAAAAAATAAATTAATTAATAAAATAAAACTATGTTTCACCCGGGTAAAAAAGATTTTTAGACAATTAAAAAACAGATTATAAATGTTCGGTACCAAGATGCGAAACAAAACGAAAAGATTCACTCTTGACGTAGTTTTATTTTATAGGTTAATTTTTTTTAATGTGAATGACTTTTATTGAAATTCAGTCAAAAATATTGAGCCAATCACAACGAATCTTGAAATTGTTTGAATATTGTATTTCAATTCTATAGTTTATTGTAACGTAACTTTCTAAAGAGAACTGGACCAAAACGTTCTACTTTTTTTAAAACTGCTTTTTTAAGTCTATCTATTTAAACCAAAACTTTTGCATGAGAGTTTTGATTTTTATGGTTACTTTAAATTTTATACGGAAAAAACTTTTTAAATTTCAAAAATAAAAAATGTTTATACAATAACCTATTCCCCAAATGTTGCGATGTAGATAATAAAAATCTTTTAGTAAAATCTTTATAAATTTGATATTTTCTAAAATTTTTAGTTTTAATTTTGATCAGAAAATGTATTTTTAAATGTACTCATGTTTGAAAAAATCTGTTTGAATAATTGTTAAATGTAATGAAAATGGTTTTAAACTAATGTAGTTTAAAATTTTGGTAGTCTACATAACATTTAAATATTTTTGTAAACAGAAAAAACAAGCCCTTGAAAACACAAAAAATTTTAATATATTTTTTAATTACAATTTAATTGATACATACACCGAAATACATTTATACCTAATATATATGTTTATGATTAAATAGAGATAGTTTATATTTAAATAGAGATAAAAATACAGTAACTTTATGAAAGCAATAAACCGTTGATTTTGCAAATTTTTTGATTTTTTGTATAAACCCATGCAAGGTTCTGCCAAAAATTTTAATACCACTAGCAAAATGCCAGAATTATCGGTCAAGCTTATTTATTGGCATGGGTTCATAAGCGTCAAATCTTTCAGCTGGCGCTTTTGTTTTTTCGAACAGTATTTGGAACGTCCCCTCCAGGCAAAGAACCATCTCCACTACCAGTCTCGGCAATTACAATTAATCACATCAACCCGATTTAAGTTCGCACGATCGGCAAGAGAATGAATTACCCATAATTCACCGGCACGTAACACGACATAAACGAGCAACAACGAAACGACCGCTGAATCTACTTAAAAAAAGTTTTTGAACAACAAAAATGTGCGTTTTTAATTTAATTTTTTTAGACTGATGGTCTTTGTTAAAATTAGATGACTTGTAGGCCAATGTCTATATTTGGTATTAGTTTGTCCGAATTTTATTCTACAAGTAAAACATGTTTAGCCAAAAGTTAGCGATCGCAAATCCGCGTTATTTTTTAAAAACAAATTCGTTTTACTTCAATTCAACCAAACAATCTCTCCGAAAAAAAAAAGAAATTTCTATAAAAAACTGAAAAAAGTTTGATTAGACAAAAAAATTGACAATAACAATGGGAGGTTTGCCTTCGCCTCATATCGAGCAATATCGACATTTTTTAAAAATGTTTACAAATTCTAGAAATTTATTGCGAAAATCAGAAAAAATAATTTTTGCATCGAAAATTTGAATTTGCGCAATCACCAAGACATTATGTTGCTAAAGCTTGCAAAAGCAAAAGCATTGCAGCAATTTTTTTGCTGTTCTTTTCAATGTACATTTATTTGTATACTTTAAACCTCATATTTTTTATTTTTGTTCAAAGCTCTTATGTCATCTTTTTGCACAATAAATTTCAGTCAAACCCAGTGGAGAAACTTCGGTTGAAATTATTACGTCTATCTCCAAGTTAGATAATAACTTCAAAACTGTTTAAAAGAATGCGATTTAATTCGTTTTGAAGTCATAAAGCGATTTGTTATTTGTAAGATAAACAAACGCGACTTAAGTTTGTTTTATAGAATTAAATTGGTTGAGGATTATAATACGCATTCGAGATTATTAACTTGATGTGTTTTAGCTCTGCTTAGTGCTAACTATGCTGCGGGTGACGCTTTTATTTTGTTTGATCGGGTTGACGTTTGTGCAAGCCCATCAGCTATGCTCGGACGACTTTAGAAGACTGACCGAGTCTTCTATCAGGATAAAGGAAGAAATCAAAGTCGAACCAACTAACCTTCAAATTGGCAGGCGTAAGTTTCTGTAAGATCTAAGAATTGAACATAAGAGTTAAGCAACATTGTTTTTTTTAAGAAAAATAATTTAAACGTTTACTTCTGTTGATTCAAATTGATTAAGGAGTTACATTTAAGTATTGAAGTAATTCAAAACTTTTGCTAAAAAACTCCATTTTATAATATTACAAAAAAAATTTTTTGAACCGGTTTCGATTTTTGGAGCCGGTAGAAAAAAACTCGCAAAATCTTTTCACTGTAGCGCCGCATTCTGTACAAGGCACGCATAATTTTCAGACGCATCAAATTGCATTTCCTTCTTGATTACATTTCAATTTTCTGAGTTGATTTTACTAGCAATAAATAATATTGGATGAGTTTTTAGGGAAAGACACTTTACGCTCATCTTAATTTTTGGTGATAATTTTGCTGCACTAATTTAAAGAGATTTTAAAGCGGTAATCCTAAAACATAAATTTTTTTCCAAATTTTTCCACGTAAAAAAAGGTTGATTTTATCAAATTGTCAATAGGATACAATATTTTGAAAAGATTCTGAATTCCGAAATATGTAGAAATATTTATTTAAATATTCTTTGCTTTTTTATAAGTTGTTTCCACGCTCTCGCATAAATATCTAATCACGCTCAAATCATTATACAGGGTGGACCAAAAGTAGGCATACTGTTATAAACTATTTTTTTCGTGGATGACTGTGAATGGTGAGAACTACGTACATGGAAATGTTTCATGAAGTGGTAGTGCCACAACTCAAGCAAACCTAATTTCGATGAACTGTTCTTTCAGCAAAATGAAGCATCTCCACATTATGTGCTTAGATTAAGAGATTATTTTAACAAAGTCTTTCCACAGCGTTGGTTTTGAAGAAGAGGTAGCATTAAATGGCCACCATGCTCACCTGATCTGACAGTAATGGATTTCTTTTTCATGGGGTATTGCAAAGAACAAGTTGTATGAGAAGAATCCCAAAACAGTAAATTAATTAAAAGATTACATTCATGACCAATTCAGAGAAACTGATGAAAATTAAAATTTGTGCTGCACTGTGTGTCATAGTGTTCTGGACAGGTGTGAAGAATGTTGCAATGTTGCCAGAGGACATTTTGAGCACCAGAGAGATTAAACAGTTTCTATCTAAGATATTACTAGCATTCTTAAACTTTAAAAAAGCCTACATAAAAACTACAAATCTACTTTTGGACCTAAACCATACATTTAATAACTGTATACCTACTATTGGCCCATCCTGTATTTTTGTACTGAAAGCGTAACCTGAAACTTTTCGTTGAAGTAAAGAAGATTTAACCTGACAAACCTGTTAAAGTCAAAAAAATTTTAATTATTTTTTGTTAATCATCTAAAGGGTAGAAGATTTTTGTGCCGTTATTCACATGACGTTCACAAACAAAAAGTTTTTTTGGCTATTCGATTTCAAGAAAAATTTTTTTTTGTTTTTATTTGACTTTTCATAAATGCATATAGCCTAATTGCAGAAAAACTATTTAGAAAATGCTCGGTAAAATTTCAGTAAAATTATTCGACTATAAAACATTTTATTTGGTCTTCTTTACCATATCTAGAAACTAAAAATAAAATTTACCAAAAAAGCTTTTTTTGAGACAGGTTTAGTCAAATTATTTTTAATTTAGATTGGGCAAATATCGTCCAGTTCTTATTTCTTTAATTTTTTAAGAAATTTATTTTGAAAAATATTGTTATTCTTATATTTCAAGAATTTTTTTTCTAATCAGCCATTATTTTTTTTTTTTTAATGTAAATAAAGACTAACTATTTTTTATTGTTTTTTATGATAAGTTGGGGCTCTTTTCCACGACAAGTGCTAAAGTAAAGCTGTGTTTCTTTATGCAGCTCTGGAAATAGTTTGACACAAAACTGAAGTTTTTTAATCATTTAGTTCTGGCTAAGTACGAATAAATTCGTATAAAATTTCTCTTTAAAAAGAGAAAGAAATCACAGTTTCTAACTACATATAAAAAATATATTATTTACAAAATCAAACGAACTTGATCGATTCTTGAACTTGAACAAAAATAAAGAAATCAGACAGTTTCAAAGTGATGACTTTTTTTTAGTCTGTATTAGTCTTTTGGGACAATATTCTAAGCAGGGGGCCACAGGTGTTGAGAGTCTCTGGAAAGAGGCCACGGACCATAAACGGTTGGGAACCACTGTTCTAGAGTTTAATTGTTCTTAAGCTACAGAAAAAAAACACTGACAGTTTTTCTTTGATTTTTATGACTAAAAAAAACGGACAAAAACTTTGATGTGCACATTAGGGAAACCAAGATGCCCCTAGTATCATGTAAAATATAAACATATTATAAGTTGGCTTCACTTCATTTCCAGTCAAAATTATTTTTAGGAAATTTCTGCTTCTAACAAATCTACAAAATTTAAACAAACCTTTGTTAACAAACCTTTTATTTCAGCTTGTATACTGCAAAGCGATTGCCAAGAAAACGAAGTTTGCTACAACGTGCTGGATGCTCTGATTGATTTTCTTGATGCAACTTCTCACGCAAATGAATTAGAATTCTTGAAAAGAAAAGCTCGAATTTATGGTCGAGAATGTGTTGTAAACACCACATATGTGTTCAACTGTTCTAATGCTGGCCAGTACGCCAGAAGGATAGCTTCGCTGTTCGTTGTTATTAAAGACATTCTTTCAAACGAATTGACCGGACTACCAGCGCTTGGCTTGGACTTAGCAAATCTTAATCTTTATATACCAACCTATGAAGACCTTCGAGAACTTATGGAAAATTATAACTGTGAACCACTTCGAATGCCAATGACAAGACAAGCTGGTTAGTAATTTTCAAATTAAATTTTGTACTAGTTTTTGCGCAAATAACTCTAAAAACGTATCTTGTCAACAATAATAATATTGAAGTATCAAATAGTGCTAATTTAATTTTATTTTTTAAGTTTTAAGTTTTCATTTAATTATAATTTTTAAGTTTTCAAATAACTTTGAAAACATATTTTTTCAATAATAATATTGAAATATCAAGTAGCAGGAACTTAATTTTTATTTTTTAAAGAAATTCTTGGTGATACAAACTTTAAAATAACCAATGGTATTGAAGGAACTATAAGTTAAGGATTCTTTTAATACCATTAGTTATTTTATTTTTTACTGAAATAATTAGACACGGACAAGCCCAGTGTAAAAGTTTTATTTTCTCTCTTAAAGCCAATGTACATTTTATTTTAATTCAAGCGAAATTTCAACAAAGAATCTGTCAATTAGTCTTTTATTAATTTTTTTCAGTTGCAATAACTGCTTTGACCAAGACAAAAACAAAAAAACGCTCTCAATTTTGCTTGAATGAAGAAAATGTTAATCGTTGTTAAAATTAGAAAATTCAACATTTTTTTGTAATAAAACGGATTTGTTACTTTTTTCAACGATTGACCCAATGTTTTACATATTTTTTAGGTTTTGCACAACCCTATAATCCTCTTACTCCGTTAATATTGATTTTGGCTTTACGTGGACAAGGAGGTTTAACTTCGGACAATAACTTGATTCTGTTGCTGCTCTTGACCCAAGCGCAACAACCAGGATCAACTGTCGATCAAAGTTTTTACAACAATCCGTTTCTTCTGTACATTCTTCTCAACAAACAACAACGACATTAACAATAACAATATTTTACTTTTACTTCTTCTTTCAAGTCAAAACGGTGGATTTGGGGGCTTTGGAGGGGGCACTGGTTTAGGCTTAGGTTCCAACACCCTTTACACAAATCCACTTATTCTTTATACACTTCTCAATAGTAATGGGAATAACAACAACAACAACGATAATCTATTACTCATCTTAGCACTCAGTGGCAGTCTTGGCGGTGGTTTCGGTGGTGGTCTAGGTGATCCCAACAATCCATCTAGTGGTAGTGGTGGCTTGGGTGCTTTGCTGCCTTTGTTATTATTAACAAACACGAATTTATTAAATAGCAGCGGCGAAAATAGCAACAATCTGTTGTTAATTTTGCTTTTGTCTGGTTTAAATAGTGATCCAATCAATCCCTTTTTTAGTGGCGGTAATACAGGTAGTCTTTTATCGTTGTTATTACTGTCTAATTTAAATTTTTTGGGAAATTTTAGTCAAAGCAACAACAATATTCTGTTACCTTTGGCTTTGTTCGGAGGTTTGGGAGGTGGTTTAGGTGCTGGTATTGCTGATCCAAACATTCTGCCTGGTGGTAGTAGTGGATTGGGTGCATTACTACCTTTGCTTTTGTTGACAAATACAAATTTGCTTGGTGGCAGTACTGGAAGCAGCGACAACCTTCTCTTGCTTTTATTGTTGTCCGGAGGCTTGACAAGTAATCCAAACGATCCCTCTGCAGGAGGCTTGGGAACCATCTTGCCTTTGTTATTGTTGACAAACAGCAGCATCGGCGGAAACGATGATAACCTACTGCAGCTTTTGTTATTGTCTGGTGCTTTTGGTGCGGGCACCGGAACAGCCCCGGGCGGATGTGAGTATTACTTAAAAAATTATCTTTCTATGAAATAGTTAATTTTGGTAAAGAATAAAAATATTGATTATATTGTTTATTAGTATTTAAGAACATAATTTTTTGAGTTGGAACGATAAATAACGATCTTATTCCTCCTTGATGAAATTAAAATTGTCATTTTTTTTTATATCTAAATTGCAGGAGAGGTTTGTTGCTTACAAGTACTGCGGTACTATTCATCCAAATTACTCAGGTCACAGCCTTTCTTATCAAGTCATGTTGCGCAATTTGCTAAAAATTGAAGATGGAAAATGATGCAGATGTTCTTTAAAAGCTTGACACTCAATGAAATACGTTAACTTTTGAGCAAATTTACAATGGTTTATAAACGTGGTTTATACACCCTAGTAATAAATTGTAACACATTTAAACATTGCTGTTTTGTTCAATGCTTTATCTCTTATGTGCCGCATAACTGTTACAATACTGTCACGAAGATGCTGGCGTGAGTGCATAATACCCGTGTTTAATATAAAAGGCATCATTATAGTCGTTTCGTGATATTGTTTACGGTCAAATTATTTTACTTTTTAAAATAAAAGTTTCACAAGATATATTACGTAATATTTTTTTAAACGTTACTAACGTGTTTGATTTTATTCCAGTCAATAATTTGCTGCTTCCCCTACTCCTCCTTCAAAACAACTCCGGATCAACCGACAATACACTTCTTCTCATCCTCCTTTTATCATTTTTCAATCAAGCTCCAGGAACTGGTACTTCACCGTTGGTACCAGTTCCACTCGGTTAATTTTAAGTGGAAAATTTATTATTTTATTATTGTACAAACTGCTAACTTAAAAGTATATACTTGTTTGTTACAATCAAAGAAAATTTTCTCAAAATTCGATGAAATTTTTTTTCGATTATTTCAGTAAAACGCAATTTTGTATGGCCAATAAAATTAATTTGATGTTTAAAGCACCCACAGCCTAGTCATGTAACCCAGACCAAATGGTACGATGCTAAAAGGGAAATTATTCTTCGAAGCGGAGGGATCGCTATTGCTGTGGCTCTGTTTTGTCAGAATTGATTTTTACGTTTGGTTTTTAATATTGCAAAGTACTACGAATAAATTTATTTTGATTCATGCTAAATTTTGTTCATTTTTTGTGTCAATAAATTTTCCGCACAGAATTGTATCGAACTTACGTCAAACAATCTCGTTTCATTGCAATAAGATTGGTGTAAAACCTTCGTCCGTGTCCAACCAATTATCATTGATTCATTGTTGCTGAGGGAACAGGCTGGGTATCGACGCGTAAATTCAACCGTGAGTTAATTAGGATTCTTTCGAGGCTAAAAAAACTTTTCGACAAAAGTTGGACCACAATGGTTAAAAGATCGAGCATCCCTGCGTCGGAGTGTAAAACAACCTAACATCAAACAGTCATTATCATCGAAATAAATTTCTACCGAGAGTAATTTTGGATTTTAATATAGATTTGATCATAACTTACGACACCGACATTTTTTCTTTCAGAATTGTTCAATTTATAGTGCGAATTTTGACATTAGAATAAAAAATAAAACATCGGTACAACCAATTAATGATATTGCACTCATGCATAGCACAATATATATTCTATTCAAATGTCTTTTGATCTTGTTTACGTAAATGTTCGATACAGTCCCCAGCATAATTCAAAAGTAGGACTGAAGTCCTTTGATAATTTTCGATTACCTCAACCAAACTGCAACAAATATTTCTTAAAATTTCACTTTTTAAATGAATCTATATAGTTCGATTTTTTGGTCATTTTCATTACACGGTCAGTGCAACAAAGAAAAGTAGGTTATTCCATTTAAAGTTATTTCAAACATAAACTTACAAAGAGGAAAAATGAATGCACACCTATCTAGATATTGTACTGTACAGAAAGTAACATATAAAAATGAAATAGTTATTCACGCCAAGTCATTTATGCTAATTTTAATACCGGTGCGTAGTGTTGTAAAATAATTTCCACTGCTTGTTCTTGTTGCAAGCAAAAATACAAGAAAAAAGCTGGAGCAAGGATATTTTAACTCTGCTACATTCGATGTGTCATCTGCTTGAATAAAAACAAGTCAAATAACCCCTGTTGGTGCGTTTTCCGTTAAGTTCAATATTAACACTTAAAAATGATTGTATTTTTTTTGTGGTAATTAGAATTTTATTGGTTGATTTCACTTCAGAAATCTCTTTTATTCTGTTACAATTGTTTAAAAATTGGAGTTCGAATAAAGTTTCAAAAAAAGCACAGATATTGGATATGAAGTGTATGTAAAGGTCGAATGACGAGTGACGCTGGCCTATAAAAAATGATACAATTAATTATATAATGTAAAACTTCAAGCGCATACGTAATTAACGATCTTTCTTCAAATTAATAAAAACAAAACTTGATATTTAAACCGATAAGTTAAAACAATATTTTTTCAAACAAATTTGTTTCTTTTTCTATGTTCATTTAAACATGCTTAAGATTGATGGAAAAAAATAAGATAAAATAAGCTTCATACACAAACATTCGTTTTTAAGATTTAAGATTTTTATCAATTTTTATCGCATTTCAACTCTATTTAGCCTCCAGATTCGTACAAAAACGTTGAAGCGTTATACTATGGGCAACTTTTAAGCGATACCGTATCTGCAATGCTATATATGCGGATCCGCAAGCAACCGGAAGATCTAGCAGATAATTGCTTTCAGAGATCATAAGATATTGTAGTGGATTAAGATTTAATTTACTTTTTTAATTTTTATTTGAGACATAACTAAAATGCTAGTGTACACAGACTACTCTACTAGCATGAGTAAGCTAAGCCTAAACATAAAGTTGCAAAAGGACTACTGGCTATGAAGTGCGCAAAACGTTCCTAAACCTGACTGTCATAGACTTTGTTTGGGATTCCTAAAGGACCAGTTGAGCTAGGTAACCCGAATACCTGCGCTGGAACAAAGTTGTGTCTAAATTTTATTTTATTCCGGCTCAAGAAGTAGTCTGCTATGAGCCTGAAGCTTTTATACAGTTGGTTTGAACGAAAGCTCGGATTGATTCGTTAAAGACTCTTCTTCACAAACAAACAGAAACCACTGTCTCTAATAAGAATGGATGTATTACAAAATTTACGACCGAGGAAAATTCTCTTCCACGCTTTGCCAAACAGCAAAGCAAAATCAACGTTACAAGTTAATTCGATTAACACAAATGATTCTACCTCCGTAGAACACAGCTCCAAAACATCGGCGCAAAATAAATTTAACACTCGTCAACCGATACAAAATCTAACGCGCCTTCTGCCCCCCAAATTCTACTTTCTCTCGAAGCGATTCTGCTCGACGGATACTTTTCGCTCTATCCGTCTCTCTTTTCGTCGTCTTTTTCGTCGTCTTTTTTTGTCGTCTCTTTCAATCAAGCGAGCGCACATATATATAGACAAAAGGTCACTTGACGATAAATTACTCGCATAAGCTAGATTATTCTCCAACTCTCCAGGGAGCATGCCTTTTGCTAGAATCAAATCGTATATTCGCGAACATTCCACTACTATTGAGATAGTGGCGCTTGGACAAAAACATATTACGTCATTACTGTCGAACGAAAAAAGAAAAAGGACAAAAAAATACATCAAGCGAGTCGTAGGTATTACGTCACACAATACCAGAGGAGCGCTTCACGGCGACGCAATCATTACTTCATAATAAAACTTTGAATTACTATTAACGGGAATAAACTACATTGTCATGATTTGAATAAAGTGTGACATTGACCTTACTTAAAATTAACTAGTAACTAGTACTGGAAAGATGGGAAAAGTACTGGTAAACACTTAACTATGACAAATGTCAATTTGTGATAATACTACTGTAAATCAAGAAGCTCCTTCGAAACTGCAATCGATACGAAAAACAAAAACATGTCGCAATGCTTGCAAAATAAACTTTTAATGACCGTAGAATTAGACGGAGTACCGCGGTACTTTATAAACAAGCAATAAAGTCCCGCGGGACTTTATCGAAAAAGTACCGCGGTACCGGTAATCGGTACCAAGTACCAACGTACTGGTAACGGTACTAAAAAAGTAGCGCGGTACTTTAGTACACGGTACTGCCCACCACTGGTGGCATTACATATAGCTAAGCAAAAAAAACCATAGGCTACAATCGGAGAAACCCTGGTAAAACCATGTGCGGCAGATATGGTGCAGTTGCTTTTTGGAAAAACAAGTGCAAAAAGGATTTAACAAGTGCCTTTATTCAACGACACAAATAAGAGGCGTATCTGCTTATGTCAACACAACAGACGTCAAACAGCAAGTTATAGCGGAAATCAGATCTTCTCCCATGCTCGCTGTGCAACTCGACAAATCAACAGATGTTGCATCATGCTCGCAGCTCTTGATATTTGTTCGATATATACATAAGAAGGATGTTAAAGAAGAGTTTTTCTGTTGAAATACTTTGAAAACTACAGCAATAACTCAAAATGTAATGAACAGCATTTTAAAGTTTTATGAAACGCAAGGTTTGCAGTGGGAATGCTTTGTGGTACATGTACAGATGGACCCTTGGCAATGCTTGGATGCAAATCTGGTTTTCAAATAAAGGTCAAGGAAAGGAAATGTAATGGTATGGACGTTGGCACTGGGGGAGAGCAACAAGAGGCCTTGGTACCTCTGGATTCTGAATTTTTTATGTAAAATACAGCTTTTTGATAAGTTTTAACCATCTTGCCTCTTTCTAGATATACTTCACGCCTATCTTGCTCTTCTAAAATAGGTTCAGCCGGCACCCATGGTCAAGGGGTCCGAAATTGCTTGAAAGATAATTAAAGGGTCCGCGATAATAAAAGCTTGAGAACCACTGTTCTAAGGGGTTCCAAACTTTTGAAATTTTATAGACCTTTGTAATTTTTAGATTTGAAAAAGGTAAAAAGTATTTGTTTACAGTTTCACTTTTTGTATTTTTAACTTGAATGTTATCCAAGGGCGTAAAAAGTTGTTGAAGGGAAATTTGATTTTTAAACTTGGAAACAAAAATTGCTGTTTCTAATTGTATTAGGTCTGGTTTTTTTGTAATAATAATCTGGTAACGATTTTAAAAGTGTGATTAAAAATTTTATAACATTTAGAAATAGGTTTTTTAAGTATTATGTAAATTTTTTTTAAATAAACGCTTGATTTTCGGTGATATTCGCATTCTAAGCAGAGGTGATCACGGAGCGGATCCGGAGCGGATATCCGCAAAATTTCACGGATTCGGAGCGGATCCGGATATAATGTTTTATTAAGCTTGCGGATCCGGATTTTTGTTTGATCAAGTCTTACAAAATATGAACACCACACATACAAAATATGAACACAAAATATGAACATCACACAATTTCCAAAATAAGGTGACGTAGCAACCTGATTTGTAGTTAACATAAATGGAATGTGTAAGTTTTAGAATTAAGTACTAAGAGAAGTAAAAAAAATCAATGAACAAAGAAAGAATACTTCAGTTAACGGCATAGGCGTACGCAAGGGGGGTTTCAGGGGTCAAAACCCCCCCTTGAAGAATGTTGTTCAGCCACATATACATGATAATAAATAGGCTTCAATAATATGATTTTGGTTTCTATTGTTTACCGCACTTTGAAACTTAATTACTGCTTGCGCATCAATTTTTTCTATCGCCTAAATTGCGATTTTTTCTTTTTGCAATTTCTTTTTGCAATTTTTTCTATCACCTAAAGTTAGCTAATGTACAGCTGCCACTGTGAAGAAAACTTTCGAACTTGTAAAATATTGAAAGTTAAGTATGGCAATGGAAATAAACTGCATGGAAACAATAGCTTCAGTTCACAAATTTTTTAATGCTTCAAAACGTCAAAACATTTTTACGCAAATCCATCAACACGATTTCGTCAACAACAAAAGTTCAAAAACTTGTTCAAATTTGTGCCATCAGATGGGTCGATCGACACGAGAGTGTTAGTACTTTTTCAAATTTACAATTTACAGTTGTAGAAGCTTTGGTAGAAATTTCAGCATGGCCAGACAGAGAGGAACTTCATCACGAGCTTTGCAGTTGCTTTCGACAATTACGCAAAGTGAATTTTGCATTGCTCTCTTAGTTTTAAAAAAAGTTTTTGGATACAGTGTTGTTTTGTGCAAAGTTAAGCAAAAAAGTCGATAAACTCTTTTGCGGCTGTCAACATTGCACATAATATTGCAAATGAATTGAAGTGTCTTAGAGAAAAAAACGAATATGAATTTCACTAGTTCTATATTTTTGCGCAAAAAAACAGACAAAGCCGAAGGTTTTATTTTGGAAACTACCACGCCTTACTTCAAGACAGACCAATCGATGCAATATTGCTGCTGAACAGATGAAGAATATTTTAGAGTAGGGATTTTTATTCCATTTCTTAATAACTTTATTGTCACTCTCGAAGCAAGATTTACAGCCCACAAATCGATTATTGATGAATTTCAGTGTTTAATTTTTTCTGATCCAACTAGTAAATCAACTCCTCAACAAATTAAAAGTATTCAAGTTTTGGGAAAATTTTACGAAAATGATTTAACGAAATTCTCCGGAGAACTAATGCCTGAACTGATATTATGGTACAGGAAGCTTTTTTGGTTGAACGCAGCAGAAAGACCAACTAATGCGTTGAGCAGCATCAAGGAATGCAGTTCCGATGCTTTTCCGCACATATATTTACATTGATGACCATTTTGTTAACTCTTCCAGTGACAACATGCACTAGTGAACAATTGTTTTCCACATTACACAGACGAAAAACGTGCTTACGAAACACAAGTGGTACCACTCGAATGAATGGACTTGCATTACTAAACATTTATAGGAGCCACACGCCTTGCCCTGGTGACGTAATCAACAAATTAAGTGAAAAAACAGGCGTTTGAATATAAGCCTTTAAAAAAACTTTAAATAGTTGTTAAGTAATTAGTTTATTTTTTTGTTCGTTTGATTTTTCACCTATTGTTCTCATCATTTACACGAGTTGCTTTTAATTTGGAAAGTTTTTTGTCATGATTGAATTACACGCACATACCTTTTCAATAGTTAGTTTTACGGTTTGGTAAAAAAAAATTCATGCTACTACAAGATGTTCTTAAAACCAAAACACTTTATTTTTGAATGTAGGCCTAATTTTGGAAGTTTTTGCCCATTACCAGGACCACTTAGAGCAGGGTTTCCCAAACTTTTAGTTGATTGGTACTATTTGGACACTGCAGAAGATTTGCATGTACCCCCAAAATGTTGTGACGTTTCTCTAAAACAGGGTGGTCCAACTTCTTCACTCTTGCGGGCCACTTTTCGAAATCGTTCGAGTTTGTGGGCCTCAGCCGGGTAGATATTGTTCCAAATCATGGTGTCCTCTAATTAAAAAAAAAAAGGTCTTCACTTTGAATCAGAAACAAATTTTCCTAATTCATGCCGAAAATCAAGGTGATCTCTAAAAAATGAAAACTCTTTCCTTTTCAGCAGCCACAAATTTTCCCCATTCAAACCCAAAATCACGGTGATCTGTAAAAAAGTCTTCCCTCTTAATTGTCTTGTTTGACGTAATTATAATCGACCGGATTCGAAAATTCTAGACATTTGCGTCCATTATTTCTTCCGGACACGGAATTTAACTTAAATAAGGATATTTTCTCTGATAATGTACCCCTTGAGAAGCCTAAATGTACCCCAGTTTGGGAACCCCTGATTTAGAACAATCGTGTTTTCGGCTCCAAAAACCCCCTCCTTCACAAATTTCTGCGTACGCCACTGGTTAACGGCCATAGTGGAAAGGGACTCTTATGATGCTGCGATTAGTCTTCAGTTTCGTTTTTCACATGGCAAAATTAGGTAGTTCTCTCATTTCAATTTAAGATCTATATTTTTTGATCAATAAAAGTTACAAATGCATTGTCTCAAAGATAGACCAATTGTTCTTTTCAATTAAGTAGGTAGTTTTGTTTTTTGTGGTTTAGTAACTTTGCTACTGTTATTTCGATGAAATTTTTGAAGTTTAGGGTCTGGCAAACTAAAGTAAGCTTGAGAAATTTGCTTGCAACCGATATTTTGCTTGATAGCAATAAATCTTGTAAAATTTGTCCTTTCCACTAGATATTTAAAAACTTTTTATTTTTTGTTGTTACTTATCTTAAAAAATCAAAAAAGTACTAATTGACTTTAATTAATTTATTTTTAGTTCTTCTCATATTCGACTCAAAATAACACATAGTGCAAATAGAAATAAGATTGTGAATAAGGTGGAAGGAACTAAATTAAATGCGTTATTATATACTCAATGTTAATTGATAAATAAGTTCTTTGTTGTATAAAATTAATTAATATGTTTAATTGATGAAAAAGTTATTGGTAATACAACAAAAACCAAACTCTTGTTGATGTAGTTTTGAATAAATATTGCTATTTATACTGGTATGTACTGGAATGTCAATATTAAAATTATTTTTTCAAATTAAAATTCAGTTATTTTGTGCTTTTCTAAGCCAGTATAGTTGCTACAAACCAAAAGTTTGTCAGTGATACACCTGAGTAAATATGGCATTTTATTGATGGCAAATATACTCAACATAAACTTTGTTTAAAACCTACTTTTATCATTCATGGAAACACAATTTGCAAAGCTTTCTATTTTAAGTATTGGTATAAAAAACAAACTTAAATTAAGCTAAAATGGAGATACCCCAGTTTGAAGGACTATGATTAATCAAGATAAGATACAAGCATTTCTTAAGTATGTTTGATTAGCTCAATATTTATCAATTAATGCAAATGCTTGAAGCTAGCTCATGTGTATTTGTATTTTGATTAATTTGATTGGCTTTTTTAGCAAGTAACAATATTGCTGTACAAAGGACAGATTTGACTCATAATTTTTTTGTAGTTTCTGATTGTTAAAGAATCTGATTTTCAAAGTAAATTTGTGACTTATTAGTTTTTATAAAGCAGGAAAACAATGCAGTTTAAAGTGTGAGTTGAACTAGGATTTTATAAAATAAATCCCATAAAAATAGCTCATGTAATTGTTAGATGTATTGCAAGCTTGTAGGAAACCAAGCAAATTAAGTTTATATCACAAAAAATTTTTTTGCATGAATTTTCATTTGGTAATATTTATATTTTATTTCTTATCTCCTTTATCATTTCTTTTGGTGCAGTTTATTTCATAGTAAAGTTTATATTTCTATGTATACAGATTTTACATATGCCTGGTTAGCAATTATAAGAGGTAGTTGATGGTTTTAATGTGACAATCAAGATTTTTTTTTTGTTAGTTAACATGTGTAAGATTTTTATAATTAAAAAATTATTGGTGATTTTGTTCATGTGTACTTGGTCATGTTTTTCTATTGCTTTCTTGTTTTATAAGATTGCAATTGACTTCTGGTAATCTGCTGGTCTTGCCTTTTTATTGAGTTATGCAAGAAACAGCTGCTGACCAAAAATCAATCTAATCAATCAAAAACACATGTTATTGCAATATTTGGTTTGATTTTTTTTTGGACCCGTACTCAGAGTGGATCTGGATCTCATAATATTGAAACAATGTGTTTCCGGTATAGACCTGATTCTTTTTCTTGTGGACCCAGACTGGATCTGGACCCAATCACTTTTGATTCAAATTTATTCATAATCACCCAACCATGACAAGTATTCCAGTCCCTTTTAAGTTGTCTCAGATTGAACCAAAACTGATCAAAGTCACTCATTTTACTAGTTTACCTCCCGATGTAATATATCTTTCAGTATAATAAGTTTGATTAAAAAATATATGTTTAGGTCAACATTTTTTATTTGAATATTTTTAAACATTTTTAAATACTCTGGTATTTTATTGAGCAAAATTTTGTGGAGGCTATGAACATATTCTAAGCAATAATTATACAGAAAATTTGAGTTTGCTTGGCTGTTCACCCATATTAACCTTGCCGGCTTGAGGGATTTCCCAAAATTTTATAGAAAATAGAACTATACTTGGCAAATAGTAAACGAAAACAAAAAATTTTAGGTTTATCAGCTTGAAATTTTGTTGATAAATCATGTAGTTTTTTGTTGTGTTTTTGAAATGTTAATGAACTAATGAGCATTTGCTTTGTGTTTAACTTTTCAGATTTTTATTAAAGACAATATAATTATCTTAACAGTAGAACTTTTATGTTTAAATTAATAATTACTTTCTCTTAACATGACTAATAAAAGACAAAAACTTGATATTGAATTGCTTCGTCTTCGCAATCAAAGCCAACCTGAAAAAGCAAAAGAAAGTTTAAAACCACTGATTACAAAATATAGCTCAAATGGTATGATGACTTGGTTTGTATTAGTGTATAAATATATCGAATTTCTTTAAGAAGTCACCATAAGCATTTTTTTGTAAAACTAACTTCAAATCTCCCCTTTTGTACTAGGATGGAATAAAAAAGAGAAAAAAGATCTCTTTAAAAAGTAATAGTAATGGCAGGGAGAATTTGGGCTTTTTGAAAAGACTCAATATATCTTGGGTCTCTTTAAAAAGTCGCTGTAAGCAATTTTCATTTGTGAAATTAACCCACATACCCCCTATGGTTATTATTGCTTCTTTAAGAGATACTTTACCTCTTGGTTTCTTTTTATTCCATCCTGGTCCTGTAAAGGGATTCCTGGTGAGTTTTACTAAAAAAAATCGCTTGTTGTCACTTCTTGAAGAGATCCTTCATCTTAACATGAGTGTGTTCATTTTGTTTTTTTTTTTGTATTTTTTATTCATTTAAATAACTAGTTTAGGGCAGATGGCACTAAACTTGTTTAATTAACTTTTTTTTAAGATCTAAGACTTGTGCACAATTTTATTTTTAATGTACAGTAGAACTTGCCTAAGTTGTCATATATTGCTTGGTCTCAGCTGAGAGCCTATTGTTTTCTGTTTTATCTGTCTTTGCTTAACTTGCCACTGTTTTTGCTCACCACAAGCAAAAAAATTTGCCTAAGTTGTCAGGTTTATAAAAACTTTGCCAGCTTGATTATATTCCAAACTTTTAGTCTGCTACCATTATGCCACAGTTGTATTACCTATCTGTCTATGATCCTCATTGATGTGCCACAACCCCACAGTGCATCACAAACCCATTATTTCACCGTTTTAGATTGTTTTCGTGAGTTTTATTTCAGTTCAGTTAGTCATCTTATTGTCATGTGAAGCAACCTAGGCTAAGTATGACAGTTACAAAAGCCATCAGCTTATTGAAATACATGAAATGTAAGCCTATGCATATTTAATATTTTCTTTGCCTAAAGCACCATTTTTTCTGTTCCCTTTGAAGTGGCAACTTAGGCAAATTCTACTGTATATTATTTAGTCATTGCTTTTTTTATACTCTTTCTGCTTATATGCTCTAGTAACTGATTGCAAAGTGCTTTATAATAAAAATTGAACAATTAATTATTTTTAAATTAGCTACATAAATATAATTTGTTATTATGAACAATTTTGACCATTATATATTGATTCCCTCATATAAAAAAATTTATCGAATTAGCAGTTAACTTCATTATTTAAATTTTTTGTGCTGAAACATCACATTAAAAAATTGTTGTTAAAAAACTAAAAGGAAAATGTTAGAATCAAGCCTAAACAGTAAAAATTAATGCTTATTTTAGAAAGATAATGTTGTTTTGTTTTGGTTTCTTCAGGCATAATTAAGCTTGGTTAATTTGTTCAGAAATTCAGCTGTTAGATAGTTATACAAAATATAAACAATATAAATATGTTGGTATTTTCTAAAAAATAGTTTATTTTTTATAGTTTTTAACTTGTTGCAACATATTCAGTATACAGGGTCATTGATATTTATCGTTATTATATTGTAATTCAAAAGTTGTATTTATTATTTAGAACACTATTTTGAAATTACACAGATAAAATATTGTTGTCAAATGAATAGAGATTCAGCACAAATAAGATTTACTCGATATGCCCTCCATCCGTATTGATGATACATTGGAAACGTTTCAAAAATGACCTGCAAGAGTCACAAATAATCCATTTTGATATTTTGGCCCATTCCTAAGTTTAACCTTCACTGCCTCCAAAATTTTGTAATGTGTAACTGAAACCTTGCTTTCAAGGTAAGACCAGATACCAAAGTCAAGAGGATTTAAGTCTGGAGTTGAGGGAGGCCATTCCTCTTCATTCCTCCCAAGTGAAGTTGGGCACATGTGTTGAAAGCTACTTCTGCATTTTTTTTGTTGCTCCATGTGAAGGTGCTGAATCTTGTTGAAATGACCAAGCATGTTTTTTAAAATGTTTTTTTGTCCCAGAGCAGTAATGAACCAGCAAGAATCTCATTTCAGTAATTTTAACTTCTTCAGTCACAAAAATCAAGGGATTTCTTCCTGATTTAGTCACAGTGGGCCATACTATCACTGATGCTGCTCCTTGTCCTTGAGTGACTATCCAGAATCCAATCTCACCATCACATAACCAAGCATGATCATTTAGTGTGTTGAAATGCTGCTCAACATTAAATTTCTTTTCATCACTGAATACAAAATTGGGCAGCATCCTTTAAAGTCCTTGCAAGTTTCATTTTTGAACTTGCCTGCCTTGAATAGCTCAACTATAGTTATTCTTTTATTTAAAGCTTTAGTCATGGCTTATTATCAAAATCTAAAAATTTAAAAAATTTTTGAAAGTGTCATAAATTTAGTTAACTGAAATATGATAAAAATATTTAATTTAATTAAATTTGTAACAATAGATATTAACAACCCTGTATATTTGTGAAAGATTAAGTAATATTGTAACATCAATTGTACCTCATAATGCATTGGTAAAACAAGTTGTAAATTTAATTGGAATGATGATTAAATGTTTTACTTTCAGATCCTGCTTTAAGATTAGTTGAAAATGAAATTGAACTGGAAATCTGTTTACTTGAGAATGAACCTGTATCATCTACTTACAATGCTTTAAATTCTTCCATAACCACTTTGAAAAATAATTTTCAAGACTTAACCAATTCAGATCTAAAAAATTGCCAGGTTTAAAGTTTTAAGTGTTTTATCAAATATTGTAATATTATCAAAATAGTTTTTTCATATTAATTAAAATCCTTATTCTAGCATTATTGATATTTATTGAATTGAACTTTTTTTTTGTCTGTGTATATTTAATGGATTATGAATTTAGTTTTTAATTTATAAGCTTGAAATTATATTTAAATTATGCTTTATTGAAAGAATTTGAAAAATACTTTTGTTTTTTACTATTTGATTTCATTTTTGACTTTAATTTTCTTAGTTTGTTTTATTATCAGCATATTTTAAAACAATATTGTTGTTGCAGAAATTTAAGGGCATTTTGTTTGTTTGATAAAATGTATGTACTTTTAAAACATTATTGTGCTTGACTCAAAGTCTTCTTATTTAGGCTGGATGCAACACATGTACAATACTTCAATTTTCTTCCTTTTTGTGACTTTTGTGTTTTACTTTAAATATTGTCTCTAAATACGAATCATATGCAACTAATAGTTTGGACAATTAGAGCAATGCAATTTTTATGGTATTGTCTTCAATTAATGCTTTTCAAGTGATCAATTCAGACTGCCCCATTTTCATTTTGAACTGCTTTTGTAGTTTTTTTCAAGTGGAGCCACAACTTTTTTTTAATCTTTAACTGTTTTACATAGGACAGGTGCAGTCAAAAAGGGCGCGTATTTTTACATCTCGCCCACTTCTTCCTACAATCAAAAAGGATGTGTTGCCTGCTTCGCATTTAAGCATTGTGCGTAGTTTGTAATTTTTCGTGCCACTGTGATAGTCTGTACGTGGGCCGCGCATCTCAACGATTAAAAGACAGAATTTGTCAACACGTACCAAAATTTATTAGAATCGGCCAAATTCCAAACTCTTGCAATATCTCTACTCGTTCTAGCAAATCTTCAACCCTAGTCATGTTTTGTGAATTCACCATTGGTCAACACCTTTTAGATAACCAAAAATTACAGTGATAGAAAATTTGCTCTTTCATTTGGCCGTTCGTCTTTTTCATTTATCTACTTTAGAAGCCGTTTATATCAAATCATGCAAGCCAAATTCATGTTGCCAAAAAGAGTTTGTTTACTACTTTAAACTCTTGCATTGATCACGTGTTGTGACGCTTCTCACAAACATCCAATTATCTTCGTTCAGCTTTATTTCAAAATTAATTGAAATTTTCTTTCCTTCATTCCGACGTTTTTCTCCTGAGGAGTGTCGGACGAAAAGCTTAGAGATGAGTTTTTTGTTGGCTATCTTCAAATTCTGTACAACAAATCACTTGTTTAAATACTTTCACATATAAGAGTGTTTTTGAAAAAATGTACGTTATTATTTGAGTTCATTTGTCTTTCCTTATTCTTTATTCCGTAATGCTAGGATAGTCAAAACAGCAACACCAAACATAATGCTTTTATTTTTAGTGACAAAAAATTTAAATAAACAAAAAGTAAAACCAAACTTTTCTTTAAAGAGTATGCACTCTCAACTGTCATTTATACATTTAAATATCCATGTGATGTGGATAAGTCATTCATTGGTTTAACGACATTTGATTACAAGGGTTAAGGAGCAAGTTTTGGAATGTGTCCGTCTACAGCGCAATAAAAGAGCATATTATTAACTGTCAATCATGTAATAACCATTCGTTTTCTCCTAACTGTTTTAAGTGTTTTAAGCAGTGCCGCACAGAATTCGAAACGAAGATTTACGATGCTCTCCATATTAAAAAAACACAACCTAAATGGGTTTATCAATCAACAAGTGATTACCGCCAGCTTGTTGTAAAAACTTTATAAATAGTTTTAAATTGTGTGTTATCTTTTTTTTTTTTTTTGTTTTGACAAGGGCACAGCTCTGTGCAGAAAACGTTTAAGAGTATTTTTTCAATTTAGTTTTGGGTTATAGTTTATGTATTTAAATTAACACGTTTGAGATTTTGTCTCGCTGCCGAAAGCAATGTTTCCACATGGATGTAATTTGTTGAAATGGATGATAGAAAAGCTGTGGTATTATGCGTTCTTGGTCATATTCAGTTTTTTCTATGAGTACACTTCATTAACATTTAAATAAATTAGCTTAGCTAAAGTTTTCTCTAAAATACAGGGTGGGCCAAAAGTAGGTATACAGTTATTAAATGTATGGTTTAGGTCCAAAAGTAGATTTGTAGTTTTCATGTAGGGTTTTTTAAAATTTAAGAATGCTGGTAATATCTTAGATAGAAACTGTTTAATCTCTCTGATGCTCAAAATGTCTTCTGGCAACATTACAACATTCTTCACGCCTGTCCAGAACACTATGACACACAATGCAGCACAAATTTTAATTTTCATCAGTTTTTCTGTATTGGTCAGGAATGTAATCTTTTAATTAATTTACTGTTTTGGGATTCTTCTCATACAACTTGTTCTTTGCAATACCCCTCCAAAAAAGAAATCCATCAGTGTCAGGTCAGGTGAGCATAGTGGCCATTTAATGCTACCTCTTCAAAACCAACGCTGTGGAAAGACTTTGTTAAAATAATCTCTTACTCCAGGCACATAATGTGGAGATGCTTCATTTTGCTGAAAAAACAGTTCATCGAAATTAGGTTTGGTTTGGAGTTGTGGCACTACCACTTCATAAAGCATTTCCATGTAGTTCTTACCATTCTATACTATACAATGCACTGTGGTAAATTTAAAAAGATTTTTCTGCTTAGTGTTAGACGAATTTTTTTCAAACCCTACAATTCTTTAAAAGTATTAAATCAAAGAAACTTTTAAAATCTTTTTTAATCTTATTTACTAATTGTTATTTGATACGCTTTTAAAAGCAACTTGCTAATTTTTCATAATCTTCAGTAAATTACCTTTTTTACGCAGCATTATCGGAACGGCTGTTAGCAAGAGAACATTTAATTGTCTTGCAGCCGAAATTGTCCCGATGAGAAGTCTTGCTTTGTGCTGTAGAGCAGGGGTCGGCAACGTTTTCTTTCCAGTGTGCCAAGTTGTGAAATTCAATGTCAAAATATACGTTTGCGTGCCGATGTCTTCACTTCGATTTCATCTCTGATTTCCCTGTTTTTCTCCCAAAATCAGGATGTTCTCTAAAAGAAAAAAAAAAGTCTTCACTTCGATTTCATCTCTGATTTCCCTATTTTTCTCCCAAAATCAGGGTGATCTCTAAAAAAAAAAGAAGGTCCGTAAACGTGTTTTTGAAAAATATTCACGACGCCGCGTGCCGTATAAAATCACCTCGCGTGCCATGATTAGCACGCGTGCCGGGGGTTGCCGACCCCTGCTGTAGAGCTTGTAGTGCTCATTTGTATCAATTTTTACTTAGAATTGTTCTCATAGCACATTACACCTTTTAGATTACCTTTCTTCAATTACAACCAATTCTTAACTTTTTTTTGTATAGTTTAATGTGGCTGAAGAATCTTCATTTTTGTTGGTTAAAATACATTATTTGTTAGAAGAGATTTCCCAATGCCTACAAATTTTTGAAAAGTTTGAACTGCCTACTTATTCAAAAGAAATTCCTTTGTACAAAAAAAGGATGCTTTCTGAAATGTATGCCATCAAAGGTATTTTCGTAATCATTTATTTTGGCAACTTAGTTTATTGAAAAAGTGTTTTTACAAAATTCATTTAAAACCATAAATAGATTATGTGTATCACTTATTTATTTACTTATATCCATCATCCAGCATAGTAATTTACTTTAATGTTATATTTATTTTTCAATATGTTTTGCACCTGCAATAAGTGTGCAGAAATTTCGTTTTAAGTTAAGGTGTAACAATCAGCAGTATTTGATAACTTTTTTAAAATTTAGTATTTCTTTTTGGAGTACGTGACAATTTGGCGGGAGACAATTCGACGGGATAAATTCGTCGGCGAGCCAATTTGGTGGGAAAATAAATAATTTCGATTTTCCTTCATTAGCCTTGAAGCGACAACAAAAAAGTTTTATGTCATTAAGCCAATTACAATTGTTCAGCTGATAGGAGTGAAAATTCGCATTTAAAATTTCTAAATGCATTAAATTTAGGGATGTTCTTAGCCCAGGAGTTTCCAAACTGGGGTACATTTTGACTTTTTAAGGGGTACATAAGATATGAGAGAATATCCTTGTTTAACGTAAGTTTTATATTTAATTTACAATAGACCCAAATTTTAGAATCCAGGAAATCCCTGTAATTTAAACAAGTTAATGTAGTAAAAGAGTGAAGACTTTTTTTTTAGAGATCACCCTGATTATGGGCCGGAATTCGTAAATTCCGATACTGATTACGAGTGAAGACTTTTTTTAGAGAAACTTAAAAAATTTTGGGGGTACACACAAACTTATATAGCAGTGTTTTTCAAACCATGGGTCGCCAAGGCTATATTGATGGGTTGCGAAAGCTTTTAAATTACCGCGCGTAAAAGAAAAGGATCTGCGGGCACAAGATTTAAGAAGTGAAGAACCTTCTTGAGGTGTCATTACGAATTTAAGAGGAAAGGGACGAAACTTTTTCTTTTAGAGAACACTGGATTTTGGAGAGAAAAACCAAGAAATCAGAGACAGATTCAAGGTGAAGACCTTTTTTAGAGATCACTACGTTTTCACCTCGCTCAGTCAAATTTACTTGGGTCGCAGTCATCTTTGCAAATCATTGATTTTAGCAATTTTGGGTCACCGAAAAAAAGGCTTGAGAAATACTGCTATATAGTGCCCAAAGGGTACCGATAAACTAAAAGTTTGGGAAACCCTGTCCTAGCCGAAGAATTTTTATTTGAATTTACACACTAGCTTAATTTCAAATATTTAAATTAAAAAAGCTACTTAATTAGTTAAATTTTTGAACCAAGGTCGTTTAACATATATCTTTTACGAAAAAGTGTAATGATGTAACTTACTACAAAGACAACAAATCTGAAGTTTTGCGGGCGTACTAAATTTATGACGTCATAATAAGCACTATACTATATATATATACAGTTTTCTACAAATCTATTCTGGTCGGCGTGCAGAAACATTTTTCTGCAGATCGGCGTAACAGAAAAATACTGAGTGCCATTTTATTCAAAGAGGTTATTATACATGTATTCTTCCGTTGCTTACACTAATGTTTCAAAATATGAATTTATTATGGCCAATATCATGATTATTGATTCTGGCAGGGAAAAAAACTTTACCCATTGAAATTTAATCCCAAAAAAATTTCTAACCGGTTTAACTTTTTGATCACTGCCGTGTTTTTTGTTTTTTAGTTCTTTTGCCGACTTTTTTATCGCTTTGTTAAGCTTTCCTTTTTGTATTTGTTTTCAGATTTTTGATTGCTTTCTGACGAACCCCATAGACGAAACAAACTGTTAGAGCTAATAAAAAATAGTTAAAATAATTTTCATGATTTGATAGTTTAACATAATAATCGCTTTGAATAAAGTGTCATTCAGTATTTTCCTGATACGCCGATCTGCAGAAAAATGTTTATGCACGCCGACCAGAATAGATTTGTAGAAAACTATATATACAGTATAATGCTTATCATGACGTCACAACTTTCGTACGCCTGCAAAGCTTAATTTCGTAAAAGATATATGTTAAATGATCTTTATTCAAAAATTTAACTCTTTAAGTTCCTTTTTTTAATTTGAATATTTGAAATTAACCTATTGTAAATTTAAATAGAAAGTCTTCCGCTAGGAACAACCCTAAATTTAACGCATTTAGCAATTTTAAATGCGAATTTTCACTCCTATCAGCTGAACAATTGAAATTACCTTAGTGACATAACAAAACTTTTTTATTGTCGCTTCAACGCTAGTAAAGGAAAATAGAAATTATTTATTTTCCAGCCAAATTGTCTTGCTTCGTCTTTTTCTGCCTTTATTTATAAAATTTGAACAAGAATGACTTCAAATCTTTAATGTACTAAACACATTTTGTATTATGCTATGTGCGAGTTCTTTGTGCTTATCTTTGCAATGTTGCGCATTGGGCGACCCGCATCTTAAGTATTATTTGTAATGATGCCAGAATAAAATCACTGTGTTAGATGGCTGGTCTAAAAAATCAACTTAGACTCTCGGCACCGAAATTAGCAATGATAATTCAATGGTGTCAATATGCGTATACCTTTATATTTAACTGGATGAAAAGAGAACAAGACAATGCTAAAAGTACTATCTGTAGCCATGCAAAGCAAGACTATTCGGCGGGAAATTCAATAATTTCTATTCAACTTCACCAGAGTTGAAGTGACAGCAAAAAAATTTTGTTATGTCACTAAGGCCTATCATATTACAATATATTTTTAATATGCAAAACTTATAATCGCCAATGTCGCATATTTAAAAGTAGACAGTAATAATAAAACATGTTTTTACCATCCGTTGTTCAATTGATAAGAGTAAAAATTCGCATTTAATGCATTAAATTTAGGTATGTTCCTAGCCTAATATTAATCTATTGGAATTTGCAATAGCTTAGTTTCGAATGTTTAAATTAAAAAAAAGGTACTTAAAAGGTTAAACTTTTGAATTAAGGTCGTTTTTTTTATTTTTTACGAAAAAGTACAACAATCTACCCTACTACAAAGACGACGAGTTTAAAGTTTTGCAAGTTTTTGGAACTTATGACGTCATAATAAGCATTAGAGCTCGTTTCTATTGATTTTTTTACTTCTTTCTGCGTTTAAGCGCTAAGGAAGCAAAAAAAACAATAAAAAATCAAAAATTATTCCATTCCACGCTCGTAGTAGAAACGAGCCCTCAAACTGTCATTGAAAATTTTTGTGATGCGCCATGCGCGCCGACCAGAATATAATTGTGGAAAAACTGTATAATGCATATTATGACATCATAAGTTCCGTATACTTGCAAAACTTTAAACCTATCGTCTTTGTAGAAAATCAAAAAAACATGTTATGTTAAACGACCTTGGTTCAAAAATTTAACTATTTAAGTACCATTTTTTAGTTTAAATATTCGAAATTAAGCCATTGCAAATTCCGATAGATTAATATTAGGCTAGGAACATACCTAAATTTAACGCATTACAGTAAATACGAATTTTTGCTCTTAGCAGCTGAACAACGGATGGTAAAAACGTGTTTTATTATCATAGTTTACTTTTAAATGTGCGACATTGGCGATTATAAGTTTTGCATATTAAAAATAAATTGCTATATAATAGTGCCTTAGTGACATAACAAACCTTTTTTGCTGTCACTTCAACGCTAGTGAAGTTGAATACGAAATCATTTATTTTCTTGCCGAATTGGTCTCGCCGAATACTTACGTACCCGTAGCATTATGCATTTAAATTTAGATTACATTACGCTCTCTTTGAGCTTACTACTAACCAGGTCACCTTAAATTTTCTTTTCCTTTTTACCAAATCTGCTTTTATTGCTGAGTTAGTGGACTATTTTTGATATAAGTTTCAATTCTAAAACTGGGATAAAGAAGTGTGCTGAGAGAAGACAAGCTTTATACTTTTCAAGTTCTGTCTGCTCTTTTTTAATGAGTCTTAAAAGCATTTAATCACGAGAATACTGCTCTTTGGTGTATTAACAAGTAATGTATTGTTTCAATCCACCAATCTTAAAACTAACTTCTAGAATAACTACTGTTCATACTGAAAAAGATTCGTAAAACTGTACTATTTTTTCTCTTTAAGGTTTGTGCTGTGAGCAAAAAACTGAATTGAAGCAATCGGCTTCCGAATGCTACGAAGTTTCAATAAATTTTTTAATTCACTATTTATCGGATTATGAAAAGGTATGCAAGCATCACTGTTTTTCCGCAAAGTTAATGGCGTAATGTGTGTTTACTTTGATCTAGTTATAATTAAAACGAAAAATAGCTTCACGAAGTACAGTTGAGTTGTTGTTTAATAGTAGGTCAGATATATTTTTACATTTCTAATGATTTGTAATTTGTTAAATTTTTGAATTAGATTCTACCTTGTTATTACTTTATTTAAGGTTAAATATTTCATTTAGTGAATTTATTTGGGAACAATTAAATTGATAAATAATGAAGAATTTCGTGTTTGTAATATAAACAAAATTTGTAAAATTTATAATCATATTTTCTGTCACACTTCATTCACAATTCTACAGGGTGTGCAAAAAGTTCCCGGACAAGTTTAAAATAAAATATATATGATATTAATAAGGACAAGATTAAAAATAAACTTTCGATTTCATTTCGATCAGTGCCGGAGACAGAATTTCCAAGATATTTATAGGGTCTTTTTTGACTATGGAAAGCATAGAATATGGAGATATACCTAGGCTTTCTGCCATCCCCTTTATGTGGGTTTCTCCTGATCCTCTCCTGTGCGGCTTTAATTTTCTTTGGAGTACGCGCCGTTCTTGGTCGACCAGTTCTGGGATAGTCTTGTGTTATTTCCCAGTTCTTTGTATTTTTTAATTGTATCATAGACCGCCGATTTAGCAACTTTAAGTTGTCTTATACAGTAATAAGAGGGGCTGATATTCCCGCGAGGTGTAATTCAATGATTGCATTTCTTTTCTCCATTTTTAATGATTAATTTTTAAAAATTTTTGAGTTTTAATGCGTAAAATATAAACAATTGTCTAGAACATTAATTTCATGATTTAATAAAAAAAAAATATTATTTTTTATTTATTTATTAAATCAATAAAAAGTAGTCCGGGAACTTTTTGCACACCCTGTAATCTTAACCTTATAATTCTATAGTGCAGTGGTTTTCAACCTTTTCTGTACCGTGGCCTATTTTTCAACCCAAGTTAACTTCACAACCCACTTTGGCCAACAAAATTAAATTCCCATCCCAAAATCATAGTGTTCCCTGAAAAAAAAAAAAAAAAGTCTTCATGTGGTTGACTGCACAGGACGCCAGAAAAATGCCTAAAAAATGGGACGGATGGCAAGCCTAATTATACATATATATTATACATATTGCTTTCATTTTGATTTATGCTCCATGGCCCACTAAAAAAACCACTGTGGTTCATAGGTTGAAAACCCCTGCTATAGTGACTATTAGTCTTTTGCAGTAATTTTTAAGTTTTTGATTGTGATGTAATCTTTTTTATTGTTACGTAGTGATTGCGTAATCGGTAGACCACTCCTCACATAATTTATTTTGTATGCAAGTTGTTCTTATAAGTGTATAATGAAGACTCGTTCTACCGTTTTAAATCTTATCGCTTGTAGTTATAAAGCGACAGTTCACGCTTTTTTCCCTTTTTTTTGGTTTCTTTTTATCTCAAACGTTCAACAAACGATTTGCTGGAATCTTCTGCAACTGTTGAGCGAAATTGACATTACAAATTATATAACTTGTTTACTACACGTCATCTGGTTGTAATGTGACGTCATAGAATGCTTTGTTAGATAGTAAATGTAATGTTGAAAAATCTGGCCCAATCTAGTACTTTTGATTGTTGTCTCGCAGCGTCAATTGATTTATATAAACAGCGTCACATTTTTTTATTTATTCAATTGTCTAAAACAGGTTGGTCCAACTTCTTCAAGCTTGCGGGCCTCAGCCGGCTAGAAATTGCTCCAAATCATAGTGTTCTCTAAAAAAAAAAAAAACATTTTCACTTGGAATCGGTCTCCGATTTTCCTATTTTCGTCTCAAAATCATAGTGTTCTTTAAAAAAAGCTTTCACTAGGAATCGGTCTCAACCCTAGACTCTGTCCCATAAGCTTGTCATGCCTTGTTATAGAAGGTTGCCGCCACTTATGATCGACAAGACTTGAATTGTCTAAAATGGTTCCGCGGGGCGCATGGCCCGTAGTTGGACCACGCTGGTCTGGAAGGTTTAGAAATTTTTTCCGTGTTATTGTTGCCTGTGTGATGTTGTTTAAGTTGTTTTAAGGGTTACTGCTGACGCCTTGGAAATTAATTCTATGGTGAAAGAGAATTGTTTTAGCCAGTATGATAGACAACTATTAAGTTTAATATTGGCCATCGTGGTGCTAATTTATTCTTTAATATATTGAAGTTAGTTAATAAGAAGTTGTTGAGTGATTATATTCGTAGTTGTTGGCTCCATGAATCGCTTTAAAGTTTGGTGAAGCTTGAAAGCCAACTTTTACGACGATTGATCAAGTTTTTTGATTTTGTAAATACAGTAGAATTTGCCCAAGTCACCCCTTCAAAGGAAACAGAAAAAATGGCGACTTAAGCTAACAGATTAAATATGCATAGGCCTACACTAACTTGGTATGCCTTTGTTTCTGCAAAAGCTGAACGTTTGAGAAATGAAGAACACAAACAAAAAGCATTTTTTGGATTTATTTCGTATATTTCAAAAAGTTGATAGCTTTTGTAACTGTCATAGTTAGCCTAGGCTGCTTTACATGGCAGTAAGATGACTTACTAAACTAAACTAAAACTAATAAAAACAATCTAAAGTGATGAAATAATGGGTTTATAAAGGAAGTTTGTGATGCACAGTGGGGTTGTGCTACATCAGTGAGGATCGTAGACAGATAAGCAAAATAACTGTTGTGTAGTGGTAAGAGACTATAAGTTTGGAATATAATCGTTCTGGCAAAGTTTTTGTGGGCATGACAACTTAGGAAATTTTTTTGTTCGTAGTGAGCAAATAACGCATTTGTAAGTATTTGGGATCAACGGCGCAAGAAAGTGGTAGTTGTGAGAGGGAGTAAAGAAGAGAGTGCAGGCAGGATGGAAAGGACAAAGAAAAGTATCGGGAGTAATCTGCGACAGGAGGTTACCAGCTGGAGTAAAAGGAAAAGTGTACAGTTCAGTGGTGAGACCACCAATGATGTATGGACTTGAGACGCTAGCAGTCACAAAGAAATAAGTGGAAGAGATGGAAGTTGCAGAGATAGGTTTGCCATGGGAGTGACGAGAAAAGATAAGATTAGAAATGAGTTCATCAGGGGTACAGTTAAGGTAGAACGGTTAGGAATGAAGATGAGGGAGGGCAGGCTGAAGTGGTATGGACATATCATGAGGAGAGACCAAGAGTATGTAGGAAGAAAGATGATGGAAATGGAGTTACCGGGAAAGAAGAAAAGAGTGAGGCCGAAGAGAAGATTTCTAGATGTAGTGCAAAAGATATGGGGGAAGTTGGTGCGAGGGAGACGGACGTTGAAAACAGGACGGTTTGGAGGAAGATTATACGCTGTGGCTACCCCTGATTGAAGGGAAAGGCCGAAAGAAGAAGACAACTTATAAGAAGGTGAGCAAAAACAGCGGCAAGTTAGGCAAAGACGACTTATCCTAATTTGATAACACAGAATACAATGGGCTCTCAGCTAGGACCAAGCAATATGTGGCGACTTAGGTGAATCGGCGATTTAACCGAAGGCGACTTAGACAAGTTCTGTATATTCTTTATAGTCTGAAACCGTGGTTTCTTTCAATTTGTAGAAAGAAGTTTTTTTAGCGAATCCATTCGTACTTAGCCAGAACTAACTGTTTAAGAACTTCAGTCACGCGGCAAACTATTTTTCGAGCCGACGTAAGTAAAAATAAACACAGCTTTACTTCAGCGAAAGGTATTTGGGTTGTTTATTTCAACTGGTCCTTTCGGATTCCCGAGTGAAGTTGTGACATTTTCTAAGAATTAAGAAACAAATTGAAATCCCTTGTTAAGATTTATGTGGCTTAAACAAAATTTGGTTTTAACCTTTTTAAACGGTTTTAAGTTTATTAATTTTTATGATTGATTTTAGAGTAAAATATTGATTTCTTTTTTCAGCCAAACATAGCTTAAAATTAGATTTTTAAACTTCGTACGTTTTCGACTTTCATATTGAAATTTTCCAGACTTTTCCTTCTCACGTTATCATAACAGATGAAAATCTCGTAAGTTTTTTTTCCGAAACGGCCATTTATCGCAGCACGGTCATCTACATTAAAACCGGGTAAGTCATGTTTTGCGAATCGACTGGTTGATTTTTTTTTTAATTTTAAAAATAATCTGCTGTCGCAAATAGGAAATTGTGGACAGGTGTTAAACTTCTTCGTCGAATTATGAAAACCTTGCACGCCTATTTGCCACTTCGCATACAACAAGTTAGTATAAACAACTTTATACGATTGTTTTTGTTCTCTCGTTTTTTTACTCTTACAAAAGTGTTCCGTAAATATAGTAAGCTTTTGACTTAATAATCTTTTTCATATCGTACTTAACCGTAATTGGTTTTTAAGTTCATATTCAACACCGTTAAGAGTGATTATAAAGCCAGCAGCTGACGTATTGCGTATCATTATCTGTATAGTTTTTCTGTCATAAACCAAACTTCGCAACAAAATCGGATTCCATTTTAATTTGCTGCTACATGTAATGGGTTTATTTGAGATTGGAATCAGCCAGTTTTCATGCGGTTGTAGGTAATATCGTGTAAGCTGGCTTTAATTCTTCTTCGTGGTACGTCGTCCCAGGAATATATCATTGATAATGGCGATCAGACGGCAACAAAGCATTCAATTTCGTTGGACCAAAGCAAAAAGTCAGAAACTGCTGTATATAACGATGAATCCTTACTGCCTAATAACGTTGCTCAGTTCAAACCTAAATTTTACCTGGGGGAGAAGTTAGTGAAGTTAAAAAAAGGAGTTTGCCTGCAACGCATGATTTATACATAACGAAATCACTTTTTTTATTTCTGTTAATCTTTTATGCTTTTCGTTGAGTCGAACGCCATAACAAAGCTGTGAAAACATTGGTGACAAAATTTTCTTTAGCGACAACGATCATCATTTTGTTTCGTCCTTTTTTTATATTTATATTGAGACTCAATCTTTTATAAGTTTTCCCCAATACAAGCGACTCGAGCAGTTGTTTATTTGCGGTATGTTTAGTCTTTGCTAATCAAGCTTGTTGACTATTAAGCTTAGACACAATTAATCCTCATGATTGTGACTCAGTGAGGCGCCAATTTTGCATTTCGGTACAAAAGTGAATTAATGAATGCGAAAGCGACTTGCTCATCGCTATAAGTTTATTATAAATAGCATACATTTTTACATTCAAGCTTCATAAAAAGCTCCAACAGTTTGAAATTTTTAAGAAAATCTGTGTTATATTACTACTACATTAATTTCCAAGCTAGTGAGTTTTCTTTAATTTTTACCGCTTATTTTATGTTCTTTAAAATCACTTCTGTTACCAGTGCGCATTATTGGCACATTGCGATCTTGAAAGACTAAACGGTCCGAGGCGAAATAATCACAAAGTCTAACTGGCAAAGATTAAATATACGGCGGTTAAAAGATTAGAAAACTAAACTACGACAATACTGATTACATATTATTTTCTTGAAAACTTCACTCTGCATGTGTTGATCACATTTTTTAAATAAAAACCTAACTCATTTTTCACGCTTCATAAAAATTAAAAGCATTTTTTGTTAAAACAGCACAAAACTAATCTCATTTTCAATTAATATTTCCATAACATTTGGGTGTTAGTATTTCGATATTTTATCAACTGCCTCTGTAGCGTTAATAAAAAACCAGCACCAAATGATAAATTAAAGTTACGGCGGGGCAAGAGGTTTTGCAGATTCTTCTGCATGCCGAGCATTTGTGAATTTGTTAAACCGTTACTGCGCTTAAAAGCATCATTTTTGTTTGTCGGGCATGGCATGACATTTTATGTTGTTTTGTGATTCATTTTCAGTATAAAATAAATTTTATTTTTCATTAATCTTATTTTAAAATACGTTTTTACTTTTTATTTATAATTTCTAGTTAATCGAGTTTTTTTTTTTTTTGCTTTTGAACCGATTGAGTATTCGCCGAAATTATGGAAAACAAAACTAAATGTTTGCATTGAAGTAAATCGTTATTTATCTTAATAAAAAAGTTTGTGATTAGCAATTATCAAATAAAATCAAGACAAATATTACATTGTTTATTTAGTAGTGTTTAAAAAAATAGCAATTATTTTTCGAATCGTAAAAGATTGAAAAAAGAACGAACTATTTTAGTCATTTTACAATTTGCCCAATCGATGAAAGATTCGATCGATATGAAGCTAATTCTTTTTAGAAACACCAGTCCAACGTGCATCGAACAAGAAGTCGTCCTTCTACTTCTTATATCAGAGATAATGGCGAGTCAATTTTTTTTACCTTAAATTTGTGTCTAATAAATCAGAGTTTATATTATTCATTTTTGTATTGTTACAAATGACGTTTTGATAAAGTACTATTCATCCCTCTTTATACATTTTGCATCTACGCCTGCGTCTAGCTAATTATTGATTCACTGCTCCCTAAAGAGCAGGCTGGGTTTCGACGTGGGAAGTCAACCGTGGATCAAGTCGTTTTGCTGACCCAGTACATGGAGGATTTTTTGAGGCTAAAAAGAAGGCCGGTGTCGTATATGTCGATCTGACAGCTGCTTATGACCTGCCTGGCACCGTAACCTTACCTGCAAGCTGCTGAGGCTTCTGCCGGACAGGCACAAGGTCAGAATGATCATGGAGCTTGTGCGAAACCGAAGTTTTACTCTTACTACCGGTGACAGTAAGCAAAGCAGGCTACGCCATTTAAAAAACAGTCTTGGCTTTCCTCTTTTTCAACATCTATACGTACGATCTTACCTCACACGATTGCCAGAAAATTTACTTATTCTAAAGATTTACCATTGTAAAACTGTTCTGGAAACTGGAAAGACTGGGAGGGGACTTTAAGCCGAGACACTTTCAGCGTATCTTCAGACTTGGAAGTTGAAATTCAGTCGCACTAAGATGGTGACGGCAACCTTTCACTTAAATAACTAAGAAGCCCAACGTGTGCTAAAAGTCTACAACAACAATAGACTTTTACCATTTTGTCCAGTCACTACTTATCTTGGGGTTAAACTGGACAGATCGCTCATGTTCCGTCACCATCTATCTTGTGACATTGCGCAAAAAACTATCTTTGCGCGTCACACTGCTAAGGCGACTTGCAGACTCAGGTTGGGGTGACGGTGCCAAAACACTGCGCACAACTGCCCTATCTCTAGCCTACTCAACGGCTGAGTACTGCGCACCAATCTGGTGTCGCAGCGCTCACACTCGCCGCATAGACAGTGCCTTGAATGACCCCTTGCGCATTGTCACTGGATGCTTTCGTCTCACTCCAACGGACCACTTACTCACACTTTCAGGCATCCAGCCAGCTGAATTTCGCGGACTAAGAACGACACTCTCCTTGACTTACCATGGATCCCTGATCTTATCGTGTATGGTTTTTTAGTGGGTCCTCACATGGTCGCTAAGAGAGACAAAGATCTAAATGCCCGTTGTGCCAGTTGCGCGGAATCTTTTAACAACCTAGCCGGACTTGACATCCACGGTTCTGGGTCGACGAATCATAGAAGGAACACGGAGTACTGTGAGAATGCTTTTATACACAGGACTAGTAACAAGTCTGTTGAAATGGGCTTGTCCCCGAACAGCTTGGGTTAAGTTCAATCGCTTGCAGACTGGTATTGGGCAATTCCATTCGTCCATGCACAAATGGGCACTCGCTTCTTCACCGAATCGCAAGTGCGGCGCCTCTAAGCAAACCGCAGACCACGTCCTAATAGCGTGCCCTATGCATCGAGGAGCACGAGGTCTGACGGTTTTTGAGGATGAAACTCGATGCTGACTTAAGGACACACTGCCAGCATCTGATCCGGGCAGTACGGCAGCCTGGGTAGTAAAAGGATAAACCCTCGGTCCCAGTCCTGTTTGTGTCTAGTCTGGAGTGGGTGCGGTGCCCTTTCAAGCGACGACGATACATTTTACAAAAAGTGGCAATTGTGTCGTATACCTTCTTTGATGAACTCCTGCCTTTTCTTGCCCGAGACTTTAGTTAAAAGAATTGATTGGTCATTGTGTCATTTACTTCTAAATTAACATATATTGGTGTTGTTTTTTGATGATTCGTAGTAAAGATATATGTTGTAAGAGTAAATCTAATAAAAAATAACAATTTTCTTAACCGATTTTGAATTAGCAGTTGGTCTAATTCCGAATGTTTTGTGAAATTTTCTACAGTTTTTATTAATTTAGTCTAGCCTTTAGACCAGGGATGTCCAAACTGCGGCCCACTATTCACTCAATTTTTTTATTTATATTTTCACAACTGTATAGAATTCGACGTGACTGCTGTCATAATATCGTATTGGGAGACATTGTGAATATGTCAGTTGATTGCTGACGTCAAGTGACGTCCAATATACTGACAATGAAAACTTATATAGTCGGAGCTTGCATTAAGGCGCTTGTTTTAAGCATTATATTTAGTATTGACATTGTTTTTCTTATCGAATTAATATTAATTGTATTATTTTCCAACATTTTTTTGTACCGTATATCAAGTAATAGTTAGATGACTTTAGTTGGCCCAGATGGTAGGTGCTTTTTCGCAGCCTGGGCCGTGAATAAATCTGTTCATTGGTGTTAAAGATGACGGACCGAAACCAAACCTACCAAATGGAAGGATATCCACCCATTCCGATGTTCAGTGTGGGTCTGCTAATCGGCAAACGTCCTTTTCAGGACTTTTCAGCCTGTATAAAACTGCCCTTTTCAGGGCACATTGCTAACAAGTTCCGAAGACCCACTATTCTACAGCTGAACATGGAAGGCCTCACTGCAAGCAAGATGAACGTTCTTTATCACCTCGCTATGCAGTCTGAGGCACTCGTCATCCTACTGCAGGAGACCCACTGCACTGATGCAGGAAAGTTGGTACTTCCAAACTACCAACTAGCTGGATCTTCTTGGTAAGCAGGAAGCATGGCCTTGCCACGTTTGTCACCGAGCGACTAAGATACACGCTTTTGGACCAATCTTCACTGACATCGGATATCGAGTGGTTGTGTGGGAACTTTGATGGCTATAAAATACTCAATGTCTACAAACCACCGCCAACGCGATTGCAAATCCTGGATCTCCCAGTGTTTCCTCACCCCCGTTTTTACACTGGCGATTTTAACTGTCGTCATGCTGACTGGGGTTACGAGGATAACAGTCCGGACGGTGAGTGCTTGGCTGGCTGGGCAAGTATTAATTGTCTTGCCCTCCTATATATAATGCCAAGGACGCTGCCAGTTTTTATTCCGGCCGCTGGAACACAGGCACCAATCCGGATCTAGCTTTCGCTAACGTAGGTCCAAACAGTCGCTTACCGGATAGATGTGTCCTTGAAAAGTTCCCCAGGTCACAACATCGACCTTTGCTTATTACACCACCAAGGTTTGCTATGGCAGTGCCAACATGCCTGTTAAGCGATGGAACTTCTGCAAGGCTAAATGGAGTCACTACATTGGTTTGACGAATAAATTCGCAAAGACTTTGTTGCCGCCTGATTCACTTGATGTGATTTAGAAATGAGTGTGTGATTTCGAATAAGGTACATTAGTATCAGTAATGCTGCTAGTGATAAAAAAGGGAACATGTTGATTTATTAGGAGGATGGAAAAAGAATCAGGCATTTTTAAAGATTCTAGGTCCAATATAGGAATTTAGTTTAGGCCTAATGCCAAAACTTCATGTGGAAGGTGCTAATTAATTTTTTATGTTTCTGATTTCACGAATATTGACATAGCTACAGGCATTGTTATATGTATATTTATTTAATCCAGGGTTAGCATTAAAAAACCCAGCCTTATGTGTTTTTAATTTTTCAGTTTTTAAGGTATTTAAAAGCATTATATATCGATTATATTAGTAGTAATAGTATTACTGAACATGTTACTTTGTAATAGTAGAAAAAATTTCCTATGAATAACATGCTACCAATTGATAAATATGACCTTCATAAATAATGTCAGTCATAAGAATGGAAATAAAATTACAGCCACAATTCAATTCTTTAATTTATTTTCATTTTACACAAAAATCAAAACAAGCATTTTACTGCATTTACCACTAGTTAGATAAGTAAGCTATAATAAATGTTCCTATTTAACTTATTATAAAAAATATATTAAAAACTTCCAACAAAAATTTAAAAATTGCCAGAAACTGGAAAGAGAAATAGAGAATTGTTTTTAATTTCTATACTGTCTATATATATATATTTAACAAGTTTTTGTGCCTTGTCACAAGGGTTGGCAAAATTCTGTTTTGTTTTGTTTTTTTATAGGTTTTTTTTTAGTTTTTTGGGTTTTATTAATTTTTATATTTTAGTGTTACTAAAATTGTTTTTGGGACATTTACTAAAAAAAAGCTATAAAAGTGACTAATAAAGTGAGAAAAGAAAAGTAAGTAAATTCAAACAAATATTGATATAAATTACAAATAGACTGATATGTTTACTTTTTGACATGCTGACTTTAGCATTAGCTACAGCCTATATAATAAACAACTATTACCAGAAAATTTATCAAACTTGCATTCAGATTTGTCCCACAGAATTGTATTGAACGCATATTTATAATCCTCACTGTATATTGAGAAATAGGCATGGTGCATTTTCCACATCAAACTAATAATGATTATAATGAAAAAGCTTGGGTAGCTTGATGCCTTTGGATAAGCGTTAAGTTAGGGGAGCAGAGCAGATGCACTAGAGTTAAGCGAAAACAGCCAAATCAGCAATGTACAGCATTAACCATTGCAGTTCAGTATAGCACCAGACCGTACAAGCATTGGGTGTTTGTTTATTGCGTGTGTCTGCGGAGCAAATCGGAGATATCTTGGTCACTACTCATTAGGCATACTTTATAATATTAAATATAGTTATCGGAAAAAATTCAAATAGCATCTACTTAAATTTTATTTTAAGAAATTAATTGCGGAAGGCAGCCATTAGACGCTTTAATTAAAACAATTTTTTTTCTTTTAGCGCCGCGAGGTTAGATCAAGAATAATGTGGTTGTATATTTTTTCTAAAGTTCTTGGATATGCAATCCTTATTAATTGTTATCACGCTACTGTAATAAAAATAATAAATAAGTATGTCAAAAATATTAGTATGCACTACAAAATTTTGCACTATGCGTCATTATCAACAAAAACAAACAGAAAATAAGCAAATTATCCTAAGTTTGGTCCTGGGCTAATGTTATTGAAACTGAAGGACGTTGATGCATTTTCCAAAAGAATGTTTATCGAGCAATTACTGACTATGATATCTCCAAGTTACTGGTGGTCGATAATTGACCGAAGGAATGAAAAATTGGACAAAAAGCTGCCTCAAGGTTTTATAAATTCTTTTCAAAACTTGAAACATGTCCTGCTAGCTCAGGATCAATCGAAAAAGTATTCTCATTATTTGGACTTGTCAGGTCTAAGATAAGGAATAAGCTGGCCAGTGACAAGGCACAGAAACTTGTTAAAATTACAGAGTGTCCATGAAGTCCGTGTGCAATTTTAAAAGTTTATAACTTTGCAAGTGTTTGTGATGGAAGGAATCTGCAAAAAGTGATATAAAGTTTTCTTTTTTTTTGTTTTGGGAAACTGAAAAGTCAAATGAAACTGTCAAACATGGAAGAGACTCAGTCAAAGTTAATGTATGACGTGCTTTAGCAAAAACTCGTATCATAGGGCCATTTTTTTTTAAAGATCGTGTTATTAACGATGACAGCTGCTTAGATATGTGCAGAATTACTTTATTCCACAGCTCAAACGACTAAACCTGAAACATGATACAGTGTTTCAACAAGATGGAGCTCCTTGCCACTTTGCTCTACGAGTTAGACAATTTTTCACTTGAGAATTTCCTAACAGATGGATCGGAAGAGGTAGCTTTTGTATTGCTAATGATGGAGGACATATGGAAACTTAAATAAAATTTCAATAAAACCTTAAAAAATATAAATTTACTTCTTTCTAATCCTTTTTACAGATTAGTTCTATCGCAAATACAAATAAAGTTATAAATTTTCTAAAGTGCACACGGACTCTATGGACACCCTGTATACAGACAGTATAGAAATTAAAAACAAATTTCCATTTCTCTTTCCAGTTTCTGGCAATTTTTTAATTTTTATTGGAAGTTTATTGGTGTAAGGACATTAGCTTTAGACTTTTCCACTTTCAATTGTAATACCACTGACCTAAATTGTGACTATGCATCAAAAGAAAAACCATAAAAAAGAGTGGACAATATGACTTATTTACTTTTTTATTGATTATTTTGGAAAATCACAAGACTATTTTTTAAAAAAAGTTTAATGATCACTAGGGCAACTTTTTGCAACTTTTGCAACTTTTTTTTACAGCTTCGGACAGCTTCCTGAGTGGCACAAAACTTCAATATAGCGTGTAAGGATATTTTTGTCCAAATTTTATTTTGCAACTTTTTGCAACTTTTTCGGTTTTTAAGCGTAACTTTATGTCAATATTGCAAAAAAAAGAGAAAAATAATGAACAATCCAAGTGTAATTTTTGTTAATAATTGAAATCCCAAGTGTAGGCATTAGGCAAGCCTGCTTTACTTCTTTGTTTTAACGTATGTGGTACATAACATAGCGAGTGCGTATAAAATAGTTTTGGTTCAGGCTATATTGTCAACCTTTGTTGCGTAATAGTAGTGGGTTTGGTCAACAAGCCGGAAAACTGCGGTTAAAAGTAAAACGAATTATGATTCGTACGACTTCGCATAACTTGTAGAGCCAGCCAAACTATAGTAAACATTTTACTGCAGACGTCCAACTCCAAAATGTTATGAGAATTTTTGAGAATAAGATAGGCCAAGCGAAGGCTACCTCTAATATGAAGGTGGTAGGAAAAGCCATGAGTCTACTTGAAATATGTGAACGATAAGTAAATGTTTTTGCATTATTCCTATCGTGAACTAGTTGTTTAATCTCATAAATACTAATTTTTATAAATTCGTACCTTTCTATTAGAGTCAGGCATAAGCAGAAAAATTGAGAGTGTATAATAATAAATTTGTAAAAATGCCGAAAGAAGCGAAATCATCCCTTTCCAAAGTTCGAGACTTTGTTTCACGCCACCCAAAAGAGTTTATGACTTCCGCTCGTGGACAACTGTACTGTACACTGTGCGCAAAAATTGTTGCGCATGACAGAAAATCTTCTGTGGACAAACATCGCCTAAGTGCAAAGCATCAAAAAGCCTTGTCATCAACAGTGCTGCAGCGGCAGCAGCCTATAGACTCTACCAACGTAGGTTGGGGCGATTATGTTGGAAAAGTTACCTCAGCATTTCTCTCAGCCGATATCCCACTCTACAAGCTACGTAGTCCAGAAATGCAGTCGCTATTTCAATTTCTAGGTCGTAAAGCTCCATCCGAGTCGGCATGTAGAAAGCGAGTTGACGATATGGGAAAATGCGAAGTAGATCGAGTTTGTGAAATTCTTTTGGATAAGATTATTTTCATGGTGATTGATGAATCCGAAATATCTGGCTGCAAGTATTTGAATACCTTAGTAGGTGATATCGAAGTTCCAGAAACAACTTATTTATTGCATTGCAAGATTCTTTGTACGTCTCCAAATCAGCAAACTATTGTGCATGCTGTTGATGATGCAATACGAACCCTCCAAGCAAACCGAAATAATTTTGTTCTCTTGCTTACAGATGCTGCCAGGTATATGACAGCAGCAGGCCGCCTTGTTAAAGGAATATACCCAAAGCTGTTCCACATCACTTGCACAGCTCATGCCTTGCATAATGCAGCCGAGCGAATTCGCAATCATTATGAAGATGTTAGCAAGCTCATTGCTACCGTGAAGGCTTCGGTAGTTAAAAATAAAGACCGAAGAGGAAAATTTTCAGAAATCGGCAGTCCTCCTCATCCTATTGTCACCCGGTGGGGGAGTTGGTTAAATGCGGCAAAGTACTATGCTGAAAATTTCCCCAAAGTTTGTGATATTGTGAATGCATTCGAAGGCACAGGGCACCTGGTAGTGAAAGCAAAAGAAGCAGTGGCGGCTGAAACTCTTCCAAACAGCCTCAAGGAAATTTATCAATGCTACATGAAGTTGGTGGAGGAAATAAAACGAGCTGAAAGTGTAAAATATACAGTTTCTCAAGCTTATGAAAACGGATACAAGTTAGATTTTGGAAGCGATCCCGTTGGAGTTCAGTTGTATTTGAACCACCGGCTTGAACTGAACAGTGATTTGAAAGCTATTGTAAATATGTCAAACACAAATGTCAGCCCAGCACTCTATGCTAAGCTATTGCAGTGCCAAGCTACTTCATGCAGTGTAGAGAGGAGCTTCAGCATGCTTGGCAAGCTCTTGGCTAAAGATCGCAAGTTTGCCCAAGACAATGTGTGGAAGTATTTGGCTTTGTATGTTAATAAAACAAGCGCAGAGTAAACGCAAACCTTCTCGGTGTTGATTTCGCTATTCTTTTTATTCGTTTTATGCAACTTTGCAACTCTCTTTAAAATAAACGCAACTTTTGCAACTTTCTTTAAAAATAAATGCAACAACAAAAAGTTGCCCTAATGATCACCTGTCGAGTTGTTTTCATCGAGCGGCTATTCTTTAAAACAGTTGAACATGGATCCTGTTTTGGACATGTCACCGGATCACGCCAAAAGCAGAGAGGACACTCTTCGAAGCGCTGAATCGGTCTATAGTCTTCTCACCGTCGCGTGTTCGCAGCTCGGCCAATACGATCTTCTAAACATGGTAAGCGAGCAGTCTGAATTCGATTTTGCGCTTCCTGCCAATATTAAACTTCGTTTCACTTTTAGTCGTTAGAAAAGTCGCTCAAATACGCTTTCGATCGCCACCACATTTGGCAGCAGTATGCTCTATCGCTTTGCATCATGTCTAAGGTGAGTGCCAGTGTTAAGGTGACGAGTGCTTTTTAACTTTTTTGCTACAGTACACACTTTTCACTGAACAGAAAAACATGTAAACCCTAGTTTTAAATCATGTTTAGAGCAAAGACTTTTTTTTGGTTTTTACTTTTGTTTTTCTTTTTAATGAATATAATTGAAAAACAGGATAGAAGAACAATTCAAGTGCAAAAAAAGTCTTCACCTAAGTTGTACAATTTTTTTATTGTGATAGAAAAACATTAAAATAATAGGCATTTTTTTAATCAGACTAAACCAGAAAAAATCCTTAAATATTCGTACACCCCTGACTAATTCATCCGGCTGGTACACCTTAAAAAATTTTGTTGCACCAGGGTGCATAATACACCCGGTTAAAATGCACTGGCTTAGTCGTTTCGACCTGCGCCCTTGTTTTGTTTACCCGGCACACACCTAGAAATTGGCGCCATTTGCATTCCTGAACGGAATGCAAGAATATCATTTTTGGTACATTGCCACTGTAAGTAGGACCCGCCACCATACACTCAAGAATAGACGAGACACAAACACCTTCCTCGATTTCTTGAACGACCTGCCAATATCCGCAAACACCTAAAGGTACAGCAAAAATCATTCTTGGCAGAATATCACTGATATAGAATGGTCCCGAAAGATGATGTTCATGCCGTTTCCCCTAAAAATACAAGGCCACCCACCACCACCACGGGCGACGATCCAACGTTAGTGGGACTTGTATAGATATGCAGTTAGATGCATATGACAAGTCGGTTATGAAACGAAAATGACACTACTTCTCTTCACTACACACGTCAAAAGTCGAAAGCTGGCACAAAATCAAGTTAATATAGCCTGAACAAACATCTTCCAAGTGCATTTAATTCAAGAAAAAAAGTAGGACAAAAGGAAAATTGCGATTGTTGTTGTTTCAGACCGCTCAGGCGCTTCCCTGCCTCTCTGAATGCTGTCGTATCAAATCCGACCCCTCGTCCGCCCTGCAAGCGGCTAAACTTTGCTACGAAGATTTTCCGCCCCGGGTCGACGAGGGCCTGCAGTTCGCGCGACTTGCTGTCTCGATGTCGGGAGATTGCTTCAAAAACGACGGCCTGGAATCGCGTTGTCATCTTGCTGTAGGCGTCGGCTTTTCTCTCAAAGCGTTGTTGAGTAAGTATCTGGGTTTTAATTCTTTGTTTGCCATTTGGCAAGCAGGGCTCGTCGATTCTTATGTTTACGTTGCAGCACATCTTTTTCAATCCCCTTTTTATAGAAATCTGAACTAGTAATAAAAGTTGACGTCAATGCCTCACACGTACCCAATAAGTTTTGCTTGTAAATAAAAAAAATATGCAATTTAAAAGAGTTTTTAGGCTTTGTTACCTAATTCGTAACGTAAAAGCGTTTTTTTATTTGCGTTTAACAAAACTAAATATGCTAAAAAACTGAAATATACTAAAAAAATTTCTGTCAGTTGTCACCATAAAACAGTGTGGTCGAGTGGTTAAATCGCCGGGATTGTGATTGACGTGGTCTCGGTTTAAAATCTACTCTTGCCATTCTGTTGTGTCCTTAAGAAAGACTCTTTACGGCACTTTCCCCTGCTTGGTGGTCTTGGCAAGCAGTTCTAAATTTCTGTCATGTCTGTATTAAATTACAAGCGGACAGCAATATCTTGGCATCTCTGGAAGCAGGTCGGGGTGATTGCTTAGCCTACCTATTAGCGTCTCCGTCTCTTTCTTGCGAGTCAGGAGGATAAATATAGAGATAGAATAAATAAATAAAAACGTCGAGTTCTTATTATTAGGTACGAAGGTCTTCCAAAACTGCTTATTTTCTTATTTAAACCAATTATAAAATTACTTAAGTTTAAATTGTGTTATTCATCAGTTTTCGGCTTTTATTTCTAGTTAAAATTCTTTCAGAATCATGATTTGGAAAAAATGACTATTTTGATTGCAACATTTTTACAAATTGTAAAATAAATTTGTTTTTATTGTACTTGTTAACTTGATAAGATGTAAATTTCTTACTTTTACATTATCCCCATTTAATTTGATTTTAAAGCTCTGAATTTTTTTTACATCAGTTTTTCTTCATATGGTTAAATTGCTTTACCCGCTTTTCATTATTGACCGTGTTATAACGTTTAGGCGCGTCCCACAAAAAAAGACTGTCTTGTCGCACCAATGCTCTTTCAGCATACGCCAAGTAAGTTGATGATTTTGAAAGTTCGTGTCAATTCCGTTTTTCAGTAAGTTGCAATATTATTTTTGTTATTAAAGATTTTTTTATATTTTTTATAAAAAATTTTTAGTTGAAAATTGTCCAGAAAAGGTTTTCACAATAGAAAAATTTGTATTGTTAAATTTTTAACATTTATGAACACCATTGAATTTTGCTTGATACTATAGAGTCTAATCCAGGGTTTCCCAAACTTTTGATGCTTTGGAGCCCTTGAGGAGATCGAAAATTTATCGTGGAGCCCACAAAAAATAATATAGAATTAATAAAAATATCAATAAACACTTTCCAAATTGATACTTAATGACTAGGATGCATTTGCTGTTTTGTACTTAAAAGTGTGTCAAATTCGGGCTTTATTAAAGTCACTTGCAAGATTATGCCCTTTTCAACATTTAGCCGGTTTCTGTATTTAGTCTTAGTGGCTGCATACAGTGAGAATGTTTTCTCGCACAGTTAAGTTGTCGGAAATCTCAATAAAAGTTTGAGAGCTTGGATCGAAATATTTGGAAATTCTTCCCTCAGGGCAATCCAAAACTTTGTTAGTTCATTTTCGTTAAACTTACTTCTCAATTCAAAATTTGCTGAAATATCAATTAGTTGCTCTTTTTCTTTTAAAGACAAGGATTGCATCTTAAGAGAATCATGAAATGGGTTTTGAATCCAGAGAAAGGTATCAATGTCTGAATTAACAATTATTTAACACAGCAATTCAACAGGAATAATATGAACACACTACCCTGTATTTTACGAACACAAGCGCCCACAAAAGCCAGCCATTCAAAATTAAAACCGTGTCCACATCAGGGTTGCCAGATCCCAGTGATAAAATAAAGCCAAAGCAGGGAAAACAAAAAGCTAAAAAAAGCCAAACAATTTCACCAGCTAGAAAATACAGGGTGAGGCGTAAATATGGAATCAAAGAAAAACAATCGTAAAAGTAAAAATATAATATATTTTGGCTTATGACGAATATGTACGAATACACAAAAATATAGAGATAATAATTTCAGAAGTTTACTCAAAATGGCTTCTTTTTGAGGTTACAACTGACTTCAGTCTTGTTCCAACATCTTCTACTGCAGTACGCAGCTGGGTCTGAGGTACTGTATTTCTTGCCATGTTATCTTCTAGGAATACTTTAGATTCTTTACACTGTGGTGAACTTTTGAACAAGTTTTTGCCTCAAGTATCGACCATATGGAGAAGTCCATCGCGTTAAGGTCTGGGAAGCAAGGAGGCTACATTTCTTTGGACCAGAACCAAGGAAGATTCTCCCTGCATTAGTTTTGAGTGACGTTAGCGTGTGGGTAGTGACTCCGTCTTGCTGAAACGTCCACAAGGTGTTACCACTAAAGTGTTTTTTTGCAAAATATATCTTAAAACCACCTACAATGTACAGAACGATATATTAGATTTATCGAGTTAGGGACAGATGGCACTAGAGAGTACCACCTGTGGCATTGTGCATCACGCACGCCGAACCCGAGCTCACTGCCCGACCATGGTTTCGAGTTTTAAACTCTCATCAGGGACAGTCTGCTTACTCGGGTTGAGTTGCAGAGCTGGTCATATAAGAAAAGGTAAACATAAGATTTGTGGTTCCTACCAAGTGCAAATCTGCACTGGTAGGAACGGCATTGTGCATCACGCACGCCGTATTAGATTTAATATACGCTTAACATTCACAATGTAATAATTAAATTACAAGAAATATTTTAATTCTAAATCTATTTCCGAATTTACGCCTCAGCCTCTATCTCTTTAACACTGCCTCCAAACTTATCAACACATTACCGTTTTATTCTTTATAACCCTCACGTTCTGTACATCTTTCCTTGCTTTGTCTCTCTGCCTAGCCACTCTGCACAACTCCTCATTTTCTTTTGTTTCCAACCTAGCATACTAATCTTCAAACGCACGTCCCTTCGCCATCGCAAAAGCCTTCTTTGCCTTACTCTTCTTGGTACGTCTTTTTACTACATGTAATGCAAGGACAATCTTCCTTGGTCCTGGTCCAAAGAAATGTGGCCTCCTTGCTTCCCAGACCTTAACGCGATGGACTTCTCCATATGGTCGATACTTGAGGCAAAAACTTGTTCAAAAGTTCACCACAGTGTAAAGAATCTAAAGTATTCCTAGAAGATAACATGGCAAGAAATACCTCGGACCCAGCTGTGTACTGCAGTAGAAGATGTTGGAACAAGACTGAAGTCAGTTGTAACCTCAAAAAGAAGCCATTTTGAGTAAACTTCTGAAATTATTATCTCTATACTTTTGTGTATTCGTACATATTCGTCATAAGCCAAAATATATTATACTTTTACGATTGTTTTTTTTTGATTTCATATTTACGCCTCACCCTGTATATTTTCGTCCGAAAATCATGGTGTTCTTTAAAAAAAAAAAAAGGTCTTCCCTTCCAATCGATGTCTTACTTCCCTATTTTCGTCCCAAAGTCATGGTGATTTCTAAAAAAAAGGTCTTCTCTTAAAATCTGCTTATAATCTCTCCATTCTTCTCCCAAACCCATCAACCCGGAAACCATAAAAAAAGCCAAACAAAATTTTTGATGCCAACCACACCAAAAAAAAGCCAGACTTCGCAAATTTGGCAAAAAAAGCCAAACGCCAAACTGAAATTCTGACGCCAAACCTGTTTAAAAAAAGCAAGATTTCTCAAATTTGGCGTCAGAAAAGCCAATCTGGCAACCCTGGTCCACATTGCTTTTCAATTCAGACACGGCATTTTTTGTTACGAAAACGTGCCAAAAATTTAGCATGTTTCGCACTAATAATATAATGTGCATAAAAAATAGCAAAATTTGTAAAATAACTAATGCATAAAAAAATTAATTAATAAAAACATGGCGTGCGGAGCCCCTGGACTTTTCTCGCAGAGCGCTAGGGTTCCGCACGGAGCTCTTTGGGAAACTATGGTCTAATCCACTACTTCCAAACCTTTTTTTATACATTCCTTCCTTTGAAAGTTGTTTTCGAACTTTAATTCCTCCCCACATAACAAAAAATTAAAGCTATAATAAACAAATGTAGAAATAAACTTGGACTAAGAATTAGCAAATTTTATAAAAAAAAAAGATTGAAAAGACGAAAAAACCTTTTTGTTGGTTTTATTCGAACCCGTCCTGTTGAACATGTGTGGAGTCACCTTGCAGAAAAAGAAGTGTTTAATCAGTAAAGTAAAGATGATCAAGTTTATGACAGTTTAGCAGCAGGTAATTGCACAAACGCTGCGAAAAGAATTTGTTTAATTTCTGATCACAAAAAGATAAAATGGAAGAAAAAGAATGTGATCATTGTACTGACGTTTAAGCTGCTGCAGTGGTAGATCAAGAAAGAATAACTTACACAGAAGAGACTGAAAAAAAACCGGAAATAAAAGAAATTAGAAGGAAGTTTTTACGCACTTTAAGGGCGACAAAACTAGTGCAGGTTTACTGGCAAGTTGATCAGTAGTATCATTACCGGGAAAAGTGATTTGTTAAGGTATCAAGTATAGGTAGATGGACTGTAGCAAAAAGTGCTTAAATAAGAAATCAGATGCCCCAAATGGTGCACTGTGAAAGGTAAAAAGGAGCTGAGAAAGCGGATATTAAAGTCAGTGAAAATGAGATTAAAAATAATCTGGTATTGGCGTGTTTGGGACACCAGTCTAGACCGAATTAAATTTTTAGTAATTTTCACCGGGTAATTGCAAGAGATCACACCGTATTCTGGAACAAATATCTGCAGGATTAGCGCTTCTTGGGGCGGCATTTGATTGATTTTTTGTAAAATTTATGTTCAATATTGTTTTGTTAACATTTTTTGCTAATGCTGAAATATTAAACTTAAAAAGATAGAAGATTTAACCAAAAAATTTTGAAGTGAAAACTCTTCCCCTGCATTCATGTAATACCCCCCTAGGAAGAAATTCTTTTTTGTTTGGAAAGCTCTGTTCTAGTCAACTTGTGCTGTATGTTTTTGTATAGTTCTATTGAGAAGTAAAAATGAAAAATGACCTTAAGTTTTTTTCATTTTTTTATCGATTGTTTCGTGAATCGTAATAATCGATTTTTGTTCACTTCAATAATTCAGGTCACACCAGGCCGATCCTCGCGACCACAAAGCGATCATGTTTCAAGCTTACGAACTTGCTCGTGCTCGAAAAATCAAGCAAGCTTTCAATAAGGTTAGTGGCTTCAATTAATTCTGATTGATTGAGAGCAAGGAGCTGTTTTAACCAAAAGCTACTTCAGGTCACAAGAGCAATCGCGTTGCAACCCGAGCAGATCTTTGCTCATCATCTGCTCGCTCTGCTCTTCACTGCCCAGGGACAATACGAAGAAGCTAGAAGAACGATCGATGCCATCCTTGAAATGTACCCGAATGATCTGGCGTGGGTTCTTGCTGCTTTTCGTGTTACGCTCCCTGTTCATAATAAGGATTAGAAAGACTCTTAAGCCTTATTTATATTGTTTTTGTTTTTTTCTTATTTCTGGTACTGGTATAACACGTGATCTACGTGGTGTGGATGGACTTTAGTGTCTGATCTAGTCGTTCATCAAAAAACGGAGAAAAAATTTTTTATGGCGCACGGATCGAAATGATTACATCACTTTATATAAAAAAAAAGTTTTATTATCTTAATTTTTCTCTTCAAATACTATACGGACCAGTTCAAACCATTCATTATAAAAATACCGTTCATTTCCCGAAGCAATTCAAGGCTTGACTAGTCTCCATTGCAACTCGGAACTTCAAAATACTGACGCTGCGTATCCTAAAATGACTTAGCGTTCGTATGATGAAAGTGTTCTTTATTCTGCAATTTTTTTGATCTTATTTCATGAAACATTTTCGATGGATCATGGTTTTAATTTCGATGACCTGTTTGGTTGAACAGAAATCGATTTTATAGTGCAATGCTCTATTAATAACTTGTTAAAGTTTTAACTCCTATTGAGGCAAACAGTTTATTGCGTTGAAATAGTACCTGGCAAGCAGCTGAGCTATCAAAGCAAGCTTTTTCCGCCGGTTTATTTTCAATTAATCGTTTTGATTCTTGTTTTTGTCGCACTAGAAATCGAAAACCGAACCAAACTTTTTTATACTTTCTTGTTTAACTCAGGAGCGAAGCCATTTACGTGATAAATTTTTTCTTCTATTTTGAATAGTTTGTTTACATTGCCGTTTTTGCGCGGCACACTGCTTGTGGAGCACTGCTCTGAGGAGTCAAAATTTGAAATACTGTAGTAATTTCCCCACCAAACAAATATTAAAAGTTAAGCATAGCAATAAAAGTACTTCGTTCTCGTGATCCATTCAGATTGAGAGGCTGTTCGACGCTTTCGAGACCTCTCAGTTTGACAGTGATTTGCACAACCCTCTGTAATCTAAAATCGAATTTTGTCTTATCAATCGACCAATGTTCTCTACAGGTTGCGGGCGACCAAGTGCAAAATAGCGCGACACGTCGGTGACGAAAGTGCTGCTCTTAGGTCATGTGACGACCTCATCAAAATCTGTCCTTCGCTGCCCGAAATAGTGTAGGCCCTGTTTTTATTCATTAATTACTAGTTCTTTTTAGTTAATGAAAGTTGTTAACTCGATCAAAGTATTTTGTTAAGATAATGTTTTTAACAATTTTGTCGAAAAAAAATCAGCTTAAAAGTTTTTTTTATTTTTTAAAGCTTATAAAATTTAAATTTTAAGTTCTAAATACGCAGTTCAATATAGCAATAATTCACATAACAAAATTATTTTTATTTTATCGTGGACGTTCATGGTAAAGTTTTTTTCTATTTGATAAATTTCTAATATTTTTCTGCTGAATGCGATTTTTTTATGTCATTTGAATGCCAAACCCTGAGCTTCTTTTTCACGATCAGAGTAAACTTTGCCGATAACGCCACCGAGCGAATGACTAACGACGGCCTGAGCGTGGCCAACTTGAGCCTCGGCGGCGAACTCGACGCTGGTCAGTATTTGCTCGTTTCCGAGCCAAGCCGTCTTGTTAATGCGATGTCTGGTTTGCAGGTTCGGTCATCGCCAACTCTATTGCTGTCTCTCGCCTCGGTCAAATGTCCGACGTCGCGTCATCATATGCCGACATGCATCCAAGGTGATGACGTCATTCCGACACTTTCGTGGTCTTTGTTATTGCTTATTGCGTCGATTCGGTACACTTTGTCGAAACCAAGGACGCAAAGAATCTGTGACGTAATGCTTCGAATAAAAGTAACTGCCACGTTGGATGCGCGTCGCGTGGCAAAGCATGATTACGAAACAGAACGGGCGGTTTGATTAATGCTGGATGTTGCCGATGCTGCTGTTTCAGCTAGCATGATGTGCTGAAAGTGACCAATAAACTCGTAGCCTTCTCCTTTGTCAATCGCACGTCGTACTCTGCTGTATTGACTTGGCTGGGTCACGCTTATTTCTTTTTACGAAATTTCCAAGTTTCGGTGCCGAAGTCAAAATATAATTGTTTTAACTAGCCATTAATTTATTGTTTTTGACTCACAGTCGAATTTTTATTCAAAATTTTACTGGACCGAATGTGAAACACCAGGGAGTGCTTTGTTCCGTGTCGGCTAGCTGGATAACCCTAAGCTTTAAATCTTTTGATTTTTTATAAGTTTTAATGTTTGTTTTTTCGATGCTTATTTTTCATGAGATGAAATTCATAATTAAGTTTTTAACATTTTCTGCGGCCTTTGGCTTTGTGCATAGTTTTGTTGCGTCTTGCGATGAATCGCGAATTACTCGGCTAAGCTCCATAGAATAGGCAAAATTATTAAGCTTTCATAAACAGTTTAAACTGTTTGAACTTTGCACTTGACTTTTATGCGTTGCGGTTCCTACGAATTGAAATCGCTTGCTCGATAACCGTGTTCGCTTTGACTGCCTGTGTTTCAAATTGGTATTTTTTTAGATTACTTGCCGCGCAATCGAAACGCGTCGAAGCGTGGCTCAACGTCGCTGAGGTTTATCTCGACCTCGGGAGGATCGACGACGCGGAGAAGTGCGTCACCGAAGCCGCGTCTATTCAGCGACTTCTACCGTCGGTCTTTTACATGGTGAGGCGCTTGGATGTCGCTCGTCGCCTGTTTTTCGACATCGTTACGTCATTTTGAAAATCATTCTCCCTCGAAACCTTCATCGTTTGGTTTTTGTTTCAACTTTGTTTGAGTTGCTTTGTGATTGAAAGTTATTTGGTTGCTTTTACATTTGGGAAACTTTTCATGAAGCAGGGGTGGGGTGATTACATGACAAATGTAATCGATCACGATTATGATTACTTACCCATTCTGCAATTACGATTACTCAAAATGATCATGTGTTTTTCGAATGCTACAACAAAAATTCTGATGCGCACGTGGTAGAATAATTTTTTCTCTTAATCAGCATTTCAAATGTTTGTTACATTTTATAAAAATAAGTTTTGAAATCATTTATCTGAAAGGCGACGACATATGATGTCACAAATGGGGTTCCCGCGCTTGAATGCCAGCTCAATGTAATCATCTAAGTTCAATGTAATCGATTACGATTACCCGATGTCTGCTATGAAGCATGGAACTGCTGTGAAAAGCTGTTCTAATCCATAAAAGCCATTTTGGTCTCTATTACGTTACTGCTTATAGGTAGCAAATTTTTATAAAAAAAGTTCAAGATTTAAAATTTTGGTTATTAAGGGCTCTATTTATTATCCATTAGCAAATGTATTTAACGTAAAAAAAAACGGAACGGCTTTAAAAAACATTTCAAGCCAATTAACTATGAATTCCATCTGATCAGGACTAATATATTGGATACCGTATTTATCCGATTGTAAACCGCCCTTGAAAGTACACCGCTCGAAATGGCAATAGGAAATTATTACAAGCCGCACCTACAACTGTTAAACTTAAGTTCTTTAACTTATGAATTACCATTAAAATCTACCGTATTTAAGAAAGCATCGACTGCTTCCTCGTTTTCTTTGAGCCACATTTTGGTCAGCGATAAGTCGATTTGTGCTGCTGCTTCCAGTCCAAATACCAGTACTATTATTTAAAAATCTATACTCAAACAATAAAACTACCGGTAATCAACCTAGTTTTTCGATGGTAGTTACTACGCTGTTTCATTTTTTCACCACTTTTAAATTTCAAAATGCCTGGGATCCCTACCGGTGGTATTTCGGGTAAAAAGTTTACACCCCAAATTTTTTTCAAGTATGACGTCATATTGAGGTGGTCCACGACGTTTGAAATTTCGAGAGGCCGATTTTTCGCGATTTGGCCGTATCTCCCCAACCGCTTGTTGTAGATAGACAAAGTTGGTGTCAAAATGCGGAGAATAGTCGGTTTCCTATATCTGATCTAGAGAGAAAACTTTTGTCTAACTCCTTCAGAAAAAAAGTTATTTCCAAAAAACTAAATTTTGTCATCCTAAAGCAAAATTTTGAATGGTATATATGCTGTTCTTTTGCGTTATGTTTAAGCTCGTTGTTAAAAAAAGCACATATTTCTACTGCCTATCAAAGCATATTGTCTATTACATCTAATTTGCTTGAATAGCATAAATTTACAATTTACACACACAAAGCAACCAGCACAACTTGCAAGCTTTTATTGCTACTCAAAATTCACTAATTTTCATATTACATAAATAAGCACGCAAACGCAAATCAAAGTGGATAAGTTGAGTTGGCTCATCTCGGATTTTTTTGTTGATCAATTCTTTCAATCTTCCAATTCTTCCTTCGGTCGAGCGATTGTGATTATCAATCGACTTCCAAAGAGATAGTTGAACAAGAGTGATTGATATATATATGAGGCTTCTTTATTCCTGTTTGTGAAGAAATGCTTTGAACGACTTTTCGGTCTTGAAGGAGTGATCGCACATCTACTTCTTCAGGCAAAGACTTTGAACTTAAACTGCTTCAGCAGTGTATGGTGCAACTTTGGCATGCATACTTAAAGCAACGTTTTTCCAAGAAAGCCATTGCGACGCATGAGCCAAGAAATATTTCATAACAACATCAGTGATATTTGGGTCGATTTCAACAAAACAGCTAAGCATATCGCGGTGAAATATGGAAAGAAAAAGACCCTCTGGAGCTTTGGGGTTTAAATGTATCATATGATGGTTACATAAACACAAACGATGTATGAAACAATCTTTTGAAGCTTGTTTTTCTCAGTTTGGGTTAAAAATAAGCGTTCTCATATAACCATTTGCAATAATAATCCATCGAGAATGGCAACTTTGTTCTTGCTTATAAAAAAAGCAGGTTCTTTAAATTTTGTGAAATATCGGTGATGATATAGCATGCCAAGACCAGCATGCATAGCTGATCATTCCTAAAACTGTGGTCTTCTACTTTATTGCTCTTTTGTTAAGAAAACCACTCGAGCTTGGCTTTCAAGTGCACAGCAGCAATTCTGGTTACCGCAACGTCTAACTGATCCCTTGGTATTAAGGTTTCATTACTTTGCTTGTCTAACGCTGATATTCTGTTAAACAAAGCTCCGTCGTGCATTGCTCCAGTAGGGTGGAGTGAAAAAAAAATTTGAAAAAAGTGTAGTTCTTAAATCCTGCCAAATAGGCTAAAACTTCAAAAAAATTGGTTTTGGCTAGTTGCTACCTTTGGGGGCTAGCAACCCCCCAAAATGTGTTTTTGGGGGGTAAAATTGACAAAAAATGTCGTAACTCGGTAACCGCTTATCGTAGAGGCATGATTTATGGCTCAAAATTTGCAGAATCATCATGTTTCTATATGTGCTAAGAGAAAGTTTTTGTCTATTTCCACAAGAAAAAAAGTTATAATCGATAAACCGTTTTTTATGCTCAATACTTGAAAATTGCGCTGTATGGAAATAACTTTGATCTAACATTTGAAATGATATATGTCTAACTGATAAGGACTAATTATGACAATCACAATATAAGGACTAATTATGACAATCACAATATTAACAAGATGATTTGGGATAACTTTGGTCACCAGACAAAGTACCTAAATAGGCCTACTCATAAGGTACAGAACGTGCTAGCTTTACTGCCCATAAAATGTTTAGTATTTCAGTAATTTAAAGAAAATCTGTTACATCTCATTAGTTTCGAACTGTTGATGCTGATATTGGGTTGTTTTGCCTAAGGAGTGAGAGAAAAATAAGAAAGCAAGTTAGAGTAAACCAAATATCCTACGCAAAATGAAGCGCATCAGAATTGCACTTTAGTGTCAAATTTTTTCAAAAGTTTTCGAGATTTAATCTTCTGGCGAATCAACCCATCTCTTCGCTCAAATCCTTCAACTTGTGCTGCGGCCTCTGTTACCATTTTGACATGGCGCTCTACACATTGGTTGTGACATGGGTGGTCGAGCTGCAGTGGTCTTATCCGGCATTGTTCAATATCTAAATCAGTTAAATGTTCAATTACCGGAGGCTGCTGATGGCAAGATGTTAAATTCACCATCTTGTAGTACGAGTTCACTGTTAGATCCAGTGTGGGCGGTTCAAACAGCCGTACAGTTGAGGCGGTATCATAATATTTTGCTCCTTCCAAAGAATATTCTTCACTGCGACTGTCAACCAAGTCATGATTATCAAATCAAACCGTTGATGGCAAGTTTCCACGAATCGAAAGCACTTTGTTCACTCCTCGCATTCGTATCTCCTCATCGTTGTCACCCAACATGACGATCAAGACATTTTCCTGGTGTGCGAAAAATGCATTTCGTTGCACAACTTTCAGAGCAGTTTTCCGAACAGCTTCGTCAGGCACCAGAAGAATTCGTTGGACCAAGTTGAAAAAATTTCTAGATCCGCAAGTTAGTTGACTATTTAACTTAATTTCAAACCAACTTGGAAAGTAAACTTGAAGACAAAACTTCGTCACAGTTTCCAAGTTTGAGGAGGGTTTATCCACCGAAACATAATATCTGAGGATTCGACAGCCCAGAGTTAGCCAGCGTGAATGCACAATGGGACCTACTTTTAAATATTGCAAGTCGCTGTCGACAACTCCCATGATTATTGCTGAACATATCTTGTAAGCATAGTGTTGATCAGTACTCAGATCATTAACAACTGATTCTGGCAACTGTACAAACTGAGGGTTTGAAATTGACTTAAAATTAGCAGCAACCGGCCAACTTGAAACATCTCCAGTTAAACACTTCCCAATTGGTCCTGCAAATGTGTCAGGACTATTGGTGGTTCCATCAAGCATAGTAAAGACATGGCGCAAGGGTAGTAGGCAAATTACCCATTGTAGTGGCTTGTTCAATAGTTCTTCCAACTTACGAATGCAACCATTGAACTTGCCTGTCATTGCTGCAGTTCCATCAGTGCCAACTACTGTAAGCTTGTCATGTAATTCGGTGTTGGTAATGGTGTTGAAGATCTTTTGTGCTATGGTTCTTCCTTTGCCATCCTCTGTGGAAAAATGAGAAAGATAGTATTCACCAGGCTGCCCAACCATTGTATAGTGATCTTCAAGTTGCACAGACCTGTAAAACTTGTCATTTGGCCCTTGCATGGTGACCTGTGTTGCATCTTTGCGCCCATCAAAGTATATGGCATTCACTAACTTGAAATTTTCTTGCTCCTTTTTCCTAATTTCAGCACGGCATCGTTCTCGCTCTCTTCGAAGCTTGCTACGATCAATAACGTATATTTTGTCATCATCAGTAATTAGACCCAAATCTTGCATCACACTATTAGCGATCGCAGCAGCAGCTCTGTCGGATATCTGAAAACGCTCACTCATCCTTGCAAGGTTTGACCAAATCATTCGATTCTGATTTTCATATGGCATTGATTGAGAAACAAATTCAGAAGCAGCAGAAGATTGCGTTTGGTCTGTGTTGGTTGAACTAGAATCTGACAGATAATCCAAAGCTGACTCAGGCACTGATATAACGGAAGAACATGTTGGTGAATATATCATTTCAAATGTTAGATCAAAGTTATTTCCATACAGCGCAATTTTCGAGTATTGAGCATAAAAAACGGTTTATCGATTATAACTTTTTTTCTAGTGGAAATAGACAAAAACTTTCTCTTAGCACATATAGAAACATGATGATTCTGCAAATTTTGAGCCATAAATCATGCCTCTACAATAAGCGGTTACTGAGTTACGACATTTTTAGGAAATTTTACTCCTCAAAACACATTTTGGGGGGTTGCTAGCCCCCCAAAGGTAGTAACTCGCCAAAACCAATTTTTTTCGTAGATTTTACCTGTTTGGCAGGTTTTTAAAACTACACTTTTTTTAATTTCAAAAAAAATTATTTTCACTCCACCCTATTGCTCCAGGACCTTTTCTTTCGCCATCAACATAGTAGATTACATGGGGAAGATAAATTTAATTTGTGTTGAACAACCATTCCAGAATAGGGATATCATGACCAATTAGCTACCTCGCAGCTGCACACTAACTTTTTGTTGTTAATCAACGGGTTTTCGGGAATTGAGCACTTGCACGTGCATATGTCAAATACTCTATGTAACTACTCCTCATCCACTTTATTACCTCTATGCTTCATTTTTTTCTTTCTTAAAGCGTTATATCTATCTATTAAATCTTTCAACTTTGCTTCTATCCTCTATTTGCTAAGTACAGGAAGACTAGTTTTTGTTCATATACTTGACACGTCTAACAACAGTTGATCTTTCACATCTTTGCAATAGGGTAGTTTTTTAAAATACTTAGGATTAGTTACAGTTAACTGATTTCTCAAGTAAAAGTAATGTCCAGCTACAGTGGAATTAAGAGGGAGCATGTTTTTCTCAAGCTCTTTTAAAGGTTTGCATCGACTTGGTAATAGGCCTACTACTTCTTAAAGCCATGGCTAAACAACTGAAACCTGTTCTTTTTTTTTGGACAAATTTATAAAATAACCGCAGTTTAAGACAGCTTGTAGGCTTTTTTTTGCTTCTTTTTGCTACGCAATAAAAGTGGAAAAAACAGAAAAATTTTCCACTGGAATGCTCCAGCACGATGAAAACAGGTGCAAATTTTAGTTTTTTTGAAATAACTTTTTTTCTGAAGGAGTTAGACAAAAGTTTTCTCTTTAGATCAGATATAGGAAACCGACTATTCTCCGCATTTTGACACCAACTTTGTCTATCTGCAATAAGCGGTTGGGAAGATACGGCCAAATCGCGAAAAATCGGCCTCTCGAAATTTCAAACGTCGTGGACCACCTCAATATGACGTCATACTTGAAAAAAATTTGGGGTGTAAACTTTTTACCCGAAATACCACCGGTAGGGATCCCAGGCATTTTGAAATTTAAAAGTGGTGAAAAAATGAAACACCGTAGTAGTTACGCTTCAATAGTTTTCAATTCGTAGCGAGTGTTTAGAATGTTTATTTTTGAGGTCGTTACACTTGTGTGATTCTTATTTTCACTGAAATGCTGCACTGAAAAAAATTGTTAACCGTCCTTGAAAGTAAGCCGCGCAAAATGAAAGCAGAAAACAATGTAAGCCGCGACTTGCAATCGGATAAATACGGTATTTGTATTAGAGTTAACAGGGGCATTGGCAATTATATTAAAATCGTGTGCTCTTTATGCTAGCCATTTAATGCTTGCTGCTCCATTTGATATATTGTAGACTTGACATGCTTTGAATTTTTTCACGTCATTTTATTACTAGGATAATGGAACACGTGAAAATTGAATTTAATAAGTGCAATAAAATTTCAAATAGTACTGTGTGTATATACACTGCAGTCTTGACAACATTTTAATAAATCAGTTTCTACCTAAAAAAGAAAATTGCTTGAGTGACCGAAATGCAAATGCTGTATCCCAGTGCTTTTGCTGACTAAAAGACGTCAATCAAAATACAAATGAATGTACGCTGAAGATTCTTTGTTTTTCATAGAATTTTTTGGCCTGTTTTCAGTTATAACGGTTTGGTTTGTGTACTATGCATTTGGTTTTATTTTAAATTAACTTATAAGCTATCGACTGAATGTACGTGATTGATGTTATTAAGTAGGTTTTTAATTCTTGCATTTTTCGTTGTTTGATTTCAAATTGTAAAGTTTTACTTGTCGAAAATTGTGTAGTTTTTCCGTGAGGATTTTCTCATTACCCAAGATTAGACATATCTATTGCAGCTTTAAGTAGTGTGAGATTTTTCTGAGTCTTGTTTTGATTATCAACAGAAGGGAAGATTGCTTGAACAAAGTGGTGATCTCTCTGAAGCGGTGTTCATGTACAACAACACTCTCACCATCGATCCATTCCACATCAAAGGTTTGTCGCAAAACACCCGGTCTGTTTTTATGAATGCATTTTATACGTTGTAAAACTGACGTCGTAAAATAGACGATTTTATTGAATGACTAATTTTTAAAACAGCAACAACGCATCTGGGGCAGGTTCTTTGCCGCCAAGGTAAAATCGGTATCGCGAAAAAGTTGCTTCAAGACGCCGTTATCAAGGACGCCACCAACCACACCATTTGGTGAGTGCAATAAAAGTGAAGTTCCGTTGAAAATCGTCAAAGCCTCGTGTTAGTCTTCTGTGTGAAATGTTAAACTACTTGTTTAAGCATTTTATTTGGCCGAACTTAAGGCCCAAGGCTTATTATTAATTAAAGGGACTTGTCACAAGGCTCTTGTTTTCAGGCAAGGTCTGGCCGAAGCTATGGAACTGGCCGGTGACGTCGATGCCGCTCTCGAATGTTCTACGTTCGCTCTTCATCTCGAAGAAACTGCTCCGCTACTTCCTTTTTCTATCCTCGCACCGCAGCTGTGACAGCTCTCGCTTTAAATTGTAAAACCGAATGTACTCATTGTGCTCTGGTTCGAGATAACCAGCTTGACGTCATTTCGATTCGATTTCGAGGCCGCGGCAAGAAATTTCTTTTTCTGCTTTGCCTATGCTTTCGTTTTGATCCAAATATCGAATTTTTTCTGATAAAACGATGAGAGAGCTCTGATTGTTCTGTAGTTGAAATCCTTATTATCTGTAATTAGAGTTTTGTGACGTTTTCGCGAGTTAATCAATATTTTTGTCATTGCAAAAAGTGGAAATTATTTTCGTTTGAAGCTAATGCAATTTTTCAAAACTCCGGTGCCATATCGAACAATCAAAACCGCTTGGGTGTTGCGTTATAGCTTTTTGCGAAAGGTGTCATTTAATTTGTCGTGGTTGATGTTTACTGTCAATAATCACTGTTTGATTTCATCATTTTGTACTTTCTCTGAAAGTTTCGTTGGTGTTACGTCCGATGCAAATATGTCTATTTTCTAAGCGGCTTTTGGGTAATAATTTCATCTCGCGGACATGAATATTTGCATGTGTGACATTAGAAACGGTAATTTTCTGCCATAGCTCTTCGAAATTCTTTATTATTTACGGACTTAATATATTTAAAGTTTTAAAAGTCAACTTATTTACGTTGTTCTGTGCAAACACATGGTTCGAATAAGTCGAATTATTTTTTTATATATTTTTATGAATTATTAAACTCTCTTTGTCATGCGCTTGTTCCGCTGGTGATGCGTGAATCAATGGTACTTTGCCCCGTGGCGTTGATAGTTTTCGTCCTGTTCGTTTGTTTTTCACGCGAGTCTGCAGAAAATATTTTGGTCCATTTGTAAATAATAGCGATCAAAAGCCAACATTTTATCATTTAGTTTGCAAAAATTAATTTAAAACAAAAAAGCTGGACAGTTTCGACTTTCACAAGTTTCTTATTTTTTTAGATACTTTTCACTAAAAATTTTTTTAATGCTTTGATAAGGACTTATAACAATAAAACTTTGCAAAATAAATAATAAAATGTTGCTTTCTGATTGCTATTATTTGCTAATGGATTTTAAAAATTACCTCTCTTCCTAAATTAAATATTTTGGTGTCGTGCACAAAACTCTATTGAGCACAAGTAAATGTCTTTATCGACAAAAGCATGCCCACAGTAGGGATTGACCGATTACTTTACGCTTATTAGTCACCTTTTACTCGAACAAACGTCTGATTTCCCGTGGAGACTGAAAGAAAAAGCCCCGCAGGCGGCTTGTATAACGCATATTTTTAAAAAAACTTTTAGAGAATTATTCAAGAGAACATTTTTTCGCGTAGTCACTTAGCGTTTTATAGCCATAAGACGCTGATAAAACCTAATTCAATCTAAAAAATAAGTAAGTTTAAAAGTCTTGAGAAACCTGCTTAGTGAAACGATCAAATCTTGTTTCCAAATGAATAGAAGCTTTTTAATTGGAATGGAGCTAAAACAAGAAAGACGCCGTGGTGCAACAGTTAGTTACTGGGATGGCAATCACAGTTCGCTACTCACTCGAAGCGCACATGCTGCTAAGGTATATAATGACAATGTTTATGTCGGGCTGAAACAAGTTGCATTGATAATGTCATTAAAAGCGCCTTTGATCTGATGCACTTCGGAGAAAGGCGCCAAACAAATGTGGCAGACTTGTTCTACGAGTGTTAGAGAAGTGGTCGTGTGGACGCATTGACTATATGCTGCTTGCTGTTTGAAGCGAAGTCGTCATATAAGGAGCCTAACCCTATTAGAGGAATTCGTCGTGAAATACCTTGCCTAAGGACAAAAAAGTTATTTGGCTATACTGAGCGTCGAACTGTCGTCCTTCTGCTCGCACATCAGTGCATTATACCAGTGAGTCTTTCTGTCGACGAAACACGAAAAAGAAAAATAATAGTTTGAAGAAATTTTAAATGTCTCGATTTTTTTGTTAAAAGCGTTTGGCGATTGTAATGGTACCGGTATTAAAAATTTATCTAAATATAGGCTACCGACAATTATTCTTGTAATTAGCGCTTCTGCTTACGGAGGTAAAGCTGTAATGATTCGAGTCCATTTTAAAAAATCTTGAAACGACTTAAAAACGATGCTAATCTTTAATACAAAAAACTTAAACTCAACTGGAGGTAAGCACGCGCAATTTGAAGTTGTGTTGTTCTTTTTTAAGGCCCGTTTCCACTACGAGCGTGGAAAAAAGCATTCTTTGTTTCTTTTATTGATCTTCGATTGAAGCGAGCGCAAAAAAAATCAATAAAACAAACAAAGAATGCTCTTTTCCACGCTTGTAATGGAAACGGGCCTTTACAGTGTTACCAAAAAAAAAAACTACATGCGCTGTCGGAACTTTCTCTACTACCCAATACCCAAGTACCCACTTCTAAAATCAACCAATGATGCGGATTGGACTAGAGAGAAAAAATGTTAGTGTTTTAATTTTCGTTTAATGACCCTTGTTCACGAGAAAAAAACGTTTTAGTCCAGGTAGTATTTCGCCTTGAATTTTTGATGTCTTTAGTCTTTATTTCATGTTGAACGCAAAAAAGGTGTTCAAAATCAAATGAAGAAAAAAAAAAAGGTCTTTATTTTTAAAGTTACCGGAACATAAAAGTTCGTGGTTATAAAATTCGTTATAAAATCAAACACGAATAACTCAAGCTTTTGTCCTCTTCAACTTAAGTAAGTTTTGCTAGACTAGGACTCAACTCGAGTATCTTTTCAAGGACAGTTGTTGGACTCGGCTGACTCGAGCCCTTTAATGTTGATAACTCGTTACAACTCGGCACGAAGCAGAAGGTGTAACTTGGATTCCATAGTCTGCAAAATCGGACAGTGTTGTCTCGAACATCGATGTAGCAGAACAAGAAACCTGACTGTTTCAGGCACGAATTTGCGGAGATGAACACCGCTTATAAAAAAAGTCTTGTTTTACATATTGTATCGGCTGCCATTAATTTGTCTTTCTTTGAATCAACAACATAGAGCGATTTGAAGACTTCTGCGTTAGATTATTTTGCAAGAATTCTTGATAATTGACAATCATCGTATTTCTAACCAACAGGTCTCTTTAATAATTTCTTTTTGTAGGTCTGTTGTTATGTTAACTTGTAAAAAATTTATGTATTTTCCTGCTTACGAAAATCTTTTTGTGTTGATTGGTGGCTCCAATATTGTTTCAAATTACGTCAGACAATCGGTTAGATTTTACCGGACAGATTTTGGTCTTATTGATTTTAAATAAGAGTTTAGTTATCAGAAAACTTCCATACGGTAAGTTTTCCTTGCGAAGTTTTTTTTACTCATTCGAGCAAAGATTCTAAAAAAACTTTAATTTGCGCTTTTTTTTTCGAGCAAAATTTCTGTCGATATTGCTTCATTACTTTTTCGCTCGTCATTCTCTGAGAACTTAGCCAAACTATTCAGAAAATTATGTAATATTTTGACAAAGCGCGATAAAAAATCCGGGTGAGTTTTAATGCTTAACTGGCACAAAAATTAAAGGTTATTTTTTGTCCCAGTTAAGTATTAAAATTTAAGGTTTAGTTAATTTTAGGTGGCCTACAGTAGAATAACTGATTAGATCTCAGTGGAGTAACTGAAAATCGGTGTTTTTCAATGAGATTATAAAAATGTAGATAAAATTAGAAGTACGTAAAAAAGCTGTGATTCAGCAGGAATTTTGTTACAAATTTTCAGCCACCAGACAGTTCACATAAATTAAACATTATGGGGGTAGTCGTTTAGTTTTTAGATCACAAACTTTTGAGTTCATTGTTTATTGAATTTTTAAAAAATAATAAAACTTTGCTACCTGATGTTTTTACACTTTATTATGCTTGATGGGTCTAAATTTGGCGTTCCTTTTTTGTTTATTGAATTTCGGCGAGCGTCTGCGCTGAGTATGCAGTCAGAAATTCAACAAACAAACAAAAGAACGCAGAACAATGTTTGCCAACGTGGACAGAGGCTAATAGAGGAGCAACTAGCTTTATAATTGTTTTGCGATTTTACTATTGATTAGATAAAAGATTGTTATTCTGTTGAGTCATAAAACGTTTCCAAATTAAGCGATTTACCGGTCTCTTTAAATTTTTAAATTAATTAAAAACCAAGTTATTGCATTATCTCACTTTGCTTAATATTTTTTAAAATAGAATGACAAACATTTTGATCACGTATAATATCAGCAATGTCAAGAATGTCAAGAATCCGCGGAAGTTTTATAAATTATATTCGTAGCCTAATTTACGTTTTCTAGTTTAATTTATTACTTTCTAAAATTTTATTGCTTCGTGCGTTTCCTTTTTTTTCTACTCGCACTGGCAAGAAAAATAAGACCATTACCCGATTGAGTCCAATGAATTGAAAATAACAACGTATTTTTAAATTTGACTGTGTAAATGTGACAACTTTTTTGTTTTAAGAAGTTGATAAAACGAATTCAGAGTTATAAGTTATTGCTAATTGGCAATGTCGCTTGGGCTAAGCTACCAACATTACTTGATGTAGGCTAAATCTAAATCTAATGAGATAACGCAGTCGTAAAGCGTACATCATGAAGTTGATTTGGTAAATTTTTTTTACTATTAGCAGCCGGTGTTGGTAAAGAGAATAAATAGAGCGGCAACCTTCAACTTAGTTAAACTTTAATATTTATTGAATTCTACATATTTTTTTATCAAAATAATTAGTATTTATACATAAGACAATATTTTGGCCCGTAATTGCGCTTCCAAAAATAAGAGTTCAAGAAAAATTAAGTGTTTATTAAAATAAATCAATTATTTTGTGTTGGAAACTTTTCGACCTTTTCAAAGAACATGCGACACGTACTGACATAAACATGGAATCAATTTCGTAACTTTAGGATTCCATCTCTTTCCATAAACTATTTTTCAAACCTTTATCGAAACAAGTCAATTCAAGTGATAATCTCATTACTGCATTTCGTTGAAGCAGACTCGATTGTTGTCGATGATTACAAAAGTTATTGATTGCTTTTAATTTTTGATGGATCATTTATGTTGTTAAAAAGTAAAAAAAAAACTGGAGTACATACAAGCTACATGGGCCAGGTTTCCACCTAAATACTTGTTATATCGGTAAAAGTAGGGAATCAATTGTAGAAATCCTTAATCACGTACATGTATATCACCTTTATTACCTACAATCTAAAGATTTTTTGAATGTGGGGAGCAAAATTTTTGAGAAAATGAAAAATGAGAAAACCAAAAAGATTTCAATTTAACCATCTGTTTTGATCTTTAAAAACTACAAAAATTATCAAGATTATAGCTCTTGAACTTTTATGGTAAAATTTTTTAAACCTTAAAAACTGCTCATACCGCAGTATAAAAAAATTATCCAAAACTAAGCATATCATTCCAAAATTTTTATTTGAAATATATATAGGTCTATATATGTTTGTGATAGATTTTTAAAAATAAGCTTAATATTTTCAAATACTCTCAAAAATAGCCTTGATTGCAAAGGCGATAATTAAATAACAAATACAATTATATGACTCATTTGTGTTTTAAGTAGAACAAAGTGATAAATCTAAAAATAGTGAGAGCTACATAATTTCAATAAAGAAATTGTTTTTCATTTATTCGTTCTTTTATTATTTTCTTTTTTAGGTATTTAGAAAAGGTGATTTGATTATATCATTATTTTTTTAAGATCAAATTTCTGCTATAGTTTTATGCGAACACTGGAGGTGCTAATTAAAAAGTTTTTTCTCAAAACTATTATCGGGGAAATGATATAAAAAATTTATAATTCAACAATAATTTTTAAATACTTAGTTTTTTGAAAGCTCAGAAAATTTGAAAACTCAACATTTTTCTTATACTGAGAATTTTTATAATGACAACATGAGTTTGGTTTCAGAAGATACAAATGACAAAATTTAGAGACGAAAAAAAGCATGTCAAAGAAATATAAAAAAACAGATGATATTTTCTATCAAACCAAGTATTTCTTGACAAACACTATAAAATAGCTATAAATATTGATGAAAAAAGATCACTTTTCTATTTATAAAAAAATTCTGATTAGTGAATTTCAGGAAGTGCTAAAACTCATTTTCAGGATTAATGCCACTGTTTAAGTTTTTAATCAACATCTTTAAATTATTTATTGTTTTTTTACAGTAGTCTTAGCTTGGCTAATTCGATTATGTTTTGAAAAATATGTTAAATTCTGCTTTTTTTGCGAAAAAAGTTTGAATTATAAAGTCTTATGCGGATCTAAAAATATTTTTTAATCATGGTTTCTGAGTGAAGAATTTCTCCGATTTGTTTTATAGGTAATTTACAAAAGTCATAAAATTTTAAAACCTTCAAAAATTTACTATATATGGTGTATCTTTGATTGATTTATTACCAGAAAACATTTTGCAAATCAATTTCGACTTTTGGACTGACTTAGATGACTCTAGTCTACAATATTAAGAAGTGAATCAACCAATTTGTTTTTCCAACAAATCGCTTTCGACATTTTTCCAAGTTAAAGATTATTTTGAAAAGTTTTTCCAATTAAGACTTTTTGCAAACTTGTAAAATTTATCAACAAACTCATATATCATTTTTGAAACCCTAACGCAAGCGCTTCTAATGTAAAACAATAAAAATAAAATGGCTGGAAAACGTTCACATAAAGTTTTTCTTAACGTTTTTTATCACGTGGTTGAATTTCACTAATTTCAATTTGATTTCAAACAAAAGCAACAAAAAGAGAACCGAACTAGTCGCACCCCTATGGTTTTAAACATTGACCCACCCAACTGGTTCTTTGATAACTTTTTTGTGCGTTAATCGCATCAATTTATTTCCCCCTTAAACAGTGGGAATAACTTTGAATTTTTTTAAAACTGATTTTTTATGCTGAATCTAATTAGAATATAATGGAAGAATTAAAAAATTTGGCGTACCTATTTTAGTTTGTTTTCATTACTGCGCGAGTATATGGCGTGCGTGACGTCACAGCGCACCTTAAGGCTCGTTTCCACTACGAGCATGAAATGGAGTATTTTTTGTTTCTTTTATTGATTTTTTTTGCTTCGTTTAGCGCTTAAGCGCGGAAAGAAGTAAAAAATCAATACAACAGACAGAGAATGCTCTATTCCACGCTCGTAGTGGAAACGGGCCTTTAGGCTGGACCGTACTTGAATAATTTTCCGCTCGCAAACTATTTTCCCCGCTCATTGATTTTAGCTTAACAACACAAAAGCAAGCAGAAATATAACCAGTAATTGTTAATATTTAGCACACTATATTTTTATTATTTAGCACAGTACTTCGTCACTGGGGGCACTGAGTAATGAGCAGGTAGGTTACTAAATAATTAAAAAAATAGAAATTGAAATAAACTAAACGACATAAGAAATTCATAAACCGAACTAGCCAAATACCAGAGTATAAAATTTATCAACTTGATCAGAAATCAACGGTTTCAATTGCAATATGTTCACACGAGCTAGTTTCTTGCTCTATCACGTGCTCGACAGGTTCTACGCATAGCGTATTTATGGAGGAGGCATCGTGTTATCCCTTTTCCCTTGGAGATCACTAATACGAGAAATCAGAGATAGATTCAAAGTGAAGACTTTTTTTTAGAGGTCACTATGTTTTTGGGACGAAAAATTGACAAAACGAGATAGATTCAAAGCGAAGACCTTTTTTTAGCGCTTAAAATTTTTTCCAGTAAGCATATTTAATTGTGGTTGTATGGTCTCCCTCCTTTCAAAAACCCTCGGTATGCCACTGGTTTTACGCTTTATAAAGTAAAGAAATCTAGGTCAAACAATTATTGGATCAACCTAATTTTCCCCAAGAGGAAGAGAAAAACTATTTCGGATAGCGTCGCGAAGAAAGACAATTCCGGCTATCTTTACAATTAGACTATAAAAAAAATTCTTAGCATGAATACGCCTATAGCGTCTTTTCAGCATACAAATTTAATTCAGTTGTTGTTCAAAAGCTTAACAGTTTATAACAGTGATCAAGAATAAAAGACTTAAATACAACGAAAGACTGATCACCAAATTATTTTAGTGTTTTGTTGTTGTTTTTTATTTCGATATTTCTTTATTTTGCCTTTTAAGATTTTGAGCAAAATGGTCTTAAATATAAAGTCTTGAAATCATATTTAAAATGATTCAGTTTGCTGCTGTTGTTTTTTCTATGTGCGTTTTTAAAAGTTTTTGTTCAGTTTAATCAATTCTTAACTATAGTAAATACTCTATCATTTCTATGTTTATTATAATACATTGTTTAAGACAACAAACAATTGTAATTTTTTTTTACACTTACTATAGGCCTATATTTACTGGAACTAAAGTATATATTAAATGTACTGTTTTATGTGAGATATTTCACCCTCTTAACTCATAAAGTGAAACTGGAGAAGTTAAACATAAACCAGCTCTTAGGAAAAACAAAATGCTCTAATAGTGCTATTTTAAATACGTTAAGATAAACTTTTTTGTAATTTATTGCCCGATTATTCGAACTACTTCGGTATTAGGATGCAAATTGCTATGAAAACAGATTTTGTTTTCTTGATAAGATCATAGTTTTATCACAATCATTTCAATTTACAACATATACTGTATACAAACGACCAACCACTGGATCCAGAAATCAAGCGTTTCATCTATGCTGATGATTTTTGTGTTACCAGCTAGCATTCGACAATCACTGCAGTCGAAAAATTGTTGACCAATGCTCTAAACGGTTTACAACATTACTATGCAGAAAATTCTATCAAAGCCAACCGATTAAAGACCCGAGTGTACTCCTTCCACCTCAAGAACAGTGAGGCGAATCGCCATTAAACATCATGTGGCATGGAAAAAAATTTGAAAACACCGAAATACCCTAAATGCCTTGGAGTAGTCCTTGATCAATCCCCGACATTTAAAAAGCACATTCAGAACGGCAAAGTTAAAGTGTGCACGCGAAACAACATCTTGCGCAAGCTTATTTCTTCACACTGGGGAGCTAGCCCTCATGCTTTGAGAACATCATCACTCCTCTATTCTAATCTGCAGCTGAATATGCTTGCCCAGTATGGTCACGGTCAGCATATGCTCATCGCCGAGACCGAGCTCCCAATGACAGTTGTCGCATTCTAACAGGGTGCCTAAAACCCACCAACACCAACTGTCTATACCTGCTCGTCGGAATAGCTCCACCAGACATTCGACAAGAGGTGGCCCCTGGACACCAACTCCCTGGAAAGACTGGAGATGCTTTAACCGACTTCGTACTGGAACTGTTAAAACGCGAAGCACACTTGCAAAGTGGGTACTTCATAATGGCCCGACTTTGTGTAAGTGTGGCACTACAGATGATACTGCTTAACACCTGCTCGATGCTTTCCACTTCCACAGAAGTGCAGTCAAGATGACCTTTCAGTCTTCAACATCATGGTTGAAAAAACCTTGAAGTTTTAAAAAGAATTTTTCTGGGTACCCGAAATATATACATTTAACAATCATTTCAAAAAACATCTATCAGTAATGCTTTTGCAAAAAGTATCCAACAAGGAGCTTAATAGTTAACATCTGAGCAATCGACAAACTGTTTTCAATCGCTTTTTTCTTAACTCTTTTTCAAAATACCGTCACTACACGACGCTATTGGCCTGTTTACATAAAAAAGAAAAAAGAAACTCATAAAAAGCTTTTACTGTCAAGGAACAGTCATTGAGACGATAAAAATAGCGCCGTTGGAAAGGCTTTAAAGCACAATTTATAAATAGCAGATTTTCCGTCGATTTCAGTTATTTATACACAAACGCTAGAAACGTGCGGAATTTCGAACTTTACCTAAATAGCCAGTTTAAATGCTTAATCAAAGTTTGAGGATAATTCTGTGGAGACAGTATCAAAGTAATTATCTGAACAATCAGCTTTATTGAAGCCGCCGAAAGATATGAGAAGTTAAAATTAAACGTAAAAACGATGCGTTTGGTGAAATACAAACTTATGAAGGCGAATTGTGTAAAATGTAAACTGTTGGTCAATAAAAAACAACTTTTGATGGTGAAAAATAGAGAAGCGCAGGGAATTTTCATTGTGTTGAAAACTTTTCTTATTTGAACTATTTTTATTGGCTTATGCAGCCATAGTGTTCGTTAAGTCTTAAAAAGATCAAAATTTTTTTAAATACGATAGGCTTGACGGGAATGTAATTGCTTATGCCAGTCAAAGTTATTTTGACATTGCATAAACGAATAAATGAAATTACTCAAAATGATATGAGTTTCTAAGAAATCTTGTAGCGTGGTGTTGAAAAATTGTTAAGATCCTTATTTTTTAAGATCCTTGACAAATACCTTCTACGCTTTTAAATGTATTTTCAAAAAGCAAGTGATTTTTGACAAGATTAGATTATTATCGTGATAAAAAGGTGAAATGACAATGAAATTTTGTGTGTAAAAGTTTAACTTTTTAATGCATGAAATAGAGATTTTAGTAAGGCGACAAACTGTTTTTTGAAATTATTTTTCACCACCAACGTTTTTGGAATAAAAGAGCAGGGTACGCTTAGTATTTTTCTCGTCTTTCTATGTGTTTATTTGTTTTTAATAATGGTCTTTCGGCAATTGACAAAACTTAGTTTGTCTTTTTTTAAATTATTAAAAATCTCATGATCCACAAGTCGGCGGGATAGCTCAGTGTGCTTGGAATTGCGAGCAGAAGGACGCGAGTTCGATGCTCAGTCTACTTGAGTGATTTCTGTTGTACCCTTAAAAAAAGCACTTCGTGACGAATTCTTGTTGTGCAAATAGTTGTGAAATGTTGCCTCCGAAATTGATCAGAAAGAAATGATATAGCACCACAGTAAAAGTTTTGCATTAAGTTGTGCAAGCCTGGTTTAAAGCAAAGGTCTCTATTAATAAAAAGAAAAATTTAAACTCCGAATAATTTTTAAAACATTTTTAATTCGTTTAAGAATTCGGTAAGTAATTTTTTTAATAAATGTACCTACCACATTTCTATGACCTCTTATTTCTATTTTGACTTTTAGTAAGATTAGAACAGAGTTTTTCAACCAAGTCTATAGCACACCCCAATATAAAGCAGAATTTTTATGGGTGTGACACTTCAATGAGTGTATAGAGGTTTACCAGACGGTAGGCCAGACATACTTTTGGCCATCAATTTACGTGAAGACTTTTTTACTCTTTATTTCACTTTCACAAAACAATATGTTTTTCGTTCCAATCCTGGTTCGCATTCTAGTTTTAGCAGGCTACAAACTTTTATTTAAGTAAAACACAGTATATCGTCACAAAAAAGTTGAAATTAGTTTTTACAGTAATTATCATTTTGGTTCTCTGCACTGTAAGTCTGAGATCTGTTCCTGGACCGACCGAATTTAACACAGCCCTGCCAATGGGTTTTCGTCGCTGCGGCGGTACGATGTAATGGAATGCGTCACTCTTGCTCAATGTTGCTAAAATAAGTACCAGGGGCTCGTGAACGCAATAGCGTTGGTTTCGTTTTCTGGTTTTCAAATTAACTGCTAAAATCTCGATTGTGCTCTTTAAAATCTCAACGTTTTCGTGGTTTTCGATATTAGTTTGTTTAGCAATATACTACAAAACCAATTTCTTTTTGTTCTTGCTTCCTGACTCTCCATTTCTTATTCTTTGACTCTTTTGCGCAACTTTGTTTTGACAAATCTATTTTTTTTTGCCGTCATTTTCTGTTGAAACGATTTAAGTCAGTTGCTTTATCTTCGTAATAAGCTAATATTTGAAAAGAAAGGAGAGAGTCAAAACAGAATTATTTTCTTCAAAACGTCATTGCTTTTTAAAACGCTTCTTAGAGTAAAATCGCTTTAGTGCTTCAAAGTCTAAACATTTCGAAGTGTCTGCATACCTAAATTTCAATGACAAGCGAGAGTATAATAAGCATAGTTTATTGTTTTCTAGTTAAACGTCAAGTCAAAAGTTCACAGAAGATTGTAAATAATAAAGCTAATCTTGGTTAAAATTTAATAATATGGCAAAATATAAATGCGTATTTCGTGTCGCTCGAACGTTTAGTTTGTAATCGGATTGCGAAAGAAGAACAAGTTCTAATCACAAGATGTTGAACCGTAAACATTTATTAAATTTTTTTTTTTTTTGGTAGCTTCTGACTGTTGAACAACGACACATTGCTTTCATTGCAATCAACCAGAACAAAAAAAATTCAAGTTACTCAGTGAGTGCTTATACTGTAATCTGCAGAGATTCTTTAAAAAATTTTGTTACTCGAGTTGCTAGCTTAACTGCAGGAACAACTCAGCCTAAAACAAAACGTTAATATTAGTTTAAAAAAGTTTGTTGAAGAAATGCAAGTGGCCAGAGTACAAAAAGTTTGCAGAAGGTCTTTTCAAAAATCTGAAATTTTTCTACAGAGTCATAAAAAGATTTTTTAAAATACATAAAAATTACAGAGTTTGTTATAAAAAAGATTTGAGGAAAACTCATTGCGTTAATAAAACGACAGATGAGTTCATAAGATAGTGAACTCGACTCGACCGGTGTTCTCAACCACTGGTCCGCGGATCGGTGCCGGTCCGCATTTGCCTTTCTGCCGGTCCACAACAATTTCTTCCAATTTTGTACTTTAAAGAGGCGCTACCAGTTCAGAATTGAAACAGTGTCAAAAAAATGTTAACAGTAATTATTGATTTCGCTCATTAATTTAATGCAAGGTTAAGGCTTAAAGTAGATTAGCGAAAATGTGCAGTGGTCTGTACTGACGGAATTGCCAGCATGGTTTGTTGTCATTCGGGTGTAAGCGCAAAAATAAGAAAAGTTACCAACAAAACTCTACTGTCTTATACATTGCATAATTGTCCTTGAAAATTTAGCTGCTCAAAAATTGTCACCTGAATTAAATGACGTTATGATCGGAGCGTTCGTAACCGTGCATTCATTTAAGCGTTTTAAGATTTTAGTACTTTCTCCTCAAAGTTATTGCATCAACATATTTACAGTGTGAAACAAAATTTTTAAAAAAAGTTGATTTTTTTGTAATAGATGTTTGCAAAAAAGCAAATTTGATATGTTTCCAAGTTTGCAAAATTTTGTAGCAAGTACCTCTGTTGAAACTAAAGTGTTATTTGTTATTATGAGTCAACACTTAGAAGGGCTAGCCATTAATTTTTGCCTATATATTTTTCCGAAAATAAGATCCTCAAAAAGGAAATTTTTGGATCGTTAATCCCTTTACAGAGGATATAAAGTCGTCCAATCTTGACGCTGCTAAAAAAAGAATGGCTGATTGAACTCGTTTCGATACCAAGTTAAAGATTACACATAAAAACTCACCACTTTTACAATTTTAGACTTCACTTAAAAACAAATATATACAACTTAATAGAAAACCAATTAAATTGCTGCTAATTTTTTCTACGGCTTATCTATGTAAGAAAAGCTTTTTGGCTTCATCTCTTATCAAAACGAAGGAGAAAAATTGCGTGGATATTTAAGTTGTACTTCGCTCAGAGGCGTCGTAAAAATTTTTGGCGGGGAGAGGTCAAGATATAAACAAAATCACCTTTTTTTGGTTAAATGGAAAAAATTGTAGTTAACTTTTAAAACTAAATAGAATCGTCCGAAATTAAAAGTTGCGTGATCGAAATATAGTTGAAGAATGACAAAAAAAGGTCGTTACTGTGATTTGCCCTCTCATTCTTTCGCTATGACTGCAATGATCACGCGATGACTGGCAAGGGTGCAAAGTTGAGAAAAAAGGCACTCATTTGGTTGATAAAGTACTACCAATAAATGTAAAATACGAAAATTTTTTTGTATGTATAAAAGAAAACCGAAAGTTCATTAGGTCAATGAACTTCTTTATATAAAAGATAAACTTTCTTTTTTAGTCTTCAACTAACTTCCAGCTCACGCATCTGCGTACCTGTTCCAAATACAGTTGAAGACAAAAAAAATGTCACTCTTATTTTACCATCTATTCTTTTTTTGTTGTTGTTTTCAAATATGGTTTGAACTCGTACGCAAATGCATGACCTGGAAAGTTAGTTACAGACTAAAAAATAAATCTTATCTCCTGTTTACGGCAGTTCGATCACCTAATAAACTTTCGGTTTTCTTGTATATATTCAGAAAGATTTTTATATTTTTCATTTATTGTGAGTACTTTATCAGCCAAAAAGGGCGCCTCTTTTCAATTTTGCGTCTTTGCTAACTTACTGTTTTTTTGCTGTTGTCAAATCATTGTTTTAAAAACTTTGTTAAATTTGATTCCTTTCGGATTTATATAAGTGTAGAGACAAATTGAACCCAATGCTTTGTACAGCAAATTCAAAGGACACTATTTGCCCCCTTGTGCGCCCCTGCTTCTGGTACCACTGACTTCGCCTTTTAAAAACTTCAATAGAGCCAATTTTACTACGTATTATATCAAGAAGGCAGCAGCAAAGTTCACATTCAATAGAGTTTCTTTGATGCTAAATGCTCACTTTTGTTTTATAAAAATTCTTTTTATCAATTTATCGCGTTTATTACAATTTTGTCGTTAAAAAAGATTACCGGGCCGCAAGATTGTTTTGAAATATTACCCGTACGCAAGCTTAAAAAGGTTGAGAAACACTGGACTAGACAATGCAAACAGTAGCTTGTGAAAGTTTAAGAGCGCTTGAAAGACTAATTTTTTGAGCATTTACGTCGATACTTAAGATCTTTGGTTTGTCTTGAAAAATCAGCTTTTGCTTAGAAGAGTGTTTCTCAACCTTTTTTGGGCCATGCCCCACCTAGGTCACTCCTAAAATTCTGATGCTCCCATTTGGTGATACATAGCTAACAGCCGAAAAAATATTTGGAGGGCAATACAGTTTGCCCAAAAGACTAGTGAAGACTAAAAAAAGGTCATCACTTTGAAACTGTTTCTGCTTTTTTCATTTTCGCCCCAAAAGACTTCGGCAAAGGCTTCTGCTAGTGACCCCTTCTTTTTCTCCACCAAATTGCTTCGTAATGCTTTAAATTTCCATGCCCCATCATGACACACGCGCGACATTAAGAACCCCTGGCTTAGAATGTTGCTAAAACAATAAAATAATTTAATTTTAAGATTATGACACTGCGCAAAAAAACACGCAATACCCAATTCACAACGACCAAAATTTGCCAAAAAAAATATAAAAAACAATGTTTTCTTTTCAACCGTTGTTGAAGATAATAATCTTCAAAACAAAAACTTTCAAAGATATTATATTTGGTTTCAAAATTAAATCCAATCGGAAATAAATTGCAATACTTTTCTTTTACAAAAAACCCATTAATTTTTTAGACATATTGCTACAGTAATTTAATGACGTAAGATTTCATGTCGTTTGATATTTGACAGTTGTTTATAAATTCATATATGACAGCAGATGATACAGACTGGAGCATGGTCTTTCTTTCCACCGCTGGCGCAAAAGAAAACAACACGTCCTATAGTCCCGAAGTTATTCTCCTTATATCGGTGTTTGCCGGCAGCGCAAGCCTACTGACGGTAGTCGGGAACGTCGTCGTTATCTTGTCCTTTATCATCAACAAGACGCTGAGGAATTTTAGCAACTATATGATTTTAAGTCTGGCCCTGAGCGACTTGACGATCGGGGCGTTTTCAATGAACGTTTACACGACGTACAACGTTCGCAAAAAGTGGATTCTCGGTCCGGAGATGTGCAAAGCTTGGCTTTCGGTTGATTACACCGCGAGCAACGCATCGGTGATGAACCTGCTAGTCATATGTGTGGACAGGTTTGATCTTTATTTGATTTTGAAAGGCAGTTTTTTTGTTTGAGATAAGGACTGTTTGTTAGCTGTCGGTTTATATCGCTCGTGATTTTTTATTCTTCGAATTGAATGAGAATATTTGTTAGTTTTTAATTTCTTTTTTTAAGAGAAACAGTGCTGCTAAATTTAGAATCAAGGCAATTTTAGCTTACTGTTGTACTACTTGACTTGTTGACAAATTGTCTTCTTTCAAATGCAATAAGCCCATACATACATTTCATATATATAAATGGAATAATTTATATTTATTAATTTAAAGCATATGAATCTGAACATACAACAAAATATTAATTTCAATTACTATCAATTTTAAAACGCTTTAACTCTTTTTTGGGGGTATCGTGGTATTCAAGTGAGGAGAAAAATAATAAATAAATTTTTTTAATTATATGACACAAATTATTAATTTTAAACATTGTTTTCGCTTTTTTGGACAATTTTTCTTTCTCGACAATGAAATGGTACAGAACTCAAATTTTTGCACTTGCTTTGCCAGATTTAATGTTCATTTGTAGAGCTCAAGTAACTGCATTTGCTTGTCAGTTTTAATTTTCATTTTCTACTATTACTTTCATTCATTTGTGAATGTGATTTCATGAAACTTAAAGTTCCCCATATTAAGTAAACTTTAACGATTTGGAAAGAACGCTGATAAGGTTTTTTGGAAAGACGATGTATGCGAACAGCGGTACAACGAATTTTATTCCATCAATGTTACAAACAGATGAAAAAAATATTTCGCGCTAAAGAAACCAGCAAACGAAATTAAATCGTTTTCTTGGATGTCAATGTTAAATGCTGCTAAATTCACCTATTACAGTGGCAGATACTTTTTATAACCTTAGGGCTCGTTTCCACTGCGAGCGTGAAATGGAGCATTCTTTGTTTGTTTTATTGATTATTTTACTTCTTTCCGCGCGTAAAACGGCAAAAAGCGCTAAGCGAAGCAAAAAATCAATAAAAGAAACAAAGAATACTCAATTTCATGCTCGTAGTAGAAACGAGCCTTAGCGGTATGTATTGAATTTCTTTCCAATTCCTATCATGGAGTTATATCCAAAAATTCATTCTTAATGTATGTTGAAGTTCCATAACCTCTTTTTTTCCTTTTCTTTTTTGTTTTTGGTGTTCTTACTTCACACCACATTACTGAAAATAAACAGTGCAATGGAGCGATCAAAGAATTTTATTAAATTTATCATCCGATTCATGAATGTGGTTGTGTTTTTGCTTGCCTTTGGCTTATTTGTTCAATCAGTTATATTTTTGCTCTATAATATATTTCATTTTCAAAGAAAGGATTGAGTTTAAAGCGTGTTTCTATTATCTTAACAGAAACAACTAAATTATCTTAACAGCGTGTTTTTATCATCTTTGCGTTACCAGACTACAATACTAATTAACAAAAGCTTTTATTTTATCTAAAAGTTTACTGTATTTTATTGTTGTATGTGCGACGGGAAAATTTGATTCCAAGGTCTAGGAGTAAAACTTAAGTTACTAATCATTTAATAAAGCTGTAATAGTATTTTGATGACTATTATGTTAACAAGCAATGAGTAAAAACTTGTTTTGATAAGAATTAGGTTAAAAGTTGAGCGAGTAATTTTTGCATGAAAAAATGCTTGAATAGGGATTTGTGATCACGAGTAATCGTCAAAAAATCGTCATTTTAAACAGCTAATTAATTCATTCCCTAAAAACTATTAATAGTGTATTGAATTAAACAAACTTGAGATTAAAGAACAACTTCACTTTTGCTTGCCTCTTTGAAGAAAAAGAAAAACTCATAAATAGGCACCTATACAAGCAAGCTTTTGCAAGCCAAAAAGAGTAATAACCCAGTACCGTTTTAACAATTATACTTGCTACAAAAACAAAAAATATACACGTCTGTGGACATTCTACGTAGTTAAAAATTTATTAAAATAAAAATTTTGTCGCTTTTATTATGTAAATGCTTAATTTAAACTACTTTTCAAAACATTTTTATGAAACCAAGAAAAAAAAACTTTAAGTTTCGATTATAGGCCATTTGATGAAGAGCAGCTTACACTATTAAACACAGCATAGACGTATGCGCAGGGGGTTTGAGGGTCAAAACCCCATGAAAAATGTAGTCAAGGGAGAATTAGGGCATGAAAAAACTGAAGACCAAAAAAAGGTCATTGGGGTATGAAAAATTTTAATTGTTATTAATCGTATTTTCAGCTCAAAACCTCCCTTTTCAAATGACAAATTTCTGCATACGCCACTGAAGCGCAGCAATTGTTTCGCTCGCCAAGCTTTTAATCTCGGCTTTAATTTTAATTTGTCAAGTCTCGTCAAAGTTTTTTGATAAAATCGAAAGCGAAAACGATTTCGAATTCACATTAAATTTAACCTAAACATTTTATGTTTGTTATGAGTTGCAAAGTTGCTTCAAGAGAAATGTAGCGAACGAATGAATAAAGTGCGCTAAGATGCTTTCTCCCAATTTTTTCGGCTCGTTCTCAATCACGCAAGTCTATGCTGTCATACGGTCCGCTGGACTAAACTATTTTCAATTTGTATTGTTAATAAGAGAGGTACATTGATTACTTAAATAAATACACAAAATAAACGAAATAGCCAGGGAATATTGCTTGTTTTGGCTACAGGTTACATCACAGAACCAATTTTAAAATTGGTGAAGCTTTAATTTTTTTGCGGACTGGAATTAAAATAAAATTCATTATTAATCAAAACCCTGACATAGCATATGCTGGAAGTAGGCTTTAACCAGGGGTCGACTACTTGAGGCTCTTTGATTTTTTTAGCGCTAAAAACATAATTAATATTTGATTAAACCCATTTGCAAACCAGACTGTACATGCAAACAAATAATTGATATTTTCAGCCGTCGATTTTAAGTAGAGTTTTGAAGTCTATTCTGCCACTTTTAAACGCAGTTTTTGTAAAACCTTTAAAAATGCTGTAATTTACATTAATGAGATTATGCTTTCGTGACTATAACATTGCAATTACTAGTTAACCTGACTTTGAAATTGCAAAACTTTTGCCAATTAAAAAAGGGTCTACTCCAGAAAAAACAGGAATTGTTTTTTTTATTTTATAAAGAGCATTAACGCAATCGGGGATAAGATATTAAATTGTTTCGATTTCCGATCGCAGATTTTTTTGAAGATTTGATAATAGCTAGCAAAGAATAACCAGAAAGACACCGTTAATTTTAAATCAAATTTTTTTGATACGAGCTGATCTTCTAATGAAAGCCCCGATTAATTAAATTTCTTTGGCAAACCGCAACTCTCCGCTTGAATAACCATGCGTTGAACAAAAACTTGCAAATTTACCGGTCAATTACATTTGAGTGGAACATACCTGATCAACAGCAAATTGAAAACAGCAAATTGAATACAAAAACTTGCAAATTTACCGGTCAATTACATTTGAGTGGAACATACCTGATCAACAGCAAATTGAATACGAGCTGTTGTTTCAACCGCAGCAAACTAATTTCATATTGGAATGATCACAATTATTGTCAGCTTAGATTTTTTGCGCCGAATCGAAACCTTAAAATCTGCTTTGCATAGGTATCTTGCCATAACGAAACCGGTTAGATACAAGCGCTGGTGTTCGCCAAGCAACGCCGCTCTTGCCATTTTCCTTGTGTGGTCCATATCGTTCATCATGTGGGTCCCAGCGATCACACTCTGGGATTCAATATCTCCTAATGCAAGTTTAACTCCTGGAGAGTGCTACATTCCATTCATCAACGACAGTCCGACGCTATCGGTAATAACCATCGTCGTCGCCTTCTATTTTCCCGCTTTTCTCATGTGCCTGCTCTACAATCGAGTGATTCACAAGATTAAACAGCGACCAAGGTAATATTTTAAATTACATTGGACAATTTGATTTATGATGGCTTCGTTTTTTAGAAAAAGTATCTTAACTATTCATTAACTTTTTTCAGCTTGGCTACAATCAAAGAACTTTGTTATAAACTCATAAACGTAAAATAGTTTTTGACAAAACTTTTAAATAGTCATGCGTATAACTTTCTTGTCATTGCTACTAGAAAAGCCGCTTTATATAATTTTTTTATTTTCAGAAGGTGATCCGAAAAAATTGTTAATTTTGTAAACATTTAAATCCAAACATAAACGATTTGAAGTAAACAAAGAGCGACGAGAGATAAACAGTTTTTTGCGCTTTTAATAAAGTTGCTGAAATCTTGAAATGTAAAACTAATATCTGTCAAGTTGATATGCAATATTCATGAGATTACACAACATAATTATAACTAGTTTTTTTGAAGAGGTATGACAGCTATGGCTGTCAGTTTTTTTGTTTTTTTTAAATCTTTAAAAGTTATAACGGCAATCGTCCTCTTTAAAATAATTATCTTGTTTTTTTTATCACTTAAAACATGAATAACTAAAGCCAATAGAATATAGATTAAAAAAGAATGCCCATTACTGAGAAAAAGCGAATGAATTAAAGGGGATTATACTTATCGCATAGATAGATCTAATGCTAATCCAGATGAAACGGTATCAGTTCTCATTAAAATTGTGAAGGTTTTCCTGTATTTAACAGAATTAATTTTTATTCTATTGGTCGGAGGATGCGACAGAACAATTTTTATCTAAATATAATATTCTTTTCGTAGCTTAAACTACTCTAAATATTTTATGAAAATGTAACGTCCAACTGCTGCAAATTAGCCTAAAAATAAACGAGTTCTTATTATAACTTTCAAATTTCTCAAATGTCGGCTCTCTACTTTTTTGAACCGAAAGATCTTAGTTTAAAAGTTTTGCCCATGTAAGCAGAATGTCTCGGAAAACTTCCTAAATAAGCTTTAATTTCAGAGCAATTTGATAAAGGGCCTGTAAGATTGCCAAAAAGTAGAATAGGGACATAAAATTCTTTTAAGCCAAGGGCCATTTTATCTTATCAAAAAAATTATAGTGGGTCAAGTAAATAGAACACCGCAGCTGAAGTTTACAAGAGAAGATTTGTTTTGTCTTTACTTAGCACAAAATTTTTTTTCAAAACACGATTAAACATGAAACGTTTAAGTCATTTCGAAACATGCTGCGCGGGCATAAATAAAAAAAAGTTTAAGTCATTTCGAAACATACTGCGCGGGCAACTCAAAGCCGTTACTTGAACCAATTGTAGGACAGCCCTGAACTCTAAATGGTTAAAGTAGGGTTTTTCAAAGGGGGCCACGAGCAGAAGCTGGTGGCCCTCTGTAAATACCTCGTGACTGTTTCAAAGTGACTCAAAGCGTAAGGTTGGGACGAAAATAAAAAAATCTGAGGCAGTTTCAAAGTGATAACATTTTTTTGATCTTCACCTGACTTTTGGGACAATATTTTAAGCAGGAGACCACGAGTGTTTGACCACGGGTCTCTGAAGAGGGGATACGGACCAACAAAGTTTGAGAACCACTGGGTCAAAGCGTGTTATGAATTTTGATTGAAATTGCTACGAATTTACATTTAAAGGATGAAAAATCTGGAGGAAGATTGCGATGTTCGGCGGCTTAATCTTGGATGCCGTTTCTGCGAACAGAACAAACAAGCAGAAGAAAAAATTATTTTTTCGCTTTTTTTCATAGCCATGGTTAAGAGCATGGATTTTTACCAACGGACACAACCGACGATTAGAAAACAGTATTTATTGTTGATTCTATCTAACTCTTTTCAATCGTAACCATTTTATTCTGAAAGTAAAACTTTTTTGCGTCAAAGGTTTTTTGCAAGGGTTCATGCAGTTTGAATGAAGAAAAATTGAATTTTTCATTGAAACTTCATCAAAAGCAAAATTAAGTTTTTTTCTTGACAAAGTATTTTGATTTGGTCGCGAGCCGTAGTTTTCCCACGTCAAGCATACAAGCTATAGATTAAGTTTTAGAAAATCAAAGTTATGCAATGACCACAGACACCTTTTTTTGGTTTCTGCATGATCTGTTTGCATTTAGCTGAGCGTCAGATGATTCGTGAGTGTAAGTAAATTAAAAAGATAAAAAAAATTTGCTATCGTTTTAAACAAATATTTGCAACTTTACAGTTGCTTGATTTCCTAACACAATTCTTTAAATGTACAATTTAAAAAAAAACTTTTGGAAACGTTTCAACAACATACCTTTATTGTATTTTCAAAGAATCGTTCTTTTTGTAGTTTTTGTTTTTTAGTTTTGCTTCAAGAAAATCAAAAGCTATTGGATTAAAATGTTTATACACAACACAACACAACTTAAATAAAACGTGGGCATCAGAGCGTTTAATTTTTAGTTTCAGATTATTAAACAACAACTCAAAAAACTAAGAAACAAATAGCAGTTTTATACTTAAACCACTGATTTAAAAGGGTGATTTAACTACAAAATTACCATCAAAGTTATTTAAATCAAATAATAAAGGCCTTTAAATCTTAAAAAACTTCAAGCACAACTTCTTACTGCCAGTTAAACTTTCGCTTTGCTTAAAATCTTTGTTTTATTTTTACCCTAACTTTACTCCAGTGTTTCTCAAAGTGAGCCACTTGGCTTTCAAAAAAGAATTTGAAATCTCAAGGGAGAAAAAATCACTAGGGGAGGAATTAGAGAATCTTTGGTACAATGTAAGTTGACCCAATGTTAATTTTTAAACTTTCTGGGAAAACCCGAATTTGAATCACAAATCTGGATCAAGACAAAAAAACAAAGTCTTCAATTTAATCATTGAGGTATTTTTTGGTGGTAGAAATGATTGTACTTGAGTTCTGAAAGGGAGGAATGCTGCAAAAACTTTGAAAACCACTGCTTTGCAAGTAATTCAATTTTGCTTGATTTTATTAATATAAACAAAGCAAAAATTTATCGAAAAAAATTTGCATGATCAAAATGCAATTCACTTTAAACTCTTAGCTCTACCATAAAATATTTTGACAAGGGTTTTGCTATGACATTGTGTAAAAATTTACCTAGCAATAGATTGTTTTTTTTAATTGAAGCTTTCTATCTGTCTCAGCTTTTTTCACAAAATAAGCAATGGTTTTAATTCAAACGCTTTTGAACACTAACCCTTAATACAATATTATTAAAGTTGTCGAAAACGCTTAATAATTTATAAGAAATCCAAAAAATTAGTTTTTTTGTAAATTTTTTGCGGTTGATACAATTCGTTTACCGACATGTTTTAAATATTAATCATTGAAAATATCGCTCCTGTGCAGTGGTTTTCATTTTTGATTTCAGCTCAGAAGGTTTGCGTTGGATTTCTGGTTGTCACCATTACGACAGCCTCTTTTTGTTGCCCACACACTGTTGGGGAGATGGGAATACTGAATTGGCTTCAACGTTTAACATTTGAAACAAGTGCAACGAAAAATCAATTTTTGTTTTAAAATCAATTTAAAAATCTAGTCGAAGAAACACGCAAACTTGATGCAGATGTCAAATAAAATTTATTTAATAATGCAATAGAATTTGAATCGACTTTCGTATTTTTTGTAGAGACGCAACGGCCCGACCTCCCAGTACTTTGGCTCGGATTCAGATATTAGGCTACAATGTTAAAAAGCGTCCATCAAAATCAAAGAAAATCCTCAAAATCTCATAAACATTAAAAGCCCCGACTGCAATGATTAAAGAAGACGCGTCCGCTTTTTTACCGTGCAGCTGATTCTTCACAGCAAAGTTTTATTTATCGGTTTACTTTCCGAAAAACAAAGCACTTTCGACCATCAATTTGAAGTAAAAACCTTTTGAGTGTCCGTTTGGTTTTTAAGACAAAGCAGTCTTTTAAATATCGTTTACTAAGCCTGGGTATGTCTCCACTGCTTATCTTTATCTTTTTAAAAGTTGCTCTATTTTAAATTTATTATTATATATAAATTTTGAAAACATTTTGTTTTAGTGGGATAAAATCACTGCTTCGAGATCCTTCTTCAAAACCGGTTGTTTCGAACGGCAGAAGCAAATTGTGCTGCTGTAAAAAAAAAAAGTCGCTTCCGGACAACAAAAATGTAAAAGCGTCTTCGAGCGAAAGTAATCGTACGCTCTTGCAGAATGTCGAAAATTTTACCGAACCGAAACAAAAAGAACCTAGAAACTCCGATCCGGAACTATATAGCAAGAATTTTCGACCATCGGTAAGCGGCAAGCGCGCATTGTCGAAATCGGATTTTTTTTACAGTGGAAACTTTAGCGAGCTGCGTCCAAACGGCAGAGCGCATACCGTTGCGGTTTCAAAACCGTATGATGGCGAAAACGTGGGGTTTCAAAACCGCTTGCTGTCGCCGGACTTCCGACAACAGAAAGATTATAGGACGAAAAAGAGATCTGTCAGCTGCTTTGTTACCAGTGAAAAATCAAAAAAGGACCTCGTCCAGCAGGTCACCAAAACAAAAAAGTCTAGCCGCGCCTATCGCGAACACCGAGTCACTGTCCTCCTCAAGTTCATTTTACTCTGCTTCATTCTTCTCTGGCTTCCCTACAGCCTGACAGTGGTGGTGGCAGCTTTGTGTAGCTCGTGCAAGGTTCCCACTGTTGTTTGGAACCTCAGTTACTGGCTGTGCTACTTGAATAGCACTGTGAACCCCTTCTGTTACGGACTCTGCAACGAGAACTTTCGCCGAACTTTTAAAGCGATTTTGACCACTCGTTGGTGGACGGAAAAAAGTCGTAAAATGTTGCGAGCTGGTCGAAAAAATCCCGTTGCGCATCAGCGCGGCTTTAAAAATAAAAGTTTAGGAAACAATTCTTCAAAAACAAAAGTTTAATCCAAATTTTTTTTTCTTACGTGATGCAATTCTTACTTTCGATTGGCGGATAACAATTGCGTTTTTTATCAAACAACTTTTCTATTGACCAGAAAATATTTATTTTTATTTATAGATTTTTGCGGTTTTAAACCTTTCTAATTTGCATTGTAGCTGCTTTGCCTTGATTTTTAAAAAATGCAGCGATTTTCTCCTCTGGTTCACAATAAAAAACTGATATAAACGACTTCAAATTCTAAAATATTTTGTTTATTTAAAAAACTTATTAAGTTACTTTAAACTTAACAAAACCTATTTCATTCATTTGAAGGCTAATTATATTTATTTGCTTTATTTTGAAAAATTTTTTGTGATTAGATTTACACATAAAGTATTAAAATTTTGCGTCTCTGTCTTTTTTTTTATCTAACTGTGAAATCTGCGAAATGTGGAAGTTTTTTGTCGTCGTTTCCGTTTTGTTGTAAAATGATTGAGAAAATTATTTCGACTTTTTCTAAGACAAATCGACTTATATTAAAAGCAAATTTTTTTACGGTGGCGATACAGAAAAAGCTTTCGTTTGTGATTTTCTCTTTTGTTTTAATATATAAATATTGTTTTTATTTTTATTATTTGTACAATGAAAAATATGGACAAATACACTGTTAATAACAGCATTCATAGTCAAACAAATAATTTCGTTTTATATACTTGTACAGTTTTTTTAAACTATTTGAAAAGTTCAAAATTTCTTAGCGTGGTCGTACCGGTAACCAACCTAAAAAATATTGTGCACTTGCGAAACAGTTCTTTAATAACCTTTGCCCCGTTGAATAATAAAGAGGCGAATGAAATAAGGAACAAGGCAGCTAATCGGTAATTAAGTTTCGAAAGATTGTCTGATTTATCCTCTAGGTTTTGCACACCAGTCGTTATCCTGAAAATAATATGATAAATTGATGTACCAAAAACAGTCATTTAAATTTTTACATAGAATCAAAACAATAATAACCTGTAACCATAAGTGAGCCGTATTTGATGATCTATTTAATGACCGAGTAATTTTACAAGCAATTAACTTTATTTTGTGCCCAATCAAATTTGTATTTATAATAGTTTGCTTTTTCGCTGTGGAACAGCTGAAAGCAGCTACCAGAACATTCTACCCTATTTCCAGGCATTAATATTGATCTCATGACAAGACCCAAACAAGCGGCCCATTTGCTCGTAGTAGTGATAAGGCTTTAAACAACTAGTAGCACACTTCGCTGGTTCAAGCTCGTGTACAATAAAGTTGCTTTGATTTGCTTTGTTTCTTCTCTATTGTACAATTCTTTTCTGACTGATCGCCTTTGTGAAGCAAAGAAAAACTGCTTGAACTAAAAATTTTCAATTTAGATTTAAGTAAAAGCAAAATTATCAATTTCAAAAATTGCTTGAAGCAAAAATATTCCTTCTTAAAAATTAAGGATTAAAGTAAGAAATAAAAAAAATAAAATGAAAACAAAGAAGATGGATAGATTTAGAAATTGTTTTTTTTTTTCGTCAGTAAGCGGCACTAGATTGATTATATGTCGGTCAGATATTCGATCAACTATTCTTGATCAATGTCACTCGTTAATTCTTGTTTTGTCTACACTTATTTTCGAATTACTAAATCAATACATCGTAGACCCCAAGACTGGAGAACCAATTTTTATTGCTATAAAGTCGATATATACCCTTTGTGCTTCAACCATATTTGTTGAAAAAAATTTATTTCCATAACAATAAAATGTCGTTAAATTTTCTGAAAACCTTTTTTGGTCGCTCTTAAAACGAGAAGCTTTCTACACTTGCTTGAATTTTGGCAGTAAAATAAAAGCTATACGAAATAGGAGAAAAAATTTTTATTTTTCAACAACCATTTATATAGCTGGAATGTTTTGCTTATTGATTTATGTTTTCGGTTAAAAAAACATTTTAAAGTATTGCTGAAAGAAATTGTTACGTTAGATAGAATAACTTCAAGAGATTTACGCAATATTTGTGGTTTTATTGTAACAAAGCCCCCCTGGCCAATCAAATGATTCTTTGAAATAAATTTATTTTTAATCAAAACAATTCATTTTATAGAAAAGTAAACTTTGAAAACGAATAATTATTTAAACCCAAGGATTTGAAACACGTCTGAAAAATCCTAAAATGATTTTTTTGGTTTCTCTGTTTACGTGATCTATTCCAAACATATCTTTGATAGGGCAGCGACACAGACTTGCACAGGGCAGGTACAACTTAAAATTAATAGTACAAATTTTATAAAGTTTTCTAATTTTTTCAATTTATTCATACAGTATAATGTAATTGAAACTGCTTTTTTAACCTATGTAGTAATCAAAAATTTTGTGTTCGTTTTACCTTAGCTTGCTTTTCAGCAGCTGACACAGCACCAAGTATGCATCTTTATTGCCATCAATTTTAAGCGAATAACTCACAAGCATAACTACTGTGATTGCTTTTGACGCAACTATTTGGTGTTGTACACGCGTCAGATGTTGTACTTTTTGCTACTTTCAGGTCGGACGGATTTGTTTGTAGAGGCAAAGATTTAACCAAAATGGATTGCAGCTTTTTTATATTCTGCTTAAAGTAGGCAGAAATTGTTTGCTACCGATCGAGAATACATGCAAGTATACCTTAAATTTACTTATATTTTTGATTAGAAGAGGCGTCAAACTTTTAGCAACCGTCAAGCAACTGCCCTGACCAGCTTCAGAGATACAACGCCAAAATAACGATTGAGCTTTTTTTAATGACTTTATTGTAAATATTTCGCATTTTAAAACAACCGCTATTTTTTTTTTTTTTTTGCTTTACTATTATTATTTATGATGAACAACATGTCATTATGCAGTTCAAACAAAATTATATAATTTATATTTCATATTTAGCATGCCTATTTGATTAAGTACCAATATCTTAGCGTACTACACCACACAAATAAATCAAATCAAAAAGCCATATAAACCAGGTGGTCCAAATTCAGGCTCGCGAAAGAATTTCAATTATTATACTTTAGGAATAGCAAATTACACCTTTTAAATTTCCTGTACTATTTGTCGGTCCGCGATTTTTGGCAATATAACGACTTAATTGACTTTTTTCCAAAAAATCAGACAAGAGTTATGCTAAGATTTATCTCAAGCATTTACTGTATTTCTGTAACTAACAAGTGACAAAAACTTTTTTTTAGGTTTTCATGAACCTTGTGTTGCCAACTTGCCAGTCTCTGACAATCTGTGTCGGAAAATGATTGAAAACAAATCACGTTAGATTTTTCTGCCACACACATTGCCTGAGGATGGTAACACAAGGTTGATGAAGACCAAAAAAAAGATTTTAACAATTGTTTTTCGACTATCCAACTAGCTACAACGAGTATGTTCTACATTCTACTCAATTTTGAAAAATGGCCCATGGTAGCGACGCGCTTGGACCAGCCTGATGTACCTAAGCTAAAAGCTTGAATAAGAACTGATCATGTCATAAGTTCATAACGAAACGTTTTACGGTTTATTTTGTTAATATTTCAACTCTTTTATTCATTCAATAATTATTTTTTAATTCTTATCGTTTGTGCTACATCAAAGAATTTCTTTCGAATATTCTTTTAGCTGAAGTTAACGCTTTACCATGTAGGAATTGTTGTAAAAGGTGAATATAAAAATCTATTTGTCATCCCTTTCAAGTCAGATATTAGATCTTATTAAAATTTTGACTTTATTTTATTGTTGTTGTAGCTGTTCGCTTTCTATTAGGGTATTTTCAAAATTTTTTCATTTTTCTCCAGAACAAACATGATTTTTTGGGGTGATGCATTAATGTTGGAACTTGACAAAAAGTTGTCCCAAATTGAAAAAAGTTAGGATAAGGAAAACCTATAACTTTTGGTTGTTTAGTTTGTTTACAATTCAATATCCTTAACAAGATTTTAAAATGTTAAAGTAAAAAAAACATGAAAATCGAGTTGCGATAACATAAAAAGAATAAACTAATTTTGAACAAACCCTCAAAAATAAAAACGGTTGATATAAATTCGTTCTATTGGCCGACATTTTTTGAAATGTGGCATAGCAACTAATTTTATTTAAACGGAAATATCTTGAATAAAGTTGAAACAAATTATGCATTCGATAACAGCCTTGACTTAGATAGACCAGGTAAATTTATAGGTGATGCAAAAATGCACCACTTTACTTGAAAGGGATACGACAAAAATGGTTTTTCAACAAGAAAAAATTGATACAGAGCATCATGATATAGCTGCGTTGTCACTTAGATTTTTCTAACATTTTTTATAGAAAAAACAAACATTGCCCTCGATATACTAATATCATTTATTAATTTGCGTAACAGTGTAAACCAATACCACTGTTTTTGTGCAATCATCTCGTTTAGACTCTGACAAAAAGAAAGTTTTGCCTCCTATTCTGAAAATCCACGACGAAGATAAAACAACCTCAATGTATTGCGGATAGTAAGCCTAGAGCAGGGTTCTTCAACGGGGGCGATATCGCCCCCCAGGGGGCGATTAGGGGCGATTTAAACAATTTGAAAAATTGGGGGGCGATTTTAAACAATTGGGGGGCGATTTCACAATTACAAATATTGTTATAAAACGATAACTAAAAATGGATACGTTGAAAACGTTTTCGCTGATTTCATTATTTCTTTTGTTATTGTTCTTCACTTCTTCAAACAGTTTTGGGTTCTCCTCATGCTCATGTATGCACAATTGCACATGCACACACATGCAATGACGTACACCTATGCAAGTGAAAAAAACGTTATGACCGAACAACGAATGAAATGGTAGTTGACACGAGTTTCCAGATATGCCAAAATTTTTATTTGACTGCGCAGTCAAGCAAGACTTTTTTCATAAGTGATCATAAGTCATAGACTTTACACATCGCTAAACACCAACTGTTACGTGAACTGGCAATTTGATTGGCCTTTCGGAAATCGCTACGACAAATCTTAATTCGTCCTATAAATTTGGCTACGTCACTGTCATGGGATCGCGCGATGGTCACAAGACCGCACGAGGCACACATGACCAAAAATCATGGGACCTCATGTGACTCATCGCTATGAAGGCCAGAATTGAAACCGGTGTCTTACTTTGGTCGTGGCTAGGAGCGACGAGGTAACGCGTGATAAGTAATCCAGAATATGTAAAATAAGTAAAATAATTATTAATTAATAAATTAACGTGTCACATGCGATGAGCAGTTTTTTCTGCTCATCGCATGTGACGTTTCTGTCTTCAGAGAGAGATAGCGATCTATAGCACTTGCTTTCATACAATCTTTTTCAGTAGTCCAGGGAAGGACAGAATTTTTAACAGTAGGCTTTCAAGAAAATGATCGTAATTTCTAAAAATTTAGGATTGTCATTATATTATTTTATGTGCCGCAGGCTACTTTCAGTTTCTTTTTAAGAGTAAATTTTATATGGTAATCGACTAATCGTATTGAAAGAGTAATGGCTTCTAATGCCAAAAAAAAGTGTCGTACATATCTTGTGGATTATATCAGGTTTGGCTTTGTGCCATGCCCATCCAATATTCAACTTCCAATGTGTCTCTTGTGCAAGAAAATTCTTACAAATGAGGCAATGAAACCGTCAAGGCTGAAAGATCACCTAACCAGGCTTCATCCTGATAAAGCAGACAAATCTATTGAATTTTTTCAAGCATTGAAAGAGCGTGAAGCTCAAAGTTCTATAAACAAGGCCTATGCTAAAAATGCTTGCCCAAATGTCAAAGGACTTATAGCCTCGTACAAGATTGCTTTTTTGATTGCGAAAAAGGGTTTACCATTCAACGTTGGGGAAAGTTTGGTAGCACCTGCTGTGAAAGAAATTATTTCTACTGTAATGGAGAAAGATCCCACACCTGTACTACAAGCTGTTCCACTGAGTGATACCACAGTAACCCGACGAATTAACGAAATGGGTACGAATATTGAAGATCAACTCTGTGAAATCTTACGAAACACTTCTTTCAGCTTACAATTAGACGAAACTACCACATCAGACAATAACGCTTTATTAATGGTTTACGTCCGTTACATAACTGATGGAAATATTATGGAGGAGCTTCTATTTTGCAAGTGTTTGGAAACAGACACTAAAGGTCTAACAATATTTCAGACTTTGTCAGACTACTTGCGAAACAAATCCATCCCCCTTACCAACATAATAGCATGTGCTACTGATGGAGCTCCAGCCATGGTAGGCAGGTATCGCGGGTTTGCTTCATTACTCAAAAAAGAAATACCCAATCTATTTACTGTGCACTGTGTGCTTCACCGTCAGCATTTGGTAGCAAAGCGTCTTTCTCCACGTCTGCAAGAATGTTTGGGAGTTGCTATCAAAGCAGTTAACAAGATAAAAGCCAACGCTAAAAATGACCGATTGTTTTGACAGCTATGCGAGGTAAACGATGAAGAGTTCGAGCATCTCCTTCTCCATACGGAAGTTCGTTGGCTGTCGAAAGGCATATTTCTGGCAAGGTATTGCAAACTTAAAAACAGCGTGGTGGAGTTTCTTGGTGAAGATTCTGACCTTGCCAAAGATGTAATTGCCTGCCATCAAGATAACAGTTATCTAGCTGATTTTTATGAAAAAATTAATACAGCAACGGACAAACTCCAAGGTAAAAAGATTACTTTGGTTCAAAGCAAAACTATAATACGTGGCCTAATCAACAAACTTGAGCTCTACCAGCAAAGTTTGAGCAGAAGAAAGTTCGATCACTTCTCTTGTCTGTCAAAAATGTCTGATAGTGTCACTGACGAACATTTGCTTGTTTACGTTGAACACCTGAAAGCTGTGATAGAAGACATGAAGGTTCGCTTTAAAGATCTGCTTGACCTTGAAGTTTTTCCGTGGCTAGTGGAACCATTCGCCACTAACATCAATGACTGCGATTCCACCATGCAAGAAATGCTGATAGACCTGCAAAGTGACGAAGAAGCGCGCGCAATCTTCAGGGCACATGGATGGGCAGCCTTCTGGATTAAGTGGAAAAACCGATTTCCGCAACTGTGGGAAAAAGTAGAGCTCTTTATTTTGGCCTTTCCAAACACATATATTGCTGAACAAGGATTTAGTGAAGTGCTCTACATGCGAAATAAATATCGCAATAGACTCGACATGAATGCGACTGGGGGAGATTCAATTCGACTGAAGCTGACTAGCTTGATGCCAGCTTTTTCTAATCTTGCCGAGCAACATCAGCCGCAAGGGTCGCATTAGTTTCATGAACTGTTGATTTTAATAAATTGCCATTGCTTTTATTTGTGTTTTCCTTTTAAAAGCTTCTTAGATATATTTCGGGAAAACTTTCAAATGAAAGTACAGTAATCGTTTTTATGGGGGGGCGATTCGGACCAACATTTTTTGAAAAGGGGCGATTTCATAAAAAAGGTTGAAGACCCCTGGCCTAGAGTAAATAATTGCACTGCTTAATTTAAAGAAATTTCCTTTTCTCGGAGGTGCTTTTTTTATTGATTTGCGTGTGGAACGTATTTGACAATAGCTTACTCTTTCATGATGGTCACATTTCAAGACTTTGACAAAACAGAACTTTAAAAAGAGTGACGTAATTGCAAACAAGTTTCTGTTTGAGTTTTGCTCTTGAAATTTTTTTGAGGAGATTTTCAGTTTTTTAATTTTAACGATTTAAGATACTTTAATATTTCAGCAAGATTTCAAACTATTGTTGAAACCCGAATTTGGGAGAGGTCAAAAGTTCAAGGAGTAAACTCGGTTGAAAGATTAAAGTTGTCATTACAAATGCGCGACTGTGCAACCCGCTACAGAACATGTACTGTAGTAACCTTAAATATTTTCAATTTTTTCAAAAAGCTGAACCATTTTTAAATAACATCTAAATGTAGAGCTATTAAAGAATGTCAACAACTCAATTTCTTTAGCTTGAAAAATTTCAGCCTAATGTATATCAATAAAGCGATGATTGTTAAGTTTGCTACGTGTATCGTCAGCAGCCGCGGTCTATTTTTTTTATCAGTCTATGGCTGTCGTTATTAACTTACCTTAGTTAAACCTATATCTTACTTAATCTTTGAGAATATGAGAAAAATTTATTGGCAAGGTCTAAGTAAAGGCAATTTAGAACAAGCACAGCTAAATAAAACCAATTTTAAAAATATTCAGTGACTACGCTACCGACCACGTGCGTTACAAACTTAAACCAAAAAACCAGAAAGAAAAATTCAATACAGTTAGATGCACATGGATCACTTGATAAATGTTGCCATTATGCAAAATAAAATTGCGTTTCTACCAATGATATTTATCGCATAGTCTTAATTTTGCAAGTGGCACTCTTGCAAAACTTCTCATTCAACATCGTAGTATGACCAAATTACCCTAAGTTACTACTTTATGTTTTAGGTGGATTCCCCATTATTGTTAAGCATCGTAACTCCATCAAAAAACTTTGTCTTGAAGAGTTATTTTTTAAGCCACAACTCAAACTACACAGATAGACTGAGCATCAAACTCATGTCCTTCTGCTGGCAAGTCAGAGTGCTGACTGAGCTACAATGCTGGCAAAAACTTCCAAAACACGGACAAAGCTAGTAGATTTTGATAATGCAAAATTTTGCTTTTAATAAAAATGAATGTTTTTATTTCTATTTCTTTATTTATGCTGGGTGCTCTTATGCAGATTATTTTCAGAATAACGAGAATCTAAAAGTTTGTTTTATTTATCTTTTTTACAAAAGCTTTACTAAATTTGTTGAAGACATAAAAATATTTCTGTATAATCTTTTGGTTGGATAATGAACGAACCATAACTGATTGATTAAAAACTGGTCACCAAGTAAAAGATTACGTTTAACCACATAGTGAATGCGTCGTATTAAACAAACAATTTGTTGGGACCGTTTAGATTAGGGGTGGGCAAACTACGGCCGGCGAAATTCTCAAGCAAATAATTTAAAAAATTAATTAGAATTTTTTTGTCCCCAACCAAATTCCAGAAAACTATTTTAAGATTTAAATTTTAAGGTGAAGACTTTTTTTTTAAGATCACAACATTTTAGGGACGAATGAGATTTCATAATGACCCATAATAATTAAAATTTACCAATATCAGTTTATGTGCGGCCGAAAATTATTCCAAAAGCTTCAAATATGGTCCGAGGTTGAAAATTATTGCCTAACCCTAGTTTAGACTCCAAACTTTAAAGCAGGGTTTCCCAAACTGAGGTACATTTTGGCTTTTCAAAGGGCACATTATATGTGAGAGAATATCCTTATTTAAGTTAAATTCCGTGTCCGGAAGATATTTTAAAGTAGACTGAAATATCTGGAATTTTAGAATCCAGTAAAGCATTATTAGGTTAAACAGAGCAATTAATAGCGAAGACCATGACTTTGGGCTGGAATTGGGAAAATCTGTGGCTGATTCAGACTGAAGACCTTTGTTTTTTCTCAGAGATGATCTCAATTTAGGGCTTGAGTTGGGAAAATCTGTGACCGATTCAGACTGAAGATCTTTTTTTTAGAGAAATGTAACAAAATTTTGGGGGTACATGAAAAACTATAAAGTCCCCAAAGGGTACCGATGAACTAAAAGTTTGGGAAACCCTGCTTTAGAGACAAGTGCAATTTCATACAATACTTGTGCAATGTATAATATTTTTACCCTAGTTGTATCGGATATACTGTTGTCCTCTTAAATATGTGAGGCATTCACGTCATTCACAATAAACCGGATCATCCGTAACTTAAAGGGGGAAACAATCACAAAAAATATTACAAAACCATAATGTTATTGCGACAAGCCATTGTTCCCAAATTTCAAAGCAGATAGCTCGCATGATAAAAGGCTGAAATATAATCCTAAAATTTAGCAAATTCCTTCCGCCTTGGCGTCCATAGACACGTTCTCGAAATCCCTGGAACGGATTATAAATAAGAGCTATAACCCCGGAATTTCGCGATCGGGATTTTCCGGCATCCTCAATTTCAGTTTGGAGTAAAACCTGTAGAGCTGTACTTTACGGAGTAGTTACGTCTTCAATCTGGAAGATTGGCTGAATATTGAAAGTGTAGGTATGTCAACAATAAGCTTGAAGATAATCTATAAAGTGTAAACAACTGCTCCAAGCTGCAAGCTTCAAACTTTAGGTTTCTGAATGACATGCTACTTACCTCATTGCTTAAAGTATAATCTTAAGCTAGGCTTTTCAGACGTCCCGATTTGGCCGAGGACAGCACCGATTTTAGGCCTTAGTTCCGGTGTCCCGCCAAGTGGACTATTTCGTTCCCGAATTTTGGATTGGAAATTTAGTTTTGCTGCCATCTTCGAATCTCTTCAACTAGATCGTGAGCGTACGCACGGGTTGGGGGGGAGAAGAATGCATGCAGACCACTTACAGACGTAAAAAATTCGGAAAAAATCAGAATTTTTCGGGCAGCGACAGGAAATATTTAGGTAAAATCAGAAATTGTCGGGCAGCGACAAGGAATAATTTGGGCAAAAAAAATTTTTTTGACGAACTACTTGTGCAGGACAAAGCTTTTCAAATCTAAAAAACAATTAAGATATATGGTGAAGATCAGTGGTGGATATTGGGTGAGGCGAATGAGGCAGTCGCCTCAGGCCCCCCTTTTTTTGGGGGCCCCCCCTCGAAAACAGCATATACAGTTTTGGATTCACTACAGATGTTTGCTCAGAGGACGATTCGGAGTGAAGACCTTTTTTTTTTTTTTTTAGAGAACACTTTGGTTTTGGGAGAAAAATATGCAAGTCCAGATCAGACCTCTTTTTTTTCTCAGACAACATCAATTTTTGAAAATTCTTGCCTCGGGCCCCTAAATTGGAATATCCACCACTGGTGAAGATCTCTTTTTTTTTAGTCTTTACCTTAAATTTGGGACGAAAATAGGGTTTTGGTCACTGAATGAAAGTGATGACCTTTTTTTAGAGATCACTAATTTATCGGGACAAATATGGAGAAATTACACACAGTTCTAAAGCGATGACTTTTTCTTGGTCTTTACTATATTTCGGACAATTTTTTTTTTTTAACGAGAGTCCCGATTTTCTAATTTCAAAAAATGGCAACCCTACTTAGAGCTTGAATGTAAAGTGGAACTTTATTTATTATTAGATGCAAGTACAATTGAGTTTTTATAACTGCTAAACAAAGAAAATAACGAAACTCAATCTTAATAAACAGGTGAGTGCTTTAGTAGCCACATGACTTGAAAAAGCCGACAAAACGATGCGTAAGCAATCCAATTAGGTAATTAATAAAAAAAGGAGGAAAAATTAACTTATAAGGCTGCCGAGCTGGACTTTTCTTGTCGTTTTTTTGAAGAGATGAATCTTAAGTGTAACCTGACACATAGCACTTGAAACGTATACGGATGAAAACGTTATACGGCAAAAATGCTCCTTATCTCATTTTTCAGTTTTTTTCTTTTTCTTTAACAAAATGTTGATAATTTTTTGTCTAAGCGAATAGCCTACAGTACAATGCAAATGTAAAATTTTTGTTAAAAAGCTGAACTTTTTCGACTGTCATCAGTCCTTATAAAAGCATCTAAAAATTGTTTAAAATCATCTAAAAACTTTTTAACCATAAACGACAAATACATTCAATTAAAATATATAAAAACAACAATTTTCTCAAGTTTGTGCTGTCACTGTTATTATTAATTCAATTTAAAGGCAATGACAATTACACAAAACAACGTTAGAATTCATAGAGCAAAAAAAAAGAGAAAAAATGATGCAAGTCACATGACTAAATTAGAATAGTTGTAGCAAGAAAGACGAGCCATTTTCATACAGTTGTTTATTTAATTTTGGTTGATGTTTTTTAATTTGTAACGCTTTGTGAATTTTACAGTCGTAATCTGATGAACATTTCCTTATAACACTAAAACGACTTATTAACCTATCCATATCTTTTTTATTACACAAATTGCATTCAACAATATGATCTTTTATTTTGCTTTTGACCGAAGAGCCTAAATTTAAGTGTTAATTTAAGTGTTCGCTTTTATTAGAGCTCGAAACTCGAGTCTGGTGCTTCTCATTTTTAAGCAGTTTGGTTTCTAATATCATCCAAAATACCTCATGTTATTTATAAAATCATAAATTTCTTCGCTCGCCAAGCTCTAGGAGTGTAAGCGCGATGCTTAACGCTTGTCGGGTAAAGTCCCGGTCATGAGGTGCGGCCTTGGTCTTACCACACAGTGGATTCTGTGTATTCCTTGCGCGGCAAAGCCGGGAATCATTTCCAGCTGCTTGTGATCGAGATGTTGTCGGGCTCGCGTGGTCTTGTGGTGTTGTCTCCTGCGTGGAAGACCACATGTAGCGAGTTCGATTCGCAGTGAGATATGCATCACTGACGAGCTCTAATAAGAGCGAAACTCGAGTCTGGTGCTTCTCATTTTTAAGCAGTTTGGTTTCTAATAGCAAAGGAACACTTAAATTTAGGCTCTTCGGTCAAAAGCAAAATAAAAGATCATATTGTTGAATGCAATTTGTGTAATAAAAAAGATATGGATAGGTTAATAAGTCGTTTTAGTGTTATAAGGAAATGTTCATCAGATTACGACTGTAAAATTCACAAAGCGTTACAAATTAAAAAACATCAACCAAAATTAAATAAACAACTGTATGAAAATGGCTCGTCTTTCTTGCTACAACTATTCTAATTTAATGAGAGAAACAGAAAATTGTGCACTAAAGTTGATTATTTTTTATTTGGGCACAAGCTTTCGTGGGCTACTGCTCATTTCGTCAGGTGCAATGGAATAAAAATGAAATCAAAACAAGTTTTACACAACGGGATTAAACGTAACAAACAGACATATGTGACGTATTGAGATACAAAAATATCGGATAGAAAGAAAGAGGGATCCCTCTTCTAATAAAAATGCTTCTCCTTCGAATAAAATTGTTAACTTATCCGATTATAAACCTAGTCCATGTAAACTAGCAATTCTCGAAAAAGGTTTATCTTTTTGCCCATCAAAAAAAATAGACGAAATACAATTCTTTAGTGACATTGAGTCGTATTTCCGCCGTTTAAGACTTAAAGAATTTTTCTGCAACAACACTTCTCCCAACACTCCGACCAACTCTGCAGGCACGTTTAACAAAAATCAACCACAATCAAAATTGAATAACAGTAACTGGACCCCACCAAGTGACTATTTTGTTCAACCTCAAATTATTTTATTTAGATCTGTTAACACATCGTTGATGCCACCTAACAGCTGTAAAAAGATAAAAACTCTGGCACTAAAAATATATTATTGACCTAATAAAAAAGCAAACTGCAAACGCGGGTAATATCAGATGAACTGTGTTTTTTTCTCAAACATCAAATTTATCTGATTTTTATAAAAACAAAGACGTCATAACTATCGATATTTTTAAATCTTATTATCGCTTCTTGTAACTACTTTAACGAGGTCTTATTACTCGGATGACCTGAAGAGCCGAGCTGATGATAATATTATTTTCTTGGGTCACCCATATCCGAAAAATCCAAAGTGAAAAGTAAAAAATAAAAAAATTTTTAACATAAGTGTATGGTGTAAAAAATAAATAGGAAAAAATCAATACAAATATTGCGAACATGCATTAAAAGAAAAACGTTGAATATTGAAAGTAGTAAAAAATATGCGATAAGTGGAAAGCAAATTTCTGATAAGCCATGAATGACATGGAAGAAAACTGCAGCTTAGGACATGAAGACGCTAGAAATAATTAAGAGTTTAGCAATAGAGAAGTTTGAAAGCAGGACAGTCATTTTTGGTACGGACCGGAGGTGGTATCAAGACGTCGCGAGACACATTTTTCGAAGTCTCGGTCTCGTAACCCCAAAGTCTCGTCTCTTTCTCGGTCTCGGACCACTGTGTCTCGAATCCAGGTCGAGAGATTGCAGTGATGTGAGCAAAGCTGTCAGGTGTTCTAAATATGTCATGATTTTTAGTAAAAATGGATTGTTTGTACGTTTTTTTGCCATTTGGGCGTCATGGTCCTGTTTAAATTTGCCATAGACACACTAAAATTGAACCATGGTAATATTTGTCAAGGTTGCAGAGTTGAAAGATTTAAGATCCGACTCGGACTTCTAGAATTTCTAGGATTCCGACTCCGGCTCCAACTCCGACTCCCGACTCCGACTCACCAATAAGAGCAATAGCATTATGTAAAATACGATTTGCCTAAAATTAGGGTGGCAATATTTTTTAAATCATGAATCGGAACGTTCATTAACAGAAAAAATTCCGTCCTAATTGGAATCTGTCACGAGTTTCTTAATTTTCGTCCTAAAAAGTTGTGTTTTCTAAAAAAATTGGACATCAGAAGTCGGAATCGGATGAAATATTCCGCTCCGATTCTTTGTACTCTTAAGAGTCCGACTCCGATTCCTTCTTAAAACCTCCGACTTCTTCTTAAAGCCTCCGACTCTATGCGACTCCGACCACGACTCTGCAACCCTGGTCTTTGTGTATGACAATCAAAACGTCTGGAGACCGCATGAGGTGCTCGAGAAATTATAAATTTGTTCTTATTAACATTTAAACGTCTTGCATATCATATTTTTTAAAGCAAAATTTGGTATCTCAAAACGCGGCTAGATACGATGCTTTTATTTGTAACGGATATTGTTTTATAATACTATAATAAGTTACATGTGTAAGCATTATGCAATTGAAACGATTACGGTTTAAATGCTACTCGCTTGGTTCTGTTGTGTCCCTGTGGAAAGATACTTTACGGCTCTGTTTTTTGCTTTAAATTTCAGTTATATTACAAAATAAAAATTAAAAAATACATATCGAGCTATAGGAGAGATGACATTACAGAGTATCATATGTGGCATTGTGCATCACGCTAACCCAACCCTAACCCTGTAAGAATATTTTAACATACTCCATGCTTTTCGACGAAAGTGTAAAAGTGGATGCTCTGATCAAAACCATTGATCTCTCAATTTTTCATTAAGTCTGGTCAATGAAACCATAGCACCCAAAATCAAGTCTTGTTTTATTTTGAGGCGCGTAAAGCTCTATCGAAAGTTTCACATTCTGCATACCAATAGGGCTTACCGTTGTTTTGGTGACCGCGTGAAATAGTCTTTTTGACCGCTTTCTGATGGCGTTAAAAAAAGTCCTGGTAAGTCGCTTCCACATCAGGTGAATTCAGCAGCAACAAAGTCTTTTCAAATTTGTTTGTTAAAGCAATGTAATCACTCCACTTGACACTGCAAAAATTCTATCGTTTAACTGGCATGCCTAACACTGTTCAATTCAGTTCAGTTCAGTTTTCCTTTATTTCTGCTCCGCCACATAATAAAAATGCAACTATAATTATTTAATAATAAACATCATTAAGACTGCGGATTAGAAAAAGGAAAAAGCAACAAAACGAATGTACGTTGTAGCTTGTTAAGATAGTAATGAATTATTTATAGACGTTGTATTACAAGAAGCAAGGTTGCTTCACCTCAAAGCCAAACTTGGTCGTCGTCCTTGTCGTCGTTTGAAGGGCATCCACTCCAGGTCAGACACAAACAGGACTGGGGCCTAGGGTTTATCCTTTTACTACCCCAGACTGCTGCACTGCCTGGATCAGATAATGGCAGTGATGTCATTAAGCCAGCATCGAGTTTCGTCATCCAAAACCGTCAGACCTCGTGCTCCATGTGGTGCCCGATGTATAGGGCACGCTGTTAGTACATGGTCTGCGGTTTGCTTAGAGGCGCCACACTCGCAATTCGGTGAAGGAGCGAGACCCCATTTGTGCATGGACGAATGGAATCGCCCAACACCAGTCCGCAGGCGGTTGAGCTTAACCCAAGCTGCTCGGGGTAAGCCCATCCCAACAGGCCTGGCACCGGTCTCGGGCACAAAAGCACGGAGCCTGGAACCATTTCCACAGTACTCCGTTTTCCATTTGTGATTTGTCCATTCAGAAGCGCGGATGCCAAGTCTGGCAAGGTTGTCCAAGAGATTCCGCGCAGCTGGCATAAACGGACGTCCGGATCTTAGTCTCGCTTGGCAAGTATCTGAGGACCCACTTAAAAGACCATGCAAAATATGATCGGGGTCCAGAGATCCACGGTAAGCCAAGGAGAGTGTCGCTCCCGTTCGGCGAAGCTCAGCTGGCTGGATGCCTGAGAGTACAGGTAGCTGGTCCGTTGGAGTGGGACGCAGGCATCCAGTAACTATGCGCAAGGCGTCGTTCAAGACACTGTCAATGAGGCGAGTGTGAGCACTGCGACACCAGACTGGCGCACAGTACTCAGCTGTTGAGTAGATTAGAGATAAGGTGGCTATGCGTAGTGTTTTAGCACCAGCACCCCATCCCGAGCCCACAAGTCGCCTCAGCAGTGTGACATGCGAAGATAGTTTTTTGTGCAATGCCACTAAATGGTGACGAAACGTGGACGATCTGTCCAGTTTTACCCCAAGATAAGTATGGGTTGGACAGAACGGTATAAGTCTACCGTTGTTGTAGACCCTTAGCTCACGTTTGGCCTCTCGGTTATTTAAGTGAAAGGCTGCCGTCACCGTCTTAGTGTGACTGAGCTTTAACCTCCAACGTCTGGAGATACGCTAAGAGTGTAGACATGTCTTGGCTTAAGGTCCCCTCCAAGTCCTTCCAGTTTCCATAAGAGTGCAACAATGCTAGATCATCAGCATAAGCAAACTTTCTGGAAATCATGGAAGGAAGATCGTACGTATAGATGTTAAATAGGAGGGGAGCCAAGACCGATCCCGCCGTTTTTAAGACGGCGTAGCCTGATTTGCTTGCTGTCACCGGTGGTAAGGGTGAAACTTCGATTTCGGACAAGCTCCATGATCATTTTGACCATGTGCTTATCCGGAAGTAATCTCAGCAGCTTGCAGGTAAGGCCACGGTGCCAGACAGTGTCATAAGCAGCTGTCAGATCGATAAATACGGCACTGGCCTTCTTTTTAGCCTCGAAAGAATCCTCGATGTTCTGGGTTAGCAGAACAACTTGATCTACGGTTGACTTCCCGCGTCGGAACCCAGCCTGCTCTTTAGGGAGCAGTGGATCGATTAATGGTTCAACGCGGGCGTAGATAAGCCTCTCGAGGATCTTGTTTGGGACACAGAGCAGAGATATCGGTCGATAACTCTTTGGGTCCCCCACGGGCTTTCCTGGTTTTAGGATCGCGACTACAAGCGCTCTTCTCCAGATCTTGGGAATTTTGAGTCGGCACAAACAGGAAGAAAGGAAGTCACGAACTTGTAATGGAAGCCAAACTTGGTAATGGAAGCCTAATAAGCGAAGGTCAATGTTTAACTTGGAAAAATTTCTTGTGATTTATGGTGAAGATTTTTGATGTGGAAGGAGTTTATATATTTTTGTACTAATTGTTTAAACCAAGGTTGTGGAGTCAGAGAAATTATTTTTTAACTCCACCAATTTAAAGTTTTCCAATTCCGACTCCACTAGATCTAATAATACAACTCTAATTTTAGCACATGTAAAAAAAGGAGTCCAACTCCATCCTATGGCACCCCAACTCAACAATATAGTTGTTAGCAGTGTTGAGGAGTCGAAGTCCCCGGAGTCACATGTTTTAGGTCATTGTTGGAGTACTTGGATTTGATGAACTCGGAGTCGCAAATAAGAGTCGGTTTTTTAGATTCGGTGAAGTTGGGAATGGGATTCCTTATTGCATTTGGAGACTTCGATTTATGCTAATTATTTGACATTTTTACATTTTATCTTTACATTTTTCCACTTCACTCGCAGGAATGCAACAGAGGCGCTGTACACAGGCAAGCAATTAAGCAGTTATCCGACCTGCTTCCGAAGATGCCAAGATATTGCTATCCGATAGAAATTTTTTAGTTCATAGAAATATGACTGAAATTTAGAACTGCTTGCCAAGACCGACAAGCAGATAAAGTGCCATAAAAGTGTCTTTTCTTAGGAAACAACTGAATGGCTCGAGTAGGTTTTTAAACAATAACACGTCGATCACAATACGTCGTTTTAACGCGCTTTAAGCACTCAACAATTAGGCTTCCATGGTTATAAAATCGGAATCGCTGGAGTCCCACGTTTAGGGATGAAGTCGGAGTCGTTTTCAGATGTCCTAGAGTCAAGGTTTGAATCGTAAACTTTTAAAGAGCTGGAGTCAGAGTCAGAAAATTTTTTTTATATATACGGAAAACGAAACAAATTTTTTCGACTCCAACACTCTGGAGTCACATTTTGCTACCAGAGAGGATCCAGCAAACAAGAAGCGACACCCCCTCAAATAAAAATAGCTTTTAGTTTGCAGAGTTAACTTTTTATAATATTTTTTCTTGTCTGCAATTAAGTAAGCAAGCAATTAAGAGTAGATTAAAATTAAAAATTTTTTATTCTTACTCTGGTTACACTCAACCGCTGACCAAAACACTTTTTTGTTGTTAAGTTAATTTATATTATAAGTATTGTAAATGATAAAAGATTACAAGCGGTAGCTTCAGACAAGTGCCCACAATTCATAAAGAGTCTTGACATTTTAGGGAGGGCTAAATTCAAATGAAGACTTTGTTTTTATTAGTCACTTGGCTTTCAAAATCGATAAGCAATTAAGCACATTTGGACGCATTTTTTCCAATAAAAATCTTTTTTTAATCTTTAGTTGAATTTTCCCAAAGAACTCCCGAATCGAAACTTACGTTTAATTTTGCAAATAAAAAGCCAAATCTGACCTTCAACATAAAGCCAAAATCGTTTTTAGTTTGCACTTCAAATTAAAGTCCAAAAGGCGACATATTTAAGTACTCGCCGTATTTTTGCTTGCTTATTTTTGAATCATTCAGATGATAAATATGACTATAGCTTCCAACAATTAACCAAAAATTGGAGTTGGAGTAACCAAAAAAAAATTTATGAATCCCATACCAGTTTCAGAACATCTAAAAAAGCGACTTCGGCTTCAGCATATTTAAAGAAATACTTCGGTTCCGACCAAAAACATGCGACTCCGAGTTCCGACTCCTGAGTCCACAACCCTGGCTTAGACCATAACAACTTATGTAAAGTCTCGTGTCGCATCTCGGTCTCGATACTCCAAAGTTTCGTCTCGAAGCATTGTGTTTCGACTCCACCTCTGGCACGGACCCCGATTTATAAAAAAGACTTTAAACGAAAATGATGATTATCTTGTTGCACATTTAATTTAAAGCTTAGGTTCTTAAAACGGGAGGCGTGAAAGATTTTTCAGGGGGCGCAAGCAACTGGGTGGAAACTGAATTGATAGCTGCCATGACAATTTTTAGCTTACACTTCCAATTCAGGACAAAATTGGAGTTTGGACGGTGTTGGAAGATAATTAAGACTTTTTTTAGTCTTTACCTTAGTTTAGAATGAAATTGGAGATTTTGGACGGTGATGGAAAGTGAAGATTTTTTTTTTTACTTCACCTTCAGGACGAAATTATGATTAAAAGGTTTGGATTATATTTTTGGTTTGTGTCAACAAGGGGGCGCGACTTTTGCTTGCATAAAAAATGGTGGAGTTTTGTTTTCATAAAAAAGGGGCATGCGTTTTGTTTGCATGAAAAAAGGGGCACGTCTAAAAAAGCTTAAAAAACATCGATTAAAAAGTTAGAAGTAAATTACATTATTTTATCTAAATTTGCTTATTACAATATTATTGCAAGGGAGATCCACAAAAGTAGGCTATTTGAACAATAGATAATAATAACGTCTATGTGCATTTCTAATCCAGCACCAAAGGTGCCATAATGCTGAAAACTTACTCCAGAAGAATGCTGAAGCATTAGAAAAGTGATTCAACAAGCCACGCAGATCAAACAAAGTTAAATCAATGATAAATTGTATTTGCTGCTTGATAGACGACGGTTTTCACAACACAAGATCTAGAAAAATGCGGTAACTCAAAGGAACAAAAAAATTATTTGGGTCCGAGCATGTCTTCGGGTTTGACCCATTCGTTAAATTGTTGTTCGGTTAAAAGTCCGAGCTTTAGGGCAGATTCTTTCAGCGTGGTTCCTTCTTTATGAGCGGTTTTCGCTATTTTCGCGGCAGCGTCGTAACTAAACGTAAGACGTAGTCAATTATTTGGTTTGGTTTTTCACAACATGCTAAGGCTTATATCTATTTGAATTGGTAACTGTTGAATAACCTGTTCTAAGGATGTTTATGACGTTTGTCAATGAGCCGACCCACGTCCGGGTATGAGGAACTTTTATTTTTCAGGAAAAATCAAACTTTAATTTTTCTTAAATTTCTTCACCAACGTGTCGGGTGTGTTTCCAGCGAATAAGTCAGGCTATTCCGAATACAAATCTATTTACTCGTAACGAGACAAACATAATGCAAAAATAAATGGCTAAAAAACTATTAGGTCGCTGAATTTGAATCGGTGAAAAAGAGTAAATCCTTTCTATCGATGAATATAAAATTAAAATTTCAAGCAAGTTGAAACGTCATACCCAATATGAGGATTTAAAGCGGTGACAAGCATAAGCGATTCTTGAAGTAGATTGGAAATTCTTTCTCGATTAGCAACGATTCCATTGACGCAGTTCTTTGTGAACGAGACGCAAGCATCGCCGATTAGACGAGAAGATCTGAAGACAAAAAAATGACGACAACTCAGCTCTCAGCTCCATAATGAAGTCTTTACAAGATGCGAAAAACACAATTTGAGTCTTGCTAAACTAAACAATTTTATTTAGTTACTATAATTTCATTGTGGAAAAAGGTTCATTACTGTATTTTTGGTAGCACACAATAAGCGAAACATTGAACTTAGCCACAGAAAGTTTCGGTAAAATACAAAACCATATGTGGAGGTGTTATGAGCGGTTTTCTCTCATTGGTTAGCTAATTAGTCAATTTAATTTAGATTAAAAAACGCATTTTTGGCAATAATCAGCTTATAACAAAAATAAAAGCCACTTTGAACAAATCCAAACATAAATTTGGTAAAAAGATTTAAAAGGGTAACTAAACATACTAAGCCATTAACTTCACAGCTACAACCAAATATATCTCAACTATAACAGTAGAAATCTTAAAATGATAATCAAAAAATATGGAAACTAGAATTTTTGTCTGAATTTTTTAGGATAATAAAAAAGCGCAAAAAAAAGGTTTTGCTTTTGTCCTTTTTTTTGTTTGATAGAAAATATACAAAAAGCTAGTTATCAAAGTTATTAAAAAATAATCATGTGAATACTTTTAAAATCGAAACCAAAAATCGATATGAAACCACCTCAGTACGTTCGAAACCATCAAAGGTTTAAAGACGTTGAGTTCAAAATGACCGTTTGACCCCCCGACAGTGACCGCGACGTGATTTCCCATCACTTGTGCGCAGACCATCGTAATCGCTTCGCATTGCGTCGGATTGACCTTGCCTGCGGTCAACTCGATTAAATTAACAGAGATTTGCGATTTAGCGTTTGCTTATTAACACTTAACCACGTGATTGGTAATTAGGATTTATTTCGGATCTACCTGGCATGATGCTGCTTCCGGGCTCGTTCTCCGGAAGAGAAATTTCACCCAGTCCACACCGGGGACCGGAAGCGAGGAACCTAAACCGACGGAGCATTGTTTTTTGTTTAGGAACGCTTGAGGTACCGCAAATCATCCTACCTAATATCGTTAGCTATCTTCATCAAGGAACACGCGGCCGTATTGAGAGATCCGCTCACTTCGACCAGCGCATCGTGCGCCGCGAGAGCTTCGAATTTGTTAGGCGCCGTTACGAAGGGAAGACCTGAGTTAAAGAATTTTTTGGGTTATTCTTATTCGAACTATATCGGACGTGACTGTTTCAGGAAAACAAATACCAGTTTTATTACTTGTTACCGCGGTTCAAAATGCTCAAAATCGAACAAGAGACAGAGAATTAGTTTCTTCTACGTAAATTGCGAAACTTAATTTCTGTTGTCACAAAACTGCATCGTAGTTCAAATAATCTCGAGCTTGATCTGAACAACAACTCAAACAAACTTTTTAAACTTGTGCAAAAAAGTCAGAATTTTACGTCAGACACAGACGGGGAGATGATAATTTTTGATCTGGTCATTAATAAATATTATAAGCAATAAACATTTATTTCATGCTCAGTAATAAATACCAATAATGCCAGGTATAATTTGTATTGCATAACAAGTTGTTACTGATGCTTAATTGCTTAAACATTTTAATTGTGTTAAATTGCACAGTATTAAATGTTTCTGTATATGCATATTTCTGGAATATTTGCGAGATACTTTTTCCTGCTTAATAAAACCTACCTTTATTTAAAGCAGGCCGAATATTTACTTAACAACTGGTTTCTTTTTCTATCTTTAAATTTCCGGTCTGTCTACTTCGATCAGCTGCAGAACCTCCAAATATCTGTGCAGCTTTTAAATATTCTAAGAAACGCTTAAAAATTTTATAATTTTTAATTTTTTTCAATTTTTTTTTTGTGAAATTTAATTTTTGTTGAATTTTTTAAAAGATCTTTTTTTAATTTTTGAATTGGCAGCTTCTTGAGCTGTCTAAAATTCAGCTCAAAAATTTCACGCAAAGTGACGCAAAATGATGCATTCCATTGACGCTTTATATGGAATTTTATATGTACGTTTGAGCTGCAATAAACGCAGCTCACTCGATCTATCATAGACGTAACAAGTACAACGCTTCGCTTTCTTTGGCATAAAGCTTTTTAGTTAAAATGCTTAGTTAGTAATAAACTTTAATATCCTTCAAATTAACCCATTTTTTGTTTTACAGACGGCAGATTCAGGGGAGGTGAAAGTGTGGGGCCAGGGGAATATCGCATTGGAAATTTGCAAGATAGAAGCATTGTGTTCGATTTATCTCTACAATTATATAATTTTGACCAAAATCTGATCAAACAAAGTTTGAAAATATCGATTTAAACAAGGGGTCACCTAACTTTTTTCGAAAAGAGCCACCTGATATAACAGTAACTTAGCGAGTACAAAATTTAGAAAAAAGATACTTTTTTGTTAAAAAGGCATTCTCAACAAACCTAATTAGTGAATTGAAGAAAAATTCTCTCTAAAAAATTGGTGAAGACCAAAAAAAGATTTTCAATTGAGTTTGAGCTAAAAGTGTAAATTTTTATACTGCAAAATTAAGGCCGAAAAATAGAAAAAGTCTTCATTTGCAAAAGATAAGTTTCGCTTTTTCGAGTAAATCAAAAATATTTGCGCGTTAAGTAAATGAAACGCCGCGACCGAAATGTGAAGACCTTTATTTGATCATTTTTTTTGGTCTTCACCAAGTTTTTTAATAAAAATTTTCTCCATTATAACTACGGTTAAAATTTGCGTTTGTTAAAGGCGTCTTTTCGATTTCCGGCGACATTGATTGCAGCAACTCTTCGTTTTTTACTTGCCAACCGCTACTGGCAAACAATATCTAACTTTCTAATACAGGGGTGAGCAAACTTTTTAGCTCGCGGGCCGCATTTAGATTTTGAATTTGTTCGCGGGCCGCACTATAGTGATCTCTAAAAGTTTTTACTTTGATTCTGACTCGGATTTTTAAATTTTTGAGCTGAAAATAAAATGATCTTTTAAAAATAAAGATTTTTACTTTGATTCTGCATCCGACTTCTGGGTTTTTAAAGTCCAAAATGAAGTGACTTCTAAAAAAAGGTCTTCACTTTGATTCTGCCTCGGATTTCTTGGTTTTCTAAAAATCAGTCATCGCTAAAAGCAACGACCAAAAATTTGGTTGAAGACAAAAAACAATTAATAACTTTTTTAAAGTATTTGTTTAAAGCCTTCGCGGGCCGCACAAAAGGTCGTTGCAGGCCGCATGCGTTTTGCTGTAGTTTGCCCACCCCGGTTCTAATAAATGACAATAAAACAAGAGTAAAACACTCGAATTAATGACAGTAAAACAAAGGAATTGATTGCTACCCGTAATCTTAGAGACGCTTTGGGCGACTTTTTCGGCAAAACCCACTTTTGTATTCAAGCCGGTTCCGACAGCCGTGCCGCCGGCGGCCAATTCGTAAATGCGCGGGAGAGTGTTTTCGATTCGGGTGATGCTGTTTTCCAATTGCTGCACGTATCCCGAGAACTCCTGCCCCAATGTTAACGGGGTTGCGTCCTGGAATATGGTGGAAAACGAAATCAATTAAAGACGAAATTGTTTCTTTGAAAAAGAAACAATAAATATTATTAAATTTTCAAATGTGTATATATTTGAAATCTTTGCACAGTTAACACATACGCATTCAAGAAACCACGGTGTGCAGTTAAAAACGCGTGTAAAAAATCACCCCTCTAGCTACCTCACCTGAGTGTGCGTTCTTCCAATTTTAACAATGTCATTGAATTCGGTGGCCTTGGCTTGTATGCTGCTTTTAAGTGTACGCAACCCAGGAAGTAAAGTCTGATGGATCGATCGAGCGACAGCGATATGCATGGCGGTAGGATATGTGTCGTTCGAACTCTGTTTTACAAAGAAGATTGCGTCGTGTTTTAATAAGATAATATTGAAAAGGCATATACAGTATTAATCACACAATGCACTAATGGGAATTTTTTTTAACTAATGGGACTAACGGGAATTGAACACTAATGGGAATTTGCTTGGAATTTTTTTTAGTTTATTTTTGTCGAAATTAGGATTATTAAAGCACCAATGACGTGGCACAATTCATTGTCGGAGTTGTTAGCTTGAGCAAATAACTCCGCATGGTCACTTTATACGAGCGATAACGTACAGTTATAGTGCTAGTACATTTTTTACCTCATAAGGGTAATTTAGTTGCAGTTCAGGTAAATACAACTGCTCCTTCTTACAATATTGGATAAATTATATAATGGATATAAACAAGATTGGCTGGTTAAAAGTGGGTGAATTAACAAAATATAAAGCTTTTTTTTGAATAATTTCTATTATTGCATACCCATGATACTATTAATTAAATCACGGCAGGAAAAAAAGAAAGCCTCAAATCTTCTCCAATTAGTTTTTCACCCTACACTCTATGGGCTAGATAAAGCCAATATTGTATGGTATAGTTCTATATCCTCAATAGTTGCCTTCACTCCCAATTAATAAGTCCTACACATACATTTTTCTTTACTATAGTAAAGGAAAATTTACAGTTCGTTATAATTATGTGTAGTTGTACGCGATTTTTTTTCACCCGTCTTATCGTTGTTTTTACTGTTTAGATTGTTCAGTGTACTATACAAAAGGTTTTGCTTTGATTCGTGCAAAAGATTTTTGTACATATTACGACTAATAAAAAAATAAAACTTATATATTCATTGCTTGTCAAGCAAAATAGGTTATAGAACTGTGAAAGCAAAATTTCAGTCTTTTTTTCACGAGTATATTGTAGCTTATCAGTTGTTTTGTTGAAAATTACCAATGACAACTTTACTCAAAATAAAAATAACTGTAAACTTCCTTTACGTAATTAACAAGACCTAGAACAAAACCAATTCATATCAGGCCATTTTGCTAATACCTCGTACAAGTAAAACTTATAAAACTACACAAAGCCAAATAGAAAAGTTTTAAAAAATTAGCCGCAAATTATTCATAGGAAATGTACCAAACTTTCCTTTGACTGCATTGGGACAGTCTCGGCAAGACTTGACAGGATAAGATGTGAACTCCTAGAACTTAATTGCCTATGCTGCCTTGGTTCATTGCATAGATGGGCACTGCGAAGTTTCACTGTACTTTTAAAATGACCAAATCAAGTAGAACTCGACAGAAATTGTTATGTCACCATAATAAACATGATTTGAAAATAGTTTTAAAAAGATGAGATTTTTTAAATGAAAATTAATGTTACCTTAATACAAATAATTTTGAAATAAAAAATTTTTAATATTTTTCTTCTATTTTTACTTGATTAATCTCAATTAAACTTCGCAATAGTCATTGAAAACTTTACTCAAAAAATAGAAGTAGAAAAACTTTGATCAAGTTTATGATCCAAGGAAACTTTTTAACCAATTAAAATAAAATAAGAATTTTAACTTTTAGTACCTGGCTTTTATTCACATGATCATTTGGATGAACAGGAGACTTGCTTCCTAATTTTCCACCAAGTATCTCAATTGCTCTATTTGCTAAAACTTCATTGATATTCATATTTGATTGTGTTCCACTTCCAGTTTGCCATATAACTAAGGGAAAATGATCGTCTAAGGACCCACTAATAACCTACAGCAGCAAAAAAAAAATCAAAAAGTACATTTTTAAATAATTAAAATAATCTTGAATTGGATTCCCATTTATAAAGACTTCTAAAAAAGTTTTCTATGCAGATGACTTGGTGCTTTTTAAGATAGTTTAGAAGAGGTAGAGAAAATGTCTTAGAGACGGAGAAAGTTATAGAAAAAATTTTTTTGTCCTGTGCCAAAGCATGCTTGCCTGATCTGTGAAAATGCGTTAGATTTAATTTCATTTAACACAAAAAACATAAAAACTCAGTACACAAGAAATGCTCAGAAAATAGGACGCTTCCAAAAAAACTTTTGTGCAACCCAAGCCACTCAAACCAAGTCAATAGAAATTTCCTAAAAGTGTAAACATTGCAAGTGATCTGATAGTAAAAAGTTAGATGTTTTATATGTCGGGGATGTTTTGTACACAAAAAATGGAGCAAGATTATGAGCTAGATGGAAGATATTTAAGGATTTTGTAGATTTGTGTGCTATACAAGAAAGGTTAGTTGATAAGAGGCTTTGAACCAGAGAGCTAAACAAACAGTAAAGGTAAATGATATTAATTAATAGTTGACTTAAATGAAAATGCTTTAAACAATATGTAAAAAAACTCTGCAAGAATAAGTGGTATTTATTTAACATTAGAATTTTTAAAAACTTAAAAATAGAGGTAGTTCAGGAACATTGAAGGATGAGCAACAAAAATCTTTAATGATGGCAGTGAAAATTATTGCAAGATTAAAAAAAAGCAGTGATTTGTAGATCATAGAGAAGAAATGACAAGAAAAAGAGTGCAACAAAAAGAGACAGGAAAGCAAAGGTGGAGGTGTGGCTGTGAATAACAGCTAGCACAGACAAAACACATCATATTCTGTCAATTACTTGGGAGCCAAAATTTAATAATAATCATTAAAAGTTATTTTCTATTTTTCAAAAAATGCTCATTACTAAATGATATACCAGTACCCCAACTTTGGCAACAGACATACACTTTTAAATAAAAACCTAAAAAATAACATCAAGTAAGTATGATTTATAATTAATATAAAAAGTTTCTAGCTTATTTCACAGACAATAGCCTATTCAGTCCAAACAATCAACTACGTATATGTATAAAAAATTTTAAACAGTGCTTTGTTACAATTTAAATGTAACAAAAATATTTTGATAATATCATTGTAACAACTACCTCATCAGCAGCAGTTTGAATCGCTTCTGCTAAGTCTTTTGGTAAACCAAATTCCATGTTTACTTCAGCAGCAGCTTTTTTCAAAATAGCAAAAGCATGGATAACTTCAATCTGCATTAAAAGAACTGCAATAACAAATTTTACTGTACTAAAAATCAAATTCCAAGAAAAACAACGCTATCAATAGTTTACAAATTCTAGATATAATATAGATTAATTGCAACTTAGTTACTGGCATTCTTTCAGATGGTCCTCCAATTTTGAAGTTCATAAGAGAGCGTGCAGTATTAGCACCATAATATTTATCATTGGGTACTTCTAAATCACCAAAACTGTCACTTTCAATTCGAAATCTTCCATTACTCTTCAAAAACAAAAATAACATATTTTTTAAAAGCATTGTATAAAATTAGAAAAATAACAAAAATTTTTGTTGCTTTAATTCCAAAATTTAATAAAATAAATCTTAAACTGCAAGCATTAAAAATTTTTTTAATTAGTTTTAATATCTTTTTAAATATTACAGCCAAAATTCTTATAAAATTAACTTTCATGAAATTACATCAAAATTGTACAGGTGTGAAAGCAAATTTTTTAAAATATGGGCTTATGCAAGTCTTTAAAGAAATTTACAAAGACTTGTAATAACCTATACAAAGCATTTAAAAAACCACATTTCTTTAAACTAAATGTTAATAAAATAAAGTTTTGAATATATATGAAATCAAACACTTACCATTGTTCTAACAGTACTAGAACTATTTGTATTAGAAATCAGAAATGAACAGCTGCTTTTTAGTGAAATCAGAAAAGTATTTCTTAATCCACTACTAGAAACTGGAAGTTTAGCAAAACGTGATAAACAACGAAAACTTAGCATTCTATTGATTTAAGGTTTGACACTATTCCTTTGAACACATTGCAAATAGATTTTAGAGAACCAACCCTAGTATTAAATTTTTGACTAATGAAATTTCAAAGATTTACTTTACTAATTTCCAGCAGGGATATCTAGAACTTCTTGTTCTAGATGCCCTGGTTAATGCTTTCAAGTAACAAACTGCTATAGTGAAAGAGGTTAAATATTAACATTACAATAACCTTCTCATATTCAAGAAAATGGCTGGTACGTTAGACTTGAGCAACATCAAGTAATGGCTTTATTTTATTACTCGCTTTGGTGATGCCAAGATAGGGTTATCCAGCTTTAAAACTTTTAATTTAGATTATACTTTTTATATAAGTGTAAATAAAAACTCTTCATCAAGAAAACTTAATGAGAAAAATAAGTTAAGTCAAAACCATAATAATACCAGTCGCTATGTCAACTACAAAACAGAGCTTTTAATACTTTCAGCCACCCAATTAACATTGTTAAAAATAACACTAATAAATCAATGAATACAGCAAAACGTAAGAATTTTACTTTTTATGAATTTTAACAATAAAAACAGAAGTTCATTACAAATCGGTATGGCTTGTTTAACGCCAACGCTTATGTATGAGATTAAACTGATCTTAGTTAACTAGCTTCAATTAAAAATTGTTTCCTTTACTGCAAAACTCTGTAGAAAAATAATACACGCGATATTCTCGAGTTCAAAATTGAACGTTTTTATATGCACCGACATACATACCGGTAAAAACAAATTTGTAGAGTATGACCATAGATATCCTATATAAGTCCTAGATTGCGCATTCCCGTAGAAAAGCTGTTCTAAAATTGAAGCCAATTGAACATATCGTAAGACTCCGGTATGACCTAAGAAAATTCAGGAATGAAAATGGGATTTGCCTTTTAACAATTGGGATTAAATGGAGTTTAGAACTACGATTTCATAAAACAGTGGGTTGATAAAAAAAACTCTGGGAAGCTAAAACTACGCAGCTTGCCAAATGACATTATGATGACATGAAGCTAAAAAAATGTTTTTGCAGCATAAGTTGAATAAAAAAAATTAATTTTTTAAATCTTAGACAGTGCTTCTCAACTTTTCATGGTATCTGGCTCCTTTCCAGAGACTCTCAACACCCGTGGCTCCCACCTTATTAATAAAAAACCTAGCTTTGTTTTTAACGTACCTAAATCTATTGATTTGTTCACCTGTTTCATAATAATAAAAAACAAGCTAAATAATGCAAACAATGTCGAAGAATCAATGCAATCAAAGCCAAAAAATTATTTCAAATTAATGCAGTCAGTTGAAAGCTTGTCTTGGAATTCTTCTAAGAAAAGGTCTTCAATGTTTAAATTCGTCGGGGACTCAGCAAGGAAAAGTGGGCAGCGTGATCAAACGGTTAAGAGCGCCGTGATTGGTCTTGGTTTAAAATCTACTTTGTCGTTCTGCTGTGTCCTCGGGAAAAAAAATTTACAGCAATTTCTCCTGCTTGGCTGTATTGGCAAGCAGTTCTAAATTTTAATCATATCTCTTTAAAAAATCATAAAAAAAAATTCAACGGACTCCAACATCTTGGCTCTCCGAAAGCAGGTTCGGTTAGTTTACCCTAGTAAAGCCAGTGATGGCCTCACAAAGGGGGCTGGTGCAAGAAAAAAAGGTGGGGTGACTTCTAGTGTGTGAATTTTTTTTCATCCCAAAAAAATAGTAATCTATAAAAAAAGTCATCACCATCATTGTCCAAAATCTCCATCAGTCATCAATCAATGTCCAAAATCTCCATTTCCGTCCCAAAACCGTTGTGATCTCTAAAAATAAATATATAAAAAAGATCATATCACTGTCAATCGAGTACATAAACCCTACTTTCGTCCTAAAATTAAGGTCCAGATAGGGAGCCACCGTCATGGTGGTGCTATAAAAAAATAGAGTAATATATTTTGTTTGGGAGGGGAAACTTTTTGACATTTATTAGGGGGCCAAATGTGGCCGCATCCGTACTAAAGCCATCATTGTGTATAGCACCTCCGACGCTTCCTGCGAGTCGGGAGCATGACGATGAAATAAAATGTCGCTCGGGACAGCGAGGCATATTTCAGTACCTGCCGGGGGCAGGGGCGCAAAAGCCCCCTCCCAAGTCTAAAAAATTGGGACAAAATCAGAATTTTTGGGAAGCGACAAGGAAATATGGCAAAACTATATAGTGAGTTATTTTTGGGCAGCGATACAAAAAATTCGGAAAGAATCAGACATTTTAGGTGAGTCGCGTGAACGAGATCTAAGATGACGATAACAAGTCGCGTAAACGAGATCTAAGGTGTAAATTTTTTTTTAGATATCACTCTGATTTTGGATAAAAATTTGGGTAATAAGAGACAACTAATCGAAAACCCTTTTTTTGTTATTCAAGTTTTTTTATGTTTTTTTTGGTTGTTCATGTTTTTTTGTCTTCACTTTAAATTTTTTCTCAAATCTATAAAGTACTACACAATCCTGAATCTGGAAAAACTCCATCATCCCCCCAATTTTTTTCGGCTGGTACGCTTATGCAATAAGGTCCAGATAATCAAAATAGATTATAGCCTAGGACAGCAAACTTAGTAGCCTAATCATCTGCAACACGTAGCTAGTAACCTAATAGACCTACAGTGCACTAGGCTAATATAGTTTAACATCCAAATCATTTTTTACAATATTGTGCTTAGACATAGGCATCCACATATTTATTGCTTTTTGTTGTTAAATAATTGCAGGGGTTTGTATCAGGGCTGTGAAGCTGGAGCTGGAGCCGGACTTAAAATAAATTTTAAGGTTAAGAGCTGGAGCTGGAGCCAGTTATTTTAAAAATACCGGAGCAGAGTTTGAGCCAGTTATTTTAAAAGTACTGAAATAGAAAATACCCTTGGCTTTTGTTACTTTGAACTCACCGTATTATTTTTCTAAATTTTGTCTATATTGTATCAAACCAACTTAAGTACATTTCAAAAGATCTGAAACGAACTTGCAGCTGGAGTCAGCCATTTAGAATGCCGGAGCGGAGATGAGAGCCGGAGCTAAAAGAAAATTTAGAATTAGCAGCTGAATCAGGTCTTTTTATAAATTCCGCAGCGGAGCTGAAGCTGGAGCGAGTCATTTTGAAAATGCCCGAGCGAAAGAGAATCTGGAGCTATAGTTATTTTTAAAATATTGGAGCCATAAATTATTGCTAGTTTTGCACCCTTAATTTGTAGCCTATTATTCCAGCTTACCGGAGGACTTTTTCACTTAATTGCACAGTCCCCTCTGTTGTGTCGGAGTAGGACAGTGGGGTTTATGGATTAAAAAGGTAAAATGTTTTAAAGAAATCTGTTGCTAACTAGTTTGTGTAGAAAGCAAAAAATCCAGTTGATCTGAATTTAGGTAAACAAGGTCTTACAGCAGTAAACTGCAGAAAACTAAATAAAACTCTAAGCTTGGTTTTGAAATACACGGCAGTTGAGTAACCTAGCAAAAGCCTCTGCCCCGAGGCCCCCTAAGGAGGGACAATATTTTAGCAAAAATATTTTTAGCTGAAATCATTTACAAAATCAGACTCTTTAAATTTTTTATGGTTGTGCTTAAACTCAAAATGCATTTTCTTTTTTCAGATTGCAAAATATTTTTATTTACATATTTAAAACAATTATTTTGAAGTTCAAAATGTTGCATTGTTTCAGATTTTTTTCAAATCAAAATTTAGAAAAGACAGTATAGCCGAACACAGTTTTTATATTGAGATGTAGGATATGAAATAATATCTTAAATAAAAGAAAAATATGCTATTAATGCAACTGTGCAAACATAGAACAATCGATCTTGGTCTATTTAAACAAACAAGTTTCTAAGAACTATGCTGATTTGTATCTTAAATCAATTATAAAAAAAAGAGGTGCAAAATCGTACTTGAATTCGATGTTGCTCAATTCAAAACGATCCAAATCAGTGCGCAAAAACAATTAACCCCAGAGAACCCACTGTGACATATGTGTAACATAAACTTTAAACGTTTTTAACTCTTAAAATTTTAATTTTTTGGAACGAAAACAATTGGCAACACCTAATGTGATCCATATGCAATAATTCTAAACTGATTTTTATTGGTTTTTAAAAGTCATATGACAACAGTTTTCTTTTAAAAATTGTTGGCTTCATGCTTTCGGCTACAGCGGAAATTATCAAATTCGTAGCTGAAAGCATGAAATTTTCAAACCTTTTAAATTGTGTTATTTTACTTTCTTTGTTTGATCAGAGTCTGTAGCAGTTGTCAATATTCCTAAAAAATACTTTTTTTTTGTTATCTTGTTTTACTGTGTCAAATAAAGTTAAAAAATTTTTACGATTTTGCCGCTAAAGCATACAGAAAAGCCCAGTGTGACATATATGTCACATCCCCAAAAACAACTAAAATAAGCCCCAACACAATTTTTAAAATAAGTTCTAAAATATAGAAGGTAAAAATTACCCAATTAGGTGAAAATTATTTTTTTTCTACAATTGCTTAATAGCGTGGGTTTTCTGGGGTTAAGATTTACTGTGAAGATCTTTTTTTTAGTCTTCAAAAGCTTATTTTGAGAAAAACCAATCCTTTTAGTTCCATTTACATTTAAAAAACCAAATGAAGACAAAAAAAATATCTTAGTGACATCGCCACGGAATAATACGGAATCATGATTTGGCAATTGTCAAAAAAATTCAAGCAAAAATGTTTCATTTCCCCAAAATCTTTTGGTCTAGTAAGGCTGTGCTGTTTATTGTTCAACAAGGATTGTTTTTAAAAATATTACTGGAGGAAAAATATATTTAGGCTAAATACTCACTTCAATTGGGCTAAAGGCAAAAGGTGATCTTTTTCCCAAAATAGCTTTATAAATAAAAGTCTCTCAGAAATCTCTTGCACCAAAAAGCGAACAGTAGCTGCTGCACAAACCTTCAATTCTTAAGGCGCGTTTACAGCCGTTTACAGTACTTTTTTTCTTTCAGCGCGATCTTGGTTTGTTTTATTGACGCTCAAATCCACTCATTTTTTCATGATTTTTTCATGAAAATATGAGTGGATTTGAGCGTCAATAAAACAAACCAAGATCGCGCTGAAAGAAAAAAGTAGTGTAAACGGCTGTAAACGCGCTTTTAACCATAAGTTTCACTATACCAATTCAAATCACAAAGTTAGCCTAATATAAGTTGGCAAATCATGGGTAGTACCGGTAGTTAAAAATATCCAATTGGATATTCGCGTCCTGCTTCAAATTTGTGAACACTTCTCTAATCTAAATGATTTATAAATTAAACTAAGTCTAATTTTTTATGCTTTTATTGCAATTTAGATTCACTCTTGGGCGTCACAAAATCAGTAATTTTTTTTAAGAACTTTTAATCTTCACCTGTCTATACGCTTTTTTTAATTCTTTGAACCTAGATTTTTAAAATTAAGTTTTCAGTCTAGAGACCCGTAGTCATTAAGTTTGATAGCGCTCGTACATACATTGGCTATTTCTCGAAACTTTATCATCAACAGTGAATAAACATGGTTTTCATTTAACGTCAGATAAAATAAAACATTTTCTGAGTGGCAACTAACTGATCACTGACCAAATTATTAAAAAATTAAAAACTTTGGTTAGTCAATGAAAAAAAAATAAAATATTTCCATAAAGTGAAAGATACCTTTGGAATTGTTTAGTAAACGATAAATTCTAATCAAACATATTTTAATTGAAACGCAGAGATAGGCCATATAGGCTAATTCAAAATTGAAAAACAAACGATTTGGCTTCTTTGTTGTGAGTTTTATCGAATTTGTAGGACTCTAAGATATCTTGGTCGTTGTTTCTTCCTTCAAATAAAATAATTTTATTGTTTTGGTTGAGAAGAAAAAATTTCGATAAACTTAAAATAGTTAAATTAAAAGATATTTTCAAATTTTTAATTCTCGATACCAAAAAAGGATATAGTTGATTCGAAAAATTTTTTAACTTCGTGAGAACAACTTTAAACTTGATTGTGACCGTAAAGGAGAAGACTTTTTTAGAAAAGAGATAAATTTTGCTTAAAATGTTGCAATAAAAATTTGAAAACAAAACTCTGCGGTCAAAGTCAAAATACGAAAATAGAAATTCAAACAAAACATCTAGTCTAGATAATTTTACCGCACAATAATTTTTTGAAAAAGATTGAGTGACCCTCGAGTAAATATTTGTAAAACAGTTCCGCCCAAAAATGCAGGTTCGATTGAAGGGATGATTTTTTTTGGTCTTCTCTTAGTTTTCGACGGAACATATTTGAATTCAATACGCTGGCAACTACAGTAAAAATAGGTTCTCCTATTCATGTAAAAACCAAAAAAAGTCTTTGCTTTCCTTTCTGCAATAAAACCTCATATATTTTTGTCTGAATCGATCAAATAGAGTAATTTTTAAAGCAAAGGGGTCCACGGGTTAAAAAACTAAAAGTTTTAGTATTTAGCCTAACGTAAAGCAATTTATTTAAAACATAAGCGTAAAAAAGTGTATTTTGTATTTAAATTTAATGTTTTTTACATTTTTGGTTGGGAAGAAGCAAAGCCATCACTAGTTTTCGTAAGAAAAAAGGAGAAGATAGCTTCTAAGTGATAACCTCTTTTTGGTCTTTACCATAAATTTAGAATAAAATTTTTTCTCCTATCCGTGAAGTGTTAGAAACAGGGGCGATTCTAGGGAAGGGCCAGAGGGGGCCAGAGCCATGGCCCCTCAGATTTTTTGCTTGGCTCCCGGGTCGCGCCCCCCCCCCAGTTTAAACGAGCTTGTTTTGCCTATGATGTGTTAGTCTAGCCACCCCACTGGCTCTAAACAAACACAAAATACAAGACAACGCATAGCACGCAGATCACAATACACAGAAAATCATAATAAATATGTATGTATTTGAGCCTTTTGAAAAATTGAAAAATTATGTGGGAAATCGAAGAATGATTTCAAGTGAAGATTTTTTAGAGAACACTATAAATTTGGGATGAAAAGTGGAAATCTGAAAAATCTGAAGATAATTTCAAGTGATGACCTTTTTTTATCAATAAATGAGTAAATAACTTCATGTTTTTAGATTTTTGTTTTGCGGTTCTGTAAAAGTTTGAATTTACGATATGCGGCTCCAACATGGAATAGGTTTGGCCCCCTGTTATATACAATATAGCCTACTTTCCTAAACCCGGTGGCAAAGGCCCTTTAAACTTACAATTTTTCCTCTCATGTGCTTTTGTCACTCGTCCCCTTCCTAATATACCTTGGCCCCAACGTGGCCCTCTCACTTTCTGTCATGATTTGGGCAAACGTCTATAAAATTTGGGCAAAACTTTATTGTCCCCTAAAATTCTATGCGACCTGCATCAATTTTTAAATTTTGGAATACCGCTGGCGAGTGCGATAAGGCTTCCCACTCCTGCAGTAAAAAGTAAAGTTTTTGCATCACTTGGTGCGCCGCATTTAAACCATACGTCACAAAGAGTTTTGCACCGATTGCTGTCCGCGGTAAACTTGCTGAGGAATATTTGGCCCATGACGAGCAAAGATTGGTCACCCCTGATTTAAACCGAGACCGTGTTTTCAGCCATCAATATGGCGCTTCTACCTTCTCGGCCACACTGCCGACAGAAGCAGCCAATCACAAGCTACGAAATGGAGGAAATATTTACAAACAGCAGAAACTGTTTATTTTGTCAAAGTGATCAATAAAAAAAAAATTACTTGTTCAAGTCGTAAGATTCCTTTAATAAAGAAGAAAATAGAAAAAAGCGATATCAGTTTTGTTCGAGTGCTACAAGACACTACTAGCATTTTCTCTGTACTCGCGTTGTATTCAGAGAATTGATTGTTGCTAACTACTTAAAAAGCAAAACATTCTTCGGGATTGTCATGTAGTTTTAGCTGTTTTGTGATGATGGTCTGATGTGAGGTAGTTTCAATTTTATGCTGTTTACTTAATAGAAACTATCAAACATAGATAAATAATTGTGAAATAATCTTACAATTTATTTAAAAGAATAAAGAATGAAGCAGATTAACTAGAATGTTCTTTTGAAATCGTTTCTCAAAAAAGACAGTGGCGTAATTAAGACAAAAATATTGGGGGCTAATGCCTTCTAATTTTGAATTAAAAAAAAAAAACAGTCAACACTTTGTAAGATGTGTATGATTTTAAAAAAAGTTAAGCACCTCTAACTTTTTCTGGTTTTCTTAAAGTTATCTGAAAGATTTGCTTTATAATTGTTGAATAAATTTTTAAATTGATTTAAAAAGTAAAGAATCGGCCTGGTTAAAACCATATTCTTTCATTGAAAATAAAATTAAATAAGAAAACCTTTAGTTTCCAAATAAAAAAGTCTTCTTTTTTTTGTAATAAAACTCACTCATTGTATTAAACAAACGGAAAACTTTATTAAACAGGGTCTTAGTAAATTAAACCTACTAAATGGAGGTCTTACCCTATTAAGAATATGCTTTTGACTGTGGCTGCTTTTCACTCTTTTAGCTTCGTCTCCACAGCTATTATTATAGCAGTTACTATTTTCAATTTTTAACTTTCAGATTTGTGCGATAAATAAAAACCCTAGTATATAATCTAGTTGAGCGTGTCGAAACCCTTGTCTACAGGTGGCCGGCGACGTGATTTCCCACCTCGACCAATGCGATTTGAAACAATTTTGTCTTTTTTTGGCTTGACTATGTGATGAGTAGTTTCAAATATCTTAAAATTAGTAAATATGAAAAATTAAATTTATTTTAATTTTACAAATGGCTCGAGCGCATCTTTTAAAATACGTTCTAAAATCTTTTCATACTTTAACATTGCGAGTGAAATCTCCAATGCCAACTTCAAAAACAAAAACCCGGTCATGTATCAAAGCAGCAGGTCATGTGACGTGCAAATTTGCGTGAGCTACGCAAAAAAATTAAAGGTATACCCTGAAGTTTGTAAACATGACAAGAAACCTCACGAATCAAGTTGTAAAATTGAATGATTCCCGCTTTGTTAATATTGAGAAAAGTCACGAAGTCAAATTTTTTAAGCAGGCCAACTGTTTTCTTTTTTTAGGACGTGAAAATGCGACCCCGCCTAAGTTCAATTATACCCACGTCGAAAATGTCCCGTGCCTGGGCCACTTTCCAAAACTTCATTGAGAAGTTGAAGTATGGTCGTAAAAGAGCTGATTAATATTTTCGATGCTGAATAGATTTGCTAAAGGCGTCTTTGTAAAATAAATGTTTGGCGCGTGAGGTAGAGTCGTGTTGACAGTTACTTTTACTGCACTGACCGTCGTCATTTCGTCGTAGGATAAAGGCTGAAGACGATTTTAGAACAAAACTAATATCGAGCTTTTGTTGCTATTTGGTTAACGTCTTATGGCGTCAGCCTGATTAGGAATTGAACGCGAAGAAGAGTTTGAGATAAAAAATTTAAGTTTAATTTATTTTCTGCTTTCGATTTACGGGGCGTTTTAAGTTGCTGTTGGCTACACGCAGTTAATAGGCGATCGTAATTTGTTCCTTTGTTTACAAACGTTGAAATAGCTGTGACAGGCCAAGTTGACAGACGCTTTTTAATGTGTTGCAGCTGCCTAAATTATATCGATTTTCCATCGGTATCACTGATAGTAATCAAAAGTGAACGAATTTATACCACACACAGCTGTTAAAACCAGAATTCAATTTTTTTAACTATCATGAAGCAATTAGTATTTGCTTAAAAGTAAGATAACTTTTCTTCCGTTAAGAGGATTTTTATTTAAAAATGACCTATAATTTTGATCAACGCACTTACTTCTAATATAAACAAAATTTTTCCAAGCAAAAATTCTGTTATTAAAAGTTATTTAATATTGCTGACTTACGAATATTAGTAAACTCTAGCGTAATAAATATAGACAAAAAGAATATCTATGAATCACGGTGGGACACTTTTGCTTTAGTAAATTACATTTATTTGCTGAACAAAAATTTTGCTGAACATAACGCTTTGGTATGAAGAAAATCCTTGCGCTCGGATTGCTGCTTTTAATCGATTCATCAATTCAATTTTCCAAGTTCAAAATCAAAGGAAGACGCGGCGTCTTCTCAAATTCACGCCACAATCGCAGGTTAAGACCGTTCCATCATCACCACCAATTCATTCATTCTTCAGGATTATCTCTTCGATATGTTAGTTCTTCTGACGTTAAGTAAGTGGTGTTTTTGTTGTCTTTGTAGCCTTTTCCTTTTAGTGTCAAAAGAATAAATTAGAAATTAGAAATGTTGATAATGGAACTCGGGACGACAAAAGTTTTAAGCGGCAACGGATATTTTAAATTATTCGAAAACAGCTACAAAGCAATTCTATTATCGTAACGTCTTTATTGTTTAAACGTTTCACTAATATAAATCGTTTTTTGGCATAGATTTCGACCATGCTTTGACAAGATAAAAAGCATTCAAATATCGATGCTCAATATTCATTGTATTGTCAGATATCAAACATCAATAAGTTCGAACAAGCTACTGAACCAAATTTTTTTAATAACTCGTACAAAAAATTTCTAGTTTCAGGTCAAACAGGTGCGGTTTAAGGTGTTGTAACGGTTGGTCATGGTCGAAAGAAGGTCACTGCACTGTGCGTAAGTATCTTGTCCGCTTGGGCCACGTATCGTCTGCGGCAGAAAGTTTGTACAGATATACGTTGTGCCGTTGATGTTTTGTACTATTACGCTTCAATAAAAATACAAAAATAACATTGTTACATGTCAAAGCAAACAATTTCAAGACAACAGTAATTGTATAACTATTATTTTTTGGGAATGTTTGTTTTATAAATCAGCAAAAGTGAGGAAACTCTGAAGCATTTATAAAATTGGTAAGCGATTTCAATTTAATTGATATTGATAGGACTTGACAAAAAACAAAGCATATTTAGTTACTAACTTCTTTTTTATCATGCTAAAGTGTTGTTTTACTATGCTAAAGTGTGATTTACAGGTGATACAGCAGAAAGTGTTTTTTAGCTCTTTGCAAAAATCGATGTCAATACGTGGGAAAATGCATTGCTCCTAATACATGCAAATGTCCCGACGGATCGCTTCGATCAACCTGTCCTAAATCCGGTTTCTCTTTTGTTGCCAATCGCCCGAAAGGATTTTTAATGAAAAGCTACCAACATCGAGGTACGAGGCAATCATTCAACCGCTACCGGCCAAGATCAAAAGTTCCAGTATCTTCAATAGGTAATTATAATTACGTAATTATACTGCCCAGCTTCTATTGTTTCGTTTCCGCTTTGATGCACAAGTAAACTCAAACCCTTTTCACCAATAACTTCGTATAATATATGGCGTGATCCCATGAACGGGTATTTTATTGCAGGGTTTACCAAACTGGGGTCCGTGATGACTGCACAAGAAGTCCGCGACGATATGACAAAATTTGCCAAACGTATATACTTCGTAAAGCAATGCACACCATGACATCTGAGACAGATTCAAAGTGAAGACTTTTTTTTTCAGAGAAAACTTCTTTTTAGGGATGAATTTTTTTCTATTAAAGAGCGTCCCGGTTTGCCCCTTCGGAAATATGGTATACCTGTTTATAACAATTCATTTTTTTAACGGATTTTATGTTATTTATTTTTGGGTTTGTATCATCTTTCTTCATTGGCTGGGCAGAAAATTGAAAAGACATAAGATTGGGGTCTGTGAAAAAAAAGATTTGCAAATGCTTGGGAAACACTGCTTTATTGGGTTACCAACAGCTACATATTTTAGTAACTCATGACGAACACCAAAGACGTATAAATTAGATAGTTTAGTATTTTTGTTGTAGTCTACAATAAATTATGGGGCTCATTAATTGTTTTAATATTTATGTGTTTGCGTGTCCAAACATTATTCTTAAATTTTGGACATATAGTTTAAATCTTTTTTTTAGTTGGGTTATAAATATTTGCTTCATGATTTAATGGCTGCAAACTTAATCGGTAAAGAGTTTAAATCTTCAGAAAATCACCCCAAAATGATAAAAAGTGACATGAAGTTACAGATTAATTTTTACATACTGAGATCACCATTTATCATATCAAAAATTGTAAAAAGAATAACACTTTAATCATGTACGCCTCAATTATTTCTATATCTGACAATAAGGCTCAATTCTTTATCTCAACTGAAAATATTTAGTATTAAAAAAATTGTGCTAAATATTTTTTACTACTATTATGTGGAAATATAATTAATTCATGTGTACGGAAAATAAAAATTTAAGTTCAAAAATTTGCATTTTGCTTTAGAGCGGCCTCAAGTAACCAATTTTCCATCAAGAAGACTACTTAGACTGAAGTCTAGTCGTACTCAAAACTACGGAATATGTTATCGTTCGTCCGGATCACGGCTTTGCGGTGTAGCCTTAAAAGGAAAAATGACCTCCGGCCTCTGCTGCAGGGGTATTGGCGACGCTTGGGGACCAAGCTGCAGTTCCTGTTTATCCATTAGAGGTGGTTTAGCGATAGTTTCCACTATCTTTTAAAGAGACTTTTTACACCGAACCATAGGAGTCGCTTGAGAGTGAGCCAACTTAAAGACATGAATAATCTAGTCTTATAATTATGCTCAAACACTACAAATTAGTCAAATTAACAATTGTTTAAGTTTCACTTCGCTGGCTCGTTGAGCGAAATCGTCACAGTGTTGTGACGCAAAAGGAAGTTATAACCGACCAATCTTGATCTTTTTTGGCCTTTTTTATTTTACCGATCCGCTTCTTAATTAATTTTTGTGCGACTACCAACGTTTGTGGAAGCTGTACAATGTGGATCAATAAAACTAAATCGTATAATTTCAAAAGAATTTAAAATGTTCAACCTAATCATTATCACATCAACAAATAGTTAAATAAATCGCAGATTTGCTGGAGAATGTTTTTGTTTTTAAACGGTTTGAGCATTCAAAAAAAACTAGATGTACATTAGTAATTAGTATTTTATTATTGACAGAGAAAGCTGTAAATAAATAAAATTAAATCGTCTTATTCTAAGGAGTTTTAAAATATCAAACCTAATCGTTGACACTTCCATATCAAAGATTTTATTACTATAGTCTTTCTGGCCTTTTTACAATGCCAATTGTGTGTTTTTTTAATATTTTAAAGACTTTATAAACCAGTGTTTCTCAAAGTGAATAACTTGGCTCCCTAAAGAGAAATTTGAAATCTCAAAGGAGGAAAATCACTAAGGGAGGAATTGCGGAGGAATTTGAGAATCTTGATATAATTTAAGTTGACTCAAAAAAGTCGGTACATCTTTTGTAATTGTAGTAGCACCAGACAGGGGATAAAGCAAAGACTTTTTTTATTAAGAAATTTTTTTAGAGATCACTACTTTTTAAGAAAACAAATCAAAAATTCGAGACAATTCAAATATGAATGTTAATTTTTAAAATTTCTGGAATAACCGGAATTAGGATCATAAATTTGGATTATTAGAAAAAAACAAAAAGTTTTTACTTTGATCATTAAAGTATTTTTTGGGGTGAGAGGAATGATGGCATCTGAGTTCTGAAAGGAAGGAATGCAGCAAAAACTTTGAGAACCACTGTTAAAAACAAATTGATCAACTGTGATTGATTTCACTTTTTTAATATATCGCTGTTATAAAACTTAGCCTTTTAGGCTTTTCATCATCGTCATCACAGAACAGAATCAGAAGACCTTTGCGACAAAGAAAATGCAAAAGAGGATATAGGGTATTTCGTTATAATTTCTGTCAAGGTTGGTGGTTTTGTTTGTCGCGTTACTAATTTTTAAATCTTAAATCTAGTTTTTAAATCGTAGCCACCGTGCAGAAAACCGAACCGCAACGTGACATCTTCATTAGTCCTACGTCATTCTGATATTTGCATGTAATGATTGTTAGATTTATTTGAAGATCAATTCAAATTTATAATGTGATCAGAAGTTAAAACGTTACAAGTGCAACGCTTGTTTGCGATAACGAGACGTTTCGGATAACTGTTTACTGCTATCGCTTTCGCACTTTCACAATGGCAACACGCCCGACCTTCTAGAAGCATTAAATTACTTTTGATTACACGTTAATGTGTCCGCGATTTTGATCTGAAACAGATGTAAGTAAATATTAGCTTAATGAATTCCTACTTAAATAAGATAAAATTACCGTTCAATGTGCGATGAATATAATCACAAGTTTGTTCAAGTTACTACTTCTTTTCATGTAACTTCTCTTGCCAAAGAAACAGCTACTGAATCGGGCTCTTAAGTGTTTGTTAAATGTCGTTTCTTGACTTTAAAACATGGCACAAAAAGGCTTTTGTTTTTGTTGATTTAAAAAAGCTGCTTTTGACTGAATTATTTGCTGCAAATACAACATCTATTTCAAAGCGCTTCAATGGTTTGCTTGTTAAAAAGTAAAACTGGCTCTTGAAAAAATGACGCGAACAGTTAAAAATCATGACATAAATTGAATAATTTATAATAAAAAGTGTTTATTTAAAATGTCTCTAAAATGAACAATATAAAAAACTGCCTCATTCGTAATTAGTTTTATTCGGAACAACTTTTTGTTAACTTCAACAGCTTTTTTTCAGATCACGTAAAAATTAAATTGACAAAGACCAACTTAACTGCTTATTAATTCTAGGATTGCCATGTCACTTAGTTTCTCGCATTTGTTTCTTTCTTTAAATACATTGCGTTGGAAAATAGGATTTCACTATTATAACGATAAGTCCTTATTAGTTCTAGGATAAGTTTATTTCAATGTTTTTATATTTATTTAACCAAAATTTAACATTTGAATGATGTCGTAAGTAAAACTTATTTAAAGCGAAATTTTTGTAACAGAGAAAGTTGCAAAATAAGCGGTCCATAAAGAAACTTAAAAGTTTCCGACAACCTAAAATAAATCATTTCGAAAAAAGTGTAAACCATAAAACGAAACTGTTACTAAATCATTTCTACGAGTACTTTTACAAATTGATACTCTATCTGCAGAAAAAAAACGTGTCAAAAAAATATTTTGTCACGACGCAATATTTACTTTTATTGACACACGTGTAAACTAAAGACCTCAGTCAAACCAAATACATTCGGTCTGACGAGAAATGTTCGACGGCGAGGTAGCTCGAGTTTCGACTTCTAGAGCGGAAAGCTGTTTGCAAACTTCAACCTGGTCAAAACGAGCGTTTTAAAAATTTGTGGAATCGTTTTGATTATCTAATATGACGGCGCCTTGTAAAGACATCGCCATGGTTACTAATGACGTTTTTATTACGGCAGACATTAACGAATGCTTAGCATGGCCGAAGAAATGCAAGCACGGTCGGTGTTTAAACACACCAGGCTCGTATCAATGCAGCTGCTTTCGCGGCTATCAACGCAGCAAAGACAAGCAAGCATGTTCAGGTGGGCCACACGATGTCGAGTGGTACTGCAAATTTGTTTTAATTGTTATAATAAGTACTGATCTGACCATCTGTTTACGCCCAGCGTATACCTTTGGCGTACGTTTGTTTATTTATAGAACCTTTTATGCCGTGCCCATACGCTGAGCGTATATATATTCATTTGAGAACATAGGTGTATACACTGTATATTCATTTGTTGTGACATAATTGGAATTTCAATTGCCGCTTTAAACTTTTAACCAAAACACCATAATTAAAATTTTCAATAAAAGCATGACATAAAAACTATTCGTAGTCTACTTCATTAATTCTTTTTGGCAAATAAAATTGAAGCTTTTTCTGCGAAATATGGTATGTATAGTTTTTTTTTAATTAATATTTTTAACATTTTGATCCAGTATTTGCTATCGCACTTTTCAAAATTGTTAATGCACGAGGGCATTATTAAGTTCAAACTTCGTTAAATTAAAAATTGAAATTTTTTTTGAAGTTTTAAAAAATTTTGGGAAATTTCTTCAAGAAAAACTTGTAGAAGATAAATGTGTAAGCCAATTTTTAGGCATTATTTTTTTTTAAAAAGTCAACTCGGATACCCGAAAATTATCTACATCCTTCTATAAACAGAAACCAATTAAATTTCATCTTACTTAATCGGCTTTAGTTTTTGCTATGTTGAAAAGCGATAAGACTTCAATTTGCACTCGGATGGTTTCCTCAATAGACTGAAGTTTACCCCTATATGTTTGCTACGATTGCGGCACTCCTATCAGTCCGCAACGCTGAAATCCCAATAAATCAGCAAGCTTATCCGCAAACAAACATTAAGAAGAATGTGCGATAGCTATAGCTTCAAGTATTTCGTTGCATTTGAATATTTGTAATTATTGATGGTCGACTGCATTCAGTCGATTGTTTGGGTATAATAAAGACTATTGTTCGATATTTAAGGAAAGTCTACACCTAGCGTATGCGTTCGATAAATTTTTGTTTATTATATTTTGGCTTCCAAACGGTCAGCAAAAATGCTCGCTGAAAGTCTATATGCAGAAAGATACACCGGCAAATAAGCCAGGTATACGTAGATGTAGACCACGCCTAATCGTATTTTCAAGAAAATGGCACGATCGATACTTCCTCTTTAAAAAAGTCTGAAATATTTCTTTTCTCTGTTAATATAAAAATATAATAAAAAACAACATATTTTGTTTCTTTATTGCTCTACATAATCATAAATATTTCTTTTATAAGTTAGTGTGCGTGATACATTTCCATTACAGTGAATGGTGTATGCTTCTATGGCAAATCCAACGCCAGATTAAGGTTTTGATATACCTGGACTTTATGGCAGTCGGAGGCCTATATTTTTTTTCGGTTCATCGCATCAAAGGCCTATATTTTTTTTCGGTTCATTGCATCAAACACAATTAAAATAGCAGATATACCGAAATATTTATTTATTAAACACATTCAAATTTTGAACATTGTATTGTACATGTATTTTGAACACAGAGAAAGCAAAGCTTTTTTCTTTATCTTTTTTATCAATATTACTTCAACTATCTTTTCAAATATTTCTTTTTTAATACATTTTTTTTGGCCCATAGATAAACGCGATTTCTTATTCTTTTGAGCACTCAAACGAGCCCTCGCCTGCTAAACAATAGGAAATCATCAAACAATGATACATGCTTAACAGAACTGATACGTTAGAACAGGAGTTCTCAAAGAGGACACGAAGAATTTACCGTGGGCCACAAGCAGAAGCCTTTTTTTACTCTCCATTAGTCTTTTAGGGAAAAAATAAAGAACTCAGAGACAGTTGCAAAGTGATAATCTTTTTTTGGGTTGGGAGCTCTACTTGACTTTTGGGACAATACTCTAAGCAGGCGACCATGGGTGTTGAGAGTTTCTGAAAAGGAGCCACGAACCACCAAAGTTGGAGAACCACTGGGTTAGGAAATGGATGCACAAATATGTTGAATCTCAACATTTAAATTTCTTTGCTGCCTTTGCCGTTAAAATGCTATTGCTTTAACAGTGCGAAAAAAGAAACCATTTCTTCAGGAAGTAACTCTTCTAAATCATCTGGATGTAGTGAAGCAATGTTTTATCTCTTACTTCAATTTAGAGTTAGACAATCTAATTTCTTGAGAATCTTTTTGAAGACGAATGCAAACTGCAATTCGGGTTCTTATAAACAAAAAAATTTACTCAATGATTGGCAAAAATGTATCTACTTTGATTCTGTTCGATGGACCAAGTGAAGCGTTTTCAGATTTACTTACGCCATCCAATTGCACAATTTTTCTCTTCCTTCTTGATGTTTCTTTAATATAAGTGATGAGAGCCACATAATACTCTACCCTTTTCTTCGAAGTCTTAAAATTGGGATTTATTTTTTCCAGCATCGCACTGAGTCCTTCATATTTTGGCACCACGTGTCTCGTAGTGATGACCCATAATATCTCTAAATTACAACTCCACGAGTTTTTTTCGACCAAGATCACGTCAGTTGCTCGTAGTAAGCTGTAATCCGTGGGCCTGGGGCTGCAACCCGTTTAGCTCCCCCCTTCATCCGGTATTGGACAAATCCAATAAACTTTATAATCATTTTTTAGCTACAGAGAAAACTGAAAAAAATGAAGAGAAATGCTATTTAAACGTGGAGAGCAATGGAAAATGCGGCGACTACGAAAGGAGTTACAGAAATAAATCCGAATGCTGTTGCTTACATGGCATTGCGTGGGGAGAGAAGTGCGAACTTTGTCCAGCTGCTGGATCAGGTGACTAAAATTCTACGATGAAATTGGTTTTTTAATAGGTCAAGCCGATATTGTTTTTACATCTTTTCGTGAAAACGGCTTTTGCAACAGTTTTTTAAATGAGTATTGTTGACAAGTTACATTTGAAAAAACGAAAATATCGTAAGGTTTGAATGGTTGTCATCTTGTCAACTATTCAAAAAATGAAAACAGTTATTTTTTAGAGAAAGGCTAACCACAAAAATGTTTGACGATAAGCATTAAAAAAACAATGTGTTTATATTCGCGCAGAGGAAAAGCGGCAGCTCTGCGTTTATCAAGAAACTACTGAAGAAAACCTAACACCCAAAGTGACCACAGTTGCTAATCAATTTCAATCAAAGTCACAAAAAACGTTTCAAAGTTTACAATCAACAAGTGCTTTCAAGCTGACACGAAACAATGCCACCATTCATCGCTGGTCTTCCGACCCACAGTTTACGGCAACGTTAAGCACTTTACAAGATGTAAGTGCAAACCGAGAACTGAGGCTTCAACGAACTGACAGGCCGTCGGAGAAGAAACTTGTTTCAACGACGCTTTCGCCAATTCAACAAAGCGAAAACTATCAAACGTCTGAGTCCGTAGTAACGGCTGTAAACAACTTCAAACCCACTTCTTATGCTCGAACAAGTCGATCAACAAGTAAACCTTCCTTACCAACGGAAAAAACAACATCCTTTTTTGTAGTCAGTGATGAAGACAGTTACAAAATGCTACGTGATATTGAAAGTATCACAACAAATATTCGCAAAGAACTGCAGCAAACATTTCCAAACACGGAAGATATGTTTGACACTATGCAAAGAGTGAATTTGTTGCAAAACACAAAACTTTACCGAGATACCGCAGCAAAGAATTTTTTTAATGCAACTTCGAAACCGCTTACTGATAAACCTGATGTTTTTACAGTTTATAAGCATTTTGAAACAACAAAACCGACGTCAATTTTAAAAACGAAAGCTTCATTAGTCGAAAATATCGAACGATCCGCAATAGTCAGAGAAGAAAAAGAGAAAAGTACTGCTATCTACATGAACAATCATCAGACGACGAAGGCAAATCTTGCAAACAAAACTCGCAATGCATTTCGGCTCAAAACAAAGCATCCAACTTTATCTGCCACTATTTCGAAAGTTACAAGTACAATAAAAACCGTAATTTCGAACAACGCCAGTGCGACAAATGCATTATCAACTTCAATTTTACCAAAGTAAGTTAATAATAATAATAATAACGTTATTATAATAAAGTATCATAAAGGGCATCTTTTATTTTAGATTACGAAAAACTTCGATCACTTGTTCTTTTTTTTATGTTTAAAAAAGTCAAACTTTGAATTTTCAGTTGACACGTTTGTTTAATAAAGTTTTTCAATTTTGTGCAAGTTTTTCACTTTTTTGAACAGCCGAAATTCACTCCAAGTTCTGGTAAAAAATAAAACTTTAAAAACGGTGTTTGGTACAGCACTTCTAACGTTTTGATAAAAAAACTGTTAGAGCGAATGCAAACGGATCGAACGATGTACAACAAAAACTTTTAAGTTTTTTCTTAATAGCAACTTTGTTAACATGAGTTTCGTTACGTGAATTTTCGAAAATAATATAGTTACAACAAATATGACTGCTTTCACGCCTAAACCGTAGTTCTGAGTGGCTAGAGTTTGTGTAAATCAAAAATAAAATGGAAACTTGCTTACATTTTCCAACTTCGCATATTAAAGCAAAACAAATTAAATCTGAAATAAATTATGACTAAAGAGGCCATGTTTGTAAAGTCAAAAAAGAAAAACTCAATTATTTTTCTGACCTGAAAATGTAAAACGTTCGCTTTTTTTACGATTTCAAATGAAATATCTTCAACCACAGCTCCGTAACATCAGACTTCACTAAAGAATGTTTGTTTGTTTTGTTTGGTTCTTCAAACACGTTTGTACAAATCTAAAAAAATTGTAATTGAAATCAAAGTCTTGATTTGGAAATTGTGAAAACGCCGCACTTAACGTATGGGCAAAATTTTGCAGATTTTTATTTTAATGTTTTTTTCTAAAATAACTCGAAATTTTTTGAAATATTTCATAAAAACTTCTTTTAATGCCTAAAAAATTCTAAAAAAGCGTGAGCATTTTTTGTTATATTATTTTACTTTTCTCATTTTATTCAACAAAAAATAGTAAAAACTTATTTGTTTTGATACAATTAAGGTGAATTTCAATTTCAAGTAATTTTAATAATCTTATAGTTTGTCCGTTTTTATATTTTTTTAGCGTAGTCGGTATTACTGACCCAAATCAATTTTGCGACTTGTGCTTAAATGGCGGAACATGTAATCCTTCGCCCTACGTCAGAGGAGACGTCACGTGCACTTGCTTGCAAGGGTTTTATGGAAAGTTCTGTGATAAAGGTATGAGTGAGATAATTTAAAAGCTCAAGAATAATTTTTTTTTGGTCAAGTCAAAATTGAATTTCGATTACTCGACTTTAAAAAATTTATTATAAGTAAGCAATTAAACATATATTTCAGAAAAAAATTCAGAATTGCTAAATACCGTAAGATTTGGAATTACTCTAAAAAATGCTGACATTCTAAAATAAATATTTGTAATTACCGGTAAATGCACTGAGCGAATCTTTGTTTTTGCTCCTTGTTGCAGAAATCAACGAATGCCAGATGGGCAGTGTGTGCAGAGGTGGTACTTGTGTCAACACACACGGTTCCTTCCGCTGTCATTGTCCGACCGGTTATGACCTCGACCCGTCATCGGGGTCATGCATTGGTAAGCTAAACCACTGATTAGAAAGTGCTTTCTAGTAACCTTAGGTTTTGCTTATTCGACAGGAAATTAAATAACCCGAGTAAACAAGTAAATAAAAGTCCGAAAGCTAAAAAGACTGAATTAAATATTCTGTCTTTCAACGAGTGGTTACTTTGAATTGTTCACTTTAATGTGTCGTTTCAGAACCAAATCCAAATAAAATAGATTTTTAACAAGAATACTTAGCATTGTTTGGCGAAGTCGACATTTTAACAATGTTTGTAAAACTTTGGTGGCAATGAAATTGGTCATTTAATGGGCATTGTTAATTTTTTTTTAATTTTGTTTTATACTAGAAAAATCGATTTTGTCAAAATATTTATCGATAAAATGAAATTTACAAATAATAGCAGATACAACAGATAAGAACTAAATTAAACTAATAACTTGAAAGTTGTTTGAAGAAACTTTTATCCGCTCTTAGATAGTCACTGCTACCCCGAAAAAGCTAACTGCAGATATTTTAAAGCAGTTGTAACTATTCTAAAGCATAAGAAAACGTTTTACCAAAAATACTTAAGAAAGCATGCGGAAAAAAATTGTAAAAGCATTCGCAAAAAAATTTTAACTTTATTCAGATATTGATGATTGTTTGACTGAGCCATGCTATGATGGGGCCCAATGCAGAGATCATCCGGGCTTCTTTCAGTGCGATTGTCCGTCGAAAAGTTCATATTATGACGAAATCAAGAAAAAATGCATTCAAATTACCCCTGACACTGTAGATCCGATCGCGACCACGATAGGAATTATTACGGAGCCGAGGATTGAGAAAAAAAGTAGGCTTATGTTTACAATTAATCAATGATATCAGCATTTTTCTTTTTAAGCGATTTGGTGTGGTTTGTTGATTTGTTTTTTTTATTTTTTGAATCAAACCCCAGTAACTGGTCTACGCTTCGACTATAATTTCTTTTTGCCTAGTAAAAGAGACAAAACTAAAGTAAATACAACAAATTTATGGAAGGCGAAAACCCAATTAAAATATATACTGTATAAGTTTACTATTGTTAAGAGGCACTCGAACAAACAGAATTTTCGTGGATGCCTTGCATTTTTGTATTTTTGATAAAAGTACTAATGTTAGCTTTAGAAATGTCGCCTAATCAATGTTCTGTATTGTTTTAGCTCAAAGTTTTTGCATTTTTCCAGACCTGAAGCTATGGTCTATTTGTTGTAACTATTTCATCAGTTGGGTTCTTTCTTTTTTTTTATAAATTGACCGTTTTTCTGTGAAACGTCAAACAAAAACAAAGATAAGCAAGTAAACATTCTTTATTGTGTTGAAATTCAATTTAAGACAAAGACAGCTCTTTTATTAATGAGAAAAAAGCATTAACAAAAAGTTTATCGAACTTCAATAAAATTAATTAGTTTACCGAACAGATATATTTTCACTTTTAATATCCTTTCTTTTTTTTAAATGAATAAATCTATCCGCCAAATTTTACGCCACGAAATTTGTCCAGGAATATAAAAAATCCCAAATTTCTAATTATTGATTGTTTTACTTCTTTTTTTTTAATTCAAGGTCTACATCAGGCGTGCTATAAAGACGACGGTGTTTGCTCTTCTGCTTTGTCGTTTAACACAACTATCCGAGAATGTTGCTGCGCCCTCGGCAGAGCTTGGGGAGAAAACTGCCAAGCTTGCCCTCGAATGAATGCTGGTAAGGATAAGGACACAGCCTTTGGTTTGGTGATCATTTGTGACTCTTAGCTTTTTTTACCATAATGTTAGGTTTGGTTTTCTTTTAATATATCAACTCAAAATTTTTGTATCATTCTTGGTTTACATTCCAAACGTGAAAAAAATTTCCAAATAATTGTGCGTATTTTTATTTTAAAATAATTTCCTAAACGTGAGATTTTATTTTAATTTTCAATCACGTAATCTGAAAAATGCTATAGATTTATATGAAATAATTTTTTTTCAGTTTTACATTTAAAATATTTGTTAGATTTAGGTTAATCAATTACTCAGAATGACTAAAATTTTTGGAAATTTTTGTTGAATAAAATTTATTTAATATTTTTACCTTACCTGATTTCAGAGAAAATACTAATTTAGCCAATATGAGAAAGCGTTTTATACACCTGTACAGGATAGTTTATTAGAAACAAGAGCGCCAAAAGCCAGGGGAGGCAGGGGGCAATTTCCCTTTTTGTATTGCTATACCTTTAAAACGCGGGGTCACAGTGGGACAGATAATGCCTTTTGTCATACACAAAGCAGAAACATTTTCTTACACCTGTCTCTGCAATTGTATAATCTTGAACAAATTTAGATCAAAAAAGTTTGTAAAATATCTATCGAGACATTTTGGTCAAAAAACTTTTATCGCAAAGAGCCATCAGCAAACAACTATAATTTAGCAAGGCAGCAAACTTTAGAAAAAAGTCTTTTTTTAGTTGTAAAGGCTGTCTTAACAAAGGCAAATTTTAGTGTATTGGAGAAAATTTTTAGAAAACAACTTAGTAAACAAAAAAAAGATGTGCATCAGGAACGTTCAACCATTTTAAGCCAAAGACCATTTAGATTTATTAAAAGTATTTGCGGGCCAAGTAAATGAAATACCGTGGCCGCATTTTACAGATAAAAACTTTTTGTATTTTTGAAAATAGCTAGTAGAATTTGAGTCATTCTCAAAACTTTTTGCCAAAGTGATTGACCAATAAGAAGAGAAGAAAGAAAACTAAAAAAATTTCAAGCCGTAGACAGTATCTTTTTATTTACAAAAAATAGGGTTAAGAAATTTAATAACGTAGCTTCTAGAGCGGAGAGATGACACTTGGAACGACCTCGATTAAGAACAGAGAATCTGATGTCGCTGTAACAAAGAGGGCATTACATATTGTCTTAAAGATGCTAACCAATAACAAAATCGCAAAAAAGGCGACATCGGAAGCTACTATTACTCTGCAGAGACGAGGAATATGGTCGCGGCTTTGAAAGGCGAGAAGATCAGTGATCAATTTGGGAATGTGTTGTTTTAATACTCTCTTGCAAATGTTGGAACGTTCGATAATTGTACCGACTATCACAGTGGCACACAAATTTGTAGATAATAAGAAGGTAACGCGTCCTTGCTACGGTTGGCAACAACCGACGGGCCGTAAAAATAAAACACGGGGTTCTACAGCAAAGCATTTGACTGTCATGTTTGATTTTTATTTTGAGTCTTATCGAAATAGTTCCTATCGATAAAGCGTGGAGGTAAACAAGACATTTTTCCGCTTTGTACACTGGCTTGGTATTTAGTTGTTAACTTTTCAAACAAAAGTCTCTACCGCGTTGCCAATGGTGATTAAAATAGACTGAATTTTGTGCAATTTTGTTCGCAATTTGCTTTCCGAGCAGTTGATAAACTCCCTGTGAACCAATTTAGCCTATTTATAGGATTAATTTTGCGTTTCGGGACCTCTATTGTCAATTCTTTTTTTGCCTACCTCAATTCTGAATTCTCTTTTTCCTTTTCTACGGTTTACTTATAACCACTACCTTCCCTTCTCAGATGTATTGGCAGAAAGGTTAAATAATAGGAATTTGTAATTTTGATATAGAGAAAACCAACTTTCACTGGCCGGTTCGTACCCTGGAATTCTTTTAGTTAAACACTCTGGACTAATGAGAGCTCTCTACTTTATAACTCACTTCGGCTTGCTTCTTCTTCTTTCTGACGATTTCTCCTAAAGAGTGTCAGACAAAAGCTTTTGTAATGATTCGAATTTTCTTGCTATTTTCAAATTCTGTACAAGAACCATCTTTTTAAATTTTTTGGTCTTCACAAAGTTTTTAATTAAAATTTTGTCTAATACGCTAAAATTTGCGTTTGTTTGTCTTTTCATCAAAAAAAAATTTTTTTAAAGTTTTGCCCCCTCCTCTAATAAATTTTACGGCGCCCTTGATTACAGACAATGGTTGTAGACGGCGAAAACTCGTTTACTTACAGCATGACCTTTAGTAGAAATCATATTTAGCCTATATACAGGGTGATCGCGATCTTCCCGCCGTTTTTTGTATACACAGATAATGCGAAAACTCTTAGCATTCATCACTATTTTTCTAATTGTATGACGTCACCATTGCTTTTTTGATGCTTGCATTTGCATTTGACATCACCATACCTATTTTAATTCATTTTGTATCAATATTCATTTTATTACATAAATTGCAACCAGGAATATTCGTTTTCATTTATGATTGTAAAATGGCGGGAAGATTGCAATCACCCTGTACTGTATATGAAATGCTATAACTTTTAAAAGATCTTTGAATTCTTTCGTCCAACCAATGTAAATATTCGTAATCAACTTTTACACTGTCTTTAGAATTCCGTAAATTGTGCCCATACGGACGTGGATTTTCTTCCGGAAAGGATAGATTGAATAGAATAGATATTGATGAATGTCGACTTTTTGATCCGACAAAAATTTGTCCTAATGCCAAATGTTACAATAACGTGGGAGCTTTTCAATGCGTTTGCTTTCGCGGCTTTTATTATGATAAAAGAATTGGAGCTTGTAAGGGTAAGCAATTCCAACTTTTTAAGGACAACACAAGGTAAGACAGAATAAGGTAATGCCATTTTCGCATTTTTTGATAAATTTGCAGAATAAAAACATTTAATTTTTTAACTGTAAAATCGTCGTGTGATTTAGGACACTCTTTTTTTATCTCAAAAATTTGACAAGTTTTGAGTCCGTGGTTCGCCGAAAAAGTTTTTCAATAAAAGATTCAAGTTTGTAAAGAATAGTTAAAAACACGTGGTTCTTGAACCAACCAAAAGTTAATATAAAAAGTTGCGCCGATAAATATGTCAAAAGTTTCTTAATTTAAAAAAATTTAGTAAAATCCGTGTTGTTTATGACGAAATGATTTTAGTAATAAGCTACATGTAGATAACTTTTTGAAATAGCAAATAATAAACTTATTAGAACAAGTTTTTTAAAGTTTATTAAGAATTGCTTTAATAAAAATATAAAATATAAAAAAGCGATAAGCCTACGTCTGACGCACCTGGCATAACGATAACGAGAAAATTTATGTCGTTCCTTAACTTTTCGATTTATATTGTGCAGTTTCTTGTTTGGTTATTTAGATTTCAATGAATGCCATTATTTACACAAATGCGGAAGCGCAACTTGCGTTAATCTGCAAGGATCATTTCAATGCGTTTGCCCGGAGGGAACTATATTGAAGAGGGGAAACACCGGAGCATCTTGTGTTTTTGCTGGTGAGAAACGCATTCTTGTCCCTTTTAGTTCTATAAGGCATAAGCGATTGTTTTATTGAGGGATACTTTTAATTTGAAAAAAATTTTTCCAAAAAATGACAAGCATGATTTTTGAATAATGCAAAATTTTATAAATTTCTGGAAATAAGCTACAACAAGTTTTTAGTAGCCTAAAAATGCAACTTTTTAAAATTTTATACAGTAATAGAAACTTTAAATATACTGTAGTGTATGTGGTGGGTTTCAGCATTTTTGTGGGTTATTATAATAATATTTGATATTTTTCTATCTACATGTTTATAAGCTACAAAATGATTTTTTATAACTTTTGGATTCTTAGGATTTAATAGATTTCAAGTTAGTACAACTGACTCAACAACTACTACAATACAAACTATTAGAAGACCACGAATAAAGCCAACTACTGCAATTCAATCAACAACCCAAAATTCTTATATTGACCCCAAAGCCGTAGGATCCTGTTTTGCTAGATTTAGATCCAGATCCTGCTTTGCACAATTTTCACAAGAGATGACGTATAAAGTATGTTCTTTATTCTTTTTCTTTAAACTCTTTGACTACTGTACATCCCTGTTTAATTCAAAACCCGATATTTTTTAAACTTTTTACCATAAAAAAATTTTGATGAGGTTGATATTTTATAAAAATCCTAGCTTAAAAGTTCTAAAAGTAGCCTACGGTAAATGAAAATCAACGCAATTTGATTATTATTTAACCCAGTGGTTTTCAACCTTTTTTACGAGTACCACGACCCACTTCGGAAACCCAGTGTAACATAACAACCCCTTCTTTCAAAATTTTCTATTTGTTATTTGCAGGCTATCTAATGCGTTCGCGATCGCTGATTAAAAAAAGATAATTAAAAGGAATTACTCTTAATTAACTTCGCGATCTACAAAACAACATCAGTAGGATGACTGGAGTCGGATTCTTCTTCTCCTTTCGGCCTTTCCCTTCAATCAGGGGTAGCCACAGCGTATCATCTTTCTCCAAGCCGTCCTGTCTTCAACATCCGTCTCCTTCGCACCAACTCCCCATATCTTCTTTTACTAAATTTAAAAATCTTCTCTTTGGTCTCTTCTTTTCCTCTTTCCCGGTAACTCCATTTCCATCATCTTTTTTCCTACATACTCTTGGTCTCTCCTCATGACATGTCCATACCACTTCAGCCTGCCCTCTGTCATCTTTATTCCTAACCGTTCTACCTTGACTGTCCTGATGTACACGTTTCCATTGCTTTTCTCGTCATTCCCATAGCAAACCTCAACATTTTCATCTCTGCGATTTCCATCTCTTTCACTTATTTCTTTGTGACCGCCACCGTCTCAAGCCCATACACAATTGTTTGTCTTACCACTGAGCTGTACACTTTTCCTTTTACTCTAGCTGGTAACCTCCTGTCGCAGATTACTCCCGATACTCTTCTCCATCTGTTCCATTCTGCCTGTACTCTCTTCTTTACCTCCCTCTCACAACTACTACTTTTTTGCACCGTTGATCCCAAATACTTAAATTCCTTTACTCTTGGCACTTTTGTATCCTCCATCTTCACAGTTTTGTCGTCATTTCCGCCATTATGCACAGATATTTGGTCTTTGACCTGCTTACTTTCATCCCTCTTCTTTCCAATGCATACCTTCAGGATTCTAGTCTCCTAGTCTCCACTTCTTCCCTGGTCTCTTCGCAAATCACAATATCATCAACAAACAGCATCGTCCATGGTGGTTCTCTCCTTACTTCATCCGTTAGCCTGTCCATTATCACTGCAAAAAGGAATGGACCTAATGCTGATCCCTGGTGCAGTCCAACCTTGACCTTGAAACTTTCTCTAGTTCCTACTGCACACCTCATCACCGTTTCGCTTCCCTCATACATATCCTGTACAAGTCGCACATACTTTTTCACTATTCTTGATTTTCTCATACAGTATTATAGCTCTTCCCGTGGAACCCTGTCGTACGCTTTCTCTAGGTCTACGAATACACAATGTAGCTCTCTTTGACCTTCCCTGTACTTTTCCATCAACATTCTTAAGGCAAACATGGCATCGGTGGTTCCCTTTCCTGGCATAAATCCATATTGCGGTTTGCTGATCTCTACACTATCTCTTAGCCTGGCTTCAATAATTCTTTCCCATACGTTTATTGTATGGCTCATTAGCTTTATTCCTCTGTAGTTTCCACAGCACGGTACGTCCCCTTTGTTTTTATAGATTGGGATAAGCACACTCTTTCTCCATTCTTCTGGCATCCGTTCACCCACTAATAGTCTGTTGAACAGTCTGGTCAAAAACTTTATTCCCATCTTTCCCATGCACTCCCAAACTTCTGCTGGCAACTCATCAGGCCCAACCGTTTTACCTTTTTTTATCCGTCTTAGTGCATTCTTTACTTCTTCTCTACTGTCGCAATTTACCTCTTCGTTAACCACTTCTGCTTCCTTTGTCCTAGGGTCTCTGTCATTTTCCTCGTTCATCAGTTTCTCAAAGTACTCCTTTTATCTCTTTAACACTGCTTCCGAATTTACCATAATATTACCATTTTCATCCTTTATAACCCTCACGTGCTGTACATCTTTCCCTGCTCTGTCTCTTTGCCTAGACAATCTGTACAATTTCTTTTCACCTTCTTTTGTTTCCAATCTAGCATACAAATCGTCATACGCACGTCCCTTCGCCATCGTAACTACCTTTTTTACTTTACTCTTCTTTTCTTTGTAAATCATTTTAATATTTTCATTTCTTATTTTGTCCCATGCTTTCTTTGCCTCTTTCTTTTCTTTTATAATTTCCTGAACTTCCTCATTCCACCACCACGTTTCCCTGTCTCCTTTTCGTTTTCCAAATGTCACTCCCAGTACAGTTTCAGCTGTTTTTCTTAGCATTTCTGCTGTTTTGTCCCACTCATCAGGTAACCCATCCTTGCCTCCCAAAATCCTGGTCACATCTTGTCTAAACGCTTTTTGACAGCTTGTCTCCTTCAGTTTCCACCATCATATCTTTGGCTTTACTTTCTCTGCTTTTTTCTTTTTCATTATGAGAGCCATTTTGCATACCACCATATGGTGCTGTTTTGCGACACACTCATTCACTATTACCTTAAAATCGCACATTTCCTTCAAGTTCCTCCTTCTGCACATCACATAATCTACTTGGGTACTTTTTTTCGCCACTTTTATACGTCACCTTGTGTTCATCTTTCTTCTTGAAATAAGTATTGACAATCGCCAAAGGATCAATTGTCAATACTTTTCCCAAAATTCTTTTCCCAAAATCCACAACCACTGATCCTTTCTTATTTCTTGTTCTAGTACCGTACCTCCCATTTATTTCCTCATCCCCTATGTTTCCTTCGCCCACATGTTCATTAAGGTCTGCACCAAGAACTATCTTCTCTTCCTTTAATACACTTTTGATACACTTTCTATCAACCTATCCAAGTATTCCCAAAAATCATTTTTCTCCTCCATGTTGTTGTTAACCTGTAGAGCATACGCGCTTACTTTAGGATGGACCCTTTTACCTCAAGCTTCATGGCCATTAGTCTGTCTGACACCCTCTTCACCTCCAAAACACTTTCAGCCAGCTCCTCCCTCACCACTATCCCTATCCCATTTTTTCTTCTATCAGCTCCGTTGTAAAATAGTTTGCATCCACCTCCGATGTTCCTTGCTTTACTCCCTTTCCACTTTGTTTCCTGTAGGCACAATATGTCTACATTCCTTCACTCCATCATATCTTCCAGCTCTCTTCCCCTTCCAGTCATAGTTCCAATATTTAAGGTACCCACCCTTGGGAGTGAGCGTCTTCCTTTCCACACTTCCCGCTGCCTCTTCACTCGCCTTCCTACTCTCTTTCTGCTCTTGTTTTTACTATGTTTAGCAGTAGCATAATTTCCACAGGTGCCCTGCTGTGCGACACCCGAGGCGGTCGTTGGTAACCCGGGCCGCGACCGATCCGGTATGGATTTATCAACAACATTTGTATAATATGGCAAAAAAGTTTTACGCCGGATGCCCTTCCTGCCGCAACCCTCCCATTTATCCGGGCTTGGGACTGGCATCAAGAAACACAGGAATGTGCCTCCGATGGCTGGGTTGGTTGGTACTCCAGTAGGATGACTGGAGTTGGATCCTGGAGAAAATTTTTCCTATTCCTAATGTTGTTGTTACCAGAATACACTATTTTATTACAGGCCTTATTTTTTTATACACAACAATGCAGAGAAGCCAGTCTCACAGAACCAGGATGATGGAAAAGGCATCGCAAGTCAAATGGGTGCGTTTGCCACTCTGGGATATAAAAAAGTTATGGCTGATTGATATTCAGAGAAAGTTTTAAAGGCATTTCTTGTAGTAGAGTTATTTTGTAAGGTTAAGCCCACCTTCAGCATCTTCTCCGTTGAACAAGTCTGTGCTCATGCTTTTTACTAATACGGCTTTCCTACCTACTTACCCTCCCTTCCGAGATTTATGTGGACTGGATTACATTTGTATAGGTAGGAGGAGCGCTGTATTGATGGCGAAAGTGATTAACGTGGTCTGAGTTCAATTCCTACTTTAATCATTCTGTTGTGCTTTTGGAAAAGACAATTTGTATTTTTCTCTGCTTAGTGATCTAAGCAAGCAGCTCTAAATTTCAGTTACATCACTAAAATAAAAAATAAAATGAAATAAATTTTTAACCAGAAAGCAATATTTTGACATTTCCTCAAGCAGGTCAGAGTAATCGCTTGACGGTTAGCCTAAGTTTAACGCCTCCAAAATTGTACTGCTAGATTTTTTATTTTTATTTTATCTATATAATTATCCTTCTGACTCGCAGGAAAACGACGGATTGCTATTAAGTAAGGCAAGCAATTACCCCGACCTACTTTAAAAGATATTGCTGTCCGTTTGAATTTTTTTATTTTGTTTTTTTAGTTTTACAGAGATATGACTAAAATTTAGAACTGCTTCCCAAGACCACCAAGCAGAGGAAAGTGCAATTAAGTGTTTTTCCCAAGGACACAACAGAATGACGCAAATAGATTTTCGAATCGAGACCATGTTGATCGCAATCACGGCGCTCTAATCACTCGACTACGCTCCTGACAGGAGGATAAATAGCATAATGATATTAGTTTTAAGTAAAGCTTTTAATTATACAGTTTATATGTACAAGCTGGAATAACGGTATCGTAAAAGGCCAATGACATGTTATATGATGATATTTTAGTCAATTTTATCTTCTACGCATGCTCCTCCCGCTCGTATGACACGTCATATGACAATTAAGCTGTAGCTATCCCTTTACTTGCAGACTAGCGCGACTCCTATTGAGGTCACTATTTTAGCCATCACAGAAGTATAAAATGATTTTTAAAAAAGAAAGAAAGTCTCTCAACGTTTTAACTACAGTAACTTTACCTGACCCGCACGTACCCGGTCCGTTTCTTTCCTTATCTATCCGTCAATTATAAATGTGTAAGTCATCGCGTATCCTCCCACAGGGAGGCTTATTTTTTTCTTTTCTCTTTGCATAATAATGTGCTAAATCATTTATATCTAATTGCATCTTCATAACTGCTCTTAGAACTTGTTAAAGCAGGATTTTTGTCTGGTGGTCCTACGTGGTCATATATCCAACGTTAATAATAAATTTTTATTAAATTTTTACTATAATAACTATGAATCTTATTTTGCTTAACTTTTTTTATTTTTATATTTTTTATGGAAAGCTTTTGCAGCCCTCAGAAAAAATCCAAACAATTCCTATGGGGTCACGCCCCCCAGGTTGAAAACCACCAATTTAACCGTAAAGAGAATGCATTTGCGGTGCTTTTTAAGTTTATAAAACAGTTTCTGTGGGTAAATAATAATTAACTTATTCTTACGTTTGTTAATATTATAATGGATTATATTATAAGTATTAGCCAATAATAACCCAAATTACTATTTGTAGAGTTGCTGTTGTGTAGCTGGAAAAGCATGGGGATTAAACTGCTTGCCTTGTCCCAAAAAAAGATCGCAACAATTTATTGACCTTTGCTTTTTACAAAATTCACGTAAAAACCCATCCAACAATCGTTAGTACATTTTGCTTACGTTATTTCTTCCATCACATTTGGAAATCTTTTTTTTTTGTTCTTAGAAAAACGCTGTGGAAATTGGAATAACTGTGTTAACGGTGATTGTGTTGAGCAAGGAGCCAGTGCAATCTGTCAATGTCACCGCGGCTATCGTTCGAATTCTCTAACCAGTCGTTGTGAAGGTTTGCTTGCCCTAGCAATTATACTTTGCCTGATTATATTTTTTAAACCGGCAAAGCGGCGGCCATGGTTGATGAATTTTTAATTTGTAATTTGCCGCAGAAGCTGCCCATTGTGTGTCATCTTTAAAAAACGATAATTTGCATATAAACGTTTTTTAGCTGTAAAGAGATCGCTAAAATTTATTTTTCTTTTATTCTATTTGTTACGTATTTGCCAAAGTCAGGATATGTTGATTACAAGACAGCTATAGAATAATTTTATTACTTAATTGTTGCCTTGTCAAAACTGTAAATTATAGGTATCGATTAAACAAGCAATTTCTTTTTTTTATAGACGTAAACGAATGTTTGGCAAGACGACACGGGCGACCCTGCAGAGCCGATGGAATTCGGGCTGGGCGCTGCGTGAACACTCCGGGGTCGTACCGTTGCAACTGTTACGCCGGTTTTGCGTCGGCATCTTCAGACAAAGCATGCGTTCGACGAGAGATTGAAACGCAAAGATTTCCTTCCAAACGTTTCTTTTGATAAAGAATTCGGCATGAGCAACATTCACTTCGTGGTTTGCAATCGACAAGCCGTTATGAATGTTGACGTTTAAGTCATGCTATAATGAAAATGAGAAGATTCAATTTCGGGCCTGGTAACCGAGAACTAAAGACGAAATACTTAGAATTGTTGTAGCCCAATCATCGCTGCACCTTGTTTTTTTATTATTTTGTAGTGAAATATTTGCATATGGAAAGATTATATTGTGTGTCAAGCGTCATTCAAACTTTTGCGTAAAACGTCCTAATCGTTCGAAAATACACAAAATCAATTGCAAATGCTTCAATTTAGACCAATCAGGCTTATTATTTCAAAAGATTTTTCTTGTAAAAAAACAAAACCCAACATTTCTTAATGTTTTCGCTAAACTGTGTGACTGTTTGTTGTGTTCGCAACAATGGACCGACATTGCCAGTTACATAGTTTTGGCGGACTACTGGCTACCTTTTGTCCGACTTTGTCGGTGTAGAAATCAACTTTTCGACTTGCACTGGTGCGGGTAAGCTTGTCAGCTTGTTGCTGGCCTTGGGCGGATACGGACGACCAAATTAAATTCGAAAAAACACGCCAAGTAACTTCACTATATTTACAAGTTTTTAATTGCGATGCATGAATTTATTAATAAAATCGGTCAAATCTTAATTTAATACGGAAAAGTTAAAAATTTAAAACCAACTGTATCATTACGAAAAACCGATTTCGACCTATAAGAATAACAGTTAAGAAACTTGTAAATGCAATCTGCTTTATTGAAGTCTTTTTGAAATAACAGTTAAAAAAGATACTGCTAAGGGTTTTTTAAAGGAACAGTTAGTTGCTGAAGATTAGAAGGTCAAACGTACTGCTCCGGGTGCTCCCGCATTCCTGTCCTTAGTAAAGACAAACAGGTGTAAAAAGTGCAAGCATAGAAATGGCTGGCTTAATAGATATTTTATAGCACATTATATGCTTTATTATGCTAGTTTTTCGGAGTTGAATTAATTTATAGACATAAGTTGTATTTTTAATCATGATGTTCCCACAAAAAATACGAAATATACCGTCTTCTTTTTAAAAATCAAACTCGACTAGGCTTTCAAACAAAGCAAGCTTTTGCGATACTGATCTTCTTAGTGCATCTCAACAATTACAATTGAACAGAACAGTTAACCATTTGCAAATCGCCGATATTTCGTTCGCTACAGCAAGCGGAAGTACTACAAGTTTGCCGGCAAATCCGCTTCCGTCGGAATTTAGCAGACTCTATATTGGTAATCATATTGAAACTAGACTTAATACACCAGATAGTTTAAAATCGGAACTGCTCCAAAAACAGTGGATATCCCCGTAAAAATACGACTTTTCTAAGTATTTGAGAAAAGTCGAAGGAAAAATCCGATGTTCAACTTTTCAACGACATTAGCTAAGCGAATTTAAGTGGTTGGTATACAATACTATACATCACAGTGAAGAATGGAAACTTTTGCAAGTATTGCGTAATTGTTCGCACCAAAATCTGTTGGTGGGTCCTCTCTTGGGCTGCATGTAGCAAAAGCATTTTCTAGAGCACAGTGGTATGCAAATGGAAAGCGGTATCTATGCGAACATGCAAAAAAGAATATCATTTGACTGCAGTAATTAAATGTGTACAGTCTAAGCATTTGGTACAATCTTCGACCGTATAAATAGTGCCAGTCAACAACTTTTCAAGTTTAAAAAAATATTTAGAAGGATTTGCCATGGTAATGCACTTGTTGGGGAAGCAAAATATTGTTTTTCGCGGACATCGTGATGGTGGACCACTTTCACCAGATTCCACATCAAAATAAAATGAGGGCATTTTCAAAGCCATTCTTAATCCACTGATAGCACGAGGAGATTCCAAGATTGCCACATAGAGATTTCTTGCCGATGCTGCACGTAGATGAGAATAAATGTACTTCATCTTATTTCGACTTCATAATAAATGTATTTCTTGTCGATGCTACCATACAGTTAGTCGTCATTTTTGTAAAGGTAATGTAGAAAGGGACCTGGCAGCAGACAAACTAACCCCCACAAGTTACGCCCGTGTTTAAATTTCAGTTATCTCGCGGCACACCGGTTGCGGAGCACTATATTGGGCTGTTGATACTTTTCAATTTAAAAACAACACTAAATAATCACTTTTTAAAGTGAACAAAAGTTTTATAATTTGCATTCAACAAATATCAGTCATACTCTTTACAAAATAAACGCGTGAGCACCGAAAAGTTGTTAAATAAAGAAAACTGGCTAATTAATGGTGGTTACAAAAAGTATGTCAAATCCATAAAACCATGAACAAAATATCTATACTATATTAAATACAAGCAATAAAAAATTACTAACATAACGTCTTAGTTTTATGAGCTGTATATTGCACTACTCGAAACAAATTAAAGTTACAAACTAAAAATGAAAACGAAGCATAAAGAGTAATCTTAGCTAACAAGATCGATTACATCAAAAATATTCTATCGCAGTAGTACCTTTGAATTTTCGCTCCGTTTAAATGGGCCTCAAACCGCTTGTATAAAAACAAATTTATGACAGTAACTAGTTTTTTTACTTGCCAGGCCTATTTTTAAAAAATTGATGGTTACATAAAGTTTCATACAAAGTTTGTTTCTGACACATAGATTATAAACTTACTGTTAAAGGTCAGTCAAGCAAAGAAAAGGTGTAAAAGTTGTTATTTACGATCAATGATCAATGTAAACGATCAATGATCGTTCATATTTTTAGACAGAAAGTATTTTAGTAGTGGTAGCAATATTCGGAAAAACTTCCGACTAACAATTCTCTAAATGAAATACATAAAATGCACATTTAATTAAGCAGGGGAACTTTCGGCCTCGTTATGGACTTCGCTTGTATCCAGTTTGATGGTCGAGTCATCCGAAATCGAGTGAAGTGGCTTTTCGGCGTCACCTAGCGCTTTTTCTACAACCGCTTGGTTGCTCTTCGGGCTTTCTTCTAACACATCGTCTTCGTTCGGCAGACACGGCTTGAGAATAGTGAGGATTTGAGTAACATCGATAATGCTGTCGCTTGGCTGCACGATCACTGAACCGTACATGTCGGTGATCGATTGTTGCGGGACTAAAAATCTTGCGCAGGCTTCCAGGTGGGGAATCACCTCGTCAAGAAACGCTCGGCCAAAGCAAATAAAAGCGGTCTTCTCGGAGTCGCTGAATGCCGGCTCCTCGGCGTGATAAAACGCAAGAATAATATTCGCGACGCACTTGACTGACGAAAGCAAAAGCGAAGGCAAACTTGTCGTCATTGACACCGGCAAGCAAAGACGAAGTTGATTGAACCCGTGCAATAATCCGTTCAGATACAGCGCGAGCGGGGGAAAATCAAGAAGACGAATGGGAGGTTGCGGAATTTCGTTTCCGTTGTTAGACGAAGGCAAAACACTGGTTGGCTTTATTTGGTTGTGCGATATTGTTGCGGACAAAAGGGAATAAGACATCATTTCCCTTTCAAATTCTTTTGTCGCGTCGTGGACGATCTTTTCAAACGATACAGAGACTGCTTGCTGGAAGATCGGAATGAGCAAGCAACGAAAATCAGCTCCTACACGACTAAATGATTGGCCGAAATACATGCACTGGCCGAGAACCGAATCCAGCCGATTACCAACACCTTTTTCCAAACAGCTCCGAAGAAGCTGAAGAAATAAATCGATTCTATAAGTCAGCCAACAGTGGAAGATTGACGAGTCGTAAGGTAAGTTGTCGGCGCGCTTGTTGATTCGCTCGTTGAAAAGAATGTTCGAATCATCAGAAAAAATCGCGCGGTACTGAGTGACAATGTCGAAGAGATGAACTCGGTACACTTCAATCGTGCGAATGATGCGTTCATAGGCGTCGTTTTCGCTATCGGTGACCGCGATCGAGTTTAAAACGCTCTCCAGCCACGAGTTTCGCGCTTGCAGAAAACGCAATCGAAGTTCAGTCTCGGTGAAGCATTCGAAACGCCTCAGAAAGCCAACCACACGCAGGCAAGCAGGAAGCTGAATGGCGGCACGTAGCTGGGCGAGCAATTGCTCGAGCATCAACTGCGACGAGCGCTGCACGTCTTCAATCACGCTTGCCATGAGCGGAATTTCAGCGACAAACGACTTTTTATCCAAACGCTTCACATAGAACATGAGCTCAAGAGCATCTTCGTAATACTGGTTGCGCACGCAAGTATCCATTAGCTGCGGTATTTCGAGGATTTCCAAAAGCTCCGTGTGTCGTTTTAGGGTGCGTGAATTCGAGCTTCTTACTGCACTTATGCTAGATGCTTCTTTTACAAAATTTTGACCATGTTCCGATAGAACAGGCAGCTTGTCCAATAAACTTTGCAAACGATTTTCAATAACACCAAAATCTTTAAAAATATCTTTGGAGCATTTTGCTGTTTTTATAAATGTCTTGTAATTTTGAAAAGCCAGTTCTTGCGTGAGATCTAAAATTCTAGATTTCTCATTTTTTAGCCTCGCTGGCTCTAAATTCAAATTTTGAAGATTAAATGATGACAACTGGGACAAATACAATAAAAATTCAGGATTACTTCTTTCTTCATCACTAAACTTATCTTTGAAAATTAATGATAGGATACTTTCATCATCAATATCCACTTGAACTTCATCATTGCCAGACATTGTTTCAAATTTTATGCAAAAGATCAACAGCAATTTAAAGCAACAGTAAGTATTATACTGAAAAAAAAGTATTTTGTTTCTTTATACATTTCTAGAAACAAATTGTAATAAACCAATTGCATTTTCACACTATCAAATCGATATTTTTGAGATCGCCACAGTACCTCGATGCCTATAATATTGTTTTGTAAATTGTAAACCTCTCGAACTTTTTTAATTTTGTTGTTTACAAAGTTTCTTGTGTTGACATAGATTAGGTTGAAAAGATTTAATAAAAGTAGGTTCAAAAGCAGATAGGTAAAAAGAAGTTTGTTCTTGGGCAAAGAGAGAGGATTTGCTGCCACTGTATTGGCTGGCACAGGAAGGGTTTTTTAAAAGATGCTGCCCAATAGCAGAGTCATGGGTGATATTTTGCGAGATGTGGTTTGTCTTGCAGGTATGGGAAAGATTAGAGCAGTCTTGAGAAGAATAAATAGTTCCTGATCAGCCAGGGAATGTGTTGCTTAATGTGTTCTTGCAACCTTTCGAATGTACATAATATGTAGTGACTGTCACAGTGGTACGCAAATTGATATATGACATTGCTGTGGTGATGGGCAGGTAAGACATCCTTTTTGGTTGTGGGTAGAAAAGGCCTAGTTGCAACACACATTTCAATAGCAAAGTAGCAATGCTGAATGGCTGTAGTAATTTGCTTTTTAAATTTGGTTGAAACATTTCCCAGCTATGAAAGGTGGAAGTCAATTGAATATTTTTTTGGATCCACGTTGAGATGACTGGTTGAATTGTTGAATCTTCTTAGTAAATGTGAATATGTGAATGTGAATTCTTAGTAAATATGAATGTAATAATATGGTTAGCCAATAGCAACCAAGATAGATCAAATTTTGTTGAGCTTGGCCTGAAGTCTGCTGCTTGAGCAGATGAACAGAGCTCTGTGAACCTGTGTAGCCACAACATTGATTTTGTGCTTTGTAGAGCTAAAAGAATCCTAATGCAGGTATTAGCTGGTAAAGGTGGGTTTCCTGTACACAGATGTGATAAATCCAGTGCTGTGCTTTTCAACCAGGATGTCATGAAATGGGAGAGAAGAGTTAAGAATCAGACATGCTCTCATTTTCTATATAAGCACAATCGGGTCACTCTTAGTTCATTCTTAAAATTCTTCTTGATGGGTGTCAGATAAAAAGTCTTCAAGAAATGAACATGCTTTCTAAAGCTATCTTCAAGTCAAATTCTATTTGTTTTAAGCAGAATTTTGAGAAGTTTCTCACTCTAATGAGCTACTTTTCTAAATGCTAAAACTCATGAGCAACAAGAAGTTTGAACAACACAATGTTGACTAAAAAAGTCTTCTCTTTCAATCATAGTCAGTGGATTTTCACTAGATATATGTCAATATAACTTAACTAAAAGAAGGTTTTGGTTTCAAATTGATGCTAAAAAAGTACCAGTTGATTGCATAATGCAAATCAACCAAAAAAACCTTAAACATATACAATAAACTATATGTGAAATTGTTCAGAAGGCTACAGACAAAATGTCACAAGCCATGGTTTGAAACACCTTTAGAGAAAACTTTACATGTTATTATGCAGAAAAACAAGGCTGTCCACCCTGCAGCTCACATGTGGCCCAGGAAGCCTTTTGGTGTGGCTCGCCAATAAAGTTTTAATCAGATGCTGAATCATCTTGATATATTGCAGTGCCTCTCAACCAATCTAATGGTGCACAGATAAATCAGAATACAATTATTTTTAAGGTTATTCATTTTGTTTAGAAAAATAACACATAAAGTCAAAATAATGATCTTTTTTTGTCTTAAACTAAACGTGTGATTAAAATTAAAATTTTATTTATTATAATTTGATTATTTCAAATTAACTTTCATGATAAATAGAATTCTCATTTTTCAGCCTCACTTTTCAGCTCAGCCAGCTCAATTCAATGTGAACAAAAAGACCAAAAAAAAAATTCAAACACTTTGACTCTAACATAAAATTTTTTAATTAACTTTCATGACAGCTTAAATTTGACATCCTTTTGATTACTGTACCAACTGTAGTCTGCAGTAAACTTGCAAATGAATATTTGGCCTGCAACAAGTAAAAGATTAGACACCCTTGAATTAGTCCCTTATACAAACCAATTAAAAAGGTAAACAATTTATTTTTGAAATTGGTTTAAACCTGTATATTGCAATAGTAAAAACCTTCAGCAATGCTGTTTTTATAAAAAAAACACTGATATTTAAGCAAAAGATATAAAGAAATAAAAAAGTACATCATGTAACCCTTAGAGCAATTTTTTTTACTTCAAAGACATTTTCATGAATTGCTCTTATAAAGCTCTCTCTTGTTTCTTTTTTGATTTGCTGTTGTTCATATTTACATTCAATTTAATTTAAATTAACAGTGACATTACAAAAATGTGTACAGCAAAAGGAAAGCAATTTAAGAGAGTTGTGAAAAAGAAAGATGACAGGTTAAAAAATGGTTTAAAGCAGGGCTGGGCAAACTTTTTAGCTCAAGGGTGGCATCTGAAAGTTGAATTTACTTGTGAGCCACACTACAGTGATTGTAAAAACCTATAGCACATACATGTATATTAAATTGCAAGTCAAATATTAAGAGCATATCTTGAATACTTAGCAAGCTCTAGTTCAACTTTCATCCAAAAAACAAAATATACAATTTATAACTAATAAATCAAACAATTATTTTTAATGTTAATTTTAATCATAAGATAAACAATGTAATTTCCGCAAAACATTTAATTAGATAGTATGTCAAATAAAGTATTTATTTTAGAAAAAAAATTGTACATTATACAGACCTATAATGCTTATTTGACTCTTACATACGAGCTAATACATACGAGCTCTTACATACGAGCTAATATACATACGAGCTAATATAATGCTTATTTGAAATACCTTTAAAACCAATTAATACAATTCTGCTGCAATAATATTTTAAGTAGAGATGTGCCAAAGCTTTGGCTTCAGCAAGCAATTTTCCATTATTATAAGATCCTTACACCTGATAGCTGACATAATTCATTTATTATATCAAATACAAAGCTTATTACAAAATCACATGCTATTGCTACTGTGATATGTTATTCATCTGTTTTGAAACATGTTTGTTTACACTGATTTACAGTTAGCCAGTGGCATGCAGTCAGGGCATGCAAGTCATGCTTTGCATGACCACCAAACTTTTCTGTGATGACCTTTTTTTTACTTAATGAAGAATATTATGGTTTGGGAACAAAATAAGAGAAATCTGAGACTCATACCAGGTGAAGAGCTTTTTTTTTGGACAAGAATTAGTCTTCATCTAAAACACCAGATAATTTTTTTTATCCTTCCCATATAATATTGCATGTCAATTGCATGACCAGTGTTGGCATACCAACTGCATGACCAGCCTCAGAGGTCCCTGCATGCCACTGCAGTTAGCCCCACTTTGTTCCATCTTTCGTTCTGTTATGCTAGCACTAAGCAAAGAGTAAGACCTTCAGATTAATAGTAATGTGTGGTATGTTATCACTGTCTGAACTTTCAATTTGTAAATTGCTATGATTTTAATATAAAATTTAAAAACTTCTTGTGTGTCTGAGTGCTCAAAAAATGTGTGTTGTAAATAATGTTGTTTTATAATTAGTGAGTAGCTAATTAGATATATTGCTAAAGTGTATACTGTATTATACAATTGTTATAAACAATTGCATCTTTTTAATTGTATAAATATCATCATGTTGATCATTGATGTTTCAGATCTTAGCATTAATGATATGGAGAACCGAGCTAATCATTATTCATAATGCCTAAACAAGGTGAAAATCCCTTATGAGATTACTTCAAAATAAGTAATGAGGATGTTAGCAAAGCTGTCTGCATACTTTGCCAAAGTCAAAGCTTCAGCTTTGGCAAAATTCTGGCATCAGCACATCCCTAATTTTAAGCACATAAATTTCAACATATTATATTGTTTTATCAAACATCATATGCCATTAGCCAGCACAATTAAGAATTTAATTAATAGTTTTTTATTGGTATTAATCAACTTTTTGTGTAACAATAAAACCACTTAACACTTTCAGACATGAGTTCAAATACAGGGTGCAGATAAAGTCCTTGGACAAATTTTAAAATTCAATTTAATGGATGTTTAAATACGTATATGTGGTAAGTTTTTAGTGTTATGAATTATAACAAGCCTCATATTTCAGATTTCATTATTTATTTTTTAAAAATTTTGCTTTAATACCAAATATGAGTGCTAAACGTGCAGCCATTATTGAGCTTCATCGTGCGGGCAAGACAAAACTCTAGTGAAGCTTCTTAAAGCTGCAAGATCAACTGTTTATTACACTGTTACAAGGTTTCGAGAACTTAAAAGCACTGAAGATCGTTCTTGATGTAAAGACTGCAATCTTCTGGAAGATGCCAAAGGTTGTTGATGCTGTCAGAGCTCGAGTCTGGTGCAATCCAAAGAGATTCATGAGGGGAATAGGCTGTGATATGAATGTGAGTGACAAGATGATGAAAAACATTGTTAAGACAGATTTGAAGTTGTTATCTCTCAAAATGCAAATTTGTCAGTGCCTCACAGACCTCCAAAAAGAAAAGAGACTGGATCTAGCAAAGATTCTTAATGAGTTGAAGGCATTTACGGACACGGTCATGTATGGATGAGGTCATGTACGGACACGGATGAGATCATTTTCTCTGATGAGAAATTGTTCACTGTTGAGGCAATCTGCAACCGACAAAATGACCGAGTCCTAGCAAAATCTTTTGCAGACATTCCTGATTCCAGAAAGGTTTTCATACACCAAAAATCTTCTTTCATCATGGTGTGGGCTGCCACATCCAAAACCATGGAAGTCTCCAAAGAAACCATGGTGCCAGGATCACTTTTGGCATTTCTGGAGCAAGGAGGTTTGGCTGCCCTCATCACCAGACCTGAAGGCGATGGACTGTTGTGTTTAGTCCCTTTTAGAAGCAGATGCTTGTGCTTCTCCTCATGGGTTAATTGAAGCTCTGAAGCGCTCTCTCATGACAGCATGGGCCAAAATGCCTCAAGAAACTCTGCGTAAAGCAGCAGAGGGCTTCCGTAGCAGACTTAAGCATGTAATTCAGGCCAGAGGGGGACATATTGAATGAAATTTGGTACGAATGTTTAAATATGTCTTGTTAAATATATTCTTCAATATTTTGTAGTTTTATTTACTATTTACAAAAATATCACATTTTAAAGTTGTCCAAGGACTTTGTCTGCACCCTGTATACTTTTGGATAGCCTTATGAAGTAAAATTGGGTTTTTCAAGAAGTCATCGTAAGTGATTTTTTTTTCTAAAACTAACCCAGAATCCCCCTTTCAGCACCAAGGTGGAATAAAGAAGAAACCAAGAGAAAAGCAATCTCTCAAGAAGTGGTAATAGTTAAGTGAGCACCTGGGTTAGTTTCATGAATAAAAATTGCTTACAGTGACTTCTTGGAGACCCATAAAATTCACCTTTCTATGGATAGCCCTGTGAAATTTGAAAAGGCAATAAACAATTTAGAGAGGCTTTTAAGTTGCATTTGCTTTTTGGTGTCAATTGACACCATCATGCCAAAAATTTGGGTAATCCTGTACTTTAGCGCAGTAAATAAATTCACAAATGCTTTTCATTCTAAGCAATAATAATCACGGGAGGATCCAGGTCAGTTTACCAGGGTTAGTAAAAAAACGGAATTACCCAATTTTTGATAGTAGGGATACCCCCTGTGGTTATTATTGCTTAGAACAAAAAGCATTTGTGAATTAATTTACAGCACTAAAGTGCAGGATTGCCAAATTTGTTTCCTTCTTTAGGCATCTTGGTGTCATTTGCCATCTAAACCACTGAAAGGGTTAAGTTTGTCATTTTTTAAAATAATTATTTAGGTCATCACTTATAATTGAACAGCATTAACATATTGATTTTACATGAGCATATCTATGTTATAAAAAAAAACCTAACTATTTCACAAAAAAAAAAACAAATATTTCATAATCTAAAATACAGATAACCTAATTTATAAAATATTTGACTTTTTAAATTGATACAAAATTAGCTGGGTTGGCAATGTCAATCATCTTAGAATTTTAATAAAAATTTATTTATTTTGAGAAACTTTTTTATGTATTTAAGCAACAAACAAACAATACAAACAAAACAATGCATTTGAAGCTATGTGCAAGAAACAAATATTGCATGCATTTTAATTTTAAATATACAATAACTTATAGAGAATAAATATTCTAAAATTAAAGGAAAATTTTACTTTTGCACTGATCAATTGTTTGGCAGTATTAATTAATTGATAAGACAAATATCTTAATAATTATTGATATTATCAATATTTAATAAAACAATAGATTAATATAATTACTTAAAAGTTAAAACCATAATATATAAGCTATAGCTCAACACTACCTAGCTGTTTTAAATAAACTTTTAATTAAAAAATAATGTAGAATTACCCTTTGTAATCACGGCTCTAGCATATGCTAATAGAGTATAAAACTATTATACATTTTATAATTCTTTAAATCATGTTATTTGAATTTACAACCAATAACAAAACAATCCAAAACATTTACTTATATTCTTTGCTTAAAAATATAGTGAATCTTTAAATTATTCAATCGAAATCGATTTATAAAGTTTTAATAATGTACACCTAAACTTTATCAATTTTACTTTGGAATTTTGGTGCGATCCGAGACATTTTTTGATTAATATTTTTTCTATATTTATAAAAATCACTTGACCAACCTTTAGGTCAATTGCTATATACGTCAGTTGCTTATAACGATAATAACCTTAAAGGCCGTATACAGGCTCATCCGCTTACTTGTCGACAGCGTGGCCAACTTGTTAAAAGCGCCGTATTGATCATGAATGCAATTGACACTATTGCAATTCAAATGCTGTTTTTCTTGTTCCGTTTCGTTTTTGAGTTTTTGCGAAAGACTATTCTTGTTTGTTCTGCTCGATAGTCTCAGCAAGCAACTTCAAATTTTCGTAATTTTTAATAACTAAAAAATAAATTAAATAAATAAAAAATTTCAATCGGACAGTAATATCTTGGCATCTTTAGAAGCAGGTTTAGGCAATTGCTTGAGGTTGTTTTGAACCTTAACTGATCTCACGTGAAAAGGATGGTATAATAACACTAGTCTACACAATTTTTGAAACAAAGTAGAAAACAGGTGTCCTTGGCTAACTTTGGGGCGCTGATTTCGAATCTGATGTCCATTATGTCATATCAGCCTTCATTTTTCAGTTATCTTGCACTAACCCCATCCCAGATGGCTCTAAAATGCCGTATAGTATTAATAAACACCAAGTCGCCGTTCGGATTGGCAATTTTTTTGAAGCAGCATGCACATACCTGTTGGCAGGTAATGTGTATAAATCGACCACAACAACATTTCTTTACGAGAATGTAACAGTTCCTTTAAATATGTGCTCTGTGTTTCGATTTGTTTGGCGTTTTCCAAATGTAACATTTTTCGCTTTACCGGCATTGTTTTTCTTTCTACGATTTATCGCTTTTTCCAAACAGAATATTACATTGTTAGGCTACAAATATCCTCCCGTTTATAAACTAGCAGCTGTGATAAGGAGATACTTTCCAAAATTTCTCAGTCTGCATAGGTTTACTAGAAGTTGGAAGGATAGCTTAATTAAATTAGCTTGACTGTATGAGTATGACAATATTGTAGGTGTTAGAGCAGTTTCCCCAGGATTTTACTTGAAACTCACAAGGTGAGGAGTTTCAAGTTTTTTTAAGGCAATTAAAAACTTTCATTCTACCGATACTAGTGCTGTGTTAGGTAGGCCTACTGTAATTAGCAAGTTTTACTGAACTGCGAAATTTAATATCATAAATTTTGTTGTGAAGAAATTTATCAAAAGTGCTTTCATCTTAATCAGTATTTGAGTAATTCAAAATGTCAACATTGCGGCTTAGAGGGTGTGTAAATGATCCAGACAGTTTCTGCTACATTTGTGGTCGGTTTACAAGGAAAAAAGATAGACAAAATGTGACTCCATTAATAAAAAATGCTTACTACGCTTATTTTGGTGTGAAACTGGGGGACCAAGACAAGACATGGGCCCTACACAAAGTATGTATTAGTTGTATGTCGACATTCAGCTTGTGGATGAAAGGGAAGAAGCATTTCTCATTTGGAGTTCCAATGGTATGGCGAGAGCTTCAAAATCATCTTAGTGACTGTTACTTTTGTGCTGTCAAAACTACCGGTATAACATCTAAAACGAGGTCTTCCATAGCATATCCCAGCTTGCCATCAGCAATTCAACCAGTTCCTCTTAGTGATAAAGTACCTAAACCAACATTCCATGGTTTTCATCTCAGTGAAAGTGAATCTATATCTTCAAGTGAGGAAAGTGAACTATGTGAAGATTTTGTACTCGTCCATCAAAATGATGAACCCCAACTGTTCACTCAAGCAGAGTTGAATGACTTAGTTAGGAAACTTGATCTTCCAAAAATTTCTGCTGAACTGCTAGGATCACGACTAAAAGAAAAAAACTTGCTGGCTCCTGAAACCAAAGTCAGCTTTTATCGTTATAGGGAAAAAGGTCTCATGGAATTCTTCAAAATGGAAGAAAATTTGCTGTTCTGCGATAACATAGAAAAACTAATAACTGCTATGGGGACATCATACACTCCATCAGAATGGAGGCTTTTCATAGACAGTTCCAAAAGAAGCCTGAAATGTGTTCTGTTACACAATGGCAATAAACTTGCTTCTGTACCAATAGGACATTCGATACAAATGAAGGAAACATACGAAAATATGAAAAGCATTCTCGACAAAACCAAATACGCTGAACATGAATGGGTAATATGTGGAGACTTAAAGGTCTTATCCATTCTCCTTGGGCAACAAGGTGGGAACACAAAATAACCTTGCTTCTTATGCTTGTGGGATAGCAGAGCAAAGCAAGACCACTGGATAAAAAGAGAATGGCCGAGTAGAGAGGTATTTATACTAGGAGAGAAGAACATAAAAAACATTCCAATGGTGAAAAGAGAAAAAATATTATTGCCACCACTGCACATCAAGTTGGGGTTAATGAAACAGTTTGTCAAGGCTTTGGACAAAGAGGGAGAGTGTTTCAAATACCTTTGTACAAAGTTTCCGAGGCTTACTTATGAAAAAATCAAAGCAGGTATTTTTGATGGGCTCCAAATTCGGCTTTTGGTAAAAGACCAGACATTTATTTCCACCATGAAGAAAGAAGAATTAAATGCATGGAAAGCATTTTGTGATGTGGTGAAGAACTTCCTGGGAAACATCAAATCCCCGAATTTCAACGAACTTGTGAAAAGCTTATTACAAGCTTTTTATAACTTGCGCTGTAACATGAGTGTTAAAGTACATTTCCTACATAGTCATTTCAGCTACTTTCCAGAAAACTTAGGGGCATTCAGTGAAGAACAGGGTGAAAGGTTTCACCAAGATATTAAAGTGATGGAAAAAAGGTATCGGGGAAAATGGAATGTCAGCATGATAGCGGATTATTGCTGGAATCTGATACGTGAACCTTCGGACTTTCAACACTCTCGTCAATCTAAAAAAAGGAAACTATTGCCATAAAATTGTGTTCAGTGTATTTGTATTCTTCTTTGTGCTTAGTATATTTCTATAAACACCCTTAGTATGTGATATTGTATGCATATAGCTACACATTAGTTTATGCCTTTCAATGCGTAGAGCAAAAATTTTAAATCGTATTTTTTAAAAAATGTGACCCGTTACGGCAAAACTAATGACAGATTTGAAACCAGCGCCCCCAAATTAGCTAGACTGCATACTTTTCATTTTTGTTTCTGAAACTCGATCAAATTTTGTAGACCTGTGTAATGATTTTGATGATGATGATATTGACTATTTTTTAAGCAAGATGCAACACAGAGATCAGCACGGAGAAAAATCAGGACCGGATGCCGTTCGAAGGGTTTTTGAGAAAAACAGGATTTTTTTTTAATTTACCGGATCCCGAGTGAATTCGGATTTTTTTCTTCAGCGCATAAAAAGAAAAAAGTTAAAAAATGCCTCAAAAAAGTTTTTAAAAATTTTTGCATAAATCAAAATCTCTCATACAAGGAATATGATGTTGTCTGTTTATAGAAAGGTTATTTGATTCTGGCTTGTGTAGACTTATGTTAATATAGCTATACATTTGCATTTGTACTTTATTTTCTTTCTTTTTCTCTTTCTATTTTTTTAAACAATTTTATAATGAGGTGAAGCAACCTTGCTTCTATATTATACAACAAGTCACACTTTTCATGGCTAATTAGCAAGTCACAACGTCAACTCGTTTTGTTGCTTCCTTTTTCTAATCCCGTCTTTAACAACACACAAACTTCTCAACATTTTGTTATTTTGTTCATGTGGCGGAGCAGAAATAAAAGAAAACTGAATTGAACTGAACTGTATTGTAAAAGGTTGTAAAAAATAGGTTTTTGGCCTTTTAATGCTGTTTTTTGCTGCCTTTACCATGGCTTGTGCCCAGATTGTTAGTCAAACTAACGTTAAATTAAAACAAGATCATGCTTATCTTACACATCAATTGCAACAATTTTTGCATAAGATTATAAGATTTTTTTATAGAGGTAAATGTTACACATATATGTTGATCTTGCAATATAGTAGACGAATTTTGAATACTATTTGTATGCCAATTCTGTTTGTAAAATTTTTTTTATCAAGTGTTTTTGTAGGACCACAACATTTAATTCTGTTGCTGAATATTTTATTTTGATTATAAGATCATAAGTAAAATAAGTTAATCGACATATTGCAACAAATGCAATGAATGCAATTTTGTAACAAGTTTTATACAATTAAAATTCTTTATATTATGATTTTGCTTGACTGTAGTTTGGCTATTTTTCTCAATTTCAACTGTTGTATGCTTTAAACATTTAATGACACCACAGATCAAACACAGTAAAATATTTTAACTTAGTAATAGTGAAATATAATTGTTTATCCACTAATGTAATTTAGCAGAAGTTTGCTGCAAAAATTAGACTGTAGAAATAAGCATTAAAAACCAAGTTATTAGTAATGTATTTAAATATGAAAAGCCAAAATGTAAGTCAGTCTGGCAGTACAAAATTTGTTGCATGTTTAAAGCAAGCTTTCAAATTTTTCTTGATTAGTAATATTGGTTTATTGTTGTTGTTGTTGTTGCCCCTCCTCCAAGGATATCTTGGAGTAGCCATCCTTAATCTCTTAAAGAAGCCAATCTAGATTCCCACTCTTGGATTACCTTTGCTGCTTCTAAAGGCTTTTTTCATAGATTAGTGGTGTTGTGTTGTTTTGGTACTTGACTGCAGTTAAAGAGGTGATTAGTATCATGTGTGTGAGATAAGCATAGTGGCCATTGTGGTGTGTAAGTTTCAGGGTTTACTGTATGTAGGTAGCTTTGCAAGAGTGGTGATTTGTTGGCTTTGAGCTGTACCAGAATTGTATGCATATGACATGGTAATGTTTGTACTGATGAATGAATGTCATAGGGTGTGGTGTTAGTAACTTTGTTGTTTTTTCTGAAACTGAGGTATTGTGAGGTAATGGTAATGTGAATGTGTTTAAAGTTTTTTTTACATTCCTCAAGTGTTATGTCTGCTTCTGAGATGATGATGTTAGTGTGCTCATTGTTATGAAAGATTGTGGCTTTCATATTTCTGGGAAGTAGAGTACTTATTACAAGAACACTGTTTTAGCCCTGTTAGTTAAGTGTTGACTGTTCGGTGTTTGTGTCTCATTTGTAGTCATTAGCAATGTGCAAAGCTATGTTTTAAAAGGTTTGCCATTTGTTTATGTATGTGTTCAATATGTTAAGACTTTTTATGGTGCTCAATATGATAGGACTCTATATTTCATATGCCAAAATACAGCAAGTATAGTAGACCTTGGTTAATCTGGATTCAATTTGACAGATAAAATCAGCTAAATTAGACAAAAATCTGGATAATTTGAAACTTTTTGTTAAGAATTATACTGAATAAAACATTTGTATTTTTAGTTTTATTCAAGTTAAACAAAATTCTGCATTAACAACATCCAGATCCAAACATCCAGATTTGGTTAATTCAGATTCAGTTAATGCAGAGTTTCCTTTAACTGAAATAGGTATAATTAAAGTTTACGTACGTAAATTATTTTTGTTTTAATTTAGTATTTTATTCTGATTTAAATTAATTTGTGGATGAGGGCCAAATGTAAGATCTGACGTATGTGGATGAGGGCCAAACGTAAGATCCGATGATGGACCCCGATGATAACGAGGTACACACCCCAATGATAACGACTGGACCCCAGTGATAACGAGGTACACACCCCGATGATAACCGAATGGACCCCGATGATAACGAGGTACACACCCAATCAGTTGAAAATATGTGGATGAGGGCCAAACGTAAGATCCGATGTCAGTTTGGTACGTCTGACACGTTATTCCCTTCCTACCTCCACAAATTCATCTGGAGACAAACAGTTGTCAATGGAAAATACTTTGAACAATGTTTGAATATGATTCATGTTATTTATCCCATTTAAATTTGCTGTACATATAGATAATAAACATAGATATTCTTTTTTTCCATCGTTTTTCAGCTTAAATAATTTACGTACGTAAACTTTAATTATACCCTGAAATAAAACTGAAAGTACAAATGGTCTACTGTAATAGCTTTAAATGTGGAGATCATCAGTTTTGTTTATTTATCCTATTGGTGGATGTGTTTGCCTTGAGAATGTTGAGAGTTTCTTTTGCTTTGGCTTAGTGACATATATCTGTCATAAAAATGTAATTTTGAATATAGAGTGATCCAGGAATTAGGTACTTTTACTGTTATTAAATCATGTTTCTATCTTTTTTATTTTTACTTTTCTCTTGTTTCTAACTTTCTCTTGTATGTAATTGTCAGGCAACATTTCTCTTTCTGATTGCTTCTCACATTTTATTTTTCTCTTGTCAATTGTATTGTGCTAGACAGTGGGTTAGGATTAGAGTTAGGGTTAGGGTTGTCTATGTATGCAAAAGATAGCAAGCAATATTTAAGCATACTTAGATATTGTTTGCTGTCTTTTGCATAATACTGTGATTGTTATATCATTGGCACATTTTGTGATTTCTTGGTCTTATAAAGGAAGTGGAATGTTGGATGGGTAAATATTGAAAAAAGTTAGAGGAAGAACTTCTCCAAGTCTCAAAAGTAACCCCTATTGATAGTGGAGGCCAAGGTTCTTTTTGCCTAAATTATTGCCAGAAATAAGATCAGGTTCTTCATTTTGTGATTTTTTATGGATCAGGACCATATCAAGATGTAATAAATACTAAATAGGAATACAACTGGTTCTTGAAAAAGTAGGATCTATCCATCTTTGATGCAAGGATGCAAGTTTTATCCTTCCTCCTATGTTTAATCCTGATCTTTAAAGGTTTTTTTTACAGATTTTCATCACTATTACTCATTCACTCTTCCAAAAAATAAATAGCAAACATGGTTTAACAAAAATTCAATGAAAATCAATACTTTTTAAATTTGTAATGACACATTTTTTATTTTTAGATTTTTATATATCTTTTTTGCTTAATTGTAATTGTTTAATCACTAAAAATGTTAGTTTTTATACATGTTTTATATGCAATTGGGTTCATAATTGATTTCACGGAAGGTTTTCTAAATATTGAAGAGCTACAAGAAATGAGATATTCTTTAGACATTTCACAAAACCCAATCAATCTTGCTGAGGTATATGTAGAAAGTTTTTGTGTTTTTTTTTGCAGCTCAATTGCAAATATGGTTGTCATTTAATTGCACTAAAAACTTTTTGGTTAATTTTTTGAAAAAACAATTAGTTTTATATATTATTAAATGACTAATAGTCATGAAAATTGTTTCTTTGATTAGTTTTTGAGTTTGTTTTTTTTTGTTAATACGGATTCTGCAAACTGAAAAAATTATTATTATAACAACCAATTTTTAAAAGGTCAAAAAAATGCTATATTGTTTTCTTGGTTGAAATTTGCTCATTTACTAGAGTTATCCATGTAATCCAGTTACATGTAAAGAGGGGCATATTAAATAAAAATTTCAAATTGTAATCAAACATAATTGCAGGCATGGTAGATTAACTGTTTGATGAAAGTCACTGCAAAATATTTGTCAATGTGCATCAGATTTAAAAAACTGCCACAGTAAAACGCTCTGAAAAACAACCAGTCTGATTAACTAGTATGGTTGTTTTACATAATAAACTTAAAACACTCATTGCTATACCATGATACTATATATTAACTAGCAGTAGTTTCTAAGTTGTGGTATATTAACTGGGGCAGTACATTAAGTGGAAAATTTTAATAATGCTTTTTATTAACATATTACAGTAGTTATCATTTATAACAGCACTTTCTAGAAATTGCAAAAAATTGGCATTAAAGCAAATTGTACTACTATGCCATTTTAAAATTGCTTTGATTTAACATAGAGGTGTATTATCCAATCAAATCTGCTAGTGTATGAAAAACATCAATTTAGCAAAATAAATAGAAAATTAAACAAACTGTATGCAAAAGTAGTTAAATTTTTTTCAACATTGTGCAGTCATATGTACAGTACTGGTATAATTAGCAAATTATAGATGAAAAGTTAATGCAGACGAAACATTATCTTTTAATGAAAAAGTCTTTGATCTTCAGCTGTTTTGTTTTTTTGAGACGGATTTTTGTGCCACATAGTGTTGAATTGAATCTAGATAACATAGAACTTCCTCACTATCATTGTGACTTTGGAGGTATTGACCAAGTTGTCTAACTGATGTCAATGCTTCTACTGGGGTTTAAAAGTCTTCAGATCAAGTAAACTATATGCCCGGATTAATTAACAGGTAAAGAATATGCCTGGTTTCAAAAAATAGTAAGAATTAAGTACTAATCAAGTAAACTATATGCCTGGATTAATGAACAGGTAAAGAATATGCCTGGTTTCAAAAAATAGTAAGAATTAAGTACTATAATCTATAATTTCAAAAAAATTCAATAGCATCCTCAATTGTTCTATTAATTATAGGATTTATAACATTTTCAAAAATATAGCATTCATTTTTTTCTAATTTTTTTAGCTAAAAATTAAACGATTATGATCAAATAAAAAATACCCCCATTGGCCATGTAGTTTACTTGATCCAAGTCTTCTACAGGATTGTCATTATCAGCATCATCACCCTCTTCCTGTGCTATTTCCAGGGCAGTTTTTAGGGTATGTAAATTGTCACTCTCTCACAATTTACAACATTAGCATCACTCTGGAAATACTCATTGAAATAGCATGTTTCTGGAATCAAGTCACATGTTCTGAGTCTTTCCCAAATTTTTTCATTGTTGCTGTCACCATTGTTTTCAGTTTCTTCTTTGTCGTTTTCAGCTTTCAATTGAACAAAGTTGATCTTTTTTAAACAGTTTTTGATTACCACCTTAAAAACGCTAAAGTCTCAATGCCTGGAAAACATTGATATTAAAGTTTCTTTTTTTTTTCAAATGCTAAAAGACACATTTTTGCAAGCTTTTGTCTGTAATGCACTTTCAAACAGCGTATTACACCAAAATTCATTAGTTGCATTTTTGCTGTGGTGTTAGGAGGCAAAAACACCAACTTATACTGTTGATATTTGGATGGGCAGTACAGTTATCCAGGACCATAGCAATTTTTCTATCGCTTTTCCTCAGATGAAAATTTAGTTTTCTTAGCCATTTTTCAAAAAAGCTTGATGTCATCCAAGCTTTGTAGTTAGCTTCATAGGGCAATAATAGTTTTTTTATGTTTTTAAAACATCTTGGCTTTGCTGATTTCCCAATGTCTAGAGGTATTAATTTTTCTCCAGTCATACTGGCTGTCACTAACACAATTAATCTTTCCTTGAACAATTTACTACCTGTGCATTATTCATTTCTGAAAATGTGTCTTGTCAGGCATACACTGATAAAAAAGTCTCGTTTTGTCTATATTGAATATTTCTTCCGGTTTGAATTCTTTCAAAAGTGCCAGAAAACAATGATTTTGCCACTTATTCACACCACTGTGGTTGACCAATTCTACGTCGCCATAAAGCTTTTTGCAAACAATTTCTTCTCTTGCTTTCCACCTGTTCACCCAGTTTATATCTAGCTGCATCAAGTAGTCATATCCACATGCATGGGTGAATTTTTATGCTTTTCAATTACCACATTTCTCCACTCTGTAAAATTTTTTTATCTCTTGCATGCTTTAACCATTTTAACAAAGGCTCATTGACACTATCAAAGTTCTGCTTACACTTTCTTTTTATTCCTGCTTTATGCCCTGATTTAAACTTGCATATTATTTTGTCTTTGTTCTGTAAGGTTGTTTGCACAGATGATCTTGGAATTTCTATTTCTTTTGCAAGTTTTGGTACACTGTTGATTTGGCTGACAATTTTTTTTCCAAAAAGAAAAATTTTTTCATTTGTTTGCATTTTGCTATAGAAGTCGCTTTCTAACCACTACAGTTTTTAGTTTATACTGTATAAATAATAGTTGTTTTGATTTGAGGCTACAGCACAGGTCACTTTTCTATGAGTTCTTTCACACTCAATTAAGTTGACTGCCTGCTGCGGGTGATGTAGTAAAGTAAATTAAGGAAAACATGCAAGCTGGAGTCATGACTGCATTTAAAGATGATTATTGATTGTGGTAGAGTTAAAAGCTGAAACTTATGGTGCTGCTATAAATGAACAATTTTGTCAGGGGACAAAAAAGGGTGTCATTATGCACAAATTGACATTATAGATGGTGCTGTTATAAGCAAACTTGATTGTATGCAAAAAATAAGAATTCTGCCAGGACCAAGAGAAATGTGATGTTATATATGATGTTGTTATAGACAAATTCTACTATAAAACATGGGCTACATCTTTAAAGTATTATTATCATCTCTATTTATCCTCTTGACTCACAGGAAAACATTGGAAGTTATTTAAGGCTACCAACAAGCCAATACTCTGACTTGCTTTTGGAGGTAGCAAGATATTGCTTTCTGGTTAAAAATTTTTATTTGTTTTTTTAATTTTTATTCAAATATGCAACTGAAATTCAGAGCAGCTTGCTAACTCCAGTTAGCTGAAGAAAGTGCTGTAAAGTGTCTTTCCCAATCACACAGCAGAATGATGCATGTAGGATTTGAACCAGGTTTTTTGTACTCAGTCGCTATAAAAGCTTAATTAATTACTAATAGCAGATTTGTTCTAATTCTAATTGTTAAAGTCTGCTTTTACCATCAAACTGACTGTGCATTTTCCATGATATCCAACTTTTCCTATTATTATTTGCAGGTTTCTGTTGCCTGTCAGTGATTTATGTTACTTATTTTTCACAAAGCATATTCATGAGTGCATTTATAATTCTTTAATTGCTATGTTTACTTACAATGTTGACAATGTTGGCAAGCAATGTTGACCTTATTGGAAAACAGTAAATGAAAGAGTGGTATTAGGAGTTATTAAATTTCATTATTAGTCTACTAAAAATTTAACAATTATGTAACTAAATTTGTTCTTAACCGTTAACTGCTGCATATAATTCACCTCACTGTATTTTGTTTTTTTGTTTATATACTAGTTACTTTATTAACATTTTGACTGCCAAGCTGGTTTCCAGAAATACCTCAGTGGAGCCACCAAAAAAATTTCGCCACGATCACAAAAAAGAACATCCACCAGGCAACACAGATATTTGGTGCCATAGAAATAGCATAGGACGTATACAACAATTGTTGCCAGCACTAGAAACAGACAAATAGCCGTCAACAAATATTGTTGACACAGCCTCATTAAAAACTGCCATGTCAACAATATTTGTTAACATGGCAGTCAAAGTGTTAAGGAATGGCAAAATGTGATTTTGATTTCTAAAAATAATAATAATAAAGGTTACATAACTGTTGGATTGGCAGTAAAAGGCAGAAAACAGTACTAGACATGTTCTAATATGTCAACAATTGGAGAAAAAAATGTAGAAAACTAATCAAGGCATAATTTATAGAAGTTAATATAAATCAAGCAATTAATGGTATGTGTGATATTAGTAATGTTGATTAAAAAATAAATTTAAATTTTTGTTCCAAATTGGAATTATTAACAGCTGCTATCTGTTTTCCATGATGCTATTTATTACCTGAATTTTATAAGTACCATTAAAGCTCTGCATATTATACAATTTGTGACTTAAACTGAAAATTCAATGTTTTTAATTTCTTTCAGACTGATCTTTCTGAGGGATTGCAGTTAGCTTCAAAGCATGGTCAGCAATATTTTTGCAAACTACCTACGAAAGCTTTAAAAATGGAGCAGCATCAGATAAATGAAGTAATTGTTAAATTTTTTCCCACTCTGTTTGTGTAAAATATCTTTTATATCAAAACTTGAATGTGTAAATTGATAGAGTCTGTTTTATTCGTTTTTTAATAAGAAATACCTTTTATTCTATTTTAGGAAAAATTACCATCTGATTATCCTATACTCAATTTACTTGAGCCTTTAAAAATGCAACCTTGTTTAAAAATTGTGAAGGGATGGTGGACATATGAGTTTTGCTACATGAAGCTTTTGCATCAATACCGCAGTGAAGGTAGCTATACTTCTGTTTTTAGGGAAATTCTAGCAAATCCTTTTGCTCTTTTGCTCATGGGTATGATTTTGACCAAGCATTGTGATATTAAATTAGCCAAAGGTGTTTAAAGATAAAAGCGAATTGCATATAATCTACCTTATACAATTGTTAAACATTTTATCATGACTGACTCTATCAAATATTGAAGTACTTGTTTGATTAGATTACATTCTTATTATGAGCAACTATTACTCATTTCAACCCACTAAACTTACTAATCATATACATGATTTTAGTTTCTCAGATAATGTAAAATATTTAAGAAATTGCCCCAATTTTAAGCCAAATTATAAATCAGGAAACATTAATATTTTAGTGTCTTGAAAAAGTTTTTTGCAAATTTGTGTTATTTTTTACAACACTTCATGTAAATAGACAATTAAATTAAAATAGCAATTTTTTATAATTCAATTTTTAGCTTCCAATAATCCTGTTGGGCTTTTTTTAATTTTGGCTTTTCCTTCCTTTTCTTTGTTTTTATTAGTCAAGTTCCATTCGTTACAATTGCATTTTGAAGCAGCATTAAACAAAATTTTTAAGCTTTCTAACATTTCTTAAAACCTAAATTTTTTTAGATGTAATTTTTAAGACACCATCGCAGGTCTTCAACCAGGGCTGCAAACTCGAAGCATTTTTAATCGAGTTCGAGTTCGAGTTCACAAAAAATTTGCAAGTCCGAGTTCGAGTTCTTTAAATTTCAATTTTTCGAGTTCGAGTTCACAAAATAGAGTTAAAAAAATACAGTCGGAAAAGAGTTAAGAGAATAATTCAACCGCAAAAAACTGAGCACATGTTAAAAATGCTTTGTCATCAATGTTACCAATTTTAATCTATTATTAAACAAAATAAAAGAGGATAGCAAATTATAATTTGGCACCAACGCTGAGAAATGTTATAGTTAAATTTTCTCATTAAATGAACTCAAACATCACAAACTTTTTTCAAGTTCGAGTTCAGAAATTTTTATTTTTCGAGTTCGAGTTCGGCCAAAATTGCCGAGTTCTTCGAGTTCGAGTTCGCAGCCCTGGCAACTCACCACAACGATTCGATTTATTTGTAAAGTTTATGGCAATTGTTGCAATTGTCATACCAATGTTCTATTAGCAAAAATTAAGACTTTTACTGCCTCTTTAAATTAAATTATGTACATCACCAAAAAAATTAAAGTTCAATTGGATTGCATTTTAACTGTTTTTGCAGATGGAAAACCTATTGGTGAAGTAATTGATCTTGGTCATCACAACTCCGATTTCGACTGGTCAAACGAGCAAAACATAAAAGAAAAGATGTTTAAAAAGAAGACTATACAGAAATATCACACCCAATATTATATAAATGGAACTGAATGCAATGTTATCAATCATAAGCGAGACACCGAAGTTCGAGTGCGTGTTTGAAATAATAATCTTCTTCTTCTTCTTTCGGCTTCTCCCTACTCGGGGTCGCCACAGCGCGATAGTAATCTCCATTTCACTCGGTCTACTTCGTCTCCTTCCCTAGCTCCAACCCTTTCCATGTCTTCTCTCACCAAAGCCATCCTCCTTCTCCTTGGCCTTCCTCTTTTCCTTCTGCCTGGCACTGCCATCTCCATCATCCTTTTCCCCACGTAGTCTTCTTCTCTCCTTTTTACGTGTCCATACCAACGTAGCCTCACATTCCGAAGTTTGTCTCCCAGCTTTGCAATTTTCGCAGTCCCTCTCATATATTCGTTTCTTATCTTGTCCTTTCTTGTCACTCCCAGTGCCCATCTCACCATTTTCAACTCTGCAACTTCCATTTTTCCCATTTGTCGTTCAGTCACTGCCACCGTTTCCATTCCATAAAGCATGGCTGGTCTAACAACACTCTTGTACATTTTACCCTTAACCTTTACTGATAACTTCCTGTCGCACAGAACTCCAGATACCTTCCTCCAACTCATCCATCCTGCTTGGATCCTTCTCCTTACTTTTTCTTCACATCTTCCATCATTACTAACTGTTGACAGGTATTTGAAGTTTTTGGCTTTCTTTACCTTTTCTTGCAACTTCAACTCTTCTCCATCATCCACACCCCCAACCCTCAAATATTCTGTCTTGCTCCAGCTCACTTTCAGGCCTCTTCTCTGCAGTGCATTTCTCCAAATCTCCAGATCCTCCTCTAGCTCTCTATGATTTTGTCTACACAGAACTATGTCATCTGCAAACAGCATATCCCATGGTGCGTCCTTCCTGATGTCCTCCGTCAGCCTGTCTATAATGATGGCAAAAAGAAATGGGCTGAGTGCTGAACCTTGGTAGAGTCCAACACCTACCTTGAATTCTTCAGTTAACCCTGCTGCACTTCTCACAGTTGTTGTTGCTCCGTCGTACATATCCTGGATAATCCTTATGTAGCACTCTGATGTTTCAGCTAACCGCAAGCATTCCCACAGTTCCTCTCTGGGTACCCTGTCGTATGCTTTCTCCAGGTCAATAAAGGCACAGTGCACTGCCTTCTGCCCTTCAGTCCACTTTTCCAACAGCATCCTTAGACAAAAGATTGCATCGGTGGTACTCCTTCCTGGCATGGACCCAAATTGTTGCTCAGCAATTGTCACCTCCTTCCTTATCCTTGCTTCTATTATCCTCTCCCACAATTTCATAGTGTGGCTCATCAACTTGATCCCGCGGTAGTTTCCACATTCTTTGATGTCTCCTTTACCTTTGTACAAAGGTACAAGCACGCTCCTCCGCCATTCATCTGGCATCTTCTCTCCTCGCAAGAGTCTGTTTGAAATAATAATAAATATTAAAAATAAATTTTATTCGCAATCGGTTCGAAATTAATTCGTATTGAATATAGATTGAAATAGAGATTGTGAATAAAGAGGCAGCAACTAAACGAAATACGTTATACATCTATTCGAAAAAAGCTTTTTGCATTAGCTTGAGTTATTTTTCAGTTTTACTGCGATGAAAATGCGGCTGTGCCGTATATCGAACGGATCGACGAGCCTTCAACATGTTCCTACATAGTCACGGTGAAAACCAACTTAATATGCAATCATCCCCACACTCGAATCACCTCGAAATCGAAGCCAATTGAAATAATGTGCCAACCCCTGCTGCCACCTGAAAGTTTCCGAAGCTACTTTGATCACAAAACCAGTAAGTGTGTTACTGTAGCAGGGTCCACAAAAATTAGGCCCCCAGTGTACGGCGCGCGCTGAATTTCGCGTCTTTTCTACGATTATTTACTCAGACCCACGGCATTTTTGTAGAAATGAACAGAGGGAGCCTGTCCCCCATTGTTTTCTATAGATAATGTAAAATATCAATATAAAAAGTTTTTTGATCAAGTTTCTAATAAATAGTGACGTTAAAAGTCGCTAGCTTGGTTATTTCAAGAGTTCAAAACACGAAAAACTATTGGCTATTATTGTTAATGAACTTTTTGAGCATATATGAAATATTACTTTTAAAGAGGCAAGCCCATCTCGTTTCATTCTAAAAATACAGTATATCCCGGGTTTGAGTAAAATGAAAGAAAGGACGCCGACGTCATTGTATCACTGGTGTACCTGAATGTACAATCTTTACTGTTGAAATTATTGCGGCTTAAACACAAATAATATTTGTAATTTTTTTAAACGTGTTTAAATTTGTTTTCACAGAAGCGGAGTTGGCAGCATATGAAGAAGCTAATTTAGCTCTTCGAAAGAAGCGAGATCAGTTAAGGGAGTTGCTCTTAAGTTTAAAGGTGTTTTGTTAATGTTACTAAATCCTACGTTTGTAAATAGTACAGATTTCACTTCACCAACAAAACCAAAAATAGCTTTCACTACTAGTTTTTATGTTTATTATTAATTTTGTTCCATTTTTTCTCAAATTTTTAAGTAACTTTCATTAAAAAAGCAGTTGATTTTAAATCATATTATAAGGGACATTGCTAGCTTCTTACAATTTTTTTTTCGCTTAATCTTTGTTTTTGATGAATTTATTCTAACAATCTTAGTTAATTTTTCGGTAAGGAAATGACGTTTTTTTTTGTGGCATGATTGGTCTCTATATTCGTTTCATTGTTCACCATCACCACTTGGTCTCTCAATAATTTAAGTTGTCCATGCTCTAATTGTCTTGCTGTTAACGTTTCGATAATTTTCGAAGTCTTATTTATAAGGCTTATTGAAACAAACCCAACCTCGAACTACCGTACAGTTATTATCGCAACGTAATAAAAGCTTAGATTTTCGTTTGTTTGCTTGTGCGTTATGAGAGATGTAAGCTGATTTTTCTTGATATCTAAAAACAATGAAAAATTTATAAAACCTTTTCTGTAACTATTAGCTTACTTAATTTTATTAAGAACATTTGATCAAATTTCAGTAGGAGAAAATGTAGTTTTAAGGCTGGTTTCCACTACAAGCGTAGAATGGAGTATTCTTTATTTCTTTTATTAATTTTTTTGCTTCGTTTAGTGCTTAAGCGCTGAAAAAAGTAAAAAAATTAATAGAACAAACAAAGAAACAATGCATTTCACGCTCGTATTGGAACTAAGCCTTTATTTGCAGTGTATAAATTAATTTTATCGATGTAGCGTATAAATTCCAAAACCATTTTAGCACAAGACAGCGGAATAATTTTTTTTTTTAACCATATTACAATTACATACAGCAAAACACATACTCGTATATTCATGCTAAAATAAAACAAAAAGACACCATAAACGTTTTCGGCATACATTAGCCCTCTTCAGATGAATAAAAATAAAATGTTTTAAAGTTTTGTCATGTAATTTAAAGATCGAAGTCAATGATCTGATGACGTTGTTGTTTACAAAATTTGTCGCACGAGGTTTTCATAAAAGGAATTGTTGAAAATTGATTTAAAAATGCAAACGCAAAACAACAACCATAAAGCCAATGCACCACGTAAAATCCAAATAACAAAAATAACAATATAAAATATATATAATAAAAATGATGATATTCGCAAACAATTGCCGATTAAGTCCAGGGTTATGTTTTTTGATTAATAAAGTTTTGTGAATTTTACTTTCAAAATTAGAATTACACTTTTTAATTATCTTAAACGAATTTACGTTGAATTTGGAATTAGCATATCAGATCATATTATGTCTTGTGATATTTGTGCTAATTCCAAATTCAACGTAAATTCGTTTAAGGTAATTAAAAATGTAATTCTAGTTTTGAAACTAAAATTCACGAAGCTGTATTATATGACAAAACTTTTAAACACTTTAATTTTATTCATATGAAGAGGGCTAATGTAAGCCGAAAACGTTTATGGTTTCTTTTTGTTTTATTTTATCATGTATATACCGTAAAACCTCTAATTGAGCGCCACCCTGTTTTTTCAAAAATCACCGTAAGCGATTTTTGTTTGTGCAACTAACCCGGATTCCCCTGCGGTTACTATCGCTTCTTCAGAGATCCATTTTCTCTTGTTTTTTTGTTTTTTTTTATTTCATGCTAATGCTGATGCTGAAAGAGGGATTTCGGGTTAGTTTCACCGCAAAAAAAATATCGCTTACGGCGACTTCTTGAAGAGACAGGGTGGCGCTAAATTAGAGGTTTTACGGTATGTGTATTGCTGTTTGTAATTGTAATATGGTTGAAAAAAGTATACTCTCTTTCTCAATTGTATTTTTTTTGTTTTTATAATTCTCTCAATTCATTATTATTGTTAAGCTCATTAGCGTTAACTTTTTTTTTATTTGCTTCAGACCAAAACGCTGTCAGATTTCGAAGAAAAGAAAGAAGCTACCTCCGGTAAATCGAAAAAACTTAGGAAAAAATGCGATTATTTACTAATTAATTCAAATTGTTTGTAGATGATGAAGAAAAGAAAGAAAAAGAGAAAGGAAAAGAAAAGGTTTTGTCTAACTCTCATATTAGTTGCTGATTTTTTGCCATGCTGGGGCTAAACATCTGAGGTTCTATTTTTTGACCAACTGAATCGAAAATACAAAATTTGCGTTATTTTAAAACGATAACTAATTTTCCAAGTATGCAGTTTTTGTCTGGCACCAGTTGGCAATCTTCAACTATTTGTAGCTCCTTTTGTTTAAATTCAGCAAGTACATATTGAAATGTTTTGTTCTGTTTAAGACGTAAGAACGTTTGGTTTTACAATCATATTATCAATGCCTATAATTTGGCAATTTTAAGATGTTTAAAGTATTTTAATAAATGCAAAGTTACAAGTAGAATATACTTTTATTAAGTGCTCGATATGGCTGGCCATTCATAATCATCTTCGTTTGTCATCGTTTTTTTCCGTTGGACGAAACAAGTTCTTAGTTGTACAGAATTTGAAAATAATAAGAATTAAGCTCATTTTTAAAGCTTTTTGTCCCATGTTTGTTAGGAAAAAAACGTCGGATATCTTAACATTTTGTGAAATGAAAACCATTTTCAAACAGTAAGGAGCATTTTCTTAGTCATATGCATCACGCTGAATCATCCGTTTTACGTTTAATATTAAAGCAAGGGTTCTTGATTGGGGTCCACACGAAAAATATTTAAATTGAAGCCCATGGCACTAGTTTGGTGGTCCACAGTACAATTCAACAAACAAAATATTTTGATTTTACTTCCCTGAGGAATGGAATTCGTGCCTCAAACTTACTTGAAGACCAAAAAAAAGTCACAATTTTGATTACAATTTCAGCTTTAGTTTCCGGTTGCGTTAAAATGATGACCTCGAATTCTAGAATTCTAGTTTTCAGGAAGCTAAATACCAAAAAAAAGGTTTTCACTTTGGTTTCTGCGAAAAACATCGCACATGTTTTCGTGTAGGGGACCACCGAATAATATTTTAAGCAAACGAGATTCAAGGGTTAAAAAGGTGAGAACCTTTGCATTAAATAAATAACAATTTTAACCTTTATTTAACTCTTTATTATCACAACCTTGATTAGGAAAATTTAGTTAAACAATCTCTTCGATTTCTTTTTTTAATCTGTTTTTAATTTAAATTTAACTAGCATGGCCATAAAACAAATCTTAAATGAAATTTACGATGAAATAAAATCTATGTTTATGTACGACCTGGGGTTACGACCAAAAAAGATTGAGGACTTCTGGTTCAAATTGCTTACGGTTGATTTTTGCAAAAATTGTGTGGTTGGCTTCGCTCGCTTTTACATTACGTGTCTTTTTGCTATTTTTGTCGCTCGTCGTTTGGTTGGACCGATACTACCACGTGACATTGGTTATTGTTTTAGCAAGTTTTTGTTGACTTTGTAGGTGCGTGACCGTGACACTTTAGAAGAAAAGGAATTCGATACAAAGGAAATTGCCATCGGATTTTTACAGCGGTTCGTTCCTGAGTAAGCAACTTTTCTTTCATAGTATGGAATGAGCATGAATTATTGACGCTTGCGATAAAAAAAACATTGCGGCTTGCATCAAATTGCGTTTCAATCGCTTGCAGTGATGTCATTTTCTGTAGAAGTAATAGTGGTTGCTCGGTATTTGCTAATATACAGTAATATACAAATATTATTTAGTTGTTGTTACTGCTTCACTCTTGTTTAAGCCCGTTTCCACTACGAACGTGGAATGGAGTATTTTTTATTTGTTTATTGATTTTTTAAACTTCTTTCCGCGCTTAAGCGTTAAGCGAAGCAGAAAAAATGGAATAAAAGAAACAAAGAATACTCCATTCCACGTTCGTAGTGGAAACGAGTCTTCCGGCTACTTGCTGGCAAATTGTAATTCACCAGTTTACAGCTCCTCCGCGGCTGGTGTGCCTTGGGCAAGCAAAAATGTAAACATACTCTTTAAAATATAAAAAAAAATTTTAAAGTAGCGACCAGAAAACTTAAAAAATTCAATGTAATTTTGATTATGTGCGGTGAAGCCTTTTTTTGGTCTTCGATTGTCCTCCCAGCCCCGGTTTGTACGCGGGCGTACGCTTCTTAGAAACTTCAGGTGAAAACAAACTGTTTGAAAATTGCAAAGACAAAAAAAGTCTTCATTTTATTTCTAGAAATATCAAATTAATGAGTTATTTTAGTTGTTGTTTGAAGCTTTAGGTAAAGAAAAGTGTTCGGAATAAATCGAAAATCAAAAAAAGGTCTATATATGGTCTAAGTGTGCGCAAAATTTCGAAGGTTTTAAAGCACTAATTTTCGACTTGGGGATCGCAATTTTCGAGTGGGTTATTTGGCTTTTTTTCTGGGAGTTGCTACTTTTGATAAACAATATAATAAGTAAAATGGTTTAAGCGAAATAATGGTCATAATTGTTATTTTAGAAATTACTTCAATTATTTATCGATGTTTAATTTACGGCACAACAATAGGATCACCGACAAAAACCCTACTTTAAATTTATTGTGAGGGCAATTACAAACATTACAATTTAATACTTGTTGAGTCATAGTATAGAACAAAGTAGGTTCAACATAATTTTCACTATACAATTTGGGCAAACAAGCGTCAAAACAAGCAACAAAGTTGCGTACTCAAAGCAACTTTGCAGTCTGTTTTGGCGATCGTTTGCCCACAAAAAAAGAAATAAAACTTACAGCACAATGCAGTTGCCAAGCACCCTCTTGCTAGAGCTGACCAAACACAAAAGTTTATAGACTATCAAGACTGAATAAGATGAGATAATTTCAAGAAATTTCTAAAATCTAACTTCGCTGTGAAGAAATAATTGAGTGATGTAGAAGTATTCGTTAAGGTCGTTAGGTCCAGCGTGCCTGGAAGTTTTGCAGATTAAAGGTTGTTGTAAAAAAAGACTGAAAAAGCTAAAATACCATCATATAGCTGGCTTAGAATTTTTCTTTGGTTCTCGTTCACTATTTGCAGAGTTTAGTTTATTACCTTTTCAATTTTCCGAAATGCTCAAAAGCCTGCGAGGTTAGTAACGTGGAACTGTGAACGAGACCCATTTGCTTTTGCTAAAGTCAAACACTAGTCCAGTGACGAGTAAAATAGTGATTTCACTCAAAGAAGCGCTCGGATACAAGTGAGAGGTACAACTTAATTGTCATATGAGGTACCTGCGAAGTGAAGAGTTTTTTTTATAAAAGATTAATATGTCATACTGTCAAAAAGAGAAGGTATAATAAAGTTGGCTAAAATACCATCCTATGATATTTAATTTACCTCTTGTTATATCGATAATCCTTCTTGTATATGTTAGCATAGTAAAGCATAGTAACTAAGTCTTAGTTAGACTCATCATCTCTATTTATATTCACGACTTGCAGGACAACCTCGGAGACGTTTAACTTAGAACCGTCAAGAGATCACAAGGTTTTGAAGATGCCAAGACATTGTGTCCTGTTAAAACTTTTTTATTTGAATTTTTTTTATACAGTGATATGACTAAAATTTAGAGCTACTTGCTAAGACCATCGTTAAGCAAAGGGAAATGCCGTAAAGTGTTTTTTCCGAGGACACAACAGGATAACAAGAGTAAGAGTTAATCCCAGATCATCTTGATCATCTTCGGCACAAATGCGATTCTTCGGCCTACGCTAATTTAATCCAGGCACTTGTTAACTCAACAATAAAACCTTAGTCTAAATATCAGCAGCGTGGCCAAGTAGGTAGCAGCGCCGTATTGGTGACGAACACAATGACAGGCTTTGTTGTCAGCATATTCAGCGGAAACGATGTTACTCAAAAACCCTTCTAAATGACTCAACTATATATGCGAAAAATGCAATCAAAAAGAAGACTTTTTCTGTACGTTAATCAGCCATGGCTTCTTCATACACCAGAGTTGCAAGTGCAGTCATTTGATTTCTAATGCCTTTTCCGTCAACCTGGGTGTGTGAAACTCGCTTTTTGGCATTTCTTGTTGTAAAGAGCATGTACAATACCAATAGTCGAGCCAGATTTACTGGCAAGAACTGCGCCACACACAAACAAACTTGTGGCAAAGATGTAACACCAGTCATCTCACTGATGTTGTTTGGAAGATAGCGAATTTAATTAACTTTTATTTTATAGAATAATGATTTATGCTAACTTTTGGCAATGTATGTTTGCTGATGCTCTGGATAGACAACAAATATTTATAGCAATCAAATGTTTAACAAAAGGGTCGATAAGTTACGCCGATTTGCCTAAATGGGTCGCGATGAAAAAAAGGTTGAAGACCATTGTTTTAAAGCAGGGGTCACCAAACTGGCTCGCGGGCCAGATGCGGCCCGCTGTATTTTTTCTTCCGGCCCGCCGCATTATTCTCGAACGAGATTGACTGGTGAACATTTGAACTGAGTTTCGGAGTCAGAAGATTAAAGATCCGACTCCCTGCGTTGACCCTCCAATAAGGGCAATAGCATCATGCATAAGCATACCATATTTCCAAAGAGGCAAACCGGGACGCTCGTTAATAGAAAAAAATTCGTCCCTAAAAAAAGGTCAGCACTTCGAATCAGTCTCGGATTTCATGATTTTCGACCCAAAAAATAAGTGTTTTCTAAAATGGTCCTCACTTAGTATCTGTCCCCAATTTTTTGCATTTCGTCCCTAAAAAGTAATGTTCTTTAAAAAAAAATTAAACATCAGGACTCGGAGTCGGATAGAATATTTTCGACTCCGACTCTTTGTACTCTTATGAGTCCGACTCCGCAACCCTGCATTTGAAAGCGATTCTCTTGGTCGGATGCAGCAATTCCAAACTAAATCTTGATCACATAGTAGAGATATACAACAGTTTCATAAATCTCATTAAGTTAATTTTTTGTATTGATTTTGTTTGTTATACTTGACGTTATTGATTATAAAATTTCATACAGTACTTTATTTGTATCAGGCCGCTATCGTCAGTCCTCCTAGTTATCTGGCCTTTTATGAAAAAAGTTTGGTGACCCTTGTTCTAAAGTGTGCTGTGAGCGCGAAGAAATTGCGGAGCACTGACTTAATGCATTAAATCACCTATTGCCAAAATAGGCTACAGAAATTTGCTTATTTTTACTAGAATGCAGTCTTACGGGCAACTCGAGCCTTTTTTGTCTTTAGTAGTTTTTTTTAAACGAAAACGATAAAATTTCTCACAGAATTAAAGATTTTTGTTTGGTCTTTACTAGCACTTAAATTTTCTGCCGTCCTGATGATAGGTAGATTTTATGAGCCACAGAAATTTTCTGGCTTAAAAGTGAGCCATAAGCCAAAAAAGGTTGGGAATTACTTTATTAAATCATATAATATTATCTGACCATTTGAAGATTGGGATAAAACGTTCTGTTAAGCTAAGCGTCTTCTAGCAAAAACTAAATTATTTAACACTACATGGATTAGCTTTTTTGTCAACAAAGTGAAATATTGTGTCTGCTGCAATACTTATTGTCACTTGTGCCATTTTATACGTTTCGTAGATTATTGTTTCAAATTTTACGTAAATTTTCATGAATCTTCTTTTGAGGATTGCGATAAAACCAAGTCGATTGTGTCTTCGATTGAATTTTGTCGTTAAAGTATTTCGATGTACCACGTGTTTGAGTTAGAACGTTAACTCGTATCTTTTTTATCTCCATTAGTTTGTTTACACCTGAACTATTCTCACAGTCGTCTTTGACAGTTTATCACCATATGCCGTACGATGGTATTTTAACTGCTACCTTAAAAACGATCTATTGTTTTATTTTCGTGATTTCGTCAAACTTCTGCCTGGTGTAACATTCAAGCCAAATCCAAAAATGTTTAAAAAAATTAAGGCCAAAAATGCTTGATGTTTTGCGGACTCAAACACGATAATTTCTCTGTTTTTTATTAAACTGCCGCTGCATTTCCAATCCGATGTGTGGAACATTATGTTGGTCTAAGCTTAACCTTGTGATTTGTGACTTCGCTTTTGCAGAAAAAAGTTGATTCGATTCTCTCCGAACGTGCAAGCTGAATTGTTGGACTTCACAATTGATCTCGTGTCACGGTTTAAACGAACTTTACCGTCCGCTGACCTTGCCAGATTAGTAAGAATTCCGCTATTCGACCAACTTTGCAGCGAATGTAACGGTTGAAGTAGTAAAGCTTGTGTATCGACCTTGTTCGAGTTCTTGCATGTTTGAAAATACGTCTATTAATTCAAACCGGTAAAAAAGAATTAAAAGTTTCCATAAGAATTTGAATGAGCGCGCTAACTCTGAAACGTTAAACTGTCGTTACAAATACCGCAATGGAATTGAATCGAAATTTCAAAGTCATTTTCTATTTTGTGATTTGCTCATCAAAGCTCGGTTGAGAATATTTAAGAATTTTTTGCAGGTTCGATTTGAAATTTTAAGTTTCATCGAAAGAAAAGATTCTTTATCGGAAGATTTCCTCGCTAATTTTCTCCGCGGTATAACCCCAAAAGGAGATGGTAGGTTATTAAAAACCGAGGTTTTGCCCTTATCAGCCTAAAATAATTGTTGTGTTGTATTTATTTTTTCTCAACAAATGCAAGTGATAATTTTTATTTCTTGGTGGCATTATTTAGTGCAGTGGTCCCCGACCTTTTTGTCGCCTCGGACCGGTCAAGGTTTGATAATTTTACCGCGGCCCGGTGATAGGAGACGTTGATTGTTTATATTTCAACTTGTTTTAATTTAGTACTTTTAATTTAATTGTTTTTAAACATGCCTTCAAAACAAAATACAGTTACGCCAAAAAAACGAATATAAAATGATTTAACATTTTAACTCGCTAGAATGCTGAATCAATAAAAAAAACCTGAGCTTGTTTTTTTGCAACGAGGCGATTCCATCTGGGGATTATAGGAGACAACAACACCCGAAGTGTGTTGCTTATGTCCAATTTATTTTGTTGTTTTGTTTTGCTGGCTTTCACTGCGGAAAACCACGCTTCACACAGATAGCATGTCGGAAATGACACCAGGGTTTTAAGTGATGTGGTTGCGATCTCAATGTATTCCGCCATGACTTTAATCCGGAACAACGGCAGAGTTGTTGTTTTAATCGTAGTTTGAAGGCAGCCGTCATTTGCAATCTCGAATAATTGATGTTCTTTTTGCAGAGACATGCTAGATTCACCTGGTTTGTTGACAAATGGGTCGCCAATCATTCCTTATCAGTTTGTGGTCTTTTGTGGTTGGGAAGTAGTGCTCAAGCTCTCTTAAAAGCAACTACAAGTGATCGTGCACCAACTGGGAAAATGAAGGCTCAGGTTCGCCCAAAATCCCCGCTAATGCATGAAACATGTCCAAAATGGCTCTGTTTACGCGCCGTCCCCACAACTCCAGTTTAGCCTTAAATGCAGCTACTTTGTCTCTAACTTGAAAAACAGTTGTCATTTTCCTCTGAAGAGCCAAATTGAATTGATTGAGCAGCTTGAATATGTCACACAAATAATGCAGTTTTGCGACCCATTTTTTGTCACTGAAATGTGCTGCCAGCGGTGACTTCTTTTCTGAGAGAAATCTTTGTAATGGCTCTCGTAATTCAAACACGCTAGTTAGCGATTTTTGCTCGGGATAACCGTCTTATTTTGTGTACAAGAGTAGGCGTCTGTGCTCTGCGTCCGTCTCCTCACAAACCTGCTCAAATAGACCTGCTCAAATAGGCAATACGCTGTTAAATTCCGGTGTCATTTTTGGGCTTGCCAGCATTTCCCTGTGAATGACACAAAGCGTAAATTTACTCTTAGGTGCAACCTCCTTAATCTGAGCAGTTAAACCAGACAGTCGTCCGGTCATGGCAACAGCTCCGTCTGTGCATATGCCGACACAAACGGACCTTTTAGTTGCCCTGATATGTAGCCATCTGGTGACTTGAACAGTTCTGCTCCTGTCGTGTTGTTGGCAAAAATAATGCACATCCTCCTGATAAAGATATAGCACATAAATAAATAGTACTGCCTTGTTGTCGATATCTGTAGATTAGTTAACCTGGAGTGCGTACGATGGTGATGAATTAATCCTCTTCACCAATTGTGTCTCATGTCTTCAGCTATTTCCTCAATGCGTCTAGTCACAGTGTTAGCCGACAAAAGCACATGTTTTATCTTTTTAACTGCAGCTTCTCTTAGAAGTTCACGGCAAATGTCTTTAGTGGAGAGCAAGAGCCAAGATTAATTCTTCACCGATAGTGAATGGCTTTTTTGCCTTAGCAATGCGGTTAAGCAACTAAATATAATGCTCTTAGTGGATTCTCGTTTATTGATGTGGTAGCCATCAGAAATTTTTTCTGTCATGTTCTCGTTTTTTTCTTTCGAAATACTCCAGAATGCTTGGTGTTCAAGTGGAAAAGCAGTTTTGAAGGTTTCATTGCCTCATTAAAGAGCCGGTAGCCGCAAACTATGCAAAATGGGGTCGGTATGGGGAATCACCTCTCGCGATAAATCCATATTTCAAGTAGGACTCATGGTATAGTTACTCTGTCAAAAGCTTTCTGTTTCTTTGATGTTTAAGGCTCTTCTTCTGTCTCTTAAATAGGCCTTTTCCCCGTTGCCAGGAAACTTTCTAACGAAGTCTGTTTCGTATTCATTTCAAATACAACTATAGTGCCTCTTTTAACCTTTCTAAATAAGTGCAGCCACTAACCTATAATACAATAAAATCATTACAAATAACTAATTACTACAAATATCTCAATAACAACTGACAGCATCGTGTTCTGAACATTTCCAATCTACAAAATAAATGAAAAGGAATACTCAAACCCGTCTTAAATAAACCAAAAGAATAGTCGAGAACTTACTATTTGTTCAACTACGACAAAATTAGATGAATTGCACACAAAACCTAACAGAGAATTCCTGTTAACAAATATCTTTATGATGTCACAAGTAGGCTTATAGCATCATTAAAAGAAAGAAACTTCTAGCAATTCGCAGAATAATTTCGTATAAGAGAATAAACTATACAACAAAAGAAAAGAGAAATGATTAAATGCTTCTTGTACATACCGTGCGGCCGGGTACCAATTGATCCGCAGACCGGCAATTGGGGACCACTGATTTAGTGGACATGTAGCGGTTTTCTGTTTAAAGCCGGGAACAAATAAGCTTTTGTATTTTAGTGAGTGTTTTAGTTTTTTATTGATTTCTTATAAAGCATTCGAAAGCAGATTGAAAATTTCATAGTTTGATTGTAAGGATTTGTAGGACAACGGCTGTGACGCTATTTCAAAACCAGCATCTGATTACCGAGCACCCGTTGTTAAAAACTGGGTTTTTTGTTTTGTTTTAATATTTTGCATTTTTTTTTTTTTTTCAGTGAAGCGCCCTCCAAAAGGTTCTATTCAAATTAAAGTGCGGCAGGTAAACAGCGGCGTTGTTGACGATGACGACGACGAATTATCGCAACAAGATCCTGCGATCGAAGAGCTCGAACAGGAAATTCAGAGCGAACTCGATCAAGCCGGTGTGACGTCGAGACGTGAGTCGACGCGGAAGTTTGTTTGCATAACGAAAGTCATATTTGTCACGTAAGCAGGCCTTTTGTAACTGCGCAGGTACAATCGAGGTTCATTTGATAACAAGCGATAGTAAGAAAGACGGGAAACTTTCGGAATCAGATGTCAATCGCTTTAAAGAAGCGCTTTTAGAAGTAATGGTAAGTTTCGCGCCATTTTTTAAAATGTGTTTACGTGCTTTTAACGCGATAACTTAACAAATTCCATCAATCCCTCGGAGTATGCAGTAGTAGTAATCCAGTTTTGATTCGGATTGTTTTTGTTTCCGAAGGTTACCCTCCTCCACGCGCCATTTCGTTATTTTATGCCAGCTTTAAACCAATCTTTCGGAAATCCTTCTGCACTTTCTATATTTATTGTATGCAACCCCTGTTTTTTTTGTGCATAGACTTTAATTTCCGATTATTCAAAGATTTTTATCTTTCCTCTTCGCGATATGTCCAACATTGCAGCATTTCATTAGCTTTTGGATATTCCTTAATAAAACATCAACCATTTAAGAATTTTTGTGTTTGATACATCAGCAGTTGTTCGACTCAAAATCTGGTTCTAGTATCAGCTCTGATTTTTCTCCTCCACCCCTTCCGCAAAATTTTGTCTAACTATAAAATAAAGATTGATGTTACGGTAATCCCGGCATATTTAAGCAAGAAGATCGTCTGGCATTAAATTGGGAAAATCTTAAAAAACGTTTCTTTGATTGTAGTTGCAATGTTGGTTATTACGAAATCGTTTACAAAATTGCAGGCTGGCGGAGCAGTCGAAGAAAGAGAAAAAGAGAAGTTTAACAGAATGCTAAATAATTATAATTCGTTATATAAAGACGCTGATTCACAATTTGTGCTAAGTAGAAGCAGCGATGAAGAAGATTCTAGATCTTGACAAAGTTTTGTTTTTCTTAGTTTTTCTCTTCTTTTTATTGCATTTCGTTTTTCTTTTTTTGTGGTTTAACTGTGTTTTCATGAATATTCTTTATTTTATTGCTGGTTGTGTACGGTGTTAAGATTGGTCTGTGATAATGAAATGGGCCTATCGTTTTATTCTTGGTGATTGTTTTTTTGCAAAGTAATGAAAAAGTTTCTTTCCTTAACAGATTTAATACGGTTAAATAGATTTGTTTACAACAGTGTCCTCCGCCATTCTATACTCAGTTTTTGCTAATTTACAGTTTTATTCAAACAAATTACCCGAAATGTGTAAAATTGAACTCACTATGGCAAAAAAAATTAATTTTTTAAATTTTCGTCTAGTTGTTTTCTGTTACTATTTAGTATTGTAGTCCCTATAAGTTAAAAATATTGTTGTCCCGAAACCTGGCCCGGGGACCCGCCAACAAAGGTATTTGTCTTGTTTATTTCTGTTAGATGGAGTGAATTTTCAGTCATCGATAATTTCGGACAGTTTCAAAGCGGCCCGTTCTTAGTGATAATAATCTTTTTTTATCTAAGTCCGTTTCCGACATACTGCCCCGCGAATTTTTTACTGATAAATCATTTTCTGTTTAAAAAAAGTTCTGCCTATCCCGAATTAAAAGATAAAAAATTTATAATCAAATGTAGTAAGTTTTGCCATAAAATAATCATAAGCCAGTGTGATCTAAGTTCTTCATTTCTGCAAGAAGGGGGTACACCAAAGTGTGGAGACACCCCGGTTGAAAGCCATTGCTATAAACAATAGCACAAAGCGTTCGAGAGATAACTCGACTTGCTAATTCGAATAGCTATTTCAAATCAGAATATTGGAAACTATCGAAAACTATAACATTTCGGCTCATAGGCGTACGCACAAAGGGGTTAGCCCCTCTTTGAATAATGGTGTTGAAACTGATCAGTGGTGAGAATTCCTACATTATTACATATTAGCGACAAATAGGTACAATAGTATGATGGAAGTTTTTATTATTGCAACTTTGTCCATAGTTGTACCGGAAGGGGAATGGATAGCTGGGATGAAATTCAATGTAAAGACTTTTAAAGATCCTGCTTTTTGGGGACAAAAATGAAGAAATCAAAACTTTTTGTTCTACACCCTAAATTCGGGAGGAAATTTTTTCTCAAATTGTGAAGTGGTAGAAGATTATAATTCAGGCAAACGTCAATAAATTTTGGGAAAAACTGTATTCCCCCTACATTTTTTCTGCTGGTACGGCTATGCTTTTATCTTTTTTAGATTTTATTTGTGCTTTGCATCGATTTTAGCTATCGCCCAAATTGCGTCAAATATTTACTAATGTATAGCTGCGTATGAGTAAAAAATTTTCAAAACCGTTTAATATTTAACCATTAAGCCGGGTCTTATATGCTTCGTTTTTGATTTATTTTTTTATCGTAACGCCTGTCCATAAAATGCCAGCCTGACGTACTCGGCTGTACATTGATATGAAAAGCAAAGCAAATTCCAAGCAGCTAAGAGGGATCTGAAGTAATGTCGATCGAACTCTTGGTTTAAAACAAGCACCATAAAAAAAATTATATACAAGAGTTTAAATAATCAAGTCGCCATTGTAGAAAAATAGTTTTTCCAAGTGAGTCGAAGATTCATAGAGTTCAAGTAAAAAATATAGGCCTGCCAAAACTAAATAAGCTACTTCTAATAAAAATAGTTTTTCGTTTTACAGAAATTATTTCTTTATGTAGCTAAATCAGTGGTTCTCAAAAGTTTTTCCCGTATTTCTCTTTTTTAAGACTCCAGTACAACGATTTCCGCAAAACTACATGATAAAAATTACTTTTTATTATAAAGTAAAAAATCGATGCTGCAGGAAATCTAGACATCGAACCCGCCGGACTTGCTACTTTTTGGCGAGCCCGAGTTTGAATCCAGCTATATTGCACCGAATTTATAAGTCCCGAGTCCGCGTCTCTGGTTTAAATAATCATCGGACTTGTCTGGAACTGAAGTTTTCCCGTACTACCAATGTTGAGGCATTGCATAAAAAAAACTCTCTTTGTGCCACCCTATATCTGGCCTACTGGACAACTGTATTGCGTTCCAGTCTATTGTCACAGCGCCCACTTATAGACGGTGTCTTGTATGACGCTTTCGACATTATCACTGAATGCCTGCGTTTCACTCCAACGAACCACCTACCCATAAGCCTAGTTTTAGGCATCCAAACAGCTGAGCTTTGCGAACTAAAAACAAACCACCCTGATCATATATTGGATGATTTTTAAGAGGGTCCTCCGTTCTTGGATATCCGCCAAGAAATACTAAGATCTAATCTCAGAACTAAGAAAGACTAATGTGCCATCTGCGCGGAAACTATTAAACGATCTCACTGAACTTGACATCCGCGCTGCCCAGTGGACGAATGATAGATAAAACTACGAAGTATTGTAAGAGTACATCCAGGATTCTTACTTTTGTTTCCACTACCAATACCAGACCTATTGAAATGGGATTGCTTCGAATAGATTGGGGATTGCTTCGAATAGATTGGGTTAAGCGTAATCGTCTTCGGGCTGGTGTTGGGCGACTTTATTCGTCCGTGCAAAAATGAGAATTCGTTCTCTCTTAATAGCAAGCCCGGAATCACTACACAAACCGTAGACCAGGACTATACAACTTACCACGTGAATCACTAGATCTGACGGTTCTGGATGACAAAATTCTATGTTGGCTCAGCACCACGCTGCCAGCATCTTATCGGAGCAGTACAGCAGCCTGGGGAGCAAAAAAATAAACCCTTGTGTCTAGTCCTGTTCGTATGACTTGAAGTGGATGCCCTTCTAAACTAGGACAACGACAACCTTTTTTTGGTCTTTGCTTTTTTTTTTACTAGTGGCGTGCGGTTTAAAACAAATAAAGTTTCATGTTGTGAAGACTACAGAAAAAGTCTTCACTTTAGTGAAACGACTTTTATAAGCTGTCATTGCGTAATTGTAAAGGACGTGCCAATTTTGGTTACAAGTATGTAAATTTAAATGAACTTTTAATCAAACTCTTCTCCAATTGGTCCTTGAACAATTATTTTTCCCTACTAATTATAAATTTTTCCTAAGAAACCCAAATGGCTTACTTTGAGAAACACTGAGCTAGATAAGAGTTGTTAACAGTTGTAATGCATAGCGCTCTATATGGCAGCTAAAGCTGAATTTTTTTGAATCAAATTATTGTATCACATGCCATTAAAATTTAATTTATTAAAAACCCAACAGTTTGTTTTACCCAAGTGTAATTATTTTATTCAAATAGAATTCAATAGCTCTGCGAAGTAAATTATCTTCATATTTTTACAGTCATTACGCTTTGTCATTGTAACCAACGTTAAAATTCAGTTCGTTTCTCGCTGAATTAATTCAATATATTACATGTAAATCTATGTGCATATACAGTATGTATGTATGTTTTTTTATTTCTCAGTCGCAACAGCACAAATCAAAGCACAAAAACACAATAAAAGCTGAAAAAAAGGAAGCAGTAAAAAACGATATACGTTGTAGCCTAGGACATGCAAACAATACATTGTATAGATATAACAAAGTCATTATAATTAGCATGCTTACTGCACCGTATCCATAAGCTTAACGCGAGGAAACTGTTATTGATATTTAATTGCTGCATTTGCGGTAGAGTAAAAAAATCACAAAACTGCAAGGTGCTTTAAGAAGTATAATACTTTAAATTAAAATGTAGGCCTAATGTTGGAAAAGTTTTTGGCCCATTTATAGTAATCGTGTTTCGTCTTGTAAATGCCCCCTCCCACAGCAAATTTCTGCGTATGCCACTGTTTTTGCTAAGTGAAAATATATTTGATCAGCGTCACAGAAACTTTAGATAAAGTTTGGTGATTAAATTTTGACTATTGACTAAAATTTCGAATTAAGGTTTGTCAATAAAAATACTTGGCTTTTTGTGACTCGGATGTTATTGGCACTTTGTATTATTAAATATCTGAAAGCAGAGCCAAATTTCTAATATCAAGTGTTGTTTAGTGGTTTACATTTTACTTGTTTAAAACATAGCCTTACTACAGTATTTATCTTCTCGACGTATAGGAAATGGCGGAGGCGTTGTACTTAACGCAACCATCAAGCGAAGTTTTTTATCTGGTTTTGGAAATAACGCGGTAGGTTGTTCGGGCTAATTCGGCTTACATAACTTGATATTTATGGTTTTTAGCAAGAGTGATTTTTTGACTGCTATTTAGAAATAAAAGACGGCCCAACCAGAATAATTATACAAGTAAATTCTTAGCTTAAAGCAAAAGTGCAATAACAAGGTAGACCAGTGGTTTTCCACGTAGTTGGTATCGAACCCCAGAGGTCAATTGGAATCCCATACGTAACTGTTTGGTTTAGTGCTTTGATAAAGTAACAATACTGAATTTTAAAATGTTTAGTTGTTAAAGCGAACACTTCTTTTTTTTTGTGCGTTTTTGGATGGAAAATCATAGTTGCATGAAATTGAAGACAAAAAGTCTTCACTTCAATTAGACATTACATTAGTTAAAAATGTGCACTAGATTAGGGGTTTGATAGAATACTTTTTACTCAAATCGGGGTCGACGTGCAGAAAAGTTTGAGAACCACTGAAGTACAGAGATTTCAACTGATTTAAGTTCAAATTCATTTTCTAATTTATTCTTCTAACGCTTTCAGGAAAGTAAAATAATTAGGTAAAATAAAGGAACTAAACGCGTATGAAGATTACTACTTTTTGCCAAAATGAGTTCGTTTAACAAAAGTCAACGAATTAGTTACGACAGCCCACGTGTTGAATGAAACAATTGTGATAAATCGACCAGGAAACCAATAATTTGACGCACGCCATGCTTCCAATTTACATTGGCAAATTACAAATAAAAAGCTTGGTTATGGTTATGAAAAATTTTGAATTTCTCCATAGAGTTAACACCTACGTTTTTATCAGTGATTAAGCTCGTGTGAGGAAAAATTATTCTACAAGCAAAGGAGTAAAAAGCTGTGGAAGTCAACTACACAATAGTTGAATTTTGGTAGTCTATTACTGGTATGTTTCACCTATTTCAGTTATTGATGCAACTATTCCACTCGCAATTTTTTTTACTTTGAATTTACGTTGTATTTAATCATTTTAAGTTAGCAATAACATTATATTGCAAGTTGTTATAAATCCATGACGCACCTTGTTTCCGGGTTTTGGCAACACTTCTGTTTCGGTTACTTCAGTTCATTCATAAAAATAGTTCATTGACCTGAAGAAGTGGTCCCAGAATCGCCGGTTTGTATTTAAATCGATAACATGTAGTAATAGTAATATGATCATTGACGTTATATTGCAGGAATATATTGAAGAATATTGTTTTGTGTACTTTGTGCATTTTAGTGTGAGTGGATTAATTTTAAAATATATAGCTATACGTGTTTGCTTAAGCATGAAAGTGATTCGTCGTTAGATTGTTGTTTGTCAAGCGATCGTAAACGGAGTTGGCCAAACTTGTTAAGCTTTGCAGAGTTCCATTGTTTACTTTAAACATAAAAACAGATGTGTCAACCATTACATAGCAATGCGACAACGTAAGTTTTCACAGCGGCGTCAGAAAAGTTTTCTACTAAAATGAAGTTTAATTGTAATCTAAATTCAGTTTTACATAAAAAAATTTCAAAGTCAAAAGTTGCCTCGAAGATAGTTTTAGTAATTGTTTTTGATGAACTTATTTACTTTTGATAACGAATTGATCAGATAAATATTTTACTGAGAAACGTTTTTAGGTTCATTCTAGCATCAAAAAGTTTTGATAACAGGGTACCGGTAATTAGTGTCATGAGCTCAATGCTGCTAAAACTTTTTTGTAAGATCTTTTGAATTTAATAGGCTTATAATTTTTGTATAGTTAACTTGATAGTAAGAATAATTTATCTTCGCCTGATTGTTTGCTATATCCAAATTAAATGCGGTTATCTATAATATCCATAATAATTTTTGATTTTTTACTTTGGATGACTGTTGAAGGAGAAAGTGAATCTTGGATTGAATCAATTGTTTCTTCATTAACCAGTAGTGCCAGTATGTATTTGAATTTTAATTTTGCAAATAATTAAATATTAATTTTTCATTGCATTACATGTAAATTGTAACTTTTTATTTTATCGTGTAGACTAATTCGGTCTTTTCAAGAAGTCACTGTAAATGACTTTTGTTCATGAAACTAACCCGGATTTCCCCCTGTCATACTATTACTTTTTAAAGAGGTCTTTTTTCTCTTGATTTGTTTCTTATTCCATCCTAGTAAAAAAGGCAGGATTTAAAGTTAGTTTGACAAAAAAAATGCTTACAGTGACTTCTTGAAAAGATCTGACTAATTTATAATGATAGTTTAATCAGTCAGTAAATATTTTGGGTCTCTTCACTGTAACTGATTTTTGTTTGTGAAACTAACCCAGATGCCTTCTGTGCTTACTGTTGCTTCTTAAAGAAATTTTTTTCCTCTTGGCTTCTTTTTTATTCCATCCTGATACTGTAGTGGGATTCCAGGTAAGTTGCACTGAAAAAAATTACTTAGGGTGCCTTCTTGAAGATACCTAAAAGTTCTTTATTATTCTAGTTTGTTTGTAAATTTAGTTGTCCCTTGGTTTGTGCATGTAGGCTATCTCTTATTCAGTAGTATATTATTGAAATTTAATGTGTGATATTCAACAGATGCACCTCATCGAAGATCAAAAAGAAGTTTGGTAGAATTTCAAAATGTCATTCAATGTTTTCAGCCTTGGATTAATGTTCTTTCAGTTTATGGAGACTATGGCTGTTATTGTGGTGCCGGTGGTTTTGGTACACCATTAGATGACACTGATAAGTATGCATAATAAGATGTAATTTGATTTTTTTGGTATGTATTGGTTAGATGAAATTGTTTAATGATGTTTCCAAGTTGCTTTGATTATGTTTATTAGTAGATATGCTATTTATTGCAAAAAATAGCTTGATGCATAAAAATGTTTGACTTTAAAAATACTGGTTATTGTGGGTACATTGGATGGCCAATAAATATATAACTTCTAACCTTTTTATGTACAGTAATGTAACTCGGTTCTTTGTTTTGCATTTTGTTAATTTGCTTTTATCAAAAGCATGAAAAAAGTTTAAATTAAGTTTGGCTTGTTGAAAGGAATTAAGTTGCACATAACAAACCTGTTATTTTGCTTGGACAGCACTAACCTTCAATGATTAATTATTTTGAGATTAATGTAACAATTATTCTCAACCAGCATTAGCATAAAAAGATGTGTCTCTTTAAGAAATCAGCATAAGTGATTTTTGGTTGTGAAACTGACCCAAAGTTTCCTTCTGGTTACTGTAGCTTGTTGAAAGTGATCTTTTTCTCTTGGTTTCTTTTTTATTTCCTCCTGGCACTGTGGGAAGAATTCCAGGTTAGTTTCAACATAAAAATAGCTATGGGTGACTTCTTGAAGAGACCCAAAAAATTTAACTAATTGCTGTTGTGATCATAAATTGTCTATTCATTGTTTTTCAGGTGTTGTTATTATCATGATAAATGCTATGCAGAGGCTTTGCTTAAAGCAAAATCTTACCTGGAATGGGGAATGGGATCATACTTTACATCATACAATTATGATTGTGTAAATAAGTCGGTAATTTGTAGTAAGTAACAGTTATTGTTATTACCATTTAAAGTGCTCATACTGTTTATTTTTTATCCTTAGATCGATCATCTAATGATTACACTGGTCAACATACATTTTTGTGCCAGAAAAGTTTCAATGGTTTTAGAGTATTTTGATGTCGTTATATCTCAAAATAACCGTGGTTTTTTTTAATTGGCTCTAGTTTTTGAGATATTTCAAATTTTTGTTTCAAAAAAGCGCTAAAAATACATAAATTTTGACATTGATATTTTCTTTATGCTAGAGCTTTGATGGGACTGTATTTGTCTTTTCAAGCATGTCCATACAGTATTCTTTCATTTTCGATGTGATATTATGAAAGGCAGCAACCGTTATTGCACAAAGCCTTCTATATGCAAATCATGTTTAATGTGAAAATCAAGCAAAAATTCGGAAAATTAGGCAATATTAACAGTTTAACAACATCAAAACACAAACACTGCTTTTAGTGATGATCAAAATATCGATACATTGCGTAAACTGTCAAAGTACATTAATCAGTCATATAAAACCGTAAAATTAGTCAAAGTTTACAAATTTTTGTAAGACTTTTTGGAATGTGATGTGGCCAAGCTGTCACGTTGGAGCTTAATAGTAGTCGGCCGTCATGTGGGCATCCCATTTGCCCGATTCCTCTCTTCCATGACCATATCCTGGTGGAACCGTTCTCCATGCGCTTCACTTAGATCACCGAGGTTGGCAGGAAAACAATCTAAGTAACAGAAGAGATAGTGAATCTTGATACTCATCTTAACGTTCATAATAGGATTGCAAGTGATAATTTGAAGCTTTCGCTTAGGCCACAGAATTAAAAAATAATCGTGGGTCGCGAGAACTCTGCGAACAAAAATTCGGCAATTGAGAATTTGGCGCTTGACCTTTTATTATCATAAACAACTTCGTATTTGCTGGTACGCAAGATTGTTGTTATGGCCAATAGTTGTGGTGGAATCGACTGTAAATAGCCCATAAATTTTTTCAAAAGTCAAACGCCGAATTTTGGGCGCCAAATTTTTGTCAATCAAAATAATCAAACTCTAATTTTGTGTTTTAACATCAAATTTTTGTTTGAGGATAAGTTTTACTATTTTGTTTAAAATATGCAGGCTTGTCCATGGGAATCATCTCATGGGATGGGATGGGACAGCACACATTTGTATTTCCCATGGGAGAGTAGCCATGTCATAGCAACTTGATTACGTCAGAGCTAACCTTAGTTTTTATACTTTTTTCTTTATATACTTGTATCTATTATCTATTTTGTGGTGGGACACCAGATAAATAAATACAAATAGTCTTTTTTTTTAATTTTAAAGTTAAGAAAGTCAATAAATTTTGTCGTTTTGCATGTTTCTTTGTACATGTAGTCCTATTTAGTAGACAATAAACCTAAATTTTCATAAATTTAATTATTTTTATTGAATTGTATTCCAATGGGAATCCCATGGGATGGGACAGAAAAATATGTCCCATGGACAAGCCTGAAAATATGAGTATTTAATTCTTCCGATTTTTCAAAAAGTAAAAAAGGTCTTGTTCTATGCGTTGGTGCGGAATCATCAATAGATCGTATTTTGCATCCCTGCTTTTGAATGTTTTAGTCAATGGTATAGAAAATTCTAGCTTGTTCTTTTAAATTTCTCAAGTAAACCTAGAAACTCAAAAGTTTGTTTTTTCTTCAGGAGAAAATGAAAATTCACCCTATCAACATATGTTGTGCGAGTGCGACAGAATAGTTAGTGAATGTTTTCTATCCAATCGTAAATCTTACTCAAGACATCTTTACGATCTCAACACAGACAAATATTGTAAGTTGATTGTCAAAACGCTCAGTTTGAAAAGCATCATTGCCAGCTACCAAAAAAAAAAAAAAAAGAAACTGGTAATAATTAATTTTTTAATTTTTTTTCTTAAACTATTAATATATAAACATTCGTTTAAATTTTCATGGTAGGTTTTTTCAGTTTTGTCAAATGAATAAAAAAATTATTTTGTCTGATTGTTTATCAGCCGCACAGCTTCGTAATTCTATAATAAAAGAATTAAGTTTTTGTAACAATAAGTTTTCAAATAACTTGGCCTTTTTTCGATTTTATATTAAATATCAACTTATGACTTTGTTTGAAGACGAAATACAAAAGTTCGTAACAGGCAAAATCTGACCAGAACCGTTATTTCTTGGGGGTATTGAGGCAAACTTTAAGAACCGCTGCTTTATGGAAACGGCTCATGTATCACTTTTGTACTACCCTAATTTAACTTATTGTTGTATAGAATCGTTATTTGTATGAATTATAAAGTAGATGTTTGTTTTTGGTCACCTAACTGAGCAGTATCTTAACGGGAAATTATTTCAGATCATAAGGTGGAGACCTAAACAACTCGTCGCCGAGATTGAAAATGCAAAATCAAGTTTATTTAGAATTGGATTTTTAAAGCAAAAAGATTATCATCCGCTTTGGAATAAAACTGATTTTTGTAAAAAAAATTTTGAAATATGCTCTTCATTTAAATGTCCACCAAACGTGCTAAATTTAAAAGCATTTCTTAACTGATAAATTGCAATTTCAAAAATTGTACCTTTTTAAATTGACTTTTAGAAAAAAATAAACAAACTTTTATTGAATATATCATTACGATTTATAGTTTACGCCTTCTCTGGAGCAGCATTTATTAACCTGGTGTAAATTTGCAAGAACTATTTCTCTTAAAAACAGCGTTTACTTTGTATTGCCTCAATATTTCTAGAAATATTCGTTCTGGTCAGATTTCATCTGAACTAATTTTCGTGCCTTGTCTCAAAACAAGAGCTTAACTTTATACTTAATACAAAATAGGAAAAAAAGTCGGGCAAAGTTATTTAAAAATGAATTATCGTTAAAAATTATTTACATTTCAATACTATTGTTGAGCCTTATAATATCACTGCAATTTTAATACTTGTACAGCTTGAATCTAAATTTTTTTTTTACTGAAATACGTAGAACAAGTTTATTTTCAGTTTTTTGTCTACATTTCAATTCCTTGTATTTAGGCAAAGAAAATGCAGACTATCATGATTTAAAATTGGAAAGGCACATATGTGAGTATATTTGAATTCTAAATACTATACAGCTGTATCGGAATTTTTTTTTAGAATTAAATCCATTTCTTTTTCGATTAGATTGTCGCGGATAAATATTAATTTTTGTTTAAAAAAAGCTTCAGTTTATATTCTTAGAAGACATTTTTCCTTTTAGAAAATATTCTTCTGAGTTTAAATAAATTTGAGTTAGAGTTACTGCTCTGAAAATAAATTATCTTTTCGGCTTCAGTCTCTAACTGGCGAATTTTAAAATATGGCCCTAAGTAAAAGCCATTAGATTTCTTTTTGAAATTTTAATTTTGATTGGGCCTTGAAATAACTGAATAATATACCACCATCATGCCGTGTATTTCACTCTCCCTTGTCTTTGGTAATAATTATTATATAAAAAATAGTTTTATGCTTTTGAAAACAAAAACTGTTGCATTGACGCGCAATTCCGAAACTTTAGTTCAACACTTTGAATTTCGTAAATTTTGGGTTTGGCAGAATTTTAATTATAATTTAGACGTGTCGTTTCTCTGGTGTTACTAAAACCTTTCTTTTTATATGGCATTATGTTTCCGACAAATTAAGTCTCAAAGTTGTGAGCATATTAATCATTTACTTTACAACAACGTAACAGCGCAAAATTCAAGGTGAATTAACGGTTGTGGATAAGTTAAAGTGTGAATAGTCAATTACTTTCTAGTTTTCACAAACATACTAAGCATATCGCTGTCTTTTTGCACTTGCACTTTTCTGAACGGAAAAAAAACTTTTAAAATTTAGAAAAACTTTACAAAGAAAGGTAAAAATTTGCCGATCGTCCGATTTTCACTCATAAATTGGCTGAAGAAGAATAAAGCGACTACTAAATAATTTATGCACCCATCATATTGCGGCGAAAAAAGGCTACTAGTGCTTAGAACAGCACGGATGTACTGTTATCACAAGCTAAAAGTTTTAAGTGTTAATTTTTAGTTTCCAATACGTTTTTTTAATTTTTTAAATTGTCGAATACCATATATTTAAAAAAAATATGATTTGTTTTAATCTGAACTCTTTGAAAGTTACTTTTCAATACAATTAATCCGCCGCACTAGTAGGTCCTTAAAAATAACGTTTTTCTGTTAACGAACCAGCAATGAACAAGCGCACAAGATGAGAACATCGACCGTAATAAAACAAAAAATTTCAAGTCTAAAAAGGAAAAAATTACAAAAGTTGATATTTTCAGAGAGCAATGTGAATAGGTTGTAAATTGTCAAAATGCAAATAATATACGTTTTATCGCTTTGCATTTGTCGAAGGCTCTTCTCTAATCAACAAGAACTACTACACAAACTAGAATTTTTGGTAATTAGTACATTTAATAATTACCAGAAAATTAGTAAATTAGTTTGAGTACGACTTGCGTATTACCAGTAAAATTATTTTTTCGTCATTATGTCATTATCAGTTCTTATTTAAAAGCAAAGGACGTTGCACTGCATGAAAAGCTTTTTCCTGTAGCTTAATATCACAAGCTCGCATTTAGAGCGTTTTAAAAACTTGGTTAACAAAGTACTTGAAATTTGATTCAATTTTTTAAACTTGTAATTACATCAAGATCGTAAAACCTATATAAGTTTTTTGTTATTTTTTATATATCCTGCTGTAGCAGATCGATTGATTTTGTCTAAATTTTAGATTAAGTAGAAAAAGAACGTATCTTGTTAGTATTTGAAAAAGCTTTTCTTATGGCATAGGATTGAAAATATTCGATTTTTTAAGTTGTGAACATCTATAAGAAAAATAATTAGTTAGTTCTCGTTTCATTGACTGTTTTCGACGAATTCGAACTTTTGAACGCCGCGGAGGGACCGTCTGGTTTTTTCAAACATTGTGATGGCCATTGTGCTTTAAGTAGCTGAATAGAATTCCATTAGCGTGTCTTGTATCTCTTTTTGTCTCGTCTTTCGTAACGATTATTATATAAGAATGAGTTTTTTTTTTGAAAACGAATCAATACAATAGCAATGAGGCGCGCTTCCTAGACCTTAAATCAGTCCTTAACAATTTTTTAATGTAGGGGTACACCTTATTTCGCATTCGATTCGAAGCGATAGAAAGATGTTGTGCTTAGAGGCAAAGTAGAAAAAGAACACTTTGTAGCTACTGATCATACTTTCATAGACTATTGACTGTCCGAATTTTTCCTTGTCCAACTTAAAGGCAAATTTCAAGAAATGTTGTAAAAATCTTAATGTTAAATTAGAAGTCTCAAATTTTTAAAAAGAGCAAAATCGTGTCTAGCCCAGATAAATAATATTATACGTAAGACAGTCAGAAAAAGAAAACATCTTGTACAACCTTACCCCATTCCGGTCGTACATATAAGAAAAATGTTAGCACTTCTATAAAATTTACCCGGTTGACATGAGCCTACCTCGCATGTTAGTTGCGCTCGTTTTCCTTGGTCTTTGTGAATAAACACTTAATCATTGATTAAATATATTTAATCACTTTTAGACGCCCTTTTAGTAAACTGTGATTACTTGTGATTTTTCTCATTTTGACAAGATAATCAACAGATTCAGTAAATAGCTAGTCCGAGAAGATCGTAGTATTGTTTTAACGGTCAACATGTTTTTGTTCCAAGTTCTGCCCTTGTCGTGTTGTTATAGCCTTAGGGAATGGAAAATAACCAACAAATCGCTAAATCAAACAAACTATTCAATAAAATTTTACTATCGCGGAAAGTAGGTCGGGCTAATCTCTTGATGGTTATTTTTTAAGTGCGATGACAGCGTCGCCGTTATCTTTGAAGTCATTTGGATAAATGCAGATTTGCTAATGGTGCCATGTATAGCAATTGTCAATGAAATTCAACAATGGAATGATTCTGTATCTAAGTACTTCGTATTGATACCGTAATACCCCGTTCAAATAAAATAAACGGAAGTAACAAGCTTTTAAAATCAAATATAGTAGGGTTTTTGTCCGAACCGACCAAAAAAAAAAGCGCGGTTAATTACCCAAAGTAAAACAGTTTTAAAACTACTTGCGAGCTGTAGATGACAAGTCAAGATTAAGAAAAAAGGCCGTCGCTTGATGCTTTACCAAAAAACTCACTCTATTCTTTAGATATTAAGTGAAACCTTGTAATAAACACGTTTTTGAAAAATGTTATTAAAAACTATGCCCTTAGATACAAAAAAAAAGCACAATTCTCAGAAATAAGCACATTAAAATTCTTTGACAACATGTGTAAAAATGAGCACGAAATGGGACCCTGCATGTTTTGGGTAGCCGAAAGGACTGGGTAATTCGGCCTTGCTTAGACGGATTGAGGGACACAGCGGTTGATGCAATGCGAAGGAAAACACGGTTTTCCTGTTGTTTTGATGCGAAGCCGACGAGCAACATATGTTTTTGCGTACATGAGCAACGCCTGAAATATTTTATAGAAATTTTTATCTCATCAGTTTGTTGCTTGCTTTTCAGTGAACAAGCTTTACACTTGCGAACTCAACGTTGACCAGGACCGATGTTGCGTTAGTAAAGGATACAATTCCGCTTTTGAAAAGTGTTGCGATGGAACATTAAGGTGTGTATAACCGGAATGCGTTTCTCATCAGTTGTTTGTCCGATTGCTTGTACCCAACTAGTCTCTTTTTCTTACCTATTATGAATCCATCAATTATTGATAACGAGGTCTCCAATAACAGCTTTCATGAAATAACAGCAATCATGCTATTACAACTGTAAACGACTTAATGTCTTTGATGATGTCGGCTGAACTCTGACCGACGAAACGACAGTTTCTTCGGATTTTGGTTTTGGTATTATCACCGGAACGCATTTAAAATAGTCAAGATTTTTGATGATAAGTAATTTCACTGCTTAAATACAAGTATCTACAGAAAACCTGTAATAAGCTTTTTTTAATTTAATTGCTTCATTTGATTTTGATTCAATTCAAGTTTACCCTTCAAAAGGTCATTGCTTTTTTCTAGGCGATTTTGCCAATATTTCGTTTTTGATTAGTACAGCCCAAAATACGATAGCGGCCCAAGTCTAAGAGATCAAATTTTTTTTTAATTTGGAGTTATTCAAATTACTGTATTTGGTAGGCTTACTTGTGATTGAAGACTGTTTGAATAAGTCAATTCAGGCAGTGCCAAGCATGCCTGTTAAGCGATGGAACTTCCGCAAGGCCAAATGGAGTCACTACATTGCTTTGACGAATAAATTCGCAAAGACTTTGTTGCCGCCTGATTCACTTGATGTGGATGCGGCTTACCAGGACTTCTGTAACACCATTAAGAAAGCAGCCAAAAAGACTATCCCACGCGGGTATCGAAATAACTATATTCCGTGTTGGGATGCAGAGTGTGAATCCCTCTATAAAACCTTTCTGCAGTCTCCTCAGGGAGACGACTCAAGTTTGGCTGCTACAGCTCTGCTTGCCAAGCTTGACAGAAAGCGGAGGGATCGATGGTCCGAAGCAGTTCGGAGCATTGACTTCTCACACTCTAGTCGAAAAGCGTGGAGTATTTTGAACAACCTTACTGGTAGGTCACGACACTCTCCTCGTCACTGTCCCGTTTCAGCCGATGCTATTGCATCTCAGCTGGTTAAAAATGGGAAATACGAGGCTGTTGACCGCAAGTCATCTCGACTTGTCTTTCAAGAAGTGTTTGACCTTTGAAGGGCCACAACACTAGACGCAGTAAATATCTCTGACAATTTTTCACAAAAAGAATTTACTGCTGCCCTTCAACATTTAAAACCAGGTAAAGCTCCGGGCCCTGATTTCATCTGCCCCGAGCTTATACTCCATGCCGGAGCTGCTTTGAAGTCCTGGTTACGTGACTTCAAAGCATACATCGGGCACCACATGGAGCACGAGGTCTGACGGTTTTGGATGACGAAACTCGATGCTGGCTTAATGACATCACTGTCATTATCTGATCCAGGCAGTGCAGCAGTCTGGGGTAGTAAAAAGATAAACCCTCGGCCCCAGTCCAGTTTGTGTCTGACCTGGAGTGGATACCCTTCAAACGACGACGACGACGACGAGTCAATTATTACTGCACCAACGACAAGCCACCTCAACGTGGTGGTGCAGTCCCCTTCCCTGCACTGGGGAGGGTCGAAATGGCTTGTCAATTCCCCGAGGGTCTCATCCTCGGGCGATTCTCCCTTGGACAACTCTTCTCATTTTTTATCCCTGCTGTCCAATGTGGACAGCACTCTTAAACCCAATTGACCGCCCCCCTACCCCTTCTATTCTCTCTCGGACATCTCTTCCTCGTCCCTCCTTCCACCCCAAACCTCTTCATTACTCATCCCACTCACCGCTGATTCTTATCTCTATTCTTCTTCTTATCAGCGGTGACATTCACCCCAACCCTGGCCCTATAGACCCCTGCTCTGTCTGCTCCCGTAGAGTCACCTGAGGAAACAGATCAATACAATGTACCGGCTGTTCTCTCTGGGTACACCTCTCCTGCTCTGGTCTTTCTCCCGCTGACTTCCGCAAAATCTCCCCGGGACACTCTTGGACTTGCCCAATGTGTCCATCCTCTTCTCAACCCCCCCTCCCTCTCACACTCCAATCCCATATCCTCATTCTTTTCTGCATCTCCATCCTCTCACACTCCAAATCCCCCACCTTTACTCACAATCAACCACAAAACCATATCTTCAAAAACTAAACCCTCACCCAAAACAACCTCGAATAATCCCACCTATCTTCCTAATCACCCCCAACTAATTTATACTTACCCTCCCTCAGCATTGACTACTCCTTCTCCTCAAACCCAACAAACCACCTCTCCTCTCACACAATCCTCATTTCATCCTTCCTCTCCCTCTCGAAACAACCTCCGAATCCTACAGTGGAATGCTAATGGGATTCGCCCGCGTCGTACTGAACTCCTACACTTTCTCTCTCATAATCAGTACGATCTCATCTTCATATAAGAGTCACACCTCTCCTCTGACTCCACCTTCCGCATACCAGGCTACAAAACCCTCCAAAAGAACCGTTTTATGACGAGGAGAGGAACCACCAACTCTACGGGAAACCTAGGAGGAGGTGTTCTAATACTTGTCAAAAATGGTCTATCTTACACTTCACTCTCCACTCAATCCCTCTCCTCCCTCGACCCCAGCTCCGATTATTTAGCTATTGCAGTTAAAATAAAAGGAGCCGCTCCCATACATCTTTTCAACGTCTATGTCCCTCCTATCCGCTCCTCTTCCTCCGACTCCCGCCCAAAATCCTTCTCATCCTTTCTCCTACCATCATCTCCTACCACTTACATCTTTGGCGACTTTAATAGCCATCATTCATCCTGGGACTCCCACTCACCGGAAGACCATTCAGGCAAAAATTTGTTTGATTGGCTCCTCTCCTCTGATCTTTTACCTCTTAATAACCCCGAACACCACACCCTACTACACCGTGCCACTGGAAACCGCTCTTCCCCGGATCTTTCCCTAGTTCCTGCCCGATTAGCCTCTAAATGCACATGGCAGACCCTTCCGGACCTCAGCTCAGATCATCTTCCTATCTCCATCACTATTCCCACTTCCCCTATAATTAACTCTTTCCACCGCCCCCCCTCATTTAACTATAATAAAGCTCGCTGGGATGAATACCTTACTTATATTGATACCCACTGCCCCACTCCTAACTTTACAACACTCTCTCTTTCTGAAGCCACCCACACCTTTACCAAACTCCTCAATGATGCTGCCACTTCTGCCATTCCTTTCGGCAGCATCAACCGTCCTGCTAAAGCCTGGTGGTCTCCTGAAGTCGCAGATGCCGTCGCAAAACGCCGAAAGGCATTTGCGAAGGCACACTGTTCCGAAGAAGACCGCCAGCACTATATCGCTACATCCAGATATACCTCCACTGTGATTAATAAGGCTAAAGCCAAGTCATGGCAGAATACTTGCTCTAGCCTTTCTCCTAAAACCCGTCCCAGCGAAGTCTTTTCTCTACTTCGCTCCATCTCTGGTTCCCCCTCCCCAACTACTTCTGACCTTCCCAATTTCTCAAATTGCCATACCCCTGTAGATTGTGCCAACCATCTCTCCTCACACCTACAGTCCCATTTCTCTACCCAAACCCCAAAACCTTTTCGAAGCACCGAGAAAGCCCAAATGAAGCAAATCAGAACTGCACACTGCAACACCCTGCATTCCACTTTCTGTTCACCATTCTCCTCAATTGAACTCTCTACAGCTATCTCTCAACTCTCAACATCAACCTCCTCCGGCCCTGATCAAATTACCTACCCTCTTCTATCCCACCTACCACAATCTGCGTTACATTTTCTTCTATACATCTTCAACCTTTCCTGGTCAACACACACCTTCCCGTCTGCTTGGAAACAATCAACAATCATCCCCATTCTCAAACCCGGAAAACCCTCTGACTCACCTTCTTCATATAGACCCATTTCTCTCACTTCATGTACCTCCAAACTCTTCGAAAGAATGGTATTAGGACGACTAACCTATTTTCTCGAACTACATGACATTCTCTCACCCGTGCAAGCTGGTTTTAGACCTGGTAGATCGACTGTAGACCAGGTTCTCCTTCTCTCACAGTCAATCGCAGATTCCTTCCACCAATCTAAGCCAGGCGCACGTACAGTCCTTGCCACTGTGGATTTTGCGAAAGCTTTTAACTCAGTTTGGCACTCTGCCCTACTCTCTAAACTCCTCTCATTAGATCTTCCTCTTTGCTTTGTCGAATGGATACGATCCTACCTCTCAGATCGCCGTTCGAAAGTCCGTATCTGTAATTCATACAGTCGTCCTTTCCGTCTCCGAAGAGGAGTTCCCCAAGGTTCGGTTCTAGGACCAGTTCTCTTTTCTTTATATATCAATGACCTTCCCACTTTCCTTCCTGCATCTGTTAAGACCTCTCTCTATGCAGATGACCTAGCCATCTGGGCCTCCTCCCCGAGAGTTGAGTGCGCAACCGCTGTAGTACAAGCTGCCCTCAACAGACTGGTGGAATGGTCCTCAAAATGGCGCCTTCCTCTCAACCCCCTCAAATGTGAAACATCCTTCTTCAGCTTAGACCCCTACCAATCACGTATACAACCCTCTCTTCACATTCTTAACACCCCTCTCAAATTCAACCCTCATCCAACTTTTCTCGGTGTAACCTTCGACCGCACTCTCTCTTTCAAATATCACGTCTTATCCTTACGGAAAAAGTTTCACAACCGATTCCGTGCTTTTCGCTCCATTGCCTCTGCCTCCTGGGGCCCATCAAAAGAATCCTTATGTACCCTATACAAAGCCTTCATTCGCCCCATCCTCACCTATGCTTCCCCAGGCTGGTTTCCCTTCTCATCTCCTACTCACATCACCTCCGTGGAGAGGATGCATAAATCTTCCTGTCGAGTAATCACAGGTTGTCTATCGTCCACTCCCATTCCTCTACTTCATATAGAAGCACTTCTACCTCCACTACGACTCACCCTCACTCACCAATCCCTTTCCTTCTTTGAACGAGCCCTCCGTCTACCTCCCACCTTTCCTATAGCCTCTCTTGCGAACTCTAACCCCCGTACACGTCTCAAAAAGAGCTCATAAAGATCCTTCTCCAGATCACATAACCTTACCCCTAACCTACATCTCACCCGTGAACCACTAATCCTCTGCCCTCCTAAACCCCCCTGGTCTGCCCCATCTAATTACACAATCTCACTCCACCTCTCATCCCCATGCTCTCGCAAAGACCCCCCCTCCCTTCGCAACACTGCAGCTACCTCCCATCTTTCCACTCTATCTCACAGCGATATCTCTGCCTGGACTGACGGTTCGGTACCTGGCGGGCTGGGACAGGGTGGTGCAGGGATACACATCAAGTGTACAAAGTGTGTCACTGCTACCTCGCTTTCCTTCTCGACTGGTCTCTGGGCTACCAGTTATAGTGCTGAAACCTTCGCTCTCCTACATGCTCTTGAGTGGTGTATCTCTCACTCCAAGACATGTAATTTCGACTCTATCACCTTCTTTTCCGACTCTTTATCTGTCCTTTCAACTCTCTCTACCCCCCTACCATATTTAACCCCAAAATCCCTATCCAATACCCAATCTCTTAACTCTCTATCTCAATCCAAGGTTGTCCATCTTCAATGGATACCTGGTCACTCTTCCCTCCCAGGCAACGACTTAGCTGACTCTCTAGCTAAAGCCGGTGCCTCTCTCGATCCCTCCAGTATATCAGTATCCCTCACACCCCTTATCTCCTCCCAACGGCTATCCCTCTACACCAGTTGGAGACGCAGTGTCCAATCTGGTTTCTTCCAACACCAAATCCCTACAGTATCTCCCGAGGAGCTTACTCTCCCTCGCTCCGCTCGCTGTGCTCTCTCCCGTTTACGCTGCAACGGGCACAGCACTCTCCTCAACTCTTATCTCCACAGGGTTGGTCGAGCCGAGACTCCTTCTTGCAGCAACTGTGGTTCTGAACCACAGGATCTCTCACATCTCGTGCTCGACTGCCCTGTACTAGACCCTCTGCGTCGGGCCATTTTCGGCCACACCCCTTCTCTTCTGGACCTCTGGTCCCGTCCGTGGGGAGTCGCCCGACTATTGGGATTCCGCGGAATTGATCCGCGCCCCCATCCCTAGGAATGGGTCGGGTAAAACCACCACCACCACCACGAGTCAATTAATGAGAAAAAAACTTATTTTATTTATAAATAATTAACATTAACAATGCTTGAAAGTGAAAAACGTAAAAAATTAAGTCCCATGCCAGCTGATAAGTCTGGCTTCTGTTTCGGGCCGAGTTGCAAACTGTGATATAATAGAAGATTTCTTGTTTAGCTAATTGTCATTTTATCGATTATTTCGAGACATTGGTCCTTTCACTGTGTTAAAAACAAATTCATACCATAAGATTTACTATCATGTGATTTTTTAGCCTAACTACTTATATTTTCTGAGCATTTTTAAGGCCCATTGTGTGCCTAGAATGTGCTGGCTTCAGAATCGAACGCGCGCCTCTTTTTTCACTCGCAGTTAAAGCTTCTTAGAGCGTTCCATCTCACCGCCGTCATAGATTGCTGGTGTAAATGTTTTGATCTTTTTCTCCGATTTAATCCTCGTTGTTTTTTGCCGGCAGACACCTACCGGCTGATGGTGAATTTCTGTGTTGCTCTGACCAGCTTTACGACATTAAGACCGGGATGTGTTGCCATGGCACTTTGTACCCGAAACAAGAACATTTTCAATGTTGTGGGACATCGGGCGACAAGGTCGATATGTCGACTTCAAAGTGCGTCGACGGCAAGGTCGTGCCCCGCGACCAGACTCTATTTCCGTCCAACGAAACCACTTTAACATGACAGTTCTGGACGTAAACTTCAGGATTTCTGTTTCCTCACTTCGTGAGTCGAATGGGCGATCGCTTTTCGAAAGAATAAATTAATATTTGATTTTTCCAACTCTATCCGAATTGTTTATTTATCTTTTTGCTCTTTGGTGTTTTCTCGGCTTTTTAGGAAAATTCATTCATATAGCAGTGATATATAATTTAATGATCATCTTTAATTGCAATTTTTATTTAACAATCCTTATTACCAATAGTTTATTTTTTGTGTACATCCAGAAATTATTGTCTTCGAAAATTTTACTCGAAAAAAAAAACGCCTCCTTTTAAAGATCATCGACGACTTCGAATGCTCCTAAATATGGCTTATTTCACTGTTGTTGCTGTTGTTTTGTTTGACAAGAGGCATTAATCAAATGATAGTTAAATTAAAATACGACCCTGCAAATAAGTAATCAAGTTTCTTCACGTGTAATTTCATCTTGATTAATGTTGATAGGTGTTAGCAGCTGTTGTTTATGTGAAAATGTACTGATATCTCTTTGATTTCTCAGCAAGATTGAAACAGCAGCACGAAGGGGCATACTTTGTAATTTAGTGGCGAAAACATTAAATATACAACGTACTAACATAGAAAACAGTAAATGAATTAAATAAAAAAACGTTTCAGAGTCGTTTTGGTGTAATAGCTTGAACCTGAAGTAGGAATTTGGGCTCGTTTCCACTACCAGCGTTGGCGGAACTGTTTTTTGTTTTGTAAATTTTTTAAACTTTTTTCCGTGCTTAAGCGCTAAGAGAAGCAAAAAATTAAAAAAACAAACAAAGAATACTCCCGTCGACGCTTGTGGTAGAGGCGAACCCTCTAAGTGAACAACGTTCTGACATAATTTTGCGACAAATACAAACAAAAAAACGAGTCACTTTGGTGCAATAGCTTTGGTTTGAAGGAGGAATTAAAGCAGAATATACCGACGAAAAAACTTGATAGTCTCGAGTACCCGTGCGGTTATTGATTTTTTTCTCTCACCACAAAACAGCGGAATCGGAATTCAATACTCGATCGATTTTGAAAAAATCATTAAAGAATTGCGCAAGGAAATTCGTTTGCTTAAGAGTGTTTTCGTGATATATATTTATTGTTTTTCAAATACATTCCGTTTATATAACCGGACTTTTTTCAAAATGTAACAACAACGGCTCTACGTATTTTTGCATTTGAAAGTGTTCACTTAGATTTCACTTATTGCGAGTTGCTCCAAGAACTATTCATTGGATTTCGCAGTAATGGAGCTAGCGTGATGCTGGGGTAAAGTCTGGATTCGGAAAGTTGCTTAAAGACAAATTTCTTTATATAATTTTGTGGCATTGTCATAATGACAGACTTGAGCTTGCTCTAAGAAATGCACTCAAAATTATTAGTGGTACAAATGATTTTTAGTCATTTCTTCAACATTTATATTCACTATATAGCCAGTCACCAAAAAATAAGCGGGAACTTAGCGAATGTTCTCATGATTTGCAAATAACTCTCAAAAGAATCGGAAAGGTGTTTACTATTTGCTGGGTTGCTTTCCTTTTTCAAGGCAGTATCAGCAGTGTGGCATTCTTTCCCAGCTTTGTCGCAACATTTTCACAAAGCTTCAAATGACGAAACGAGATAAGTACAGAAAAGGCCACATTTCAAGGATTCTCATCTAAATTATGTAGCCTACAACGATTTTTTAAAAATTTAGCGCTAATGGCGGATGTCTTGAACGAATTTAAAAATTTATCAGAAACACTGCAAAATCGAAATATCACGCTACCAAAAGCTCATACTTCACTCACTCCATGTACAAAACGAATATAAAGCCTTATTGTTTCCCCGAGAGAGCATCCCATTTTTGCCAAATGAGCAGAAAGAGCAATGTCGTTCCAGGAAGTACAGTAGAATTGAGAGAAGGAAGAAGTTCAGTAATCAATCACACTCAGTTTATTCGGGCGGTAGCTGACATGAAACAAAGGCTTTTCACTACGGTATCAAACAGAAAACAGTCTAGCATTCATGCAACTCAAAAAGAGAACTACAACACCCTTGTTAGTCAAATGGATGAGTTAGATCCAGAAAAAATTGAACATGAAAATCCTCGTTTTGGAGAAGATGAGGTAAAAAGTTTATGTGATATTGTTCGTCTCAACGCCAAGGAACTCATCTCGCTTATATTGAATTTAAGGCAAGCGAGGAAAGAAGCATTTCTGACAAACTAAATAAGTTGCTGGTGGTCGTTGACACTCTCTCACCAAGGAACATCGACTATAAGCGAGGGTTCAGCGCCATGAACAATGCCATTACTGATATCAGAAATGTGATCGCAGCAAGCAATGCTAAGAAGCAGCTCTTTATCAGCACTGTGGGGTCTCCGTGCAAAAAATGAAATCCAGAGTTTATATAAGAGCAACATACATAAGAGCTTGGCTTGGAAAAGGAAGATGAGCAGCTTACTCAATAAGTGGCATGGCTCATCAAAATTATTACTAAGAACCTTTATGGAAAGTCTTTAATAGTCTTTAAGATAGTGAACAGAAATTTCAATGTATCTATAACTAAGATAGAAATAAAACGTTCTGATCATGTAAAATACTTGGGAGTACAGTAATCTACCGGTTAAGTTCGCACCCGTTTAAGTTCGTATTCCGATTAAGTTCGCAAAAATTTTTTAAAAAATCAAGATTCAACATTCACAAAAATTTATTGATATTTACAACAAATCAAACAAGTCATAAAAATTTTAAGCAGCTTGTTTAAAATTAATTCTAAATTTCTCATAATTCTTCAAATAAGTCATAAAAATGTTCAACAATTTAAACAAGTCATCAATCGTCAGCTCAGGCATATTTCATTTTCTTTTGTGTTTTGCGACCAAAATAACCTGCCTTAATTATTGCTGGAAAAGCTCAAAGAAATTTCTCAGCTCATTATAGTAATTTCCTGCTGAGCTTGCACATCGGGACACAACAACTGATTCTCAATTTCAAGAACTTTATTGTATATGTGTTCAAACCCACAAAAAGTGACATGTTCCCTGTTGGTGCTGGACTATGTGCACAAGATTCGACCACAGTGTGTACGTTTTCATCTTTATTATCATTTGTTGCTTGTATACTTTCCAACACCTCATTGACGTCATCCAAAATCTCATGTGAAAATTCTTCACTGTTTTCTTCATAAACATGCACAAACTCATCTAGAGTGCTTTCATCTATTGGAATATTTAATGCTTTGAAGCTGCACAATAGATCAGCCATCATATCAACTTCTTCATGAGCTCCACCTTTTAAAGTTACTAATTCAGCCCTGTTAAACGCATTCTTTATTGTCGCATCTGATATCGCATACCAAGCAAGCTTGATATATTGAGCAGCATTTAGCATATGAGCAGGGTTACCACAAGCAACACCTGCTGCTTCTCTAAGGAGTCTTTTTGCTCTTTTTTGCAAGCTTTTAAATTCTCATCCAGCTTGTAGAAATCCAAAATATCTTTCAGATATAAATACATGTATTTATATTTTCAGGGACATATTTTGCAGTTATGGCATATAATTTATTCAAAGCTGCAACAAGATCAGGACTTTCTCGGTCCACCTCTGCTCCTTCACCGTGAAGAAGAAGTTGTATTCCAAGGCGTTCTCTAAATCGGCTAAACCACTGCCATGATGCTTTAAAGTCATCCTGCAATATTAATAGTTTTTCAGCAATTTACTTTGCTTTCAAAATGGCGAGGGAAGGTGGAACAGGCAGGTTTTGGCTACTCGACGCATGAATCAATCCATAGGTATAAATTATCTTCTACCTTAGTAAACCTACCCACAGACGCTTTGAATGTTTTCTTTTTTGCTTCATCAGACATCAGAGCAGAAAGCTTTCGAATATCTTCGCGCTTCGACCAGACTTTTCTAATAGTAGCCTCACTCACTCCATACTGTCGTGTGATACTTTGTTTACTAGGAGGATTTGGCTGATTCAACTTAGATATTACTACCAATATTTCTGCCTCATTCAATCGCTTAACTTTGCCTGACACTATTATGCGAATGATGCTAACTTTGCCTGCTAAAAATTAATTTTTATCTTAAGTCAATGCGGCAATTTGTCTCAAAACGCTAGCTTAAATGACGAGAGTTTTCACTTTAACTGATAATTGTACAGATTCTATGTTACGTAATAATAATCACTTAGGTATAAATGTTTAATTCGCACCTACCAGTTAAGTTCGCACTCGCTGTTCAGATTCAAGTTGCGAACTTAAGCGGGAGATTACTGTATATATTGATGATAAAATGAATTGGTCATATCACATAAATCACCTAACACAACATTTGCGAAAGTCTATTGGTTTAATATGTAAAATTAGGCATTACGTTAAGGAAAAAACCACAAGAATGTTATACTATGCTCTTGTCTACTCTCACCTTCAATATGTAATAACCAGTTGGGGTTTTGCTGATGCTTTTTACATGAAACCTCTAAATACTTTACATAACAATGTAGCCTACTTAGAATCATAGCTAATTGTGGTTATAGAACAAAATTATCTCCTGTCTATAAAGCACAAAATATCCTTAAATTAGAAGACATACACAAGCTGGAAGTAGGTAAACTCATGTTCAAAATTATCAATAATGGAAAGCCACAACAATATAGAGTTTTATTTACTAAGTCTAGAGAAATTCATAACCACTCGACCAGACAAGCAAAAAATGAGAGTATTTATATCTCACAAATCCAAACTAATTCTGGAAAAAAATCAATTCATTACGCAGGAGCAATATTGTGGAATAAAATACCTAATTCCATTAAATCTCTTTTATTTCTTTCAAAAAAGAATATAAAAAACATCTAATATCGAAATACTGATAGAGTATTAAAGTGTTATATGTTGGATAAAAGATAAAAAAATTTCATTCGATCTAGTTGGAATATGTACAAAAAGTCTCATAATTTTAGAATAAATTATATTACTTTAGAATTATTGTATCAGTTGTATACTTTCTTTCTATGCTTTTATTTGTTTATATTTTGTTATGTTTTTTGTTTTTTTTCTTTTATAATGAGCACCAGTATTTCATGTCTAGTATTTCTAGCACTTTCAAATTAACTTCGTGTTACTTCATGAAAAAATGGAGGCACCTCGACTTTGATAACCGTATGGTTTTTTCGATGCCTTCATGGTGTAACTTGCATGCACAATTTTCAATCAATTAGATTTTTGTTCAAATTAAAAAGTTTGTTAGTTGTTAATATGTCATGCTATGGTTATACCAAATAAAATTTTTGTCTCTCTCTCTCTCAACATAATTTAGTTTTTGTTTTTAGTTATGTTGTTTAAATGCCAGCATTTCAGCAGGGTTCAAAAAGTTTTGTTTATGTTTTTGGTAAGAATAATGCGGCAATAGAAATTTTGCTTTTGATTAGCAATTACGGTAAGAAAATTATTTTACTTTTATCACTGACTAAAAGGCTTTGTTTTAATGCCATTAACACAAACTTAGCCTTCTGACTGTTTGTACAACGATTTGATAGCAGCTAATAGCTGACCTCTCGCGTCATACTCCAGCAGTATTGCCCACAGCTTGTATCTTAGAACACGGTTATATGCTTTTTTAAGGTCTACAAAGTATGTATAAACCTCTTTGGCCTATCCGCACGATTTCTCAAACACTTGTTAAAGGGCAAAAACCTGGTCCTTTAAATATGGATTGCATGGAAACGAGAGCTGTGTACAGGAACATTAAATGGAGTAACTCTCCTGCAGACGGAGAAGTTGGAGTCACATTCTCGAGTGATGGTAGACAGGACAACAAATTGGACACACGTATTGGAAAAGCAAGTGCAGTAATGCGCCAGCTTTGCCGATCGTTGTGCTAAAACGAGAACTGTGTAGAAAAGCAAACCTTTCTGCTTTCAGATCAGTTTTTGTTCCTATCCTTACCTATGGTCATGAGTGTTGGGTAATGACCGAAAAAGTGAGCTCCCGAGTACAAGCGGCTGAAATGGGTTTCTTGTAAAAAGTCGGAGATTTATCCCTACTTGACAAGGTTAAAAACACTGATATTTGTCAATCTCTCAATATCGAACCGCTGCTTCTCCGCAAGCGCTGCTATAGCCATGTGACACAAATATCCTACGAACGAACAGCAAAGCAACTAATGGATGCTATTCCGAGTGGCAAAAAACCTGGAGGGCGACCTGGAACCCGCAGGCGGAATTACGTTGAAGGCCTGGCCTGGTCGCGTCTTGGAATTCCACCGGCGGAATAGCCGCTAGTTGAAGGAGATCGAGATGCTTGGAGATACCAACTCGAGCTGCTGCCCCCGCAACCCCAAAAGGAAAAGCGGGAAAAAAAGGAGATACACTGAATTAATTCAATGCTTTCCTGAAAATGACGATAAAGCTCTTTACTTATCCTCCTGATTCGCAGGAAAGCGACGGAAGCGCTAATACGTAGAGCAAGCAATTACCTCGACCTTTCGGAAATACCAAGATGTTGCTGTTCGCTTGTGATTTTTTATTTTAGATTTTTAATACTATATAGAGATATCCAACCTTTTTTTTCATAATGGGCTAAATTATAATTTTTATGTGTCTTTATTGGGGCACAAAGGAATGTGTGTGTGGCTTGCCGAATATATAAAATTTTCTCTTTTTTGTATTAGCTGTTAAGTTTGCTACGTGTATCGTCAGCAGCCGCGGTCTATTTTTTTTATCAGTCTATGGCTGTCGTTATTAACATAACACATCACTATAAAACAACTGTTGCAAAACAATCTTTTTCTTATCAAGGCCCTTTCATTTGGACTTCTCTCCCAGCCAATTAAAAAATTAGCAACCAAAGTTTCAAATGTTTCAGAAACAATCTTAAAAAATTTCTACTCAATGAATCAATATAAATAAGGATCAATAAAAGATTTTACAAATTAAGTTATAAAACTATGACCACGTCTTAATGGCGCTTTGTCTTTTCGACGCCATAACTTGACAGTGCATAAAGGTATTGCTTTTATATATCTGTAAACTAAAATTAGTATAATTAAATATTCAATAAGATCTAAATTTAATGATTTCAGTGAGCTACTTACTGCGGGAAAGCATTTTTATTTCAGATAAAAATGAATTCAGGAAATTCAAGCACATGTCTTTCTAAAGAACAATCATCAACATTGGTTCTCTTATCAATTCTCAATCAGGCCACAATCTTCAAAACATTTTCAATCTCTATCAAGAAAGAGTGTATGCTACGCAAGAAAATTGGAATCAATTGGTATAACAAATTCAAACCGTTGAATGGACAATCAACCTTATTTTTAACTGATTATTCAAATCAATTTACACAGTTGGCATGTTCTATTCTTTTCTAAACTTTATAATTCTTTATTCTCTCTTCAAAATGTATGTATATATATCAGGGCTGCGAACTCGAAGCATTTTTAATCGAGTTCAAGTTCGAGTTCGAGTTCACAAAAATTGCAAGTCCGAGTTCGAGTTCTTTAAATTTCAATTGTTTGAGTTCGAGTTCGAGTTCACAAAAAAATTGCAAGTTCGAGTTCGAGTTTTGTTTTAATTAATTTAATTAATTATTTTACACGTATCAGAATTTCTAGCCTGGTTAAGCACGAAGTTATTACAATTTACAACATTCTGGGGCGTACATTAATTAATTTATTCTACACGTATCAATTTTCTATCCTGGTTAAGAACAAAGTTATTACAATTTACAACATTCTGCAGCGTACGTTAATTAAATTATTTTACGCATATCAGAATTTCTAGTCTGGTTAAATACAAAGTTATTATAATTTACAACATTCATAGGCGTACGTTAATTTATTTTACATATTCCAGATTTTCTAGCCTGGTAAATGCCAATTACTTTGTTGCCCCCTGGCCACGACTAAAGTGAGGTGACGGTTTCAATTCCATTCTATATAGACAAGTATCACATGAAGTCCCATGATTTCAGGTTATGTGAATCTCGTGCAATCTTATGGCCATCCCGCGATCCCGTGACAGTGGCGTAAATCAAATTTATAAGAAGAATCGTAAGTTGTCGTACCAATTCGAAGGAGCCAATCACATTGTCAGTTCACTTAACAATGGCAACGCTGTCAACTAACTTTTATTTAACAAACAAAGACAATAAACTATTTAACATTTAGTAACTGTGACAGAACAATTGTTGTTAAATTTAGAATTTATACGAATCATTAACCCTATTACGACTGGGGGGAGGGGGCGGAAAGTACTACGCCTAACTAATTTAACAAGCCGTACAACAATTAAAAATTAAATATTTACGTTGGAAAACGTTAACAAAATTTTAATAAACAAGTATTTTATTAATGAATTGGCGTACTTCACCAAAAGAAGAAAACATTCGAAATAAAAAAGATTTCTTTAAAATTAAAAAAATCGCTGTGATCAAAAGCAATCAACTCTAAACAAATTAGTCAAGTCGAAATATTTTTTTATAGTGAAAAAAAATTAAAATGAGTTTTCTGCGATTTGGAACTACAAACATAATTTTTTGTGTAATGATTTGCCTTTCTTTTTATGTATGAAGTTTCTTGCCTAAATTGTTTACAAAAGTAAGTGAATTTAAAAAATCATTTGATAAATCGCAAGATCGAAGCGTTGTAAACACTAATAAAACCAGCTTTTAGCAGATTGGCGGGGGTGAAGAATTTCTTTGTCTGAAACAGTAATAATCTTGCCAAGTGGATTTCAACTGCCACCATTTCTACTTCTAATTTTGCGGAATAATGACGTTCGACAAACAGCCGAAGTCATTGATTCTCTCAAATCGCTCTCTTCGTTTTCCAAGCCAATTTACGAAAATTGACCACTTTTTTAAAACTCGCTTTTTTAATCCCAAATAATGTTTAAATGCCACATTTAAGTATTTATATTATTATAAAAGACTATGAAATTTCTTGTCTATGCAAACTTGAATGACAATTATAGCGTTAGTAATTGTCGAGAAATAAGCAAGAAAAGAGCGCGGGCATTTAACCCTCCCCCCAGTCGTACAAAGTTTCCAAAAATCCCAGTCGGAATAGAGTTAAGAGGATAATTCAACTGTGAAAAACTGAGCACATGATAAAATTGCTTTGTCATCAATGTTACCAATTTTAATCTATTATTTAACAAAATAAAAGAGGGTAGCAAATTATAATTGGGCACATTTGCTGAGAAATGTTATAGTCAAATTTACTTATTAAATGAACTCGAACTCGACAAACTTTTTTCATGTTCGAGTTAAGTTCGAGTTTAGAAATTTTTATTTTTCGAGTTCGAGTTCGGCAAAAATTGCCGAGTTCTTCGAGTTCGAGTTCGAGTTCGCAGCCCTGATATATATATATATATATTATTATATAGCTTAAAACTTTATGATTGTAAATAAATTCAATAGAAAGCGCTTTTAAAAATGGTAAAATGGAGAACACACTACTAAAGTGATTAAGATATAATAAAAGTAAGAAAAATATAATTGGTTAAGTTGGAAAGAAATCACGTTATTAAACTACGAAGCTTGCAGATTAGTTTAATAAGAAATGTTTTCCTGCAGAGCATGTACTGTATATTTACAAATTAGCAAAAAAACAAAGTAATGTAATTTCAAAACAAAATTGCGTTAGTAGCCTTTTTGAATAATCTATCTTAAAGACAGAATTTTTACCAAAGTCCATTAAATCAACTTCAAACGTCATTTCAGTATTACTTCAATAGATTTTAAACTCATCTAACGTTTTTAAACTCATTGATTTTCGCAATATAAAGCTGATAACCGAATATTTTAAACCTAATCGCCTTGCTCAGTAAAAAAAAACTTTTAAAGAAAACTCCAAACATTTACTGTTTTGATGATTTCTCTTAAAAAAAATTTCGCCAGGTTCAAACGCGGTTCAAAATAAGATTGTCAACAAAACATAAAACATTCACAAGATTATACTCAATCGATCACCTTGTTTGTGCAAAGCTAAAAACAAAAAAATACGATTATATTAATTGCAAATAATGGAACGCAAATGATAGTGCAAAATCAAAAACCACGCAAGAGACATCGCTTATGACTTTCAACCACAACCAAAGTCGGCATGAAAACTTTTTGCTGATTAAATTTGTTTGGTTAAGATGGCAACTCAAGCGAAAATACTCAATCGCTGAGAAACTACTGATATGAGCTTTACTTAATACTCGAATGTCATTCAAAAAAGTTAAGTTTGTAAATCAGTAAAAGGTCGGTTAGCAACAAAAAAATTATACCATCGTCCTTAATTTAAAAAAGAAGTCTGAACTATAGCAAAGAATAAAATAATAAAACATTTTAAGTGCAAAGTAAGACAACCGAAGATAGAAAATATAATGACCACAACCAATTCGTTCAATTCAGCAACGAACTCTTTTTCCGTCGCTTATTTGAATTCAACTACCACGATACTTTCAGGCAGCCTTCATTCAACGGCTCATGAGTGATTTGTTTGTTATTTAGCCATTCGACAACAGCCTTTTTAACTTTGGGAATTCCGTCGGAGCTATTCAACCCTGAAAAGAGAATTTGAAGAAATTCTTAGTCGTTCAAAACTTTAAAATGAACAGTCTTTTTAAAACTATCCTATATTGAAAGAGTTAATGGTTTCGTCAGTATTATTGGTCATTTTAAAACCGAATTTTACAAACGATAGTTGAATAGTACGTCAGTGTGGAGCAAAAAGAATTGTAAAGTTGAATTGTGCGAAGTGCAAAAAGTATTCTTTGCAGTTCGCTCGAGCAATCAGCAGGTCGTAAAAATCAAGTTTTATTCTTAAGCCAATTCCTCCGGACAATGTTGAAAACAATTCTTGTATTGTGGAAGCCTTTGATCCTTCGGACATAAGCAGAGAAAAAAGCGAGTAAGATGGCGATGAAGGCGAGAAATTTGAGGATTCATTAAGAAAAATACCGTCCGACAAAAAGAAAAGTTAGGCTCCCTATAACGTTCAAAAGCGCAACAAGCAAAAAAATAGGGGAGAAAATCAGAAATAATTGGCACAAAAAAAATAAATTTTGTAAATTGAACATGGTGGTTTAATTAAGAACATCGTATTTCACGAAAAAATATTTTAATGAATATGAAAAAAGTTAAACGGAAAGCAATACAGAAAATTACGTGTGAAAAATGAACGAAAACCTAAACAACGTAACTAGTCAAATATCCCCGATTGCTTCTTGATAAGTTCGGTCATGCTCGCAACAAAAACAAAAACCGAAGCAATAACACAAAAAGCCAAGGCGCGGCAACAATCGAAATATACCTCTTCCCGTGATCACGGTTAAATTCCGAATGACGTCGTTTTCTCGCTGAAGTTTCGCGATGACAGAACGGAGCGTATCGATAGCCTCGTCAACATGGAGTCCATGCAAGTCGAGCTCGTTCGATGACCTTCCTTCGTTCCTGCAACATGTCATGTCGTTGAGTTCGGCGAGAAATTGATCCCGGCACTTGTTCGAGAATTTTCCAACTGTTTTTTTGTTTAAACAGCCAACGCACGGCTGATGTGATGGTTATCGTTTTTAATCTTGGTACTGAGGTCTGGAATCAATTCTTGGGCTACCAATATCTGGCTAAGTTTTGCCAACGGCTCGCGACTACTGGCTGTGCTGCCCAGTGCCAAGTCGAAACGTTGCAGAGTTGCGAACTCATGACAGAGAGATTATAACAAACTTCTTTTGTTCGTCCAGACAGTTAAAGACGTGTTTAATACAAATGAATTGGTTTTAACGAAAAAAAAAACGAAATAAAGACGATCTCGCACGACAAGAGTTAGCATACACGGTGTCAATTCATCGATGGTTTATTATCGCCCTTGTAGTCGAGTAAAACATTATTAAAAAATTTTAAGATTCATAAAGGTGTAATTCGGTTAAAAAAAAAACCGCAAAATGTATTTAGTCATTACATCCTTCTGTATATTACGGCCGCTGCACGCTGGTTGGCCTCTCGCAATAACTTCTGGTGCTCTTGTGCTTGTTGACCATAATAGAACGCGAGGGCGCCTTTCTTTTGATTGTTTGCCAGGGCTGCTTTCCTTTGGCATTCCAAAAACTGGAGTCTGTAATTTAAAAATAAACATTCGTATGAAAACTTACAACATAAATTTACGTTGTAATTTGAATAAGTCAGCAGCGTGGTCAAATTGTTAAAGCGCCCTGCTTACGATCAACATGGTCTCGGTTTAAAACCCACGCGCGCCATTCTGTTGTGCTCTTAGGAAAGACACTTTACGGCACTTTACCCTGCTTGATGTTCTTGGCAAGCAGTTTTAAATTACGAGGGTCAGTCAAAAAGTAATGAGCCCTGTTAACTTTAACCGCTTTAACCTTCATATTTTTTCTAGAAATTTTAAGGGTGTTTAGTAAATTTACTGCTTTAAAGATAAATTGTAAAAAAAAATTGTTTCAACGTGTCCACTTTTGGTATTGTGTTTTGGAAATGACGTCATCACTGGATGTCCGTCAGAAGCAGAGAGCTGTGATTGAATTTCTTGTTTCGGAAGGGGAGCCACCAAAACAAATTTTCGAAAGATTGGTAAATGTTTATGGAGATGCTTCATTAGCCTACAGCACTGTGAAAAAGTGGGTATCCAGGATTAAACACGAAGAAGATGATCCAAGTTTGAGTAGCCTCCAGGACAGACCAAGAAGTGGAAGACCATCTTCTGCAGTCAATCCTGGAAACAATGATAAGGTTGAGAAATTGATTAGAGATGATCGCAGAATCACTATTGATGACATTGCTGAACGTGTTGGAGTTAGCCATGGAAGTGCTGTGAATATTGTTAATGAGCTAGGCTTTGCAAAGGTTTGCGCCAGATGGGTTCCGAGGCAACTTTTGGATTTTCACAAGCAAGCCCGTTTTGAAGCTTGTTCGGAGCTTGAGTGTCACAGAAGTGACAAAACTTTTCTCAGCCGTATAGTGACAGGAGATGAAACCTGGGTTCATCACTATGAACCTCTGTCGAAAAGATCATCCATGGAATGGCGTCACCCCACGTCCCCAAGAGCCAAGAAATTCAAAAGTCAACGTTCAGCTGGAAAAATTATGGCGACTGTGTTTTGGGACATTGAAGGAGTGATATTGGTAGATTTTATGCCTAAAGGTACTACCATCAACTCAGATGCTTACATTGACACTTTACGCAAACTGAAAGCGAAACTGAGAAGAGTACGACCTCACCTGGACATGTCTAAGGTCTTGCTGCAACACGATAACGCCAAGCCCCATACCAGTCTCAAAACTCGTGAAGTGATTGCTTCTTTTGGATGGACGACGGTAACCCATCCCCCATACTCACCCGACCTGGCACCATCTGACTATCATCTTTTTGGACCATTGAAAGAAGGAGTTAGGGGGCAGCACTTCACTAGTGATCAAGAAGTCAAGCACGCTGTAAGAAACTGGTTAAAAATGCAGCCTGCTGACTTTTACAAGGCTGGCATAGTGTCCCTTGTTCATCGATGGACAGTTGGAATTGAAAAGTGCGGAGATTACATTGAAAAGTAGAACTGAGATCTTCTATCCCTGGGCTTTCTTTTGATGTATGACTTTTGATTTTATTGCAACAAATATGGCCAGGAGAGACTTGGGCTCATTATTTTTTGACTGACCCTCGTACAATCATATCTCTTTTAAATTACAAGCGGACAGCAATATGTTGGCATCTCCGGAAGCAGGTCGGGGTAATTGCTTACCCTATGTATTAGCGCCTCCGTCGCTTTCCTGCGAGTCAAGAGGATAAATATATAGATAAAATAAATAAACAAAACCAAATGAATCGTGTGAAAAGTTTTCATGCCTGTGCATATTCGCTTCGGTGCGTATGTCGTCGTACGTCGTGAACATGTCGCTGTGGACGTCATCGTAGGTTAAAACGCGGCGGTGACTTTCACTTGCAGCACTTATGTCAACATCCGAAGGATTCTGCGAAGCAACGAACTGGTCAAAAATATCGCGCGTCGCAACCGGAAATACTTGCAAACCGTAAACATTACAACCCACAACTGCCGCACATAAAAGAAAAGTGCCGAAATTCGTACTCAAGTAACAGGTAAAAAGCGATATCACGTGCAAAAAACTATCCAATGACAATCAACCTGGTTCAACGGACGATTTTTTCCCCGGTCAGTCACGAAATAAGGCTGCAAACTCCCGGATGTCGTCATAGTCTTTAGTGGGAATTTATCGTCCAGCATGCGGTCGATGGCGGATATCGAGTCTTCGAGATTGTAGTCATTTGCCTGAAATAACCGGGGTTCAGCGAGTCGCTTTTTCTTTCTAGGCAACCATAATTCTTTTTGGAATTATACATTTTTGAAACAGCTGCGGCTTTTTGTTCGATTCCTAGAGCTGTTCTTATCTTATGTTGATTTTAATAGTCGTAAAATTTTTTTTCCAAATATTCACCGCAAAACTACAATGTTGGAACATTAAATAGAATCACTAAAAAATTAAGATTGCAAATTCGATGCCGTCTTTTATTAATTAAAACGTTAAAAAAGCACAGTTTGAGAACTGGTTTTAAGAACGTGCTGCAGTAAAACGTGCAACAATTTCAATTGTAGCAATTAACTGAATCAAGCGGGACATTTTTAGACGGTCTGCTTCGAGCGATGACCTTTTTTTTTGGTTTTTAATGGTCTTTCGTGGGAGAAATAAAAGTTATCAATCATTAATAAAATGGTTTATAATTTCAAAAAGTGGCCCACAATCTTAAAAAAGTCAGATCACACTGTGTTTTACGCAAATCTGATCGCCAAGGTAGAAATTGCGGAATTTTCTATTAGATTTCGTCTAAAATACGCGTGTTTTACCATATATGGAATGTCGCTATTTCAACAATTTTTTTGCGAAGAGTCGCACATCCGGAACAGTTTAAGAGCGACTCGCTGCAAAGTTAAACAATCGCACAGTAATCGGTGCAAGCACTCACAGCAAAAACATCGTCAAGCAGTGAGGAAGGAACATCGCGATACATGGCGTGCAATTCTTCCCGCTTCATCTGTGCGGCCAACTTCATGTTGACAAACTGCAAATAACAAGTCGCGCGTGTCGCGATGCAAACAGATAAATCGATCGAAAACCAGCTCTTGCACCACAATGCAAATATGAAGGCATGCGATTGTAGACATACGTGAAAACAGTTCAAAACATTGGAGTTCGATAATTAAGGGCTTTTTGTTTCAAGTTTCAAAGAAACTCAACATTTAGCTAAACGACGAATAATGTTTCCAACATGCTCATTCCAACAAAGCAAAAATCAAAACGTTTTTTAAAATGGGCAGAAAATTTATTTTATTTCATCTCTATTCTCCTGAATCGCAGGAAAACGTCGAGGCGTTATACCTAAAACAACATTGATCACCCCGGGCCAGACTAAACTGCCACGAGAAAAGCAACTATAAGCCAAAAATATCCTTGGACTTTTTTTGGTGACATTCGTTTAGGTAAACGTTTAAACATCGATCTACATTATTTTGAGGCATCATTTGTGGAGAGTAGAAGTTTGCTTTGATTTACGGCTTTAAATTTCAACTTATTAGTGGCAGAGTGCGAGGTTGAATCCAGGTCGCGGCCCGTATTTAGGTGACCAGAGAACTAATTACCTTGGTCGACTGCCTCTTCACCGATTCTAGAGCGGCGGTCTCTTCCGACATGATTTGAGACAAAGAATCTGGTTGTTTTTGATCGACCGACCATTTGCTTGGTGACAACGTGGAATGTTCGGGAACGATTCGAGAGTGGAACTGTCTGTTGAAAATTTTAACGATAAATTCAAGCTGAGCTGGCGCATACAAGTCAAGTTCAATCATCACGCACTTGCGATTTCTTCGGTTGCTAGACAAAGCCGGGGCCGAATGAAGCTGGTCTTCTTCATTCTGGATTCTAAAAAAGTCGCGCAAGTTCAAAAGCAACGGTCTGTATCGAAACAAAGATTGCTGAAAATTCAGTGTTCGCAAACAGGACATTTAGTTACAACACGCAATACGTTGATGACACAAAATGGAGTCCGCTCCTAGAATGACATCATCGAAATGCGGTTATGTTGGAAATGTTGGGGGTTCAGCATCAGCACAAACACAAATTTTAATGTCAGCATGCTGCAGCATTTCTACATGTGACAAAAAGATTAGTTTGGGGCGTAAGGAAAAAGCCATATTTGATGAGATTGTAATTGAACCCTACAAAGGGCCTCCTCCCGTAAAGTTTTTTTCAAACGATTTGTAAGAGAAAATTAATACTAAGACTACAAAGAAAATATAACACAATTAAAACCTTCTAGCAAGTTCTTCGTCTTTGAGTAATTGCTCGATGGAACCCAAATGAGACGACGCCATGTAATCACTCATTAAATAAAGGCGCGATGAATCCATGTTTCTTTGTTCAGCAGCATTCCCGACTTCGTTCTGGTTACAAACAATTTTTAGGGGTATAAACGCACAGCGCTCTTCGCCGACAAGCGCACCATTAAACTGCGACGGAATGCCGACTTCCAATTGTGGTAAATAGCGTAAGCCAGATCGTAACCGATGGCGAGAGTCGTGCTTTTCACGTCTACGGGGTCGTCGTTCTTGTCGCCGAATAATGCAATCAACTGCCGCAGAAATTGAGCGGAGACATCCAAACAAAGACAGTCTAAAAGCAGACCGTGTAATAATAATGAGGTAGAATAATAAGAGCTTAAAATGGCTTGATCACCTAAGTCATATCAGTAAAAAACTCTCTAACGCTTCCCGAATTTTGTCTAAGACATTTTGTTACCAAAACAATTTTAATTACACTTTATTATAGTTTTGTTTACCCTCATCTAAAATATGGAATTGTTGCATGGGGGTGGTGCAAATTCTACTTTAACCCATGAACTACAAATAATATAAAACAGAATTATACGTGTTATAAATTTTTAACTACTCTTTACAAATTAATAAATACATTAAAAATCAATGATATTTACGAATTGGAAGTAGCAAAATTTATACATTCTTTCAACCAAAAGAAACTTACTGAAAACTTTTAACGTCTTTTATACAACTAATCAATTTCACAGTTACCAAATTAGATCAGTTACAAATGAGAATTTTTATTTAGAAAGAGTGAAACTACAGCATATTAAATCTTCCTATTTTCTTATTGGGGTAAAAATTTGGAATAAAATTCCACTTAAAATACAAAATCTTTCAAAACAAAGTTTTAGCAAATGGTTCAAATTCAACAAAATTAATCAATATTAATTCAAAACTAATCTTCAGTAAAAAGATTTGTGGAAATAAAACTTGCGTAATGTGTTGTGTAATTAAGCGCTGTGCGTAATCAAGCCTGAAGCACGTTCTTGCTTCAAGTTTTTATTCTGTGCATTCTCCCTCTCTCGTGGATACTGTAGAACGCTGTCAACGCGATGCGCAGTTGTTTAAGTGTATTGTTCTTGAGTTGTATTACTTGTTTTTCTGTTAACATGCATTTCTGTTTAGGTAACTATGCTTTTTAGTTGATTGAAACCTAAGTTCCGTTGTGTTTTGGATAATTTCAGAACAACATGTATCGTTAATGTGTTTGTTATCTTTATTTGAATTTTTCTTGTAATTTATGTAAATTTAGTTTTGTTTTACAAAAACAATGGGCAATTTTGACTGATGAAATGGTCTTTCACTGTCCAATTTAGTCATGAATTTGATGTGCATGCTATTCAAAAATTTATATTCTCTTTTTGTAATTGTTTGTCTGTTTTTTTGTTTTTTTTTAATTTGCAATGTGCATGTTAAATTTACTGAACAAATAAATTTCTATTCTCCTGGCTTTCACTCTATGGGTTTACATATAAAATGTCAAACACAAAGATGTACCAAAAAGCCTTTACATTAAAACTGCCAAGTAATTGTATAAAAACAAGGGACTTGAAGATTTTACAACGAAAACAGCAACATGACGAAAGCAAAGAGCAAACGTAAACTTGTAACTATTGATACTTACTAAACAAACTCAATCAGCAATATTATCGACTCACCTGCTTGGGGAACAGTCTGCCCAGCTTCACTTAAGCTTTTTCGTTGTCGAACCAGCGAATCGTCTTGAACGACAGCATCGGTGGAAACATCCAACGACATCGACGTCGTCGGTTCACCCTTGCCAACTAGATGGATGAACAATTTTTTTTAATACAAAATCCTTGGCCAAATGGGTAAGCTTGTGAAATTTAATAGATAATGAATTGTCATTGCAAAGCATTATTGTTATAATTTTAAAAACAAAAGCATCAGCCTAAACCTACAAAGAAAATAATGTGTAAAGGCCCGTTTCCACTACGAGCGTGAAAAAGAGCATTTTTTGTTTCTTTTATTGATCTTCGATTGAAGCGAGCGGTTAAAATTGAAGCGAGCGCAAAAAAAAATCAATAAAACAAACAAAAAATGCTCTTTTCCACTCTCGTAGTGGAAACGGGCCTTAAGAAACGTCTTTTTTAAAACTTACAAGATAGAAAATCGTCCGCTTTACCAAACAACGACGATTCAGCAACGACATCTGTCGCCCATTCTAATTTCTTGTCGCACTTTTCGTAAACATGACGTAAACGTTTTTCATCAAAATCAGGAAATAAAACCTGCAGCGTTTTCAAGTCGGAAGTTTCATCGTTGCCCTGGAAATAGCTTCCAAAATAGAGAACAATCTCGATCGTAGCTGGAGTTTAGGCGCGGAAGCGAACCACAAAATACTGCGTTCGAGTTATTTTCCGATTCTATCGATTCGTCTTTGCATTAAGGTTTAAGCGAAACACGGAGCGTGTACGATTATGAGAAGCATTTTTTTTTGCTTGCTTTAAGCAAAATTAAGCGTCTTTTTAAGAGTACAACGTCAAGTCCTTCGAAGACGACCCCGTTAAATCCGAAACCTAGCAATAGTAAATAGAGACACGCTTGATCAAAATTTGGCCAACGTAGGCGTCATTAAAAAAGATTCTTTTTTAAGTAATGTAAACATTTATTTATTAAGCTTGAAACACTATATTTTCTTAAGTTTGACGGAAAAACAAGAATCCACTTTATTTTCTTCCCAAAGACATTAATTAGAACTTCGCAAATATTTATGATAAACTCGCACCTCAAAAAAAATCTTGATTAAACTAATGAAATTTCATCAGCATTTTACTAATACAGTATATTAAAGTTGTACTATCCGGCTAATTTTGATCAGTAGTCGTCAACGAGTATTAATTATACAATAAATTTGACTTATTTGAAAAACATTAACCATAAACTTTGAAGGTGAGTTCTAATAATCATATAAAAGCAAATCGTAAAGTTATAATTAAACCAACTTTACGAATCAGGCACACAAGCTTTGGGCTCTCCTGAAGGCTCTACTTTAAATTAAAAGTGTTTTTTTTTTATGTAAAATGAAGATTAAAAGGAGACCTTCAGCAAAAAAAGTTTTTGACCTTTGAAAAAAAATTTTTTTTTAGTTTTGTTTTACTAGCAGAGGAGAAAATACTTTTTTGTCTTCAATGTAAAGTTAAGAATTCTTCTTTATTTTCAATCTTGAATTTGAAGAACATTTTTAAGGGAGGGACAAAACCCAAGACAAAAATACCCTACACCGAATTTTTAATATTTTTTAAAAAACTTTGTTCTTCCTGATAAGAAGATTTCGAAATGTTCAAGTTTCGCTTTTTAGAATAGCCACAAAGCACGAGTTGAGAAAGCCTGGTCTGAAGATTACAAAGATAGCTACAGAAATCTCATAATATTAGACCGAGGAAAAAACGTGAACGTCTTTGAGCGTCAAATTTAAAACAAAATGGTAGAAAAATCAATCAATACTGAGCGACGTCGCTAATTCAAACAAAAACCGCGTAATACCTTAAAAAGGTCAGTGGTCATCGAGCTCTTGTCGTATAAAATCTTGTTGAGTTTTTTCCGCTTAGCAGCAAAACCCGATTTGTAACGTTCGCTATCGGTTGTCAGAACTACGTCATCTGTTGCAGCTTTAATATTAGCTTCTATTTTTAGAACCAACGTGAAATATTCCTCTTCGGTGATAGTCGCAGAATCGCACCGGTTGGGTGTAGGCTCTCTCTGATCAGGAGACGATTCCGTGTTCGATTGATTATCAATTATGTTCATGAAGTTTTTCCAATTGTCGCTCGAATCGGTTAAATGTTCGGACAACGTTTTTGCCGGAAAACGAGCTGCCAGTGTTTTCGTTTTTCTTTTTTTTTTCTTAACGGCAACACTCGAATCATTTGCTGATGCATAAAAAGAAAATACTGTCAAGTCACGCAGCAAAAGAAAAACTTACGATCTTACCTGACCGGGGAGTTTTTTCTTCAGACGGCGTAGATGGCAATGACTCATCCTTTTCAACAGTGCTGACATTCGTAGGGGAAAAAGTGGAAGAAGCAGAAGCAGTTTGGCTTGCGTCAGCTTGTGTCGTCACATCGGTAATTTTCGATAAACTACATGACGTATTTGAAGAGATGGGAGTCGGAGAGAGAATTGTAGTACTTAATTCTGTATCAAGTTTTTTTGTTGGCTTGCAAACTTTATCTTCATTTTGATCAACGTTTGATGTTTTCGGTGTTTCAGGTAGAACCGCTAGATCATTAGATTTAGCGTCACCGGATCGCTGTTTCTTATTTTCGTCATTACGTTTACTTTCAGGTGATGGTTTTAAGCAGTTTTGTTCGTAAATACGGAAAGATTCTTCACCAAGAACTTTACGGACTGTGACATTCTTTTCATATCTGAGTTAAAATGTTCGGATAACACAGCAGACAGTTCACGCGGACAAGCAAAAAATCTTTAACACCAACCTTTCAAGCATCGCTTTAATCGTTTCTTTAGACACGCCGTGAGTGTTTCGTTTCGCTAATTCGTTAGCTGCAACAATTCAAGAATTAGTTAATTGATTGTTAATCAGATTTCCATGTGGCAAGTTGGCAATCACAAAGTCAACCCAACATCAAAATCAGCGAATGCCTCGGGATCAGAAACAACGAAAATGCAACAACGCAACTTACAGTCGCACAAAAAATTGTAACTTTTAGTTTAGTACAAAAACTTAACATTTTTTGTCTTTTGGGCTATTTTTCGTCTTGTGTTTTATTTTATTCTTTCGTTCTTCTTGTTAACATATACTTTGTGATTTCTAATCCGCTCTTGTATATTGGTATTTACGGTAATGAGAAAAAATAATACTTTTGTTTCAGCAACGAATAATTTGCATATCTAAGCACGAAAAACTCAATAGTTGAATAGTCAATTGATGTAAACAAAATTTTAACACAAAAAATACACTTGAAATACTCGTAAGTCTGACCAACAATAAATGTCCACCAGTGGTGGTGATGGGTGGGCCTTATTTTTTAAAAAAGAGATTAATTGACCATTAACTTTCTATACAGTCAGTGGTATTTAGCGAAACATGATTTTTGCCACACTTTTGTGCCAATTTATGCATTGATGACTTACATTAAAAAATTGAAGGAAATGTTTGTGTCTGGTTAGTAATAATGTAGCAAGATTGATTTTATTGTATTCTGTTCATGCAAAAGCTTTAATCTCAGGTGTGCGCCCGGTGATTGGTGCAACAGGGAATCTTGACCGAAAATAAAAGCGCCATGAAAACAACCTGAGTCTTAATGCTAACAGGTATAACTGGAAAAACTCAACAGTCAATTGATGCAAGTAAAATTTTAACACAAATACACTTAAAATACAGTAAATTAAGGGTGGGCAAACTACGGCCCGCTACGAAAGCCTCAAGCAAATAACTTTAAAATAAAGAATAACGTTTTCAACCAAGTCCATTAATTGAAAGTGATGAAGATTTTTTTTAAAGATCACTACATTTTAGAGACGAAAATCAAGGAATTTAAGATGGACTCAAAGTGAAGACCTTTTTTTTGGTCTTTACCCTAAAGACAAAATTTCTTCAGATGTCCGCAAAGTATTACAAAATCATGATTCGGACAAACGTCACAAAATTTGGGCAAAACTGTATTTCCCCGAAATTTTTCAGCCGGTACGCCTATAGCCCGGCCCTCGAACAAAATCAATTTTACAGTAGAATGCGACCCTCGAGTTTAATAAGTTTGCCCACTTCTGCTGTAGATAAATAGTAAAGTAAAAAAAACACCAAGAAGTTTATTTTAAAAAACAAAAAGTTAAAATAAATGCTTTTTATTAACTACTGTATAATCAATCTCTGGATAAAAACAAAAAAGTAAAACAAATAACTCAGCCTGGGAATAAGCTCGAAAATATTTTGTATTAAAAACCAAACCTTTAAATTTCCACCGAGTATTGGGTTCACGAATCACGATCTTGTATCGAAACTTAACAGCCATTTCCATGTACGGTTTCATTTCCCACGAAGTTGAATTGGTATTGTCAATAATTATTGGAGTCACCCCTGTAATAAAAAAAAATGTTTATTAAGAATCTAGTAGATAAAGAATTACCAGCTCGATCACCACAATATCAGTAATATTTTTTGGCGCATTTGTTTGACAGATTTTCGCAAGTTTTAATGTCCCCTAACATTATCTTTGTGCGTAAAAAAATAAGCAGAAACAAAATAGAATACAGAAAATAAATAGCCTTAAAGTGGGAAAGCAATCCGATCACTTGAAGTTGATATCAAAATCCTCTAAGTCATTGTTGCCAAAAGCCAAATAAATGAACGGTAAAAATTGTAACCGATATGAAAAGAACTTTTTCAATATACAAAATATGTTAATTTTTTCATAGAAAAGTTTCCTAATCAGAATTCTTTGATTAACTGATTATTTCAAATTTGTAATCAGGCAATTTGATCAAAAAATATCGATTGACCATTTCTAATTTGGTCGTTGTTTAAAAAACCTTATCTTGTCAACCAATTAAAAAAAAATTTATCTTTACGCATTTTTGCAAGCATGTATATCAAAGCGGCGAAGTCAAACTAAAAAATATTTTCTAACAGCTGTGGCTGCAGCAACCTTTCGATTTTTTGGCGTGCATGTTCTAAGCAAGTAACTGTCTAGTTTGAAATACAAATTTCTTCGAATTTTACGGTTTTCATGCTATCATTTTTGCAATGCTTTTATATTTTTCTCGACTCGATCTTTAATTCGGGCGTTTTTTGCCGAAATGTACCTTTGAATTGGAAAAATTTAACATACAGAACTCGAACTTTGACACGAATAAAAATTGATCGAGTTCGCAGCCCTGACACCAACATCTTTCTTTTGCTTTTAATGAATCAACCTTTTGTTTTACACTCTTGCATTAAGTTGCTTTTAACAATAAAGATGGCGCGTGAAAGAGTAAATTTTAATTCTTTAACAACATATTTTAATTGATTTTTTTCCCATTAATGAAGCAACACAGCAACGCAAAAATTATTTTTTCGTCTTATAAAGATAAGTTTTAAATTGCAAGCTTGCCTATAGAGATAAGGGTAACCTACGGCAGCAACAGCCCAGAGGTATATCTTGTGATATTCGTTTCTACGATGTTTTATAAAGTAATAATGAGTGAGTTGTACCTTTGCTAAAGCAATCTTTCGCCCTCCGTTTATTCCATTCATGGGCTTCAGGGAGTTTTACCCAGTCATAAGCATAGCCATTTCGAGTAGAAAAAAAATCATCAGAGCTTAAAATTTGACCTTGGCTGTTACCTTTTTAAAATTGATAATATTAATATAAGAGGTAAATCAATACTGCATAAAATAAGTAAAGCGAGAATATAATTTTGAATAATATTTTGGGGCAGAAGGAAAATCACAAATCCCAACTACAATAAAGCTACGCATGCACATCAATGTCAAAACTAAAACGCAATTGTAAAAATATTAAAAATTTTGGTTCTATTGTTTAATCATATTTACGTCAACAAAATATACCTACTGCCTAAGCAAACCAAAAAATGATAAATTAGTGATTTACTCGTACATACAACGCTTGAGCGTAAATGTTTACAAACCCTATTGAAACCATATAACCCAAATAATTTTGGGCTAACGGATTCGAATGCATGTGTAAATGAAGATACTTTTAAAAAATAGCACAAATAAGAATATCTTTACAACTTTTTTCTTGCTTAATTAAAAACTTACCTAAAATTTCTTTTGCCAAAGTAGATTTGCCGCTGCCAGAAGGACCTCGCAAAACATATAAAGTACAAGAGGAAGAACGCGATTTACTTGTTTCTTGAAAAGGATTTTTGATTTCCGACCGTTTTAACGAGGTCGAGCTTTTTTTATTTTGCGACTTCCGATGGGAACGATTTACAATTACAAAATCACTTGAATCAGTGTTTTGAAAAGGAGGTGTTGGTTTAGGTAAAGAATTCACAGCTGGTTGTTGTTTTAGTACTTTGCCATTACTATGATGAACATCAATTGAAGATTTCGAGACATTCGTCGGTAAACTATTTACTGTATTAGTACAAGATCGCTTTTTTTTAAGCCCTGGAGGAGGACTTGAAAAAAACTTTAAATCAGATGAATCAGGTTTTGTATCAAAATTTAATGCTCCAGTTGAGTTATCATTAGTAATGGTAAAGTTGCTTTCTTGTGGTAGTAAAGTATGTGAATCAGGTATCTTAAAATTATTTAGAGATTTTATGGATGAGTATGTTAATGAGTTTGAGAATGGCTGTGATGATTTCATATTCGAATCAGATGTTCTTTTTTCTGAAATAGATATGTTTGTGGTGTTATGATTTTTTTGGCTAATCGGTTCGTTTGGAGGGAGTAACGCCTTCAAATCTTGAATTAAACAATCTTTATCATCTCTAAACAATAAAAAATTAAAAAACATTATAAACACAGATATTTTTTGAAATAGTCACCTCTTCGATTCCAGAGTGATATTCTTTATTTGACTTGAATGAAGCATATCAAAATTCGTATGACCTTGACCATGAAAAATTAATCTTTTTCCATTTGTTTTACCCACAAAAACGTACGAATTAAAGTTAGTAAAACGTTTTTGAGGTATATCGGACTTTTCGTCATTTAGTGACCTATTAGCGTTATTGGAAGGAGCAGTATTTTTTGGTAACAAATCTTTTGTTGTAGCAGCAGCAATATTTAGAGTCTGAAAACACAAAATAGATGAAGTACAGTCATCAAAATTACTGCATAAACAATTTGCAAAGTTGACAGGAACGAAAAAGTATTAATATATGCTTTGTAATAATTTCACATAACAATTTGTTGGCACTATGATCGAATAGCTAGGAATGCCATTTTAATAGTGGTTGCGATTGACATAGTCTTGATTTAACTCATAATCTCGTCATTCTATTGTGCCCTTGAGAAATTTTATGTTATTTTCCTCTAATAGTTTTAGCAAGCAGCTCTAAATTTTAGTCTTATTACTAACATAAAAAAACAAAGAAAAACTGGATATCAAAATTTTGGTATCTTTAAAAGCATATCAAAATAATTGTTTGATGGTTGTCACTCATAAGTACAACGTTTTCAACATTTTTTTAAAAGTCAGGAATATAAATAGAAATAAATATAAAAAATAATCACTATGAATCAGTATAGCTGTGATTTCTTTCTGTACATCGATAACTGACTTGATGTTTAATCCATAACCGCTTAATTGAGTTTATCAGAAAAAAAACTTTTTTAGTAATTACAAATTTAAGTAAATTCCAATGGCAATAAAAAATACTATTTAACCCAATACTCAATGTTGACAAGCAAAAACTAAAACCTAAAGTCACTTAGTAGCTTTGATGTACTTTCAAAACTAATATTTATCAATGGTGAAATAGCTAGGGAGAAAAAAGCTTGTTCTAAATTATAATTTATATCAATTTAAAGCAAGTATTACCATAGTTAAATCGTTTGAATCAAGTGGAATTTGAAAGTCATCAAAGCTTTGCATTGTATCATAATAGGGTAAATAGACACTATGTTCACTTTCTATGAAAGAAGTTTCCACATCATTCATTTCTTCTAAACAAAGTTAAGCATTAATACGAGTACAATCAAATCATTTTCCTACAAATAGTTCAAATTTGCTTAACAATTTGTTTAACAACAACTCAAAGATGTTAATTTTGACATTTTTATAAAATATGCAATTTTCAACAATTCATGATTCTCACATTTAATGCAGTTGAAAAAATTTACATTTAGTATATTAAAGTCAAAACAGTAGACATAACTTATTTCCTACAAACAATTCAATTTGCTTAAAGATGGAATTTGTATATGCACTGCAGCACTCATTTTACGGTTATGACTGATAAATTTACAACTTATTATATCTGAAATACCTTAGTACGAATATGGACTTAGATCAGTAATTCTCCAAGTAGTTTACAGAGAGTTTTATAATTAAAAACACAATTAAAGATGCCCTTGAGTTCACTGAACTATCTGCAATATTGTTTCAACCAGGGGCGCAACCAGCCTCAAAAAAAGGAGGCTGACACAATTCCAACATCTTTTCAAACGTGGGGGGCTTTGCTTTCTCCCACAGTCCCTTAGGGTTTTATTCTAACAACCTCCTAGTTAAGTAAACTCCGCAAGCGCGCGCGACATTTCGCGCCATCGTGAGGGCTCCATCGTGTCTTGAGGTTGCACGATGGCATCATGCGCCTCGTTGGCGGCATTTTTTTACTGTAGATTGAAGCTCAATGTCTAAAAGTCTAGTAGTGCTATCAATCATTCAAGCGTTGTTTTAAAAAGGTAAGCAAAAACTTTAAGTCTTATTTTTTCATTCGCCCTTTTTGTTATTTTATTTCACAAAACAAGTTCTGGACAATAACAACGTCAAAAAACTATAGGCTATAGTACTTAAAATTCTACAGAAACGGAATTTTAAGTTGCCAGAAAATTTTGTTTGCATTAAAAAAGCAGTAAATTTTAGCAAATTTTTTAAAAAATTTAATGTAATAACATTAAACTCAATGTCACAAAAACCAGCAATAATTTTTTTCTTTTTCTGCCAAAATTGATTAACTCTTAAAATCTCGGTTTTATATATACGGCCATCAGAATTTGCCAGAATGTACTAGCAAAATTATTATGTCATACAAATCGTTACAATTTGAAAAAACTACATTACTGTAAGTTTCTAAGTTCAAGACTATTACTATAAGTTTGTTTGGTAAACTGTCCCACAATTAATAATTTGCGACCCAAAATTCGACTTGTATACGCGTTTTACTATTTTATCAAATAATACGATTAAGCTAAGACAAAACTACAATACTCGTAACCTGCACAATCTTTTGAAAGCAAATGTGTCACAAAATATGAGTATGATACCATAATAAAAGCTATGATAAACTAGATATTTTATAGATTAAAAAAACTTGGAATAAAATGACGGTTGCCCTGGCCTCAACAATGGGCATCAAGTGCTACATCCGGCGCGCAAGCAGTAAATTTGACCAAAGTTCTAAAGTATCGAGTTTCTTTTTTAATACTGTAAAATGTAAATAAAGGTTTTTGCAATCGCTTTCGCAATTAAAACTCATTCTCCATGTTTTGATAGGGGCGTCGGAGATCGAATAAAAGATGTTTAGTGTATGGTCAAAGCATCACGCGAAACTTTCGTTGAACGTAGAAGTTACTACAAACGGCAAACGAAATTATAGATCAAACTTTTGTAGAAACAATTTTTTTTCGGATATTTTGCTAAAAATTCGGACAATGTCCGAAAGAAAAAAAACATAGAAGGAACATAACAAAACCGCGTTCGTCTTTATATCAATACTTAAAGGAAAGAAAAACAAAAACCAGTTATTATAGTTCAAGTTGGCATGAAACGTCACTTTACTTATCAGTGCGAAAGTTTTATCTTGTTGCGTATCAGCGCGCCAAGAGGACTGACATCAGGTGAATAGGGGGCTGACATGACCTTAGATCAGCACCCTGGTTTCGCCTCTAGTTTCAACTAGTAGCGTTCATAAGGTGTCAGCATAGCCAATCTACAAAAATTCAATGCCAAGAAGTGGGCAATCAAGATAGGGCATTTGATGTTTGAAAACAATTATAGGCAGTTTATAGTCGATTCCATTGCAGCATTGCCATAATAACAATGTTGCAAACCAGCAAATGCAAACAAATGTTTATTTTCCTGAGTAGTATTGAAAGGTTAAGGGCTAAATCCTGAGCAACAAATTCACATTTTCCAAGTTTCTATGAATAGCAGCAAAGTGGACAATCAGATATTTGTTAAAAAAAGAATATTAATGGGCCAAAAAAAAATAAGAATTATTGATTTAGAAATCATTAACAAACCTTTCTGCTACAAAATTTTAAAACTTCAAGGCAAATTTAAAGGTTTGACATCAGTCTGCAAGCATACAAATTTATGACAAGGACTATTATAAAAATGCTACTCTTCAACTGAGAATATCAAAAACAAACATATAAAAAGCTGCAAGCATTGCAATTACTTTTCTTCTATTTGTTATGTTTCTTGATTAGATGCAAAAAATTTGTACAGCCAGCTTGAAAAATTTTTAGTTTTTTTAAGATTAGAGTTAGAATTTTAGCATAAAGCATTCAAAACTGAAAATAATCCAAGTCAGTTTTCCACTCTTAAGCTATTTAGAATATTGGAAGAGCTAAGCATTAAATATTTAAAAATTTCCATAAAAAATTAAATTCAGTACTCTACAAATTTTCACTATTCAAGATTTTCCACTACCTGCTCATATCTGTTCATATGTTTTGCTAATGAATTCTCAAGAAAAAAATTTTAATATTCTAATTGATGTTTTAACTAGAAAAGAGCAAAGCAGTATCAGGAAACTGGTGTTCCAAGAAAATAGTATTTTAGTGGAAGCATATTTTGTCAGTAATAGCAGTTTTTTTGGTGAATCCAGAAAACTTTGGCATAAAGTTGTGGATGTTGGCAGAAACTAGTAAAAGAATTTTTACAGCATTTTGCCGACCATAGAGCAAAAATTAACAGAGGTCAAATTGCATTTCCATTTAGTATATTTCTTTCTACTAAGCATTGTAAATGTACAATAAAATTTGCATAAAAACAGGGTTGCACTAATTAATTCGAAACTAATCATTAATTGGCCTACTTGGCTATTTGACCGCTTAATTTTTAATCAAATATTTGGCTGATTAATCAGTTTGATAAACAGTCGCTTCTCCTTTTAATTCATATTGATAGCATCAATTGACTAAAATTGTGCCATTTGGAACACTATTATGTAATTTTATCTAGAGTGTTCAAGAGAAGGTTGGTGTCATCTACTATAAAAGTTAATTCAATATCACAAGTTTTATAACTTTTACCATTGTATCTTATCATTGCACAATGCACAAGTATCGTGACATCATAAACTGCTTTGTCCAATTGTTAAACATATACAGTATAACAATTAATCTAAGAAACTTCTGCTTAATCTAGTACCTTCGGTTTTTATCTGGAAACTTTAGATGATTTATATACCTGTATATACATATAGGGTCATAAAATTTTTATTTATTCCAGTTGAGAATTTCACTTGAAGTGCTTAGGAGTTATCGGCTAAGAGAATTTTCTAGAGCATCGATTCATACTCAAGCCAGAAATAACGTTTTTAAAGAACTTCAGTCTCACAGCAAACTATTTCTAGAGCCAGCATAAATAAAAATAAACAAAGCTTTACTTGAGCACAGGTATTTGGGTTACCTAGTTTAACTGGTCTTTTCAGATGCCAAGTAAAGTTATGATGATAATTGACAATAATATTGATTGGCCAATTAATCGTTGGTTCAGTCAATCAATCACTAATCATTAATTGGCCAAAATTATAATTGGTGCAACCCTACATAAAAGATCATAAAGATTCTGCCAACAGAATATGGAAAATGTGGAATGGTAAGTATTAAGTCACCCAATGCAAATCTTGTGCATGATCATGCACAGCTGCATATTTTAGTCTGATGCAAGAAATAATTAGGAAGTTGTATATGTTATAACTTTATAGAGTACTTCTGTTAGCATCAGGCTACTGTAAAACATTAAATAGCACTGTTGGGTAACAGTCCATTTCAGTATTAGTTTAAAAAGCATTGCATTAAATTACTGTTTCACATGCTGTATAATTCAGTAGAAAAGCTCAAAACTATGATAAAAAGTATATAGCATCCACACATTTATAGCAAAGCAATTAAAAACAGCCTACCTGTACATAATTTACTTTTCATCATTTTCAAACCATCATTGTATGAAGATGTATTACCATTACACTCTAATGACATATTTGGTGACTTTTTGACAGGTTGTATTTGTTTAGAAATATTAGTTGTTGGTGTATGAAAATTTTCTAAAATTTAGAAACATTTTAAATTAATATATTACTAAATTTAATAAAAGTTTATGTGTCTATGACCAGAAAAATAAGTATTTTTAAAGATATAAGTCAGAATATAATTATTTAAATACCAGTACTAAATGAAATCATATACTGTTAAATTTTTAACAATTTTGTATAATGTAATTGTTGATAATCTACCTAAAGCCTGCAAAAATCAATGAAGTCAAAAAAAAATTTTTAGAGCTTTTTTACACCATCAAACTTTCACTAGCATTGGTTTTGTTGCCTCAAGGAACTTTTGGATAAGTAGAATACGTCTAAATAATGGCAAAAATTGTCTTATCATATTTTCCTCCCAAGAAACTAATTGGTTGTTTATTTTTGTGATTTTTTTTGCAATTGTAAATAGTAAAAATGTTTGTTTTTATTACATAGGCCTATATGAAAAATTACAATTTTTAAAATCTGCCTTTTCTTGTAAGTTTATATACATTTTGAATCTAATGCAAAATTTTTTTATATATTTTACAATATTTCACCTGCTTTGAATCTCCCCTCAAGTTTTTTCACAACCTCAATTTAAGAATCCTGGATTTTTAGGTTTTTATAAAGTCTGTCAATTTCAACTTTTGTAATAATAAAGCATTATTCTCATAAAAAAAAGACTAAATTGAAACCAAAATATATATTAATATTTTCTGTGTTTATTATAAAATCTTCATTGCTGATGTATAAATATTGTTTTATACATTTAAAGGGATTAATTACAATGTTGCATGAAGCGCCCTTTTTTTGTAATATTAGCAATTGTGGATGACTAATTTACAAAAAAATTGGAAATTTTTATTTTATTGCTTTATATGAAATACAGTACTAAAGTAAATAATTGTTTTTGCATTATTTTGATCAAAATATGTTTATAAAAAGTACAATATTTTTTTTTTAATTTTTATCTCTATATTTATGCTCCTGACTCACAGGAAAGCAATGGATGCGCTAATACATAAGGTAGGCAATTAGCCCAACCTGCTTCCAGGAATGCCAAGATATTGCTGTCCGCTTGTAATTTAATAGAGATCTGACTGTAATTTAGAACTGCTTGCCAGGACCACCAAGCAGGGGAAGGTGCTGCAAAGTGTCTTTCCCAAGGACACAACAGAATGGCGCAAGTGGATTTTGAACCGAGACTGTGTTGGTCACGAGCCTGGCGCTTTAACCACTTGACCACACTGCCGACATATATAGATAAAATTATCAAGTTAACAAAATTTAACAAAAATTAAATAAAACATTTAAACTTACTTAATATAATCAGCAGGTAAGTTATCAGACATTTTTTGTCAATTAGCAATTAACTTTTCCAAGTTTTTGAAAAATTTGAAAAAATTTTGGATCTTTCAAGTCACCACAAGCAATTTTTTTGCTGAAACTAACCTGGAATCCATTTTTCAGCACCAAGATGAAAAAAAAAAGAATCAAGAAAAGAATCTTGCAAGAAGCAATAGTAACCACAGAGAGAAATCCCAGTTAGTTTCATAAAGAAAAATTGCTTATGGCGACTTCTTGCAGAGACCAAAAATTTCTGTGAAATTTACATAGATCAACTTCAAAAAATTAAAAAATCACATGGTGTTATTGAACATATACTTAAATAACAATATTCTCAAAAAATTAAAAAACAAATGGTAAAAAGACATAAAAATAAAATTATCAAAAGTATATTGTTGATTATAAGCTACCTTTAGTTCTGTGTAGTTCAGTTGTCTCCAAAAATTTTAAATGATCTGATGAAGATTTAAAACTTTGTTCTTCATTTTGTTTAATATCATTGGGTACCAATTCCATGGTAGGCATCTCCACTGATTGAGACAACATCGTGAGATTTGAAATAGCATTATCAACTAAATCATAAATTATCATATTCTATTATAACAATAATAAACTGATCCAGTGTTGTAGCACAACAGCAGAAAACAATTGTATTATAATTGTACACCAAAACAAACATATACAAAAAATTGTTGCATGTTTTGCTATACTAAAAAAGTTACCCAAAAAATAAATTAAAACACAAATAGGTTTTGAAACATTTATGGGGTCCCTTCAATAAGTCACTGTAAGCAATTTTTGTTTGTGAAACTAACCTAAATCCCCCTGTCATTACTATTGCTTCTTGAAAAGATTCTTTTCCTCTTGATTTCTTTTTTTCTATCCTAGTGCTGTGGGGAGATTCTGGGGTTTCATCAAAAAATTTCAGGTCTTTTCAAAAAGTCACTAGAGCAATTTTTGTTCATAAAACTAACCCAGATCCTCTGGAGGTTACTATCGCTTCTTGAGAGATCCTTTTTCTCTTGGTTTCTTCTTTATTCTATCCTGGGGGTGAAAGGGGGATTCTGGGTTAGTTTCACTAAAAAAGATTGCTTACGATGACTTCTTGAAAAGACCCAAAATTTCTTACAATGATTTCTTGAAGAGATCCCATCTCACATATATATACATAACAATACTTTAAATAATTTGTTTAATTTATATACAAGCACTAAGATACTGGGATTAGAGAATTAGGCTTAACATTAACGCTTTTCAAGAAATCACTTGCAAAAAAACTTTTATACTACTGCATAAAAAACACGGTAGGCTAATCCTGTACTTTAGTGTGATAAATTAATTCACGAATGCTTTTTGTTCTAAGCAATAATAACCACAGAGGGGATCCAGGTTAGTTTCACTATCAAAAATTGGGTAATCTCATTTTTTTTACTAACCCTGGTCAACTAACCCAGATCCCCCTGTGGTTATTATTGCTTAGAAGGAAAAGCATATTTGAATTGATTTACTGTGCTAAAGTACAAATTCACAAATGCTTTTTGTTCTAAGCAATAATAACCACAGGGGGGGATCCGGGTCAGTTTCACTATCAAAAATTGGGTAATCCCATTTTTTTACTAACCCTGGTAAACTAACCTGAATCCCCCCTGTGGTTATTATTGCTTAGAATGAAAAGCATTTGTGAACTAATTTACCGCACTAAAGTAGAAGATTACCAAAAACACTTACCATTGAATTCACTTTCAGAAAGTACCAGATACACAATTTTGGTGTCTAACTGAGGAAACATTTCCAAAACTTGATTAAAAATATAATCTTCTTGGTTATATTTCATGCTCTTTATGATGTGTTTTTAGGGGGTGTTTCCTTAAATTTCTTCTATGTTTATTGTCTTCAAAAATAATTTTATTGACCAACTTGGTAATAAAAATTAAGCAAAGTTTAAAACAAAATACAATAAGTTACCACTATAACAAATCAGTTTGTAGTTTTATAGTCATATACCTCAGCCATAGATGTTTTTATGATAAAAACAAAGCTAGGAATTTCAATAGTTGTCAAAAGAATGCTTATAGCATATGACACAAATAGTCATCAGGTTTCAAACATTCAAATAGTTTCTAAAGCTGGGAAATAATACAATCCCAAGATGATTGATAGATATTTATTAGTTTATTTTTGACATAAAATCAATAAAGTGTGGCTGAGTGGTTAGAGTGCCATGCAGTGATGCTTTTAATAGGGTGCAAATGGAGCAGCTGCACCAGGTCCCCCTAAAATATATCAAAAAAATGACCCTCTACACAAGATATTGCTCTATTTATTCATAGTAGCATGTCTAAAATAAAGACTTTTTTAGAGATCACTTAGTTTTAATATACTAAAAAGTGGCCCCTCCAAATAAAACAATGACTTTTTTAGAGATCACACTGTTTTGGAACACTTAACAGTGGCCCCCCTAAAATAAAGGCTTTTTTTAGAGATCACTTTGTTTTGATACACTAAAAAGTGGCTCCCCCTGAAACAATAACCTTTTTTAGAGATTGCTTTGCCTTGAAATACTAAGTAGTGGCCCCCTTACTTTTCTTGCACCAGAACATCCCCTTTTGTACGGCCATCACTGGCGCCGTGATTCTAGTCGACATGGTCTCGATTTAAAACCTACTCGCGTCATTCTGTTGTATCTTTGGGAAAGTCATTTCACGGAACTTTCCCCTGCTTGGTAGTCTTGGCAAGCAGTTCTAAATTTCGGTCATATCTCTATAAAACTAAAAAAGCAAAATAAAAAATTTCAATCGGACAGCAATATTTTGGCATCTCCGGAAGCAGTTGGGGTAATTGCTTGCCCTTTGCTCATTACGCTAATTTTCTTACTTATTGCTATAGTTATTTGTGTGTGAGTATTGAAAAATAAATAAATTATTTATCTATCTATCTATGTATTAGCGCCTTTGTTGCTTTTCTGCGAGTCAGGAGAATAGGCTAAATATCGAGATTAAAAAATAAAATAAAAACAAACAGCACTGCGTAACCAAGTGCAACAAATTGAGTACAGAAGGCCAGAAAGCACTAAATAACCAAAAGTTTTCGAGTCAAGTAGTTCTTGAAAATCCAAGGCGCTGAAGACAATCGTACTGTCAAAAAAATTGAACTAAACTAATCAGCAGAGTGGTGAAAACCTGAGAAGCTAATAAAGTGTTTGTTAATTAACTGAATTTAAACTTCGAAGGATCGTGGGAGCTCACCAAGCTAATAAAAAAAGAAAATAATTTCACAAGTACACCGAAACCTTTTTTCAATTAATCTACTTACTAATTTTTGCATAAATTGGAAAAACTTGTCTCGCTGTTTATAATTGGAGTGTAAACTGCATCCGGTTGTAAGACTATCAACTGATAAGTCGGGATGAATGAGGAAACCCGATTGTAACTTTCTTTAGGTCACCCTTGGGGAAGGTGTAGTAGGCTACCTGATAGCCTTCCTGTGCTGGGGATACAAGCATCAAATTATAAAAACAAACCGGGCTGTGTTAATCTTGTGTCAAAATTTCTGTTTTGTTTTGTTTTTTTTTTCCTTTTCTTATTTTAACTTTTTTCTCTAGGCGATGCAACCATGCAAATTCTTGATCTTAGCTACTGTAATTTATTGAGCATTTGCATGTTACAACGTTATTTTTGTTTTTGTTTTTTTGTTCTTTTTTCCGTAATGTAAATATGTGGATGTAAGTATTTTGTTTGATAAGTTGGCGAAAATAAAAAACAACTAAACTGAACTGTATTCGAGAAATTTTAGGAGCTGGATTTGAAAAATTGTTCTTAGTTAGATTAATAATAATAAGCTGAGCAAGTGCTGTAGCAAAACAGCAGAAAAAAATTCACAGTAACACATTATTAGTAAGTCATTCGTTAGTAATCGAAATACTTTAAAGAAAACATGTAATTTATTTATTGATTTATTTAATTCAGACTCACGGTCCATAGCAGGAAAAAACAAAACAAAGTAGTAAAAACGACACAGAATAAAAGAGAAACATACAAATAAAAAAATACTTTAAAAACCAAATATCTATTACAAATAAACTAATGCGTTGTAGTGATTACAGTATGATGAATTAATGAAACATTCCGAGGCCATTAAAGAAATCAATTTATTAGATTCGTGACAACGATTAATAAAGGAGCATGACATTTTTCTTAGAATTGCATCAAACGTTGTAATGTTATTCAACACCTGCTGTTCACGGGCACTTACTTACCTTGGTAATCCCAAAACTTTATTTTTAAATTATATAAAAATTGAAATGAATTATTGTAGGCTATACGTATTCTTTTTAAACTGGAGGACGAAAAGTTTTCCCATAATTGACATGCATTCATAGATGAATGCAATTAGGCAAACAATTAGGTAAAGTTAAATCATCTGTATGTTCTTCCATATCCATAAACAATAATTTGGTGAATGACTCTCTCCAGATTACTAATTATTTTAATGACTACTTTGTCAATGTTGCAAATAATTTAGTATCAGATTTACCCCAAACATCTCATAGTTTTCAAACATTCATGCAATCTCCCACATTGAGCACACTTTATCTCTATCCAACTAGTTTAACTGAAATAAAAAAACTAATCAGTAACCTTCAGCCTAAAAAAAGTACTGGCATTGATGAAATTCCCCCAACTATCTTAAAAAGCACACCAGACAATATATTAATAGCTCTAACACATGTGTTTAATCTTTCGTTAGCTTGTGGTGAATTTATCTCTGACTTTAAAACTGCAAAAGTAGCACCAATTCATAAAAAGGGTAGTGTAACTAATGTATGCAATTATCGCCCAATCAGCTCACTTTGCTCCATGTCAAAAATATTGGAAAAGTTAATATACAATCGTGTAGTATTATTCTTAAAAAAACAAAACTTTTTTTATAAATATCAATTTGGCTTTAGAAAAAATCACTCAACTAGTCATGCAACTTCATTATTAATTGAAAATATTGCTGAAGCTTTTGAAAATAAAGAACATGTACTAGGCATATTTCTTGATCTATCTAAAGCATTCGATACCATTGATCATAAAATTTTATTATCCAAATTATGGCATTGTGGAATTCGTGGTGTAGCGCATGATTGGTTTTGTAGCTATCTTAGTAACAGAAAACAATTAGTTGAAATAAATAATATCTGCTCCAATATTAAGTCAATAAAATATGGTGTCCCTCAGGGTTCAATTTTAGGTCCTTTACTATTCTCAATTTATGTAAATGATTTAAATAATTGCTTGACCTTAGGAAAATGCATCATGTACGCAGACGACACTAACATATTTTTAAAAAGTAATTGCTATGAAACCTTATATGAAGCTGCAAACAAGGAGTTAGTGAACATAGATAAGTGGCTTCTAGCAAATCGGCTATTTCTAAACACTGACAAAACACATTATGTGATCTTTCGCACACCCAAAACAAAGCCTCCATCAAAAAAACTGACAATTTCAATCAGAAATAAATTTATTTCTCAGCAACCAAAAACGAAATTTTTGGGAATAATATTTCATGAACATTTAAGTTGGAAATTGCATGTGGACTTTGTTCTACGAAAAATCTGCGTAAGTTATGGTACTATCAAAAAAATTTCAAAACACTTTGACAAAAAAAACGTTGCTTGTATTGTACAACTCCCTAATAATCAGTCATATAAGATATTGCATTACAACTTGGCATATTGGTAATAAAACCACAGCCTCAAAAATTCAACGAATCGCTAATAAATTTATACGAATGACATTTGGATTACATCACAGAGCTAACGTTACTGACATCTTGCGAAACAACAACATAATGACAATTGATCAAATAACCGAATTAGAAATAACTTGTTTTATGTATAAATATATAAAAGGCATGTTACCACCATGTTTTGATCATTTTTTTCAAAATAACCTGGTAAACGACAATTTCACTAAATGTACGTACAAGAAGCCAGTCCAAATTTTATCCCTCATTTTGTAGATTAAATATAACTAAACAATCTTTAAGATACAGAGGTCCTCTTGCTTGGAATAAAGTCCCATCAAGCATTAAACAGATAAAATCATATAGTAAATTTCGAACAGAATTTCAAAAGCACCTTATAGCAACGTAATTTTTAATGGTAATAGACTTTACAAATTTTAAAACATCTGCTGCTGGTTTTTATTATTACAGGTAACTCCACCTAATTGGACAAAGAAATTGAAGGTGATAAAAGCCCGATGCGACTTCAAAGGCAACATCCAGATCATTACGGCCCGTCCAGTTTGATGAAAATTCACATAATTTAATTCTTTTGCACCTATTCTTGTTTGCTATTTGTATGTTTTACGTATATAAATTTTTTGTCCAGCCATATGCTTTTGAAATGGTCCTTTTGACCCGTGGCAGGATTTCTTTTGGTGGGTTTCTTTGCCTGCCTGACCCTTTTTGGTCCAGACCCTTTTGGTCTTTGAGTTTGTTGTTTCTCCCACCCATGATTATACAACATTCTCTGAATATGGCTCGGATGTGTGTATTAATTTTCTTCTTTTCGCTTTCCTTTTATTATTAACATCACATCGCTTTGTTCAAAGGTACGGCGACCATGCACAACTGACATTGTGCATGTAATAACGTACTTCGTTTAGTCGCTGCTTCCTTATTCACAATCTTTATTTCTACATGCACTTTGATTAATTTCAAGTTGATTGTGAGTAAAAATGAAAATAAATAAAAAAAAAAAAAAAAAAAAAAAGAACTATATATGCAAAATAATACATTTTTTATTGTAGTTGAACAATTATAAAAGTATGTTTTTAACCTATTTGCAGTTCCATAGAAGTAACGAACCTGTCTATTTATATCTTCATCATCACATAACTTGGAGTTAAGAAACACCCCAGGGTATTTAATTTCTTCCAAACCATCTTGGCATCACCAAGTAGGCCTACCACATTAGGTTTAATATTTAATTTAAAATTGCTAGATGCAAAAGATAAGCCTAATGTTTTTTGACAATTGATTATTGAAAGGAAGCATACGAGTGGCATGCATTAATGATGATACGTCAAAGACTATGAATGCTAGGGCAAAAACAGCACAAAGTACCCAAGTAGATTATGTGATGTACAGAAGGAGGAACTTAAAGGAAATGTGCGATTGTAAGGTAATAGTGAATGAGTGCGTAGCAAATCCAATCTATAAAAACAAAGGGGACGGACAGTGCTGTAGAAACTACAGAGGAATGAGCGATACAATGAAGGTATGGGAAAGAATTATTGAAGCCAGGCTAAGGGATAGAGTACAGATCAGTAAACAGCAATATGGATTTATGCCAGGAAAGGGAACCACCGATGCCATGTTTGCCTTAAGAATATTGATGAAAAAGTACAGGGAAGGTCAAAGAAAGCTACATTGTGTATTCGTAGACCTAGAGAAAGCTCACGACAGAGTTCCACGGGAAGAGCTGTGGTACTGTATGAGAAAATCAGGAATAGTGGAAAAGTATGTGCAACTAGTACAGGATATGTATGAAAAAAGCGAAACAGTGGTGAGGTGTGCAGTAGGAACTACAGTAAGTTTCAAGGTTAAGGCTGGACTGCACCAGGGATCAGCGTTAAGTCCATTCCTGTTTGCAGTGATATAATTGACAGGCTAAGGGATGAAGTAAGGAGAGAACCACCATGGACGATGCTGTTTGCTGATGATATTGTAATTTGCGAAGAAACCAGGAAAGAAGTGGAGCAGAGACTAGAATGCTGGAAGTATGCATTGGAAAGAAGAGGGATGAAAGTAAGTAGGTCAAAGACCGAATATTTGTGCATAAATGGAAGAAATGACGACGAAGCTGTGAAGATGGAGGATACAAAAGCGCCAAGAGTAAAGGAATTTAAGTATTTGGGATTAACGGTGCAAGAAAGTGATAGTTGTGAGAGGGAGGTAAAGAAGAAAGTACAGGCAGGATGGAACGGATGGAGAAAAGTATCGGAAGTAATCTGCGGCAGAAGGTTACCAGCTAGAGTAAAAGGAAAAGTGTACAGTTCAGTGGTAAGACCAGCAATGGTGTATGGACTTGAGACGGTGGCGGTCACAAAGAAACAAGTGGAGGAGATGGAAGTCGCAGAGATAAAAATGTTGAGGTTTGCTATGGGAGTGACAAGAAAAGACAAGATTAGAAACAAGTACATCAGGAGTACAGTTAACGTAGGACGGTTAGGAATGAAGATGAGGGAGGGCAGGCTGAGTTGGTATGGACATGTCATGAGGAGACCAAGAGTATGTAAGAAGAAAGATGATGGAAATGGAGTTACCGAGAAAGAGGAAAAGAGGGAGGCCAATGAGAAGATTTTTAAATTTAGTGAAAGAAGATATGGGGAAAGTTGGTGCGAAGGAGACGGATGTTGAAGACAGGACGGTTTGGAGAAAGATGATACGCTGTGTGTAGCGATGAGAATTGGATAACTTAAAATTTTGTTCGATTAAATGTTCCTCGTAAAAAGCTAAGAGCGTTTGAAGCTAAGTTTGGCAGACTCAATCCTTTTTATTGCCTTTGTGTTTCGTCATAAACGTTCCGTGAATTATGTTAAAATCTCTTGGGAGTGCGTTCGCGCACATGTGCTTCTAAAGTTTTCTTTTAAAGAGATAAAGGTTTAATTGTTTGTCAGTACGGAGTGTAAAATCTACATTGGTTACGATTTTAATGTTTTTCAATGTTTAGATAACGCCAGAATTGATTTTAATTATTTTCTTGGTTTATTTGATTAATTATATTCTTAATCATTCTTTGCATTGGTTAATATAGGTAATTATTAAATCAGAAGTCGTGATTCTTGTTCGGATAGAATCAGGTCGGATAAAGTCAAGTTCAACCTAACATTTCTTAAAATCAATTCTATTTGAATAAAGTGTGAGGTCAAGGGTCGAATTATTTTTTGATTAATTGTCGTAATTTGGTAAACTTCTGGTGGTGACAATGTCTATAGTAGAAGTCGAACTGAAAGGTAGTGAGAGAGGCTCCGTTCCTATCGTAACCATGTCAAAGCAGGCTGGGTCTAGGTCCAAAAAGTCTTCATGTGGTGGCTCTTCATCGCGCGCAAGTATGATGTTCTCAGCCGCGAAGCTCCGAATGAATGTCAGGCTGGCTGTGGCACGGTTAAAACATGTTGAGGAAGAGCAATCTTTGAGACTCAGAACGCAACAAGCAGTGTTGCAAGCCAAAGCTGCTGTAACAGAAGCACGCATTAAGACCGAGGTTACGCAAGAATCTGAGGGGGTTTCTTCGGTTTTAGATGAGGTCGGTCCAGCCGTTTCTTCACAAGATAAGGTTGGTTTCTTTTTGGAATCTCTTCAAAATCATGATAGAATTGGGTCTTTAGTTCAGCCTGACTTGAATTTGTCTCCAACAGCATTATCAAATGGCAGTGTTTATGAAGCTAACAAAGCTACTTGTAGTTACCTAAATGCGAATGCCAACCCATGAGCACTCTGAGAGAAGGCAACCAAAATTGCGAGGACCTTTGGCGTTAGATAAGCCAGCAGTTGCCAATTTTGATGTGCCAAAGGTTTTACACGGGCCGGCGGCTGTTGATGCGAATCTGACCAGAGCTCCTTCCGGGCCGGCCGCTGCTTATTTTAGTCCATCTGGCGATTCAAATGTGCCAGCTGTTGGTAGTAATCAATCTAAGAGCTCTGTGTGCACTATGGAGGAACTTGCGAGGGTGATGATCCGCTGTCAGGGCTCAGGTGCTTTGGACGAGCTCGAAAAATTTAATGGTGATCCGTTGCGATACCATTTGTTTATGCGTCAAGTGGAAGACAGAATTTTAGTATTTATCACAGGTCAGATCCGGGTCATGCGTTGCAGCTGCTTCTCAACAGCAACACTGGGTGTGCCAGGAAGTTAATTAGCAGGTGCTGAATGTTGAGACCTGACGAAGCGCTACAAAGTGCCTTGCGTCTTGTAGAGGATGGGTTCGGCTCCCCAGACATCGCAATAAAGGCACATTTGAACCTCGTCCCTAAGGGTCCAGCGATTTGTATTAATGAAGAAAGTCTGCACGACTTCTATTCGGACTTAATCAACTGCAAGATGGTACTGGAAGCGTCCGGCGCTGCGCAACTTTTAAATTCTGCGTCCATGCCTATGATCAAATCAATCTGCTCTGCATTAGTGATGGGAATCATTATATGTCTTGCAGACGTCTATTTCGCTCCACCTCGATGAGAGATGGTATGCTTTGGCTTAAGTCTAGCATAATTTCAACAATTCGAATTTCATCGAGAATAAAGGTGCTTTCTTCGTTAACACCTCGAACGGAACATGTCGTCTCAAACGAGTTTAACTTCTTGACGGCGCCATCCGCCAACTGAAGATTTGACTCAATTGGTTTTCCATTTAGGTCCAAACCCACAAACACTTCCTTAGTCAAGAGGTGGGTATCAGCCCCACTGTCCAAGAGGGCAAGAATGTTCCTACCCTTTCCCGTAGTTAGATTCATCACACAAATTGGCCGAACTTGCAGTCTTTTCTTAATTACCTTTAACCAAATGCGAGTCTTCCAATACAATAGTTTGATCTTGCTCAGGAGAGCTGACGGATGTTGCAGTTGAATCTTCTGCGCGCTGCGATACAACCCTTGGTTGTTTCGGCAAGAAATCAGGAAAATCCAAGAGTGAATGATGGTTACCAGAGCATGTTTTGCAACGTTTCTTGTTTGAGCAAACCTTAACCAAATGGTCTTTTCCAAGACAGTTAAAACAAAGCTCCTTTTGTTTGACCAATGCTCTACGCTAACTGATAGGGCTTTCTATAAACTTCTTACATTTCCAGATGGGATGGCTTAACGAATCGCATGCAGTGCAACTGCGGCTGTTATTAGGCTGAGCTGATTTTCTTGCTTCTAACAATTCATTGTGTTGAATACTCCCTTCGACCAACCCGGCAGTGAGCGATTTGTATTAGTGAAATTAACCCGAATTCCCCTTGTGGTTACTATCGTTTCTTCAGAGATTCGTTTTCTCTTGGTTTCTTTTTTATTGGCTCCTAGAGCTTAACATTCTGGGTTTGTTTCAGCGACAAACAACAGTTACTGTCTTTTTTTGAAGAGACATAAGAAATCTTGCAGTGGGTCAAAAGGACCATTTCAAACGTATATAGCCAGCAAAAAACAATTGAATTTAAACTACAAAAGCAATAAAAGAATTGTGTGCATTTTATAGAAAAAATTTAATGGAATTTTCATCGTGATCGGCAAATTTCTTCATTAATTTATCGGGTTGATTTTCTTCTAAATAGTCTCAAGTTCGTACTTTGTTTCTTTTATCATATTATTTGAAGTTTCTTGAAAAAAACAACAACCAGCAGAAATTTTTCTAAAAGTTTGTTAAATTCGTTTAAAAATAAATTAAAAGCTTATTTTTCTGTAAGATATGGTACTTTAAAAATTCTTTACTTAAACTATTTGGAACATTATTTCAAAGGAGTAAACACCTATACTTAAATAACGGTTTGATCACATTCAATCTGCAAAATGATGAAAAAAATTTAGATTGACTTCTTGTGTTTATTTGTAAGTCATTGCTTACAATGCTATATTGGATTAAATTTAGAAAGCATGGTGGTAACAAGTTTTGTGTATTTGTACATAAACTACAGAGTTCTAGTTTATTTATTTGATCCATGTCATTTTGCCATTGTCTTGCATTATGTTAGTAACACTTGCTCGATGATGTAATCCAAAAGTCATTCTAATAAATTTATTTGCAATTTAGTGAATATTTTGAACTGTGGTTTTATTACAATCTTACCAAGTTCCAATGCCATCTTATGCAACTAATTATTAATGAGTTGTAAAGAAGGGAATAGTATGTTTATGTCAAAGTATTTTGAAATTTTTTTTAATAGTAACATAAGTGGTACACACCTTTTTTGTATAAACTCCATGTGTGGTTTCCAGCTTGAATGTTCTTAGAAAATTATTTCCCAAAACTTTGTTTTCAATTGCTGTGAAACAAATTTATTTCTAATAGAGAGTGTTAATTTATTTGAAGGAGGCTTTGTTTTAAGAGTATGAAATATAATATAGTGTGTTTTATCTGTATTTAAAATTAATCAATTTGCTAAAAGCCTATTATCAATGTTTATCAACTCTTGATTTGCAATTTCATAAAATTTTTTATAGCAATTATTTTTTAAGAACACATTATACAATTACCAGAAGTTAAACTTTCATTAAAGTCATTACATAAATTAAAAACAGCAAGTTTGTAGTAAATGTAATAAAGTGACAAATGGTGCAAGAGAAGTGCAACAGTAGGTAATGTGTGATGAAGTGGAAACTGTCAAGGGATTTTGCTATCTTGGTAATAGGTTGAATGCTAGTAGAGGATGTGAAGCTGCAGTAACTACAAGAACCAGAGTGAGATGAAGAAATTTAAAGATTGTTGTGAGATACCATACTATTTAAAAAAGATTCTTTTTGTGGATGAAAGGAAAGATATATAAAAGCTAGGTAAGACCAGCTGTGTTATATGGAAGCAAAACGTGGTGTTTAAGAAAAAATGAAGTAGCTATTTTGAGAAGAGCAGAAAGATCTATGGTGAGGGTGATATGCAGTATAATGTTGGTGTACAAAAGGAATACAGAGGAGCTGATGGACTTGTTGGGATTGAAAAAAGCAGCAAATAAGCTGGCAAGGGCAAATGGTTTGAGGTGGTATGGTTATGTTTTAAGATGACTTGAGTAAGATGTTTTGATAAAGGCAATGGTGCATGAAGTGGATGGAAAACATAAACAGGGTCAACCAAGGATCAAATGGAGGGAACAAGTCAAAAGAAACATAAGAAGGATTGGTCCAAGGAAAGAAGATGCAGCAGATCAATGTAGGTGGAGAGAAGGTTTAAGAAGAGTTGCAGAAATAGTAGGATGCATCTGGCCATCTCCAATCACTGGGGGTTAAACTGGATTTAAAATGGATTGATGATGATGATGATCATGAAAAAGACAGGACCCAATATTAAACCTTGGGGTACACTGAATTTTGTGAATTTTGTATTGTAGCAAATGCCATTTACCTCGACTAATTGCTTTCTGTTGCTAAGATAACTACCTAACCAGTTATTTACTACTCTTCTAATTCCATATTGCCACAGTTTTACCAATAAAATTTTATGATCTATCATGTCAAATGCTTTTAATAAGTCAAGAAAGATATCAAGTACTTGTTCTTTTATTTTCAAAAGCATTAATAACATTTTCAGTTGATAAAAAAATCACATGAGAGTTAAATAATTTTTTCTAAAGCCAAATTTATATTTATAAAAAAATTTTGTTTGTTTAGAAATGAGATTACTTAATTATACACTAATTTTTTGAGTATTTTTAGACATTGAACATAGTAAACTAACAAGGTGATACTTACTTTAGTTGCATTACCTTTTTTATGAATCGGTACAATTTTTGCATTTTAAAGTCAAAAATGAAATTATCATTAGTCAAAGAAAGATTAAACATGCAGGCCAATAGCACATTATCAAGAGCACTTTTTAAGATATTTGAAAGTACTTCATCTGTGCCAAAACTGTTTTTGGGTTGACTGTTATTTACTAATGTTTTTATTGCAAATAAAGTTGTGGGATAAAAATAAAGTAAGTTCAATGTATATGGTAATTGGGGTAAATTTGATACTAATTCGCTATTAACAAAGTAGTCATTGAAGTGATTAGTGATCTGTTTTGGGTCATCAATGGTAATATTATTGATAGATAAAGAAGAACATAATGATATTTTTATTTTACCTAATTGTCTATGTATGTTTTTCCAAGTTTGTCTCATATCATTTTTGATTTTTTAAAAGTTTGCACCATATAGCTTTTTTTTTTTTTTTTATAGAGCTCAATTATAATAATTTCTGATTTTACTGAAATTAGCTTTTTTCAAATACTTTTTAAAAAATTTGTTTTTATTAACCGTTAGTAAATATAAATCTTTGTCAAACCATGGTTAATTATTTTTAATTTACAGTGTTGTTGGGTTAAGGGAAAACATTGATTAAAAGCTGTCTTGTAATTGCTCATAAGTAACTCATAAGCAGAGTTAGTATTATCTTACATAAATATAGGCATAATGTCAATGTTTTTTAATAATTCATTAAATTTTGTGACATTTTGAGGTGTAAAAAAACCTTTTTTGTTTTGAGTTAGAAAGACCATGTTTTATGAAATCTACTTATATGTACACTGGTAAATGTCAGATAGTGGGTCAAGTATAGCACCTGATTTTATTTGATAAGAATGTAGGTTGATCCAAATGTGATCTATTGTAGCTACAATACTATCATTAAAGCGAGTGGATTTGTTAATGGCAGGAAAATAATAATTTTCATGCATCAATTCTACAAACTTGCAAACATGTGCATTTCTTAGATTTAGCAGATCATAGTTTAAATCTCCAATAATAATACATTTATTAAAGGATTAATATTTTGAAAACATTTATCAAGATTATTTAGAAAAATCTTATTTGAATAGTTGTCATTCAAAGGGGATCTATAAATATTACAGCAACAAATAGTATTATGAAGTTATTCAATCTTTATAAAAGATTGATTCAAATGTTTTTTCATACAGTTTTCTCATTTCTTCAATAACAGAAAATTTATGCCAAATTTTGATATACAGGGTGAGTCACAGGAAATGGATGTTTTTAAGGAAGACAAAACTCAGCAAATATTTTAACAAAAATTTTATAATGTACATAAAAACATTCACTAAACTATGCCATTATGGAATATTTAGGAGCGAAAAATTATGTCTGACAAATGATAGCCATTTTCACGAGCACAAATTTGAAGTTAGCTTTCACTAAAGTTTCTTCACCTATTTCTTGGATATTTTCACATATTGCAGTCTTCAATTCTTCCTCACTCCCCAACCACTTACTCTAGAAGAGCAAGGAGCATTCTAAAAACATCCATTTCCTATGACTCACCCTGTAGAAACCAACTTCACAACTTTTAGCAATTTTTTTACTAATTGGTATGGAAATATAACCATTAAGATTACAAAATGGTTCTGCTAAATTATTATAAATCCATGCTTCAGTAACAGCAATAATGTCTGGTTTGGGATTTAGATTTTGCACAACAGTTTCTAATTTTCTAAAATTCAAAAAGTTATAAAGTATCTAATATTAACAAAAATACAGTAGAGTGCCAATTATCCAAACATCAATTATCTGAACACTACTTTAACAAAAGTCATCAAAGCGTGATGCCTGTAAGCAAGAAACATTGGATAACAAATTGTGTTTTGAGAAAAGCATGACATTTTAAAGCAAAAAGCACTTGATACCATGTTATATTTCCTTGAAGTTTTAAACTAGTCTAGTCACTACAGTATGTTTGCAACCAAAAGAAAAAGAAATGTACTTACTATTGAGATGAAACTTGAAATTATAAATCAACTAAAAATGACTATAATGTACAATAAATGACCATATGTGGAAATGATGCTTTTTATTGCAAAATTGTATTTTGTTCAATTATTTGTAAAAATCAGTTATCTGAAATACCCCTGGTCCCAATTAGTTCAGATAATCGATGTTCTACTGGTAATAAAAAAAGTTCAGTTCAGTTCAGTTCAGTCGTTTTTTATTTCCGCCACTTGTTGAACAAAATACTTACATCAACGTAATTACACTACGGAAAAAGGGACATGCAACAAAACGAATTATAAAAGTTTTGGAAGCATTCTCATCAAAAATTAATGATTTTGTAGATTGAATTTCAAGATATTGCTTATAAAAATTGTAATTATTAGGATCAATTAAATGGGTATGATTTTTAGCTTCAGTATCAGAAGAATCAAATAATAAATTTAATTTATTAACATCAAAGCATTTCCTTTAATTTTTTATTACTGTTGTAATTCTTAGGCTTTATTAAAGAGTTAGAGTCCACCACACAACTACAATAAAAATTGTCAAAAGTTAGTACTTGGTTGTTAATTGCTTTGGCACACTTTTTATTAAAAGGTGCTGAACATTTTATACATTTATTAGGTGTAAAATCTTTTCTATTTGTTTTTAACAAGAATTGCAAGTAAATTTATTTAACATTATAAAAAAGTGTAGTTTAAGATGACACAAATTAATTATATAAAAGTATAAGAAATAAATATCACCAAATATAATTTTTTATTGTTTTATAATTATAAGCATAGTAAAAAAACATAAAAAAAATTTAACAAACTGTTAAGATTAGGTTAGATATGAAGACGATGACAATATGCATTAGTATTACAAAATACACACTTAAAACAAAAAAAAAAAAAAAGAAGCAATGGTATTGATGCAGCAACTTCAAATCATACAAATTAGAAAGATTAATTAATGTTCATGACTCAAACATCAAGATTATCAAAATGTAAATTGACAAAATTTGTGGCACAATGCTTAAATTCACATAGTATCAGAGGGCAGTTTGTTTCACAAGTTTATAACTCTGTTAGTGAAAATAATTTCTACTATCCAAATAAAAAGGATGTTTGATCAATTTAAAGGCATGACCATGCATAGTACTGTTGACATTAAAGTTAAAAATTTTCTTACAATTTATTGGGTTGCTGATATTGCCTACTAATTTTGCTAATGAAAAGTTAGTTAATGTAATGTTAATTTTCTCTTGATTGCATACTTGTGTGTGTAACTTACATTAGTGTAAATAGTAACCGTTATATTTTAATTATCAGTATTGAATTTATTTTTAAACATTTTTTTTACAATTATCTATTTACTTTCATGATTTAATTTGTTAAGTGATTAATAAAAAAACACTTTCAAAAAATGTAACTACTGAACTACTTGTACTGTTGGACAGGTTATAATAATTTAAAAAAATTACTCTAATTGTTTTTGGGTTGCTTAGTTAGTTTAGCTGATTAAGAATGATTCATATTTAATATTCACTGTTTTTGTTAGTATTTTGACAAAAAAAATTTTTTTGACAAATTTGAAATTATTGTCATTTGCACATTTTTATATGACTATAAATCTATAAAATTGTTAATTATTTATTAATGTTCATTCTTTTATGTTATAATATAGCAGAAATGGTTAACTTCCAGTAAAATTGAGTTTTAATTCAATGATTTTAAAAACTCACAATTGAACTGTTGCAAAGAATAAATAGAATAAAATTTCAAGAAATGTCAAACTTTTATGAAATAAAACACAGAAATAGAGCTTCTTGATTTATTCATTATTTATCATGCTGATTAGTGCAATGTTTGAGTCATCATGTTGTTCACCAGCTTCTTATAATCAGATCTGTATCCCATTAGAAACAGCTTTATCTCTGTTTGCAGCACATGTTGTTTTATTTTTCCACATGTTCATTTAAGTTATTACAAAGAGATTTGGGTACATACAGTATATGTATCAGCTATGTAAATACCATCTACAGGTTGCATAACCCAGCAACATATTTTTTACCCAGAAGAGACAGTAAATACAAAAATCAGACATGATTTTTGTATTTACAATATGAGATGACGACGAGGAGACATGATTGATTAATGAAAACAAGGCAATAATCAACTTGTTGACCACCCATTGTATTATATATAAAAGTATTATAGAATTAGCTCTAACCAGTAATTCATTAGTTTATATAGTATGTGTACAAGCCATCAAAGCAGGAGCCCATTTTAGTGCTAGTTTCAATATTTTTGGTTTGATCAGAGTTGTAAATTTTTTAAGTTTACAAATTTGCATAATAGTTCAGAACTGATATTATAGTTAATAGAAGATAATTATTAGTCAAACATTGATTTGTACGATGTTTACAAATCTGATTGTACAAAAACAATTTTTTATACTATTTGATTGTTTCCACAATCAATTATTAATTGTTTTTGGTTCTTCAAAAAGAACAGTAACTATTTTTTGTTGGTGAAACTATCAGGGAATCCCCAAAACAAGGAGGAAATAAATAAAAAACAAAAAAAAAGAATCTTTTGAAGAAGCAATAGTAACCTTAGGGGGATTCTATTTTATTTTTACTAACAAAAATTGCTCATGATCACTTCTTGAAGAGACCCTTTTTTTGCATCAAAATTTTTTAACTTACATTTACTAGACTAAAAAAAAAATAGATCTTATTAACTCTTTGTTGTTCTAACTTAAGAAGCTTATAAATTTTTGGAAATCTCCAAACTTGTGAGGTTAGTAACAGCAAACATAGAATAAGATCCAAAAAACTTTATGTATAAAGTATTTCTGATTATTTGGCAAAGAATTATGTTCTTAAAAATGTAACTGAAAGTAAGTGAAATTCATTAATTTTAATTTTTGTAAAGAGTCTTAAAAACTTAATTTAATAATATTAAAAATTCAATAAAAATAATGTAGAAATAAAAATTGCTAAACATTAAATCTTAAATTAATATTTTTAAAAAGGAGGCTTTCCAATGGCAACTGAAATAATTATTTTCTTAATCCAGATTAGTTGCAACATATTAACCTGAAGACATCACAAGCTTTTAAATTGTAAGAAATCTAAGTTTGTTAGGTTAGTAATGCTAAATTGTAAAGGAAAACTGAGGTCTGTTATCAAATCTTTCATTTTTTAAACTTAAACTGATTTTTATGTCACCTTTTTTTTGTTAGTTTGATAATGCTGGCAATGTGTCGTTATGTTTGTAAACATAGTCTTAATCCTTGAATTTATTTTTTATTAAGTTTTTTTAAGTTAGCTTTTAAATATCAAATAATGTCTTTACTGACAAAAACTTCACCCTGTGTTTTCTATTACAACAACCTAACGTTCCATCATCCCATACAAGTGTTATCACCCAATATAAAATTTGATCATTTAAGCAAGAAAATTTATTACCTTATTTTTGAAAAAATTATCATTTAGTGCCATATAGCCACTACATTTGCATAATGCATTGCATTCTTATGGGAGGCAATTCATTATATAAAGGTTTTATCAGTGATGGTCAACTGTTTTTATGATTTTTTCTCAATCAACATCTGAGTTCTCATTCACTTATTTCTAATTTCTAATTTCACACATAGAAGTGCAACAGTTTTTTGGTTTTTAAAAAGTAGGAAATAGTATGCAAGCTTAAAATACTTTAATTATTTTATGTCATTTTAATAAGTTTTCTGCCAAATCAAGTTTTTAATGTGATCTAACAAAAATGCTTCTTTCTGAAAAGGTGTCTGAGAGATTAAATTGAATAATAAAAATCAACTTACATACTGGCCCATACAAATGTGCACAGTAATTTGAATTTTAAAAAATTCAGCAATTATGATTACCAGTACTTTTTTTAAAACTGTGTTTTTACTGTTTGTAATAATATTGGACATTAATATTTCTTATTTGTTTGCAATAAAGAATTTAAAAGCTCAATTCAAGTGAATTAGTTTGTTATGAGAGTCAAAGCAAAATGGCTGATGCCAGAGATCATCATCCTCCATCTAGAACTCTTGAATATAGGTAAATTTAACTTGTATGTAGTCCTAATGTTTTTTGTGTCTAATACTTTTCCGATTTGTCTTGTTTTTTAAATTTTTTTTATGAAAAGGCAGGCAAAGGGTCTTTTCCACTTAAAAATAACTAGCTAAATATATCACAATATTTCTTAAAGTATAATTTCATTTAAAGCTTTTTTTATCTATCTCATTACAAGTGACTTAAGTAAAAATTTCTTAATAATCTTTTTCAAGTTTCATAAAAACATAAAAAAATTTTACTTGGACATATGCATTAAATAGTACATCAAGTATTAACGTATTTTGTTTTCACATGAAAACATTCAATTTTGTTTAATAAGCAAAATCATTTTTTTTAGTTTTTTTGCCTTTGTGTATACAGTTTATCTGTAACTACATCTTTCCTCTTTTTTGAACATTTTTTGTGTTTTTTTCAGGCAAGCAATGAAAGACTTTCACACTATGTTTCCAACATTAGAACGAGATATTATTGAATGTGTTCTTCGATCAAATAATGGCCATGTTGATTCCACTATTGATCAACTTTTACAGCTTACTCAAGAAATGTCTCATAATAACAGACAGTAAGTTGATTTGTAAACTTGTTTACTAACCAATAATATACTAATATCTTATATTTAATTCTCCCTTGTGTTGCAAGTCTTATCTGTATTTTTTGAAAAGCTTATATTTTATAGATTTCTATTCAAACTGATGTTTTTAATATTGAACAAATACAAAGTCCTTTTATTATCCTTACTCAATTAATCTTATAAGAAGTACTCAATTTTTCTTGTGATTATGTGATCAAACATTTTGTGTTTCTCTGACAGGTTGTTTAAAGCTGCTCATTGTGTGCATAAAGTATTTTTATAGATGCTTAAAAACAGAAATGACTTGATATCAGTGCTGCAAAAATGCTGGTTATTAAAACTAATTAATAAAGTTTTCAAATCACAAAAATTACTGTAAAGATGCTTAAAAACATTAATTATAATTTTTTTTGAAAAATAATGGATAATTTTAGGTATAACCATTACACAAATCATTTGTAATTTTTTGTTGCTTTTTACCTTCAGGTTATTTTTATATTAATTACGTAATTTTATGGTTGTAGATAAATTGTTAACAACAAACATTTAAAATTGCGGCATTGAAATAGCAGTGGTACATTTATTAGTCATTTGATATTTCATATGTTCATTTAGTGCATTTGCTTAAAAATTATAACCACATTTAGTTAATATTTTTATTCATATACAACTTTGAATAAATATATTTTAACACGCTTTATCATTTACATGTAATCAATATGTTAAATTAAAATTAAGTTTTGGAATATTTGGAACACATCACAATAAATATAAGATTGAAGTTATGCTGTATTAATTTTAGACGATTAATTAAATTACTCAATGCCGTTCTGAATTCATGCAAATAAAGATTCTAAGCAAATTAATTTTGCCATCAAATACATCAGTATTGTAATTAACTTATCATTCAAAATCTAATTCATTATGATTTAATTCTGTTATCTAAAAATACAAGTTATTCTACATATTTTATAACTGATTTCTTTTTATGCAGTGTTTCGTCATTTGAAAGACTTTATTACACGTATGATGACAGTTCTGAGTCGAGTGAGAGCTATCCAGTTGAGGTTAGAAATTTAATTATTTTAATATATTATTAAATCAACAAGTTCAATTAATGATTTTTTGCGTTGAATCATAATCGTATTTCGAAATTCTGAAGCCTGCCTTGGAATGCTGTTCAGAAAGACCAAAATTTTCTCTCGTGAGAGTCCTGATGTGTTACAACTAGGGTTGCGGAGTCGGAAGATTTAAGATGCGACTCCGACTCTTAGAATTTCTAAGATGCGACTCCGACTCCAGCTTCTAGAATTTCAAGGATTCCGACTCCCCAATAGGTGTAATAGCATTATGCATAGGCATACCATATTTTCGAAGAGGCAAACCGGGACGCTCGTTAATAGAAAAAATTCGTCCCTTAAAAAAGGTCAGCACTTCAAATCAATCTCGGGTTTCATAATTTTCGATCCAAAAAACAAGTGTTCTCTAAAAAAAAGTCCTCATTTACAGGGTGATTCACCGAAGTGTTGACAAATTAAAACTGAATTATCCAACTTACTATAAGGGCAAAAGAAACAAGTTTTTAATAGATAGAATGGAAATTTAATGGGCTTTCACATAAAATTCAAATTATTCAATGTAGCCCCCTTTGTTTTTCACAAGGCGCCTAAGACGTGGAAGTACTTGGGCGCACGTGGCACGCACCACTTCTGGGTCAATTTCTTCCCATGACGCCTTCAGTTTTCGTTTAAGGGTTTCGATATTGGATGGGATGTTGAGCAGGCTTTTTGCTCCAGAATGGACCAAATCCCAAAGTCCATTGGGTTCAAATCGGGTGAAGAAGGGGGCCGTACTTCTCCCAAAACCCTTTAAAATTGGTCTTGCACCAATGCTGGACTGCTTTGGCTGTGTGGGAGGTTGCCCCATCTTGTTGAAGCGTAATTCCTTCCTCTCCCACTGTTTCTTGAACCCAGGGAATGACTTTTTCTTCCAACATCCGACGATAGATAGTTTGGTTAATTTTCACGCCTTCGTCGATAAAGATTAGAGGTGTTTTCAGGCCTGTTGAAGTGACTCCTGCCCAAACCATCACGGAAGAAGGTTTCTGCCTCCTAAATGAACTGCAACGTTCAACTGGCACCATGTCCTTGTTTGGAATCCAAATCCTGTCATTTTGGTGGTTGTGGATAGCTTGGACAGTGAAAAGCTTCTCATCTGTCCAAAGCACTTGAGGCCGCGTGCCAACAACAAGTCTCTTGATCAAAACCTTAGCTCTATCAAGCCTTTTCTTCTTAGTGGCGTTTGACAGGAGCTGCCTCTTGGTAAATTTGTATGGGTAGACGTGGAGATCATCCTTGAGAAGCCTTTGCATGGTGCTCACGCTTACAGAGGTGTCCTTAGCCAGTTTTCTTGCGTTCCTTGAAGGGTTCCGCCTCAACCTCTCCCTGACCTTCTTAATCAGTTCCTTTGTCCTGATGGGTTTTTCAGGAGTACTTCTGATTCTTGGAGCACAATTTCCAGTCTCCCTGAACCTCTTCACAGCCTTGTAAACACCTCCACGACTCACAAATCGCTTCATCAACCGGAAAATTTTCGCAGGTGGAAGTCCTTTCTTGCAATACCCTTCAACGATGTCATTTACTGTCTTTGCCATCTTACTTTTCTAGATTAAATATTCTTATTGATATTGAAAACTTACTCTAGAATATATAATAACAATCTGAAGAGGTAATGCGAAGTTAATAATGGAATAAAGTATTTGTCAACACTTCGGTGAATCACATAAAGTATTTGTCAACACTTCGGTGAATCACCCTGTAATATCTGTCCCCGATTTCTTGCATTTCGTCCATAAAAAGTAGTGTTCTCTAAAAAAATCGGACATCAGGAATCGGATTCGGATAAAATATTTCGGCTCCGACTCTGTACTCTTTAAGAGTCCGACTCCTTCTTAAAACCTTCCGACTTCGCAATTGTGGTTACAACAGCATTATTCACGTCCGCAACTTTCTATGTACTTTATAAAAAGCAATATTTTTGGTTTCTAATTTTATTAAATTTTGTACAAACACGTTTTGATAGTTATTAGAGCAGGCAATTGCAATTAATTTAAGTTTGTATTTACGGACTACATAAATATAAATAAAAACTATTACTGTCTGATGACCGAGTGACGGTTATTGATCGTATTTTATATGCAGTACTAAGAGGCAAACCTTAGCCACTTGCAATACGAAAAGAAAACCGAGCGACAGTTTTTCTTTTCGTATTGCAAGTGGCTAAGGTTTGCCTTTTAGTGCTGTAAATAATTCAAATACGATCGAAAGCACCAGCAAACTTGCATTCAACTTTGTGATTTCCATGTAATAACTGAGGTTAAAGTATTAAGGGGAGCTATTGTCAGCTTTCTGTCGACAGGTTCGGCACCGAATAAGTTCTAGTGATGAAGATCAACCCCCGCGATACACCCCCACCGTTGAACCGCCCCCCTCCCCGTACACTTTTTCGCCGCAGCCTGTTGAATCTTTTTCTAGGAAAAGCTATCGGTATGTCGGCGCCTGATGTTGTTTCAAATCGTTTTTTCATTTTTTTTTAAGTACCGTATATCATTGTTGCAAACTTTTACTTTATAATTCGATCCTTATAAAACAGTTACTTATATTCAGGGTTTCCCAAACTGTGTACCGCAAAATTTTTATGCTTTGACAGAAAGCAAGCAAAAAAACTTCGATTCAGGCTGCTTCAGTAAAAAAGTAAAAGAAAGAGTCTCCATAAAGTTGTTAATCTCTTTTCTATTTCATTTATGTTGAAACAGCTTATATTAGTGACTTCGATTGTTAATTGGTAGTGATACATATTGCATTCGTATTATTTGATACTAATGTTCTCAAACTCTATATAACGTGACTGAATTAAAATGCAACATACAAATAGACTTTCTTGTAGTTTTTCCATCACAGTATTTTCTTTTCAATTTAATGTTTAATAGGATTTTGACAGCATCTAATGAGTAAAAGCTTTCGTTATTATACTGTAGAATCCTCACGAGGATAGAATGCGTTGCTGAAAAACGTTCCATAACTGAATTCAAATTATACTTGGTCGGCGGGACGGCAGCGTGGCCGAACGGTTGAGAATGCCGTTTTAATGACGCACGCTATCAACGCGGTTTGGTTTCAAAACCCACCCGTGTCATTCTGTTGTGTCTTTGGGAAAGGAAACTTTCAGGCACTTTCGTTTGCTTGGTGGTCTTAGCAAGCGGCTTTAAATTTTAGCAATATCTAAACAAAAGTTAGAAAAAAAACAAAATAAAAAATTTCAATCCGACAACAATAAACCTTGGCGTCTCCGATTGTAGGTTGGTTTAATGGTTCCACGGTTGCCCTAAGTATAACACCTCCAGTGCTTTCCTGTGAATGAAAACAACAAATATACGATAAAAAATGTATGAATTTTTAAAAAGTCTGGTAATATTAGCAATGCTAAATCGATAAATATTAATATTCAGCTTGTAAAGTGCAGTTCGAAAAATATTAAAAAAGAACGCTAGTGCAAGTGATGAAAAATTTCAAGAAGCCTATATCTACTTGCGGAATTTAACGCCTATATCTATAACCTACTAGCGGAGTCCATCGAATAGGTTTTGGCCGTCAAGGATTTGATTGTGCCCCTGGCCAATACAGAATTTGATAGTCTGCGATAACGAAAAAAGTTGGAAAAGCACTGTATTAATTTATCGTTCATTTATATCCTGACTTAGTACACAACGTCGGAGGCGTTAAATTTCGAGGAGTCATCAAGAAATTAATCTGATCTGTTTTCGGAGATGCGAAGATATTGCAGTGTGGTTTAGATTTTTTATTTGCTTTTTTAGCTATGTAAAATGATAACAACATTTGCAACTGCTTGTTAAGACCGCCCGGATGAATTGGCTGAGATAAGCTGCCTGGATATTTCTTGGAACGTTTAAACTGTTCCTAATATGTACAAAGATTGCTGTGGAGAAAGTAGTGTTTGTGTAATAGCCGAAGCCGCACAATGTGTTAAGTTATTTATTGCACTAGTCTTTGTCTACCGTTTGATTGGGCAAATTATTTACTGTGTGTGCGACGGTATGCAATGCGCGAGCGCAATCTTACGCCTGATATGCTTGTTAACTAGAGACTGGAATCCCCCTTTGCTCGGTACCCTGCCCGATGACTTTCTTCGCATTCTTCCGTCACAACGGAGCGATCCGGCAAGTAGCTTAAATTTGACCTTAATAAAAAGCTCGTTAATTGTCGTACTCGATCAGGAGTCTTCGTCCAGCCACAATTACCCTAATCACCGTCATCATCACCATGGCTACCCGTCGCAATCGGGTCGTGTTTCCCGCTCTTCCGCTTCACACCATAACGGCGAACGCCATGGCGCCGAAGTGACTCGACCCAGTCGCTCGTCGCCAAGCAGAAAATTGCAAAGACGCAAAACGACCGGTGAAGTGAACGTGGTTTTGGGAGCGCCACACCCTAGCCGAAGATCTCCGCAAAATAGGTAAATTGCGATAAAGAAAAACTTTTTTTGGGAACCTATTTCAGAAAATATCTTTTGAAACGAGCAACGACCGACTTGAATGCTCTAGGAGAAACTACACGTTTTTGCCTTGTCTATTTGAAAATGACTAGAAAATTGTTTTTATTTGAAGAATGGTTAGGGTTGACACGCCATCGGAACGAAGTAGCAGACCCCAACATCAAGCAGCAGCGCATCGTCGTTTAAGGTTTTTTGGCTTTTCTTTCACTTGTTATTTCAGCTTGCTCTTCACGCTTGATGCATGCCCTAAAGTTGAACCTTTTTACTGAAGTTTAATTTCTTAAAAATGATTGACTAGCATGCGTTTGTGACAGGTATTAAAAGGCTTCTAAAAATATTGAACTTAACATTTCTTTTTTAATTTTACGTAGTTGCAAGCTCCTTAACCTTTATTCGCTGCTTTTCTAAATTATCAGTTGCTTTTCGTAGTGAACCTCTTTTAAAAAGTAGTTGCAGCGGTTTCTAAGCTTGTTATGTTTTTTTTTTTTTTTTTTGAATCAGCAATTGTTTGCTTGAAGTAATTTCAAAGTAATTAGTGGTGTTAGGAGGTTTTTCTCGAAAGTAGCGCTTACTGGAATCTGGTTCGCGACGTAAATACGTAGTAAAATGCGTCGCACTTTCAATTTGCAAACATATCTTTTCAGTTCTTTTTTTGCCAATTACTATTTTTTACAGCTGCGTCGCACTTTCAATTTGCAAACATATCTTTTCAGTTCTTTTTTTGCCAATTACTATTTTTTACAGCATGTTTCCTAAATAAGAAAATTAAAAAGTTCGTTTGGCTTGGGTGCTTTGTGTTTTAAGCAGAGTCACCATTGTAGACAAGCAACATTTTATGAATTCGTTGTGAAATGGCTTTCGCAAAGCACGACACTATATCACTCAGACTGAGCATCGAAGTCGCATCTTTTTGCTCGCAAGTCAGAATGTTTGCACACTGAACTTTTGCGCCGACAACTTTGTGTACATCCTAGCAAATGGCTGGCTTTTTCGGAAAAAAAGTTTCTTACAGTTTGTATATCTTTTATTTTTTAATGCTCCTCTTTGTTGGTTTATGCTTGATGGTGCCTTGGATAAACGTTTTACAAAAACTGGTGTTCTAAAAATGTTAATTGTCATATTGTTGGCAAAGTTTGTATCGGGCTGAGATTTAGGGTGAAAAAATATGCCGACATTGACTGTGGCGTCGATATCTTTTGCTTTGGTGACACCACCTATATGCAATACATAGCAGCTGTATTGTTATTATTTTCGATGTGTAAAATAATTAAATAGTGATGCTGTTTTAGAGTTAATTTGTATTTATGAGTTTTTAAATATTTGAAATCTGAAAAATAATTTAACTGAAAATTTTACCAATTTCCACGTCTAGCCCTGGTTTTTACATAATCAAATGTTTATTGTTAGTCTTGTTGTGTCTTGAGCACATGCAGATGCACGCTCTACTTAACCCTTTCTGGACAAATGGGACATATCTGGCCCGTTTCAAAAAAACGTTATTTAGGGAGCCTTTTTAGAAATTTTTTTAAATAACGACTTCCTTAGATTTGTCATATCTAGTTGGTGTAGTTTTGAATTGGAAACCCTAAAACTTCAACCAGTGTGAAATTAATAGTCAGTTCTTTGCTTGTTTGGCAAGGTTAGTGAAAAGTGCTGATACTAAGTACCGTAGTTCTTGATAAGCAAGCAAAATTTTTGACCAAATAAAATTTTTTTTGTATTTACTAAAAGTAGTTCTATCATATCAACAAAAAATTTTTAATATTTGCTTATAGTGATTAATGTGGTGTCGATTAGTTTAAACGTACCAGATCTGTCCACCTGGTCCATAAAGTTTGATTTCTATGCTGAAGATCTAAATATAATCTGAGTGTTATATTGTAATTTTTTTGAATATTGAGTAAATATAGTGTAATAATAAATTACTTATGAATGTTCGAAATTTTTATGGCATAAAGAATTGGGCAGCTATTGCTAGGGGTAAAAATGGGGAGAGCAAAAATGAATTGCTTGGAGAAAGTGACTCTGATGATGAATATGTTTATTGTGAATCCGTTTACAACAATCCTCAATATGAAGAAAGTATCCAGATTACAGAGAAAAAAGAGCCAGATGCAAACTGCCTGGTACACAAGCAAAACCTACATTTTTTGCATAAAATGCGAAATGCTTTTTTGCCTGAACAAAAATAAAACTGCTTTAAAACATTTCACAAGCTAAAAGTATTCAAATTGTAACGTAAAATTACTTGTGTATTCGTTTTTGCCTTTTATGGTTCAATTATTGCATGATATATAACGGTTGATTTTTCGTACTATGGACCAGTGGGACAGATCCGGCACGTTTAAAAATATCAAAAATACATAAAAATTTTTTTAATATTGTTGTCAAATATTGTATAATAGAAAGCTACTGTCACTAAAAAACAGTTGAAATAATTTTTATTGTGCACAAAATTAAATTTGTCCATATAGGTTTAAAATTGGTTTATGAATAAAATTGATCTCCAGCGAGTGCATCCAACAGTGGAGATAAAGGTCTGATAAACCAATTTTTGTTTTTTCGTGCTTTTCGCTGATAGTTGCATAATTAGCATGAATTCACGTTTGAAAGCTTTGATAAAACACTAGAATTCGTTTTAAAACCAATGTCAAAATTTTGACTCGACTTTTCCCATCAATAACATAATAAACCAGCCATCAGAATCACTTGAACCATCTATTTTAAGTCATAAAATGTAAGATTAGAACAGATAACAAAATATTTTAAATTGATCCGTTCGGTGTTTTGTTTTGTTTGGTTGTATTTACTAAAATTAGTTGGTCCATAGACGATTTAGAAAATACACATCGGTGTCTAACGCTTACTGTAAGTTAAGATTGTTTTTTTTTTATTTTGCTGCTTTTTGCAGCCTGTCTTGTTACTGTTTTGCTATTGTTTTTTAATTGTATGTCCAATCAACTAATCTTACAGCTCGTTTTCGACCATGAGTTAAAATAACGTAGAATTGACGTCATAAAATCTAGTTTAAAGCGGGTAGATTTTTTTCGAAAGCTCTTTGGATAAGAAACCATTCAATAAGTTGTCAGTGGTTTCAACATAAAAGATGACACGAAGTAAGGTGCAAGAAGTTTTTTGTGTTTTTTTGCGTACGACACTTGTTAGGGCAGAACGTCGGAATTAGCTTTTCCCGCAGTTTTACCTCAACTTTAGTGAATTGTGAACATTAGTGAACCTGCTGTCATGTTCAAAGAGTAGAAAACATAAAAAATAAGAATAATATATATTTTATTGAAATCTTTACTGTAGACTGTCAATTTGATCATAAGCTGTTAAATAAGGCTTACAAGACAGAGCTGGAATATAAATCAAAGGTAGTGATTCATAAAGAAGCGGCACGTGACAATAACCGCCATTTAAATTCAAGTTACATCACCGAAGTCGATGAGTTTATATTTGGTCTAAACTTTTAAAAATGCTGCTTTTTTTCAACATTCTTATAATAAAGACAAAATAATACTAAAATTTCTGTCGCTTGTTTGTGATAGCATAAATTATACTTTTCAAACTTATTTTTGAAGTATTTCATTGTATACCAAAAATTTGAGTTTGTGTCTATAATACCCTATATTATTGACGTGAAAAAATGAAAATTTGAAGATTTTGAAAAAAACTGTAAAGACCTTCTTAGTTAAAAAATTTTTTTCGTGTCCATCTAGCAATTTCGGCAGCGTGTTTTAAAAAAAACACTTTTACCGCTAGCTGGTGAAGCCGATCAAACAGTTCGTGTTGAAGGAAAATCTTGTTTAGCAAATTCCAAAAAATGTTGTAAATGTGACTTTAAGGATTACCGAGAGTCAATTAGCGATATTTTAGTACGATATGTTATCAGTGGTCTAACCATAGGGCTACAGTATATAGCCAATCGATCCGGTAGGGCCATTTGCAACAATTTTTTGTTAAGGCTAAAATAGAGAAATGTAATTGCACATTGCATTTATTGCACTGTTATCCGACCTCACCGGACTAACGTTTGCGATATTATTTCAATCTTTGTACAGTCATTGTTTTCCTTCCATATCCATAATTTAAAAGCATTATTTTGATTTTAACTTAAGCAAGCAATCTTGCTGCTGCTGTTATATTTGAAAAATGTCATAAAATTATTGTAAATTTTATTTCGACTGCAATCGATAATGTTCGTTAAGACCACGCATTTTCATCTGGGTTTATGCTGAATTGGTAAATACAGTAGAATGCGGTGGTACTTGACTTACCGGATCAATTCTGTTTTAATTTGTTTTATATCTAACAGCGTTCTTGCTGGCTCTTTTTTAAAAATATCTTTAAAATGTATTTGTTAATCTTGTAGCAACGGCTAGATTGTAAGTGAATGCTGCTGCTTTCTGTTCGGTCAACCTTCAATTACTTTTTTAAATCAAAACTAAAAAGTCTTTCCTTGTACATATTCAGTAATAAATCGTTAGCTTTAAAAAAATCTAATTTGTATATGGTAAAATTGCTTTTAAATAATTAGCACGTGTCACAGTGGTAAAGCTAATTTGAAAAATTGTTATTTTCTTTCATTGGATGTAGTTGGTTTAAAAGCAAACGAGTTACTTGTTTTCGTACTGTCTTACAAAGGAACTCGTTTTTTTTACACTGCAACAAAGATTTTGGGTTTAGATCTGAAAATTATTGCTTTCTGTTTAAATTGTTTCAATGTGGGATTTACTTACAAAAATTTTTTTCATCATCAGCATCTTTGTCTTTGCTTGACGTCAGGTTTTCTAAAACTTTTTTAATCACTAATAACTAGGGCAAGTTTTTGCAACTTTTTTTACAGTTTCCGATAGTTTCTTAAATTCTCAGAATTTATTTAGTGCTATGTTTTAAGCTGTTTACAGGACAAGTTTTTTCTTTTCTATATGCAACTTTTATCAACTATTACCCAAAATGTACCGGTTTAATTTAAAAACAGATATACGTTATGTAATTGTGTGTAGGTTGGCGATTCGAACTAAATATTGACCTAAAAGCAATTGTAGAAATGACCCGGCCAAACATCAGTCCGGAACTGTAGGCCAATTGTTAAATTGCCAAGCAACTTCATGTCTGTCGAAAGAAGTTTTAGCATGCTTACACAAACTGTTGACAAAAATTTTTCCCTGGATAACGCCTTCCATCTACTTGCATGTCTTTAGCTATTTGCTATCATTTATAATGCTAATCTATAGTACTCGTTTCAACGGCTTTAACTGACCGGAAGTACTCGACAGTGTTCCTGCTGCACGTCCGCGTCAGAGAAGCAGCGAAGAACAGAGCCAGTACATGGAGGACAGGAAGATTGCTCTTCTGCTGCAGAACGAAGAGTTTTTAAAAGAACTTAAGCGAAACGAACAATTTCTCAGCGAACTTAATCACGGTACATTCCAACGGCAATACACGCCGGCGAGTTTTTCGTTGCGTTGTGAATAGCTTTTGTTAATGATAAAACGAACGGTTTTAACTAGGCATTTTTTAATGCGTTGTTTGCTGTAGATTTTTCATTCTCATTTGCATTGAACTTTTCTAAACACATTTCATCTGCAATTGGTTTTCACGAAGGTTTCTCGTTACGTAAACCGATTAAAAATAGGTTGTGTAACGCACGTTTTTTTAAGTTTTCAAAGTAAGTTATTAAGTGCGATTTTTTAAGGTTAAAATTTAAGTTTTAAACAATTTGGTTTAGTTGTTTTTTATTATTTATCTCTACATCATTTCAATTCATTTTTATTTCAAGAAACTGGCTTTGAAAATTGTCAATGTTTAATACTTTCATTCAAACTGCCTGTGATAATTGCTACATCAGCAGTATTGCATATTAAATTTTTAAGGGATGTCGACGCCTTTTTAACTTCACGCCAACCATGTAAAAGGTTTTTTTAGATCACTAACTAGTAGATGCTAAATGCTTTCGTTGATATAAAACATTGTCTCGTGAGTATTAACACACCTTTATTGTTGGATTAAGTAATTGATTAATGAATTAATTTTAGATGACTTAGCTCGCAATAGAGAAAGAAATTCGCCTCGCGTGAATCCGCGAGAAGGGGTGAGTATCTCGAATGTTGCACCTCGTCAGTGACGCGCTCTTTAAAACGACTTTTGAACAGTTTCAGCCGATCACAGTTGACCCATTGCGCGAACTTCCGCCGGAAAGGTCTGGCCAATCCGCGCCAAAACCCAGTGAGTTGAGTTTTAAAAAAAGCGCGCTCGTCGTCTGCGTCATTCAGCATGAATCGCTGCGAAAATCGTTCGGAAAAATTGATTCGGGATCCAGCCAGTAACATGCAAATGTTCTATAGTGAATGAAAATATTTCGTTATTAAAAACGGTTTCTTATTGCAATTTCTTATTGCTTGGTTAAACTGCCGAGGATGAGTCGTTAATTTCCTTTTTTGTTCATATAATGCTAAAAAGCATTCTCGCACTTGCAGTTTTTGAACGAGCTCTGTCATTATTATATAACAATAATGTTAAAACTCCGTGACATGCGTCTGTGATATAATGCTGCTTCATTTTAATCTTAATCATTAGACTTGCAAATTAAAGTTTTGCATTTTATTTCCACTTCACTTAAGTACTTTAACTTATTTGGAAAAACAAGTTAAATTGGGAAAGAAGAATTTAAATTTTGTTTCTGCTTCAAAAGCGCTTTGTAAATTGTACTTTAACGATTGGTTAATAGTTGTAGCTTTATTTACACAGCGGTGTTAAAGCTTTTATCAACTGCTGCTTTGCGCAATTTCCCCGTAGCCTAATGTTCTTGCCGGATTATCATTGCTCTGATTGAATTGACAATATTGTTACGTATTTCAGTGTTCTCTAAAACTCGTGTTCACAAATATAATCCATCTTTGTGTAATTTCGAATGTTTTCCGGTTTTTCCGTGTTTTGAAAGATACGTGATTTGTAATCATTCAAATCTTTATTTCCTGATGACACCGCGTCGTACACTCTTATAAATCAAAATTGAATGAAAAAAAAATCGTTCTGAAATAGATGTTCAAATTTTTTCTGTTTATTAAAGCTTTTTAATAACGTCAGTAATAAATGTTAATAACAAGCTTATCGTCAGTTATTTGTACTATTTACGTAAAAAAATCTTTGTTTTCACTTTCCGTCATTTTCGCTGAACTTTTATTAGATAATAATAATCTTGGAGGTAAGATTTTGTAAATGATGCTTTTCTAACATTTTTTAGATTGATTGCACAGTGAAAAAGTTGTTCTTTTAATTAATTTTTAAATTTTTCAGATCATGACGAAGATCCAGAAGATAAAGACTTCCGCGAGAGTTTGAAACACATGAGTAAATGTAAGAATTATAACATGTTATTACTTCGACCTTTGGCATAGAAAATACAGTACAACCAAAAGCAGCCCGTCTCACTACTGCGCAGCACCAAAAACTTTGCAAGGTCTTTGAATGCAGAGTCTGCCATTTACTATTTCTTTGGGCTAGCAGTGTGACCTGATTGAGATTCAAAGTAACAACTAATCGGTTTTGCCCCTTACCTTGAGAGCTCTAATTTTAAACCAGCGAATTGCGTAATTCAAAAAATTTTAAACAATTTTTTTGTAATCAGTATTTGACAATAAAACGTCATATGATCATTTTTTAAACTGTAAAAGCGTTTCACGAGTTTCTTAAACAAAGAAGTCTCTATAATTAATCGTTCGTTTTCGTTTCATTGCGACGCGAGTGTCACATCGCAATTGACCGCGTTCGTGTTTGCAGCTGCCAAGCGAAGCGTCCTCGAACTGGCGAAAAAGTTCAACGCCAGACGCAAGTCCTACAGATCGATGAACGACACCGTCGACCCGGTGTTTGCGAACTGCGACGACGAGCCCGCGAGTCGCTGACTCGTCCGCTCTTCCTCTTTCTTTCATTTCGCTCGTTTGTTTTTGCTGCAGATATTTTTCTACTACATTACGCAGTTATGGTTGCCCGCCTATTTCTTTCTTTTTCAGAGGTGCTTTTTGTTCCATAGTATTACGAATAAACCGATCAACTACTATTTTGTGCTCTTTGATTCGGAAAAGCTTCAGCAATCTAGATGGAAGAAATCGTTTGTTGCAAGCCATAATATTTTGTCAATTAAAGACGCGAAAGATACGATACCATAGGCTACTTGGTTATGAGTTGAGCTAACGATTATGAATACCGGTACTTCAAAAAAGTGTCGCATTTTCCGCCGAAATCAAACAGGCATCGGACATTTGCTTGCATAGCCGTACCAGCCCAAAAAATTTTGGGGGGGCAATGAAGTTTTGCCCAAATTTTGTGACGTTTGCCCAAATCATGATTTTATTGTACATTTCGGATATGACAAAAAAATTGTCTGAGATTCTCAGACGAAAAACCAATTTTGTCCTAAAATCATGGTGATCTCTAAAAAAAAAAAAAAGGTCTTCACCTAAATTTGGGTTATTTTTTGCAGTTCCTCATCGTCACCTCTCTAAATTTCCTGACTTTGCCCAAATTTTTCGTATCGCTGCCCGAAAAATCTTAATTTTGCCCAAATCTTCGAAACTTGGGGGGGAAATTGCCCCCCCTGCCCCCCGGCAGGTACGGCTATGTTTGTTTTTTGATCGTACAGATACTAAAGGTAATTTTGGTCGAAAAAAAGTAACGTTGTTTTTTATCATCAGTTAAAATTTTGATCACAAATAGTAAAAGAATTCGATAAACCTTACACAAAAAAAGGGCGTCACTTTGACCCGAAAATTTTCTAAATAACTTTTAGTTTTTTTGAAAATAAAATAAAGGGAAGACTAGACTTTAAACCCTGTTCAAATATTGATGCAAAGAATGAACAGCAGCGATATCATGTTAAATATATTTGTATAATAACTTTACGCGACGTTAAGCTTTCGCAAAAATATAGAAACTCTTTTTCATTTAGCCTATGTCTTCATGTAAAAGTAGGGTGGACGTATTCCCGATTTATAGGCCTTGTCCTTGAGAGATCACTACTTTTTAAGGGACGAATTTCTTTAGCGAACGTCCCCGATTTTTCACTTCAAAAATATGGCCGCCTTATATTGAAGTAAACTCTACCGGTATATTCGGGGAGAACGAAGAGTATTTTTAAGTGGTTTTTCTAAAGCAAATCTGAAAAGAACCTTTTGAATGGCGAAAAACCGCAACAACAAGCATTCATCAATTTAATAATTTATTTAAAAAATATCGTTTTATAAGATACAAGACAAAAAAAATTCGTGGATTAAACTATTTGCTTTGATTTCTGAAGTGATTCCAAAACGCTCAATATTGAGTCTAATTCGCATTGAAATTTCGATATGAGAAGATTTTTTTGACAAATCTGAAAATAATTGCTCATGTTCAGTGCTTAATGCTCACACTTCTATGATTAGTGAGCATTAAAAGTTTACATAGCCAGAAATTGTATCAATTTAACAAAATGATTGTTTAACAACTGTTCTTTTATGTAAAGCTGTGTTATCATATGATTAATATCATTAACATTTGCTTGTGGTAGGCAAGAACAAAGAATCAAAACAAACAATAGGCAAGAACAAATAATGAAAATATATAAAAATTAATGTAGTTTTAAAGTCAAGAATCGAAACGATAGAAATCACGTGACACATTGAATTGATGAACAAGAAAAAAAAAATGTTTTAAAAAAATGCATCCACGTCAGGGGCGCCGAAAATTTTTTGACAGGAAGGGCAAAATTTAGAAAAAAGCCACTTTTTGAATTGAAAAGGCACTAAGAAAAAAATGCAAATATTAGAGTATTACAGAGAATTTTTATTAAAAAATTTACTGAAGACAGAAAAAAGATCTTCGATTGTAAAATGTAAAATTCTGCCGCAGTGTTTTATCTACTTGTCCCACAAATACATTTAATACGTCCAAACGGCCTTTAGTTCAAGAAGATGAACACTTTTGATGCAAGTCCTTTTTTACTTTTTTTAAGAATCTTACCTTCAAACATAACTGAAGAATTTTTTTAGTCTTTTCTTGTAACTTAGTTTTTAGTAAAAATTTTTTCCAATACGTTTACTGAGACTGCTTTTTCAACAAAAAAGAGACTTTTTTCAAAATTTTGTCCCCTTGATAACAAACCGTTAATTGTCGTGTGAGACTTTTTGAAAAATTTTGGTGACCCCCTGTTTAAATCAATATTTTACAAACTTTGTCTGATTTAATTTGGTCGAGATTATATAATTGTAAAAAAAGATCTAACACAATGCTTTTGTCTTGCAAATTTCAAAGGGCACTACCTGCCCCTGTGACCAACGTTCCCTCTAAGAGCTTGCTTAGTGCGCGCGGAATGAAAGGCCGTGTGAGCAGTGGTGGATATTCAAATTTAGGGACCCGAGGCAAGGATTTTCAGAAATTGATGTTCAGTAAAAAAGAAAAGGAGTTTTGATCTCCTCTTTCAGTTTTCTCTCCCAAAATCAAGGTGTTCTCTAAAAAAAAAGGTCTTCACCTAAAATGATCTCTCTATTTCCCAATTTTTGTCCCGATTTTTCGAGGTTTCGTGCTATTTTCGAGGTGAAGACTTTTTTTTTTAGAGAACACCTCGGGTTTGGGAGGAAAATAGGGAAGTCAGAGATGATACCGAAGAGAAAACCTTTTTTTAGCGATCACCATGATTTTTCGAGTAAAAACTGAAAGATGAGGTGAAAGCTATTTAAATATCCACCACTGTGTGGAGCTTGCTTCTGACTGAAAGCACGTATTTAACTTGTCTTGCCAATACTTATGCAGTGCGCCGAAAAACGAAAGTACTGCGGGGGGATTCTAGGCTAGCTGCGCGGCCGCGCAGCCGCGCAGCTTAGAGGAAACGTTGCCTGTGACCCCGCGTTTTAAAATTATTGCAGACACAAGGGGACCGGTTTCCCCCCCGGTTCCGGCGTCCCTGATCCACATGATCTACAACTCTTTTTCGAGCTTAACGTTTAAAAATCAGTAGCGATAGTCTGTTACGACGGTAATTAAAATTTTGTACAAAAAAAAGCGTCTCACGCAAGCCGTTGTAGACGTTATGTGAATTCCCGATAAAAACCAAGAATAACGAATCCTTACCGTGTCTTGTAGAGACCGAATTTCAGCTTTCAAATATTCATCCGCCGATTCTACAAACACTTTGTCGAGCTTATCTTCTCGTGACTTGTGACGGAAGTCCAACATTCGAATTTGCGCCTGCAACGAATCGAGTTGACGAAACGCTGCAACGGGCGATGCTCGTCTCGTCTCCTGTAATTCGTCGAGAAGAGTTCGAATCTGTAATGACAACACTGATGACGACATATTCGAAATGGAGTGAAGCACAGTTAAAAATTAACCTAAGGTTTTGATTATTACTAGCTTCATACGCGGAAGCGTGTCGCGTGTTCGCGATGCAGCAAAATCGAATCTGGGCAACGAAGCAATCTAGGAATCGAACCATCAACCACTCGAGCCGAATTCAAAAGAATAACCGTCTTTTATTGATTTTTTTGCTTAGTGTTTAAACTCGGAAAGAAGCAAAAAGATCAATAAAACAAACAAAGAATATTCCATTTAAGCTCGTAGCGGAAACGGGCATTAACGAATCTTGTTTATTTTGTTACAAAAAGCGTTCTGCTTGGGTTTGCAATGAAGCTGTGATTTGAAATTCAATTGATTAAATTGAAATAAGAGCAGAAGTTAAAACTTTGTTTAACATCTTACAGCATATTAAGTATCGGTAACCTGGACAATTTAAAACTAATCTTCTTTCATCAAACCGTAAAGTGGAAAAACTTTTAATGCAAATATTAATGTAAAATCGTTTTATATAGAAAAAATTTTTTCATTAAATTTTCATTAAGATAAAAAAAACAAAAAAAAAACAGAAAAAGCGTTTCAGTCATTAAGAGATAAATTAAAAATACGACTTTTTAGATATTAATAAGTCGATTTAAATAAACCTGCAGTTGCAAAGCTTTTTCTCTAGAGTTGCTCGACGATAAATCAGTCATGGACTTGGACAAATCCAACTGAACGGTGCTCAGTTTGTCTTTCAATAGTCGGTTGTTGCTTCTGCGAAAACAGACCATTTTCACCAGCGGTGTATTTATTAGAGCAGTTTTTAAAATGTAGTCTGTAGAGCGGCAACGTAAAATGATGTATATAGGCTTTATATATCTGATAGTCGGCAATTTTGCACTTCAAGTGCATAGGAAAAGATTTAACAAAATCTCATTAATTGCTGTTGTGATGCATTCTTGTAGCGTCACTCGTGAAATGGTCTCAACTTCTAAAATGACGATGTTTTGATGGTGTATTATGAATTTTGTAGGGAAAATAGTTAGAAGCTGCAGACGAAATACGTGGTGGTGGAATGAAGAAGTAAAAGACGCAATATTATAGAGGAAGAATACACAAAACTAGGTAACAATAAGTCTGAAACAAACAAGACTACATACATAAAAGCATCAAAAGTAGAATTTAAAAAGGTCGTAGCAAAACCTCTCTAAAAAAAAAAGCTGAAATGGAGATTGAAGATATGTGTGATAAATGAAGTAGTCTTTGCAAGCTAAAAAATGAAGTTAAAATGTTGAAGATGGAAGATGCATGAGTGGTAAAAATGAAAGGCTGGTTTTCACGAAGAATGAGAGAACAGTTTAGCAGGATTTTACTGAAAAGATCACAAATCCAGACAATTAATGAGACCAAATAACAAAAGTTGCTATTGTGAAAGAATCAATTGGGAGAGTTAGTGAGAAAATAGTAAAAAATGTAAAAGACATGAAATCAAGAAAAGCAGTTGGAAAGTAAAGTAGAAATCATTACTGGAGTGCTGAAATATTCGTAGTTATTATGATGATGATGATGATGCATTTGGTCAAAGTATTTTAGAGAAAAAAAAATTTTAAATGATGGAAGATTATTGTGGTAGTACCAATCTTGGACAAATGCAAAAATAATGAAGGTAATTTCTATATGGCAGAATCTTATGCTTGCAATATTTTCAAAAATGTGATTTAAACCTCTTAGGCCTACTATCCCCAAATTTCTCGGATCCAAACTTTTCAAAATTTTGTACTTGCCACGAGATATCCCGGGCTATCATTATATCAATAAATATCAAAATATGAAATATTCGATACTTTCGAATAGACTTGACTGAGAGGGATTATGCGCCACTTATTACTTGTTGTTGTATGCATATGTCACACTTTATTCCAAGGATATAAACTTTTAATTAATTGAATAAACAATTAAGTTCATTTTGACACATTAAGTTCATAATTAGTACGTTAAGGAGTTAAAGAAAGATACAGACTGATGTAAGCAGCTTACTGTGAGAAAAATTAATGTGTTGTTATTGTTACCTCCTCTTCCAAAAATATTTTCGAGGAGTCAGTCCTTAACCCTTCAAAGAAGCCAATCTAGACTCCCACTCTTGGATGACCTTTGATGCTTCCAAAGGCTTTTTCACAGACTAGTGGTGTTGTGCTGTATTAGTACTTGACTATGTTAGTACTTGACTATAGTTAAAGAGATAATTACGAGCGATAGTTAAAGAGGCGATTAATCATGTGTGTGTTGAGCATAGTGGGCATTATGGTGTGTTGAGAACTTTGCAAGAGTGGTGATTTGTTGGCTCTGAGCTGTGTCAATATTGTGTGCATGTGACGTGGTAATGCTGTTCTGATGAATGAACGTCATAGGGTGTGTGTTAGTAACTTTGTTATTTTTTTGTTATTTTTTTTTGAAGCAAAGGTATTGTGAAGTGATGGTAGTGTGAATGTGTTTGAGGTTTTCTAAAAAATTGTGGCTTTACGTTTTTGGGTGGATATGAATGTACATTAAGATGATGTAAACAGTGTGTTGGTGTTTGAATCAATTGTTTAAGTTGAGTAGCATGAAATTTGAGATGGGTAACCATTGAAAAGACAGTGGTTTTGTCGTGCAGGTGATTGTGTCTCGTGTGCAACCAGTCGTAATGCGCAAAGCTGTGTTCGAAATAGTTTGCAGTCTTGATGTTAGTGTTGATACAATAGGCTCCGTATGGTGTTTGCGTATTTCAAAATAGTGATCCTTTTCAGCGATTAAAAATCTTACTCTTAAAGAAATTTTTGTTTCTCATAAATTTTTCTTATAAAATTGGTAAAACTTTTTCATGAACTACTATCGTATCTTGGTGGGAAAACTGCGTGTCTCAATGACCAGCAAAGCTTTATCATCCGGAGATTTTTTCTCTCCTGTAAGGGATACCTCATGCGAAAATAGCCTGCAGGTAGAAACCGGACAAAATGTAGTTCACAAAATGGAAACTTCAAACCTGGGCAGACTGTCCTCAGCTGCGGCAGGCAAACAGTTTAAAAGAAAAAAAACCTCTTAAATAAAACCATCTTTCAAATGGGGTTACACAGCAAAAGTGAAATGACATTCAAAACACTTTCTTATGTAGCCTCGGGGATCGCGCAGTCTAAAAAGGTCCGCCTTCAGGTACTTGGTAGAGGTATCTGTTCAAAAAGTCTTCTCCTAAATAAGTCAGCCTCGTCGAGATTAGGACACTAATAATTGATTTTCAACCAATACAAATTGGCTCTTTTTTGCTTTTTGTTTAATCTGTACTTGCTGCAGCCCTTGCTTCATTTAGAAAGAAAAGAATTATTTCTCAAAGTTAATATGAAAAAAATTAAAACTGTGAAAAGTCTTTCTTATTTGGGGGACAAAGTGAATGGCTTGTGGTGGGAGAAAAGCGGCAGCAGTAACAGCAGGAATAAGAGTTGGTTGGATTAAGAGAATTGTTATAAGAAACTTTCGCTTAAAATGAAAGAATTAGTATAATAAATTGTATAAGGTTTGCAATATTACAGGAAAATGAGACTTGATATTTAAGAAAAATTGAGATGGCAATTACGATAAAAGCTCTGAGAGCTATGATAGAAACTATTTGTGGGGTTCGTCGTCGTCGTCATCGTTTGAAGGGCATCCACTCCAGGCCAGACACAAACAGAACTGGGGCCGAGGGTTTATCCTTTTACTACCCCAGACTGCTGCACTGCCTGGATCAGATACTGGCAGCGATGTTATTAAGCCAGCATCGAGTTTCGTCATCCAAAACCGTCAGACCGCGTGCTCCATGTGGTGCCCGATGTATGGGGCACATTGTTAGTACATGGTCTGCGGTTTGCTCTGAGGCGCCACACTCGCAATTCGGTGAAGGAGCGAGACCCCATTTGTGCATGGACGAATGGAATCGCCCAACACCAGTCCGCAGGCGGTTGAGCTTAACCCAAGCTGCTCGGGGTAAGCCCATCCCAACAGGCCTGACACTGGTCCCGGGCACAAAAGCACGGAGCCTGGAAGCATTTTCACAGTACTCCGCGTTCCATTTGTGATTCGTCCATTCAGAGGCGCGGATGCCAAGTCTGGCAAGATTGTCCAAGCGATTCCGCGCACCTGGCACAAACGGGCGTCTGGATCTTAGTCTCACTTGGCCAGTATCTGAGGACCCATTTAACAGACCATGCAAAATATGATCGGGGTCCAGAGATCCACGGTAAGCCAAGGAGAGTGTCGCTCCCAGTCGGCGAAGCTCAGCTGGCTGGATGCCTGAAAGTACAGGTAGGTGGTCCGTTGGAGTGGGACGCAGGCATCCAGTAACTATGCGCAAGGCGTCATTCAAGACACTGTCAATGAGGCGAGTGTGAGCACTGCGACACCAGACTGGCGCACAGTACTCAGCTGTTGAGTAGACTAGAGACAAGGTGGCTATGCGTAGTGTTTTAGCACCAGCACCCCATCCCGAGCCCACGAGTCGCCTCAACAGTGTGACGCGCGAAGATAGTTTTTTGCGCAATGCCACTAAATGGTGACGAAACGTGAGCGATCTGTCCAGTTTTACCCCAAGGTATGTAGGGGTTGGACAGAACGGTAAAAATCTACTATTGTTGTAGACCTTTAGCTCACGTTTGGCCTCTCGGTTGTTTAAGTGAAAGGCTGTCGTCACCGTCTTAGTGTGACTGAGCTTCAACCTCCAAGTCTGGAGATACGCTGACAGTGTGGACATATCTTGGCTTAATGTCCCCTCCAAGTCCTTCCAGTTTCCAGAAGAGTGCAACAATGCTAAATCATCAGCATAAGCAAACTTTCTGGAAATCATGGAAGGAAGATCGTACGTATAGATGTTAAATAGGAGGGGAGCCAAGACCGATCCCTGAGGAACGCCGTTTTTAAGACGGCGTAGCCTGCTTTGCTTGCTGTCACCGGTGGTAAGGGTGAAACTTCGATTTCGGACAAGCTCCATGATCATTTTGACCATGTGCTTATCCGGAAGTAGTCTCAGCAGCTTGCAGGTAAGGCCACGGTGCCAGACAGTGTCATAAGCAGCTGTCAGATCGATAAATACGGCACCGGCCTTCTTTTTAGCCTCGAAAGAATCCTCGATGTTCTGGGTTAGCAGAACAACTTGATCTACGGTTGACTTCCCGCGTCGGAACCCAGCCTGCTCTTTAGGGAGCAGTGGATCGATTAATGGTTCAACGCGGGCGTAGATAAGCCTCTCGAAAATCTTGTAGGGGACACAGAGCAGAGATATCGGTCGATAACTCTTTGGGTCCCCCACGGGCTTTGCTGGTTTTGGGATCGCGACCACAAGCGCTCTTCTCCAGATCTTGGGAATTTTGAGTCGGCGCAAACAGGAAGAAAGGAAGTCACGTAACCAGGACTTCAAAGCAGCTCCAGCATGGAGTATAAGCTCGGGGCAGATGGAATCAGGACCCGGAGCTTTACCTGGTTTTAAATGTTGAAGGGCAGCAGCAAATTCTCTCTGTGAAAAATTGTCAGAGATATTTACTGCGTCTGGTGTTGTGGCCCTCCAAAGGTCAGACACTTCTTGAAAGACAAGTCGAGATGACTTGCGGTCAACAGCCTCGTATTTCCCATTTCTAACCAGCTGAGATGCAATAGCATCGGCTGAAACGGGACAATGACGAGGAGAGTGTCGTGACCTACCAGTAAGGTTGTTCAAAATACTCCACGCTTTTCGACTAGAGTGTGAGAAGTCAATGCTCCGAACTGCTTCGGACCATCGATCCCTCCGTTTTCTGTCAAGCTTGGCAAGCAGAGTTGTAGCAGCCAAACTTGAGTCGTCTCCCTGAGGAGACTGCAGAAAGGTTTTATAGAGGGATTCACACTCTGCATCCCAACACGGAATATAGTTGTTTCGATACCCGCGTGGGATAGTCTTCTTGGCTGCTTTCTTAATGATGTAACAGAAGTCCTGGTAAGCCGCATCCACATCAAGTGAATCAGGCGGCAACAAAGTCTTTGCGAATTTATTCGTCAAAGCAATGTAGTGACTCCATTTGGCCTTGCGGAAGTTCCATCGCTTAACAGGCATGCTTGGCACTGCCATAGCAAACCTTGGTGGTGTAATAAGCGAAGGTCGATGTTGTGACCTGGGAAACTTTTCAAGGACACGTCTATCCGGTAAGCGACTGTTTGGACCTACGCTAGCGAAAGCTAGATCTGGATTGGTGCCAGTGTTCCAGCGGCCGGAATAAAAACTGGCAGCGTCCTTGGCATTATATAGGAGGGCAAGACAATTAATACTTGCCCAGCCAGCCAAGCACTCACCATCCGGACTGTTGTCATCATAACCCCAGTCAGCATGACGACAGTTAAAATCGCCAGCGTACAGACAGGGGTGAGGAAACACTGGGAGATCCAGGGTTCGCAATCGCGTTGGTGGTGGTTTGTAGACGTTGACTATTTTATAGCCATCAACGTCCACACACAGCCACTCGATCTCCGATGTCGGTGGAGATTGGTCCAAAAGCGTGTATCTCAGTCGCTCGTGGACAAACGTGGCAAGGCCATGCTTCCTGCTTAAAGACCCAGCTAGTTGGTAGTGTGGTAGTACCAACTTCTCTGCATCAGTGCAGTGGGTCTCCTGCAGTAGGATGACGAGTGCCTCAGACTGCATAGCGAGGTGATGAAGAACATTCATCTTGCTTGCAGTGAGGCCTTCGATGTTCAGCTGAAGAATAGTGGGTCTTCGGAACTTGTTGGCAATGTGCCCTGAAAAGGGCAGTTTTATCCTGACATTGCCCCGTCCTGAAAAGGACGTTTGCCGATTAACAGACCCACACTGAACATCGGAATGGGTGGATACCCTTCCGTTTTGGTAGGTTCGGTTTCGGTCTGTCATTTTAAAATCAATGAACAGACTTACTCACGGCCCAGGCTGCGTGAAAGCACCTACCATCTGGGCCAGCACCTACCATCTGGGCCAATTTGTGGGGTTAAACTAATGAAAAGAAGAAGGACTATAGAATTGATGGGTATGTTAGGCTTGAAAGAAACAATAGTGGATTAGGAAAGAGCTAATAGAATGGTGCCATGAATTAGACGTATCATGAGAAACAATGAGAATGCTTTAGAATTCAAAATGGATGGGAGGATACAGGGCCGGCTCAAATAAATGCGGAAGATGCAAGTCGAGAAGGATCTCGACAGGATTGGTTTGCAAAAACGGCGGATTAGAGTGAGAGAAGTGGCTTAAGAGTTTAAATGAATTCGACTTCTGGTAGCAGAAAACAAACCGAATTAATACTGGATGAACTATAACTGCGATGCAGCGCTTGCAAATGCAAACAATTGATACAATATCATTATATCAAACATTTATCTTACCAACTTGCAGGACAACGGCATAGAAGTTAAAATTTAAAAAATGTTTTCTTAATATTTTTGAGTTATTAAGATGTAGCGATTGAAATTATTAGTTTATGAAATGATACGACTTCAATGCGCAGTCGAAAACACTGATCACGTGACTGGCAACTCACTGAAGCTCGACGAGGACTCTGTTGTGTGCAAGCGTCAGCTGATCGACTTCGCTTTCTTTATTTTCTTTCAACTTGTCGTGGGCGATTTTCAGCTCATTGTACATCGTCTTCCATTGGGAGAGATCTTTAACAAGATTTTCCTGCAAAGCACAAGGGTTCATGGGACCATTATCGAACCAGACCGTTTCAGGAAACTCACTTTTTCGCTAATAAGATCCTCTACTTGATTCTTGAATATGAGAGAAGGAGGGACTGTTTGAGCGCTTGTTTTCATTGGTGAATGTTGCGCGAAATAATCGGGATGATAAGAAGATTCTAGTAAAAAAATGACTGCGTCAATATTATGGTAAAAGAAGGGGTAATCATTTCAAAACAGCTCCAACCTATTGCTAAACTTGAAAATATATAAACCAAGCCACATGGAGGGAAACGAAAAAAGTCGTAAATGGGGCTGGACACCAAGCTGTGCACACAATACTAACCGTTTTTCGACTGGTTTTTCTTTTTTGCTTTCCCAGGCGAAGTTTTCTTGGCGTTTGCTTTTCTCTCGGTGAGCAAATCATTTTTAAGACTTTCAATCTAAACATTAAGGTGGCAAATAACGAGCGATAAAAACAAATGTACCTGACACAACTAATTTTCGACAAACCTGCGCTTTTAACAGAGTGTTTTCGTCCAGGATCAGGTTGTACTGCTCTACAGAACGGCCATCGACGGGGGGCGGACGTTGGAATTGCGCTTTTTTTATCTGCTGCAGCTGATCGCTCAGAACTTCGACTCGCTCTTCGTAATCTTTACTCATGCTAAAAAATTCTTTTGATTGAGATCAAGGCACATTCTTTTACAGTAGTCTGGCAATGGTTGAAGAAACCAAAATATATGCCAAATAAACCAAAAGTATAAAGTGAAACAGAATAAAAATCTTCGCAAAGAAAATACTAAGACAGGAAAAGAAAACGGTAAGAGACTTTTTTGCTTTTCAAGGAGACTGCGTCGGAAGCGTGGTCGAGTGGTTAAGAGCGCCGTGATTGTGATCGACATGGTCTCGGTTTAAAACCGACTCGCGCCTTGGGAAAAACACTTAACGGCACTTTCCCCTGCTTGGTGGTCTTGGCAAACAGTTCTAAATTTCAGTCATATCTCTATAAAAGCAAAACAAAAAATTTCGAGCGGACAGCAATATTTTGGCACTTCCGGAAGCAGATCAGGGTAATTGCTTTCCCTATGTATCACCTCCGTCGCTTTCCTGCGAGTCAAGAGGATAAATATAAAGATAAAATAAAAATGTCAAAACTTTATTAAACTAAGATCCGCATCTATTTTGACGCAAAAATTATTAAACAAAAAACAATTATTGAAATTAACGACAGGGAGGCTGTGAAGGGACAGCGGAGTCATTAATTCGAATGCCGATGCTTAAAAACGGCAGATAGCTTCTTTGAGACTCCTTCAAGTGCAAAGCAACAACATTATCAACAAGCGGCATTTGTCATTTTCATTGTTTTGTTGAACAAAGATTAAGGGGCGGTGATTCAAATAGTAGTTTCGATGGTTTTCTATTTTTCTCGATTGAATAAACAGACTAATGCTACTGTACGGTAGAAATCAATTGATTGTCTTTCGTAGCACGGCAATTGTAAAGCAGTGCTTGGGAAATTTTGGGAAATTTTGTATGAGAAAGAATCAATTCTACTCAAAACTCTAGTCACGCTAGGGATGTTTTTCACTAAATTAATTCGCTGAGGCACACAGATAAATATAACTGTCAAATAAGATTAATTATGAGATCCAAAATTGATATTCAGTAGATTCGTCGAGAACCGTTAAAATAAAAAGCAATTACTTTTTATACAGTTGATGAAGAGAACTCATGTTGTTTGAAAACTGCTCTTCTTGGGTTTTCAATCTCAATTCTAATTGTTGGCATCTTTCTTCTAAAAGCGATTTTTCTTTGTCTCCATACAAAATGTCTTTCATATGGTCGTTCGATTGAGCCTTGACCAAGCTCTTCTCCAATTGCTTCACCTGCAAAATCGACCAAGTTCAAGTTGATATCATTTATAAAGAAAGCATTCCAATAACTTTTTTAATTGACTAAAAAGCGACAGAGCAAATTAATGCCATTTTGCAAACGTGAATTTTTATCATATTGTTTTGACACGAGGAAAGATACTCAACGTCATTTTTTTTAGCTTGCGCGTGCATTGAGCAACTCTAAATTACACTCACATATACAGAGGGTTGTGAAATTGATTCATCCAACTACACAACCGTGGTTGTAAACACTAAAAATTCAACCGTACGATAATGTCCTTGTATCTCAAAAAGCAAGTCTTGATGTTCGGGTGTTTAACGTTCAACGCTGCCGCCATTGTTATGCAAGTAAAGATGATAAATCGATGATATGCATTGTTATGCAAATAAAGATGATAAATCGATGATATGCATTGTTATGCAAGTAAAGATGATAAATCGATGATATGCATTGTTATGCAAATAAAGATGATAAATCGATGATATGCATTGTTATGCAAGTAAAGATGATAAATCGATGATATGCATTGTTATGCAAGTAAAGATGATAAATCGATGATATGATCAGGACATCAGAAAAACAAAGCCCTCATTTTAAACAGAGGGTATATTTACAATGATTTTCCAATGTTTTTCAACAACATTTAAGCAACGGATTCTCAGCACCTGTCGTTGTAAGTCTTCGACTGTTTGACTTTCCTTCTTCTTCAGGTTGGTGACTTTAATCGACAATTCCCGCTTCAATCGACCGACTTCCTGCTGCAGCTCGGACAAATCCTCGTTGGCCTTGATCAACCTCTTATCTTTGTCCACTGACGACAACTGGCGATCTCGCATTTGCTCTAATTCAATCTTCAGAGCTGCATATTGAGTGAAAGTACAATTAGTTCGATTCGATTCATAACGAGCTGCTCGTCAACTCACCGAGAATTTCTTTGTCTTTCGCTAAGTTGTCTTTTGAAGTTGCCAGTTCTGATGGTTCCTGTTGAAAAGGAAGAACAAAGATTAAAATTGTAATCGCAACTTGATTAAAAAGATTTTGAAATTGTTTTCAAGACAGTGACTCGGCACAATGCTCTGCGGAGAACTCGCTAAAGTAAAGTCATTGATCTAGTCTTTTTATTAATATTAGTATAGAGTTTATTAGTTTTTATTTTTATCTATAGTTTTATTATTAGTTTTTATTTATAGTTATATATGTATAAATATATATATATATATATATATATATATTATTAGTTTTTATTTAGTTATATATACTATATATATATATATTTTATAAGGTATAGATTTTATTGATATAGAAAACTAGTAAAATACTGATCTAAAGTGAAACGAAAAGAATGTTTTGTTAGTTACATATTGTATGATGCTTTTGGTTCTCCAACGAGTTTTTAAAAAATATTATATTCAGGGCTTGCTTACAAAGTCATAATACAAATTTAAATTCTACTGAAAAAAAAAGATCTAAAATGACAATTAATTTACAAGAAAAATATGAATAAGTACGGTGCGGAGTTTAATCGTTAGCTATTTCATTAAATTATTTTTATTATAGCATGCACTTTAATTGTATTTTGATGCAATTTAAAAAGCAATCCAAATATACGATTAATACACTCGAACATGAAAAACAAACAAATCATGACGAGTTGGTACCAGCGTCTGGACTGAAACATCAACCATTGGCAAGGGATTTTCTTTATCAAGTAAAAGTTTGTTCTGAAAAAAATTTTAAAAAAACGTAAAAACTACACCATACAAAAAAATGTAAAGCTAAAAAACTTACAATTCTAAAAGGTGTAAAATGACTAGAATTTTGAAAGCAAACAGAGATAGCAAAGCTATTTTTTCTAAAATCTTAGATTTAGTCTTCAATTAACTCGTTTCTGGTCTACAATTTGTAGCAAAGATTTTTTTTATATTTAAGTTTGAACAAAAATTTTGAATTAGAATATCTTGTGATGCCCTAGTACACTATTTTTTCTAATATTTCTTGTGTCGATGTACTTAATAATATTATATTTACTTTATCTTTAATAACAGCTTCTTTCGTGTCAAGTTCTTCTTTTAATGTTGCCATTTTGTTTTTTAATTTTAAATTTTCTTTAAACATAGCATTTTCGTTTTCACGTTGCAAGACTTTCAATTTGGCAACTTCGTTGTAAAGTTTTTCATTTTCCTACAAATAAACAAAAAATTTCATGGTAAAGCAACGCAACGTAAACTTTTTCCAGAGACTAATAAATAAAAATTCAAAACATTGGCTGACCTGCTGATAACCACTCAACAATCTGTCTTGGCCGACGATTTCCTTTTTTAACCTTCCCACTTCCACATCTTCACTTAACGAATCTAAGCAACGAACATTCGAGAAAGTTTTAAAAGTTTAAACGAACCACGCCATACCTTTGATCATTGCATCAGTCGACTCGTTAGCTATGGCGAGTTTGTTCAGCTTTGCAGTGAGCAAGAAACTAAAAAAAATGGCAACAGTGATTAAACATTTAAAAATTAGCTTTCCCACTTGTGCAAAGAAACGATTTAGAATAAAACGATACGTAACTTAACTATAAAAAGCTGGGATAAGTTATTAAAAGAAAAATCTAAAGTCAAAGTAAAACTTTCGACGCACTAATGTCTTACGCAAACGACTGCGAAAACATTTTAAGTCAGAGGCCAAAAAGTACTTTTTGAAAGGGTTTGTTTCGTTAAAGACAACTTATGACAAAAATTTATACTGTAAAAAACAATAAAAAATTGCCATTGTTTAGTTTCCAGGCTTAAAGGGTGCGCCAGTTCAGTAGCCTGGACCTAGCAGCCCAAGACGTACAGTGTAGTGCTGATGACTTTTTGGCTGCACAATGGCACATTTTGTGTTTGCATTGGCGACGAGTTCCTGGCAATACTAAGTTTATGTTTGCATCTCTAATCAATATTGTTAAGTTTTTAAAGCTAAAAAAAAAGAAATGAGTAGCAACTTTGAAATATTTCGAGTTTAATTGTAAAGTTGATCAGAATTTTAGTTGATTTCGGATGGAGCGATCGAATATAAATGCAATGCCCAAATACTTTTCTTTGTTCACTTCATCTTGATCGGCTTTCAATTTGGAGCATTCCTTTTCAAGAGCCATGTACCGCTCCTTCAACGATTTATATTCTACCTAAAAGGAAAATGCCATCGCAATAAAATTAAAATTACACTTTACTAAACAAATATATACATAAAGAAAAAATTCAAGAAAAAAAGTTTTTTCAAGTGTAAAAATTTGACTCTTAATTAATATCATTTCATATTCATAGAACTTCAACGTTCAAGAAACTGATTCTTGGCAAACTCTGCTTTTTCAGAGCATATTTTTGCTCAAGAAACGCTGCAGCAAACTCATCTTCGTTTGCTCAGCTCAGTTGCATTTTATTTAGATTTAATGACCTCAATTTTTATTGCAGTTTTAGTGGCCAGAGGCTATCAATAAATAATATCACTGGTGAGAAGGCTATATCTATTAAATTTACAACGATAACAAAAAAAAAAAAAAATCAAATTTAGTTTTTATTACTCACGTTCTCCTGCAGATCGACGGTAGCAAGACGTGGACGATCTAAATTTAATAAAGTTTTGACAGAGTCTCTTTAAAAAGCAAAAAGTTTCTTACCGTCTTCTTGTTCTGTCTTAGTAGTGTCTTTGCGAAGATCTTTATTCTGTTTCACTTTATACGTGTTTCCAGCAACTTTTTCGAAATTTGAGTAAGTTTTATTGCTGAAAAAACAAATACAATATTATCAACTATCTCACATTTAAGTATCTTCAAGTACAAGTTAAAGTACCTCGTTTTATGTTCTTTGACGTTTGCTAAAAGCGCTAAAGCCGAATCTCGCAAAAACTCGGATGGGTCTTGTTTCGGTTTCTTTTTTGACGTTGAAACTATTGTAGCCAGTTTAGGTTAAACAACGAAGTCAACAAACGATCATCACAGCAATCAGTTACCAGTGGGCTTCTGCTTTTGATCGGGCTTATTCTTAATCGGCGACTTCCACGGGGAGATCATCCCATACCCGGAGCCTTGCACGTGTGAATAGAGCTTGCTTCCCTTACGGGGCGACACGTGAGTTGAGGAACGAGTCGTCGATTTCGGTGCTTTGCTTTTTTTCTTCGCGGAGCCAGTGAGATTTTTCGTAGGCTGAAGAAACGCTTACGTTAGTGAAAAAATAAGATAAAACAAAAGTCTAATGTACGCACAGTAAAAAAACCGTGTTGAGAGTAAACTTGACTCATCATCGTTTCGGTGTCGTCTGATTTTCTAAGGCTGAGTCTCGATTGATGTGAAGAGGTTACTGAGGGAGCCTGAACAAACTAGTTGTTAGAAACTAACGAGTCAAATAGCCAAACTTATCATAAGTGAGCAAAACTTAAATGGCGGTCAACAGCAAAAGTAACGTTTAACAAGATACCATCAAGAAACTAAATTTTTTTTTAAAACCAATAGAACTAACTTAACAAAAGCAATATTTTCAATCATTTAAAGCTTAGTGCAAACTACTTTTCAATGCCAAATGCAACTGAAATTGCATTTATATTTTTCACCACTAAACACTAGATCTATTAAAGTTATAAAAACACTTCATACAACATTGTTGCTTATAAATCAAAAGTTAAAGCACCTTGACATAAAATAATAAAAAAACTGACCTGCATAAAATTGGGAGCAGAAGGATTATCAGAAAACAATTGTTCTTCTAGTTTATTTTGTAAATCAAGAGCATCTTGCGATTTACTTTCGGGTAAACTCTAAAAATTGAAACAAAAAACAATTAAACAAAAATTTCAAACCAATGGCTGCATTTAATTGTCCCACAATCTTGCCAAGTAACAAAATATTGTTTTTAAATGATGATGTCAAAATGATGATGTAAAAGATTGATGAATATTTTACTTAAGAATGCATAAATGGTACTTTGATTGGTACTTTTAAACAACCTTGCTGGACTTAGCATCAGCGCTTCTGAGTGGACAAACCATAAATGAAATGCAGAGTACTGTGAAAATACTTCCAGGCTCTGTGTTTTTATACCCAGGACCAGTGCCAGGCCTGTTGGGATAAGCTTGCTTCAAACAGCTTGGGTTAAGCTCAACCACCTACAAACTGGTGTTGGGCAATTCCATTTATCTATGCACAAGTGGGGTCTCGCTCCTTCACTGAATTGCAAGTGCGGCGCCTCTGAACAAACCGCAGACCACATTCTAATAGCATGCCCCATACATTGGGCATTACATGGAGCATGAGGTCTGACCATTTTGGATGATGAAACTCGATGCTGGCTTAACAACATTATGGCCAGCATCTGATCCAGCCAGTACAGCAGCCTGGGGTAGTAAAAGGATAAACTCTTGGCCCAAGTCCTGTTTGTGTCTAACCTAGAGTGGATGCCCTTCCACACAACAACAATAAAATGGTGCAAAAGTTAAGATTCTCAATTTAGGAAAAGAAAACTGGGCGCAATTTCTAGACATGCTTAATCTGACAATGTTTTTTAGGCAAATATAATAAAGAGTCTGATTTGTATTTGATTTATATGTTTATTTGGCTAATCTGTTTTAAAACACAATTCTCTGAAACGACACAAAAGACATAAATACATGTACAACAAAAACCTTCAAAGTAATTTGTCATAAATTATACGGAAAAATCTCATTGCAAAAAGCTTTCCAATTATGAATGTAACTCTCAGGACAAGAACAAAGAGGTTTTCAACTGTTTGGATTTGGGAAACATAAACATACATTTTTAAATAAATAAACAAAAACAATATTTTGCCAGTATTGATTTAAATAAATAAACAGAAACAATATTTTGCCAGTATTCATGACACAGTGACATCACTGTGTCATGAATAAATAAGGTGTTAAATTATACAAAAAACTTGCATTATACACACAAACCTTAGTAGGTGATGTTTTTGCAGATGGCATTTCATAACTATGGACAGGGGATAAATCAAAACCATAAACAACATTTGTGAATTCAGATCTTGCAGGTGTTGAGGTATTATACAGTTGATTTTTTTTTAAACCACTTTTTGTTGTTAATGATTTATCTTCTACATAATAAAAAACAAATTACACTTTAGTATACTTTCAAATGTTACTCCACCAACAGTAAGAAAAAAATAATAAATTGGCATATATACTAATCAATAAATTTACAAAAAATTATGTAACCTCATAAGTACAGTTTTGGTAAATAAAAAAATTTTCTGTAAAAAATGTTTTTTCTCAAAAATTGAATAAATTTAAAAAATGACTGGTTTATTTTTATATCATTTATATTTTTTATAAGAACTGCAATATATTATAAAGTGAAAAATGCCAAAAAATCTGACCTAGTATACAAAATAAGAAAATATTTCCTACTATCTTGCTTCTGCAGAAAAACTACCAACTTCTGCATTTAACAAAACTTGTAAGAAGTGCTCAACTACTTAAAAACACTTAATGGAATCATATTGTATGCTAGATTCAAAAGAAACATGGAAAAAATATCAATTAAGTATGTTAATGCTATTTACCAGCAATTTTTCCAACCGATGACTTTTTTTTGTTAGGCACTGCTTGAAGGTCATTGTTAGTTACATGTTGAAGTGAGGAACCACCAGTAGTAAGAAGTGAAACATTTGCCAATAAACCACCTGCAAATAAAAAAGCAAGTAAATGCTTTTTATTATAGCTTTAAAATTATAAATTCATGACAAACCATGAGCTTTTTCTCCTTCTCCATAGGAGGGATCTTGATTCTAAATAAAAAAACTTTTCAAGTATCTTTAGTTTCAAACTTAATACATACACTTTGAATGCCAAATTACAAGTTTGAAACATCTTTTTGATTTAGAACTACTTAAAATTGCAACACTGATTAAATATAGAGTCTCATTTACTGTTTGTTGTTACTAACTTTGCAGGCTTTAAAATCTAATAAACAAAACACAGCAAATAATGAACAAGAATGTAAATATATATACTGTATATACAAAGATAAGTTCATTCAATTTAGCTATTAGAGCTTGATGATCAGAATCAGAGCAAAATTAATTCAAGCACTTTAAGTTAAAAGATTAAAAAATCACAACAGTCTGTTTTGCTAAAAAACAGCTCATCAGGCAATGATCTTATTTAAATAGAATGTATCATAATCTATTTGAATAGGTTAAGATAAACAGACTCTATTTTAATAATATAATCACTTGATGAACTATTTTTTTGATGAAACAGACTTGCAATTTTTAAATTTTTATATGTAGAGTTTGAACCTAAATAAATGTATATATATGTACTATAAAAAAGGGTAACTTTGTTCAGCAGTGTAACTTTAATCTGTTGGGGTAACATGGTTCAGTAAGCTTTGCAACATAAAAAATTCAGAAAAGGAAAAAATAAAATAAAAATGTTGAATGCTTATATAACAAGTCAGTTTCTTACTAAAACTTTATCTTGCATCCAGGGGTGATGCAACAACAATGCAGGGGCAGCAAGAAAGACTGAAAGGATTGGTAAATCATGTGTGATACTTGCAGAAAGCAATATCACCTTTAGTGCTCCAAAATTGTTTACAGAGCAGAAAATTATTACAAACTTGATATTGAAGGAATGTCATTTGTATGTAACAAGTGTTGAATATACTCATGGCTTGGAGAGAGAATGCTGAACAGTTGATTTTTGTGGTATTGTTTTGTTGTTGAAAATTTGTTGTTTTGTGTATTTTTTTGTAAAATGTCATGTTGCTATGTATATTTAAAATTTTTCTGAAAAAAATTGATGTCTTTCCTACCTGACAGTATTCCAAATTTTTTTGCTTAACCCTTTGACAGTCCCATGCATCACATGTGATTTAAAAGCAATGTGGCTGTCAGCTGACAGGGCTTTGGTTTAATAAAAATGCTCATGCTCTATCCCAGAAGCTAGCAAATCTTGCAATTTTTTTAAATACTTATTTTGAGTAATCTTTAGTCCCATATTGTTGCAATATTTCATTTGCAGTTTTGATAAAAGTTAATGGCAGTATAGCACATTCATTTTGGTAAGGTTATAACCCCCTAATCCTTCCTAAATACGCCCTTGCTTATGGTATGTTATAATACTAAGTACGGTAGGTTACAACAGAGGTCTCAAACTTTTGGTGTTATGGAGCCCATGAAGAAGTTGACCATTATTTACGGAGCCCCAAAATAAATTTCTAAAAATAAAAACAAAAAAACACATTGTTACTTACAGTGATAAATATTTAAACTCAGGGACCTGAGGCAAAAATTGCCAAAAATTGATGTTCTGTAGAAAAAAAGGGCTTTGATTTTGTCTTTCACTTTTTTCTCCCAATATCATGGTAGTCTCTAAAAAAAAAGATCTTCACTTCAATTTCATCTCCCAATTTGCTATATTTCTTTTGAAATTATGGTGATCTCTAATTTTTTACAGTTTGTATTAATAATTTCAGAGACCGATTCCAAGTGAAGACCTTTTTTTTTTTTTTTTAGAGAACACCCTGATTTTGGGATGAAAATAGGTGTTTCTAGCCAGTTGCAGCCGGCAAACTTGAATAATTTTGAAAAGTGGCCCATGAGAGTGCAGAAGTTGGACCAACCTGGCATAAGACAATCAAATTACCACACAGGGGCTCCTCAAGCCTCTGGAATGTTTCATTGGGGTTCTGCTCCACCAAAAAGGTTGAAAACCACTGAAGTAAACAAATAGCTCGTGGAGCCCCTAGATTTCTCTTGCAGAGCCCTGGGGCTCCGTACAGAGCACTTTGAGAACCTATGGGTTACAAAACCATGCATATAGACAATATAGTAAGTTAATTGATATTTATTGCAGACAGTACTGGTCCATAGAGAACAAACAAAAGGTACAAACCTCAGGCTTTTTATGCAAACCCCACCTTTCCAAAAAACAAAAAGTTACATATCTTCTCAAGAAACTCAAAATTTATATTTTTGAACCTTTACAATATTTTAAAAGTATAAATAGTAATCAAAGTTAGCCTAAATATTGTTAACTTTTTTCTTGCATTTGTTTTTTTAATGCATGATCAAAATTACGCATAAGGGATAACTTTGTTCCGCAGTTTGGTTGAATTGCTTATATTGATTAACAACATTAACAGCATTAACAGCAGTTTGGTTGAATTGCTTATATGGATTTAAATGGATTATATGGATTATATGGATTATATGGATTAACAACATTAACAACATTAACAGCAGTTTGGTTGAATTGCTTATATGGATTAACAAGAAAGGAGATTTCTTATTGACAATGTCAGGTTATTAGAAGCTAGAAACCTTTGAAATTGATCAAAGTTACCCTGTTTTACAATAGTTTAATATATACAGTATATTAAGTGAACCTTCAAAAAGTCACCATAAGCAATTTTTTTTTGTGAAACTAACCAAGAATCCTCCTTACAGAACCAAAAGGAAATGAAAAAAGAAACTAAGAAAAAAATTTCTTCAAAAAGCAATAGAAACCAGAGGGAGATTCCAGGTTATTTTGAATATTAAAAATTGTGGGTCTCTTCAAGAAGCAACTGTAAGCAATGTTTTTTTGATGAAACTCAGAATCCCCCTTTCAGCACCAGGATGGAACAAAGAAACCAAGAGAAAAAGGATCTTTCCAGAAGCAATAGTAACTGCTGGAGCATCCAGGTTAGTTTCACCAACAAAAATCATTTACAGTGACTTCTTGAGAGAACCTTTTTTTTGGTAAAATTAACCCAGAATCCCCCATTCAGCACCAAGATAGAATTAAGAAAGCAGAAGAAAAAGGATCTCTCAAGAAGTGATAATAACCACAGGGGGACCTGGGTTAGTTTTACGAAAAAAAACCACTTAAGGTGACTTCTTGAAGGGACCCAAAATTTTGTGTGGTTTTTATAATTTGATTTATTGCTCTGAAATTTTCATCAAGCTCTCTTTTGCCAGTCTTGGAACTTCTACTACTTTAAAATATTGAATTAAATTTTTACACAACCAAATAAATTTAACTGTTGAATTTAGAATTTTGAAGACTACAAAGTAAATACCTTGGCTGCCATCAACGTAGGGTATAAAAAAAAAATAATCAGCAGGAGACGTTAATATTTGATTTTAAAAAAATGTAACATCAAGCTATTACCAGTATCCCACTTATTACTGTATCATCTAGTTATCTGTATTACCTGTATTAAAAAAATTAAAGTTTAAAAACTGAAATTTGGAAAGCATGGCTTAGTTTTCCCGTAAATTAAAAAAAAAAAAAAACTAAAACTAAAATTTTACATATTTAATTTTAAAAATAACTACGATAGCAAATAACATAAAGCAATATTCGTATTGAAATACAAAATCAACACTATTTCAAATTAAAAGTTAAATCTATCGCTTGATTGGGTGCTAAGCAAAGTGCAAAACTAGATCTAAATTAACCAAGCATTACAAAGTGTACTTAATTTTTTGCTAGGGAGTTTTGACGACAAAAGTGATTCAAAGGAATTGAAGGTTTTGAAGTTCAGTCAACCAGAAAAGTTCTAGCTTTTAAACTTTTTAAAATTAACTGATTTTTTTCTAGTACATCGTCGTCAACTTTATTTATCTTCTTGACTTACATTTAAATACTGTAATTAAAGATGATGATGATGATCATTAACAGTTTTTTTCGTCCGTTAAACAATAAATATTTACAAAAAAGTGATGACATTATATTAACACAAAAAAGTGATTTAAAAAATTAATGAAATTTTATACATACTAATATTTTATACAAGCCTTAACTTCTGGGTGAGTGGCACTACCTATCAAAATCATAAAAAATAAATAAAACAGAACTCGAAATTTAATTCGAAAAGTTAATTAACTGTATAGAATAGGGTGGAGTGAAAATAATTTTTTTTTGAAATTGAAAAAAGTGTAGTTCTAAAAACCTTCCAAACAGGTAAAATCTACGAAAAAAATTGGTTTTGGCGAGTTGCTACCTTGGGGGGGCTAGCAACCCCCCAAAATGTGTTTTGAGGGGTAAAATTTCCTAAAAATGTCGTAACTCAGTAACTGCTTATCGTAGAGGCATGATTTATGGCTCAAAATTTGCAGAATCATCATGTTTCTATATGTGCTAAGAAAAAGTTTTTGTCTATTTCCACTAGAAAAAAAGTTATGATAGAAAAACTGTTTAATAAGTTTGTTTTAAATGTGTGGATGCTGTGGTTCCTTCAACGTCAGCTGACATACAGTTTTTGAGGCGCTCTCGACCCTTACAACCTCATCCAGAACCACCAACATCTTCTTCCGTTACATCAGTTACATCAGTGCCTGAGTCAGCTTTGGATTATCTGTCAGATTCTAGTTCAACCAACACAGACCAAACGCAATCTTCTGCTGCTTCTGAATTTGTTTCTCAATCAATGCCATATGAAAATCAGAATCGAATGATTTGGTCAAACCTTGCAAGGATGAGTGAGCGTTTTCAGATATCCGACAGAGCTGCTGCTGCGATTGCTAACAGTGTGATGCAAGATTTGGGTCTAATTACTGATGATGACAAGACATACGTTATTGATCGTAGCAAGCTTCGAAGAGAGCGAGAACGATGCCGTGCTGAAATTAGGAAAAAGGAGCAAGAAAATTTCAAGTTAGTGAATGCCATATACTTTGATGGGCGCAAAGATGCAACACAGGTCACCATGCAAGGGCCAAATGACAAGTTTTACAGGTCTGTGCAACTTGAAGATCACTATACAATGGTTGGGCAGCCTGGTGAATACTATCTTTCTCATTTTTCCACAGAGGATGGCAAAGGAAGAACCATAGCACAAAAGATCTTCAACACCATTGCCAACACCGAATTACATGACAAGCTTACAGTAGTTGGCACTGATGGAACTGCAGCAATGACGGGCAAGTTCAATGGTTGCATTCGTAAGTTGGAAGAACTATTGAACAAGCCACTACAATGGGTAATTTGCCTACTACATACCAATGAACTACCCTTGCACCATGTCTTTACTATGCTTGATGGAACCACCAATAGTCCTGACACATTTGCAGGACCAATTGGGAAGTGTTTAACTGGAGATGTTTCAAGTTGGCCGGTTGCTGCTAATTTTAAGTCAATTTCAAACCCTCAGTTTGTACAGTTGCCAGAATCAGTTGTTAATGATCTGAGTACTGATCAACACTATGCTTACAAGATATGTTCAGCAATAATCATGGGAGTTGTCGACAGCGACTTGCAATATTTAAAAGTAGGTCCCATTGTGCATTCACGCTGGCTAACTCTGGGCTGTCGAATCCTCAGATATTATGTTTCGGTGGATGAACCCTCCTCAAACTTGGAAACTCTGACGAAGTTTTGTCTTCAAGTTTACTTTCCAAGTTGGTTTGAAGTTAAGTTAAATAGTCAACTAACTTGCGGATCTAGAAATTTTTTTAACTTGGTCCAATGAATTCTTCAGGTGCCTGACGAAGCTGTTTGGAAAACTGCTCTGAAAGTTGTGCAACGAAATGCATTTTTCGCACACCAGGAAAATGTCTTGATCGCCATGTTGGGTGACAACGATGAGGAGATACGAATGTGAGGAGTAAACAAAGTGCTTTCGATTCGTGGAAATTTGCCGTCAACGGTTTGATTTGATAATCATGACTTGGTTGACAGTCACAGTGAAGAATATTCTTTGGAAGGAGCAAAATATTATGATACCGCCTCAACTGTATGGCTGTTTGAACCGCCCACACTGGATCTAACAGTGAACTCGTACTACAAGATGGTGAATTTAACATCTTGCCATCAGCAGCCTCCGGTAATTGAACATTTAACTGATTTAGATATTGAACAATGCCGGATAAGACCACTGCAGCTCGACCACCCATGTCACAACCAATGTGTAGACCGCCATGTCAAAATGGTAACAGAGGCCGCAGCACAAGTTGAAGGATTTGAGCGAAGAGATGGGTTGATTCGCCAGAAGATTAAATCTCGAAAACTTTTGAAAAAATTTGACATTAAAGTGCAATTCTGATGCGCTTCATTTTGCGTAGGGTATTTGGTTTACTCTAACTTGCTTTCTTATTTTTCTCTCACTCCTTAGGCAAAAAAACCCAATATCAGCATCAACAGTTCGAAAGTAATGAGATGTAACAGATTTTCTTTAAATTACGGAAATACTAAACATTTTATGGGCAGTAAAGCTAGCACGTTCTGTACCTTATGAGTAGGCCTATTTAGGTACTTTGTCTGGTGACCAAAGTTATCCCAAATCATCTTGTTAATATTGTGATTGTCATAATTAGTCCTTATCAGTTAGACATATATCATTTCAAATGTTAGATCAAAGTTATTTCCATACAGCGCAATTTTCGAGTATTGAGCATAAAAAACGATTTATCGATTATAACTTTTTTTCTTGTGGAAATAGACAAAAACTTTCTTTTAGCACATATAGAAACATGATAATTCTGCAAATTTTGAGCCATAAATCATGCCTCTACGATAAGCGGTTACCGAGTTACGACATTTTTTGTCAATTTTACCCCCCAAAAACACATTTTGGGGGTTGCTAGCCCCCCAAAGGTAGCAACTCGCCAAAACCAATTTTTTTTGAAGTTTTAGCCTAATTGGTAAGATTTAAGAACTACACTTTTTTCAAATTTTTTTTTCACTCCACCCTAGTATAGAAGTCTTTCGAAATCTCTTAATTAATTCTATTGTTTACAGTCTCTGTTTTATGGCGGTGTTCCCTGTGAATATAATTTGTGCTTATCGGCAGGCCTCGTGCAGTGATTCTAATAAAATTTAATTGGTTCACTTACACGTGGCGAGCACACTATAAATTGAGATCTTGGTAAATTTATTGCCTTTCAGTCGTTTAGTGATCCAGTGATTCGGTGATTTGATTCAGTGTTGTAGTTTGAAAAGTGAATTTGTAGACTGCAAGCGAAACTTGGGAAAATTTTGTTTTGCGATTGCATCGTTTTGGCTGCACCGTTTGGGCTGTATTGTCGAGTAAATAATTATGGTCGTTAGCTTATATCGAAATTTCCACTTTAACATATATAGTATAAAAACCATAAGAAGTGTGTAAAGCCAGCGGTGTGATTGGAAAAAACTCGGACAGCCTCTCTATAGCTGAAGAATTTGAAGCCAAGAAGAGAGGGATTCGCTATGCGGTAAGCTTTTAAAATTAAGACTACCATCGTTTTAATGATACACATACACAGTTAGCATATATAGTTAGACAACAATTGTAAAAAGCAGCCATAATGGACTGAGGTAGAGTCGAGACAAGATTTTGTAACAACGAGACCGAGACGAGACGCAAGACTTTTTGTACATAAATTGTTTTAGTTTAAGCCAGGGTCGTGGAGTTAGAGTAAGAAGTCGAAGTGACATGTTTTTGGGTGGAGCAGTTTTCTAAACATGTTGTTAATTTCAAAGTTTACTGTAGACCGCACAGCGAATCCCTCTCTTCTTTAGCTCCAAATTCTTCAAACTATAGGGAAGTTATCCGAGCCTTCCCCAATCACACCGCTGGCTTTCCCACACGTCTTATAGCTTTATAATATTTATTAAAGTTGAGATTTCAATATGAAGGTATAACAGGCTTCCACAAGCCAACGACCACAATTATTTTCTCGACAATACTGCTTAAACGATGCAGTTAACTATACAATCAATGTGCCGCCAACGTGCTCCCAACGATGCACTTAAGTATACAACCAACGTGCAGCCAACGATGCAATCGCAAAACGAAAGTTACCCAAGCTTCGCTTGCGATCCACAAACTCACTCTACAAAACTAAACCACCGAACCACTTGATCACCAACGACTGAAAGAGGAATTAAATTTACCAACATCTCAATTTATAGTGTGCTCGCCACGTGTAAGTGAGCCAATCAGATTTCATTAAGATCGCTGCACGTGATCTACTTATAAAGTAGTGAATGCAAACAATAGAATTAATTAACAGGTTTCAAAAAAGATTTCTATGCAGTTAATTAACTTTTTCAATTTCAGTGCGAGTTCTATTTTTATGATTTTAACACATGTATAAGTCGGAGTCTGATTTAAAAACACGCAAGCAAAAATACGGCGAGTACTTGGACATGTCACCTTTTGGATTATAATTTAAAGTGCAAACTAAAAACGATTTTGGCTGTATATTAACGGGCAAATTGGGCTTTTTATTTACAAAATTAAGCTTAAGTCTCTGTTTGGAAGTTTTTTTTAAAAATTCGACTAAAAATTAAAAAAAAGTGTCTCGAAATGTACATTTAATTGTTTTTAGCCTTTAAAAGTTAAGTGACAAATAAACAGAAAGTCTTTATTGAAATTTAGCCCTTTCTAAACTGTTGGGATTCTTTAAGAATTATGGGCTCTTGTCTAAAGCTACCGTTTTATAACTTAATATATATTCCTTGCATCTGGATTAGCGTGCGTGACGCACAATGCCGCTTCTGTTACTGCAGAAATGCATCTGGTGGAACCCCACTATAGTTTTAGATTTTTCTTTCTTTGTAAGACCAGCTCTGCGACAAAACCTGTGTGCACATAATGTCTTCCTGATGAGAGTTTAAAACTCGAAACTGTGGTCGGGTAGTTAGTTGGGGCTTGGCATGCGTGATGCATAATGCCACAAATGGTTCTCTTTAATGCCGTCTGTCCTACAACTCGATATAAATATTTTTGCTTTTAATTTTGTATATGACTGAAATTTAAAGCAAAAAATAGTACCCTAAAGTATCTTTCCACAAGGACGCAAAAAAACCCATAAAAGTAGGTTTTGAACTGCTATTGTCGTGAATGAACTGGTGGGCCGCTGGTGACAATATGGTGTTCTACACCGTGTTTACTCACCTGGTTTTGTAGACTGGGGGCTAAAATTTGTGGAAATTGTAGCAATAGTTGATTAAAGCGGCTAGTTACGCCCAAAACTAAACCGCAGTGACTGTTCGGTGTGCGCTCTGTATGTGCAGCGAAAATATGGCCGTGATTTAAATCGACAAGTCGGCGTCCGCGTAAATCGATGGCAATGTTATTGGCCGTAAAAAAATTGGCGCCTAGTAGAGGGCGAGCGACGTCGGCTAAGTAAAATTTCTGACGATATCGCTTTCCTTGTCCGAGAATAAAAGTAATAACACGTTGTCCCCATGTGTTGATTTCGGAACCGTTGGCCGCTGTGAGGTTTTCTGTAGGGGTACGTTTGCGCTTGTCGTTTGGGGAAGCAGGGAAAACGCAAACCTCAGCGCCGGTATCTACCAAGAAAGATGTCCCTGTGGCGCGATCCCACACTGACAAGGTGTTAGTTTTGATTAAGCCGACCTCCGCGGTCATTGGCGGCCGGCTTGCCCGTTTTTCTGCACGGTGATTGACGATGACGTTGCCACTGGGAGTAAGCTCGCAAAGGGGCAGCCGGGTCTGCAGGTACGTGTGTTAGGGCCGAATTTTTTATGGTAGTAGCAGATAATGTGATGAGTGGAGAGATTAGGTTTGGGTTTGTGTTTTGGTTGTAAGTTCTTAAAATGTCTGGGGCTTAACGCCGATACCGAGTTGATAGGGAGTAACTCGTTAGCTTCGATAATACGGTCTGCAGCTAAAGCTAATTCCTGTAGATTTGGAAATTCTTGAGCCGCTAGAATCGCACGAACCTGTGAAGGAAGTTGTGCTAAAAAAATGCTCGCCGAAGGGTGTCGGCGTCATTGTTGAGGGACTCCAGATAGCCTAGAAATGCGGAAGGCTTCTTGTCCCCAAGCCCTGAAATATTAAGGAGCTCAGCGTCTTTTTGTAGTTGAGATTTACCAAACGCGTTGAGTAAAGCTGTTTTTAAAGCATTATATTTTCCTTGCTCCGGTGGGTTTAGAAGAACTGCTTTAACTTCTGCAGCGCCCCGATTGTCTAATGCTGTAATTATGTAGTCAAATTTAGTTTGATCAATAATTATAGATTTAGATCTAAATTGTGCTTCGGCTCGAAGAAACCAAATCTCCGGGTCGTCTGTCCAAAACTCTGGGAGTTTAACTGCTACTGCTTGAATCTTAGTCGTTGACAAGGCGTTGTTTGTTAACTTGCTGACTGGTTCAGTTAACTGCGTTAAAATTTCACTGTCTGCTAACATATCAATGTTTAACAAAGTTAATCCAGTAATTTCAGCTTATTTTCTGCTATTAGAAAATTTTGGGCGTATTCTACTTCCGGGGTCACCAATGTAGCGTTTATTTACTAAACACATTGTCTGACTTCGCGATACATGACCCGTTTCTAACAATGCACTTTTAATAATGAAAGCTCGAACAAAGACCGCGCGTACATTAGCGAAAATCAATGTAAGCGTTTTCACGCATGCTTGCGCACTGACGTCTCTCGTCACATGAGTCTTTCGCGCGCGCCAGCTGATTGGTCGCCACAATATACCAGTGGCCGCATTTCGAGATACCAAATTATTTTATTAAAAATATGAAATGCAAGACGTTTAAATAATGATAAAAACAGGTCTATAATTTCTCGAACACCTCATATGGTGTCTAGGCTTCTTAATTGCTATGAATAAAGATTGCAATGGCTCAATTCTACTGTGACTAATGGAAAATTAAAAGAGAATCATGACGTCCGAATGGCTAAAAAAACGTATAAATAACCTATTTTTACCAAAAATCATGGCATATTTACAACACCTGTGAGCTTTGCTCACATCGCTGCAATGTCTCGACCTGGAGTCGAGATGCAGTGGTCCGAGATCGAGACGAGACTTTGGGGTTACGAGACCGAGACGAGAACGAAACTTCGAAAAACGTGTCTCGAGACATGTGTCGAAATATCCACCTGTGATAATGGATTTAGCATTTTTCATTTTTATTTACTAAAACATTTAAAAATTATTTATAAAGACAAACGTTTTCGGCTTACTTCAGCTTTCATCAGGTTTCTACAATTTTAGCAACATGCAATAATGGCGTTAACAATAGGGGGCTCCGGCAAAAAAAGGATACCCATGTGACAAAGGACATATCAGCTGGAACAAGAATTGAAATTAGATAAAAAAACCTATTTTTCTAGTTTCAAAGTTGTTCAAAAAATTATCGCTTTATTTGGAAAGCAAATTTGTCTTAAAAGATCAAAATCATGTACATTTAGTCAAAATTAAAGCTTTTTTTTTTGAAAGAATGAACTTTGGCATTTGTTGGTCCTAAAACTGATATATTTTTCAATTTCCAATTTCCAATTTTTTTGTATTATTTAAAGTTGATAAATCCAAGGTTATATATGTTAAATTCAAGGTTTAAAAAAATTAAATTATAATTTTAATTTTTTTATGGGTTTTTAATAGTGAGTTTTAAACAATATTTAAAAAATTCTGATCCAACTTTTCTTGCAATCTACATAAATGAAAAAGGTCCGAATCTACATGAATTGAGGTAAAATTAAAATACTTGGCAATATTAGTACGTACATAGACAACAAAATTTGCCAGTAGAGTTTGCATGTTAAGGGTAAATATATCATAATGTAAAAAAACTTGTAATTTATAGCCTACTGGGGACCAAAAATCATACATGTGTTGAAATAAAGGGGACTCTTAAAAACATGCATATGAAAAAATGAATAAAGGCGCCCTGTAATTATGCAAATTATACGTCAATTGACTAGGGGGGGGCCTGGGCGACTGCCCGGTTTGCCTAGTACTAAAATCATTAAATATTAATTAACCTGAAAAATTTACACACTCACACATATACATAAAAAAATAAAAAACAGTGTATATTTTTAAACACCAGCTGTACTTTCGACTAACTAGGCTAATTTTAAATCAAAATGAATGAAAGGCTAAATTCATACAATTTAAATTCCAGATTATGATGTCATAAAAAAATAATATGATCAAAATATCTTCTTTCGGCCTTTCCCTTTTATCAGGGGTTGCCACAGCATATGATGCTCCTCCACAGCATCCTGTTTCCAATTTCCTTCTCCCTCGCACTAACTTCCCCCATATCCTCCTTCACTACATACAGAAATCTTCTCTTCGGCGTCTCTGTTTTCCTCTTTACCGGTAACTGCATTTCTATCATCGTTCTTCCAACATACTCCTGGTCTCTCCTCATAACATATCCATACCACTTCAGCCTGCCCTCCCTCAACTTCATTCCTAACCGTTCTATCTTAACTGTACCCCTGATGCACTCATTTCTGATCTTATCTTTTCTCGTCACTCCCATAGCAAACCTCAACATTCTCATCTCTACAACTTCCATCTCTTCTACTTGTTTCTTTGTGACCGCCACCGTCTCAATTTCATACGCCATTGCTGGTCTCACCACTGAACTGAACACTTTTCCTTTTATTCTAGCTGGTAACCTCCTGTCACAAATTACTTCCAATACTCTTCTCCATCCGTTCCATCCTGCCTGCACTCCCCTCTTTACCTCCCTCTCACAACTATTACTTTCTTGCACCGTTGATCCCAAATACTTAAATTTTTCTACTCTTGTCACTTTTGTATCCTCCATCTTCACTACTTCTTCGTCATTTTCTCTATTTATGCACAGGTATTCGGTCTTTGACCTACTTACTTTCATCCCTCTTCTTTCCAACGCATACCTTCAGCATTCTAGTCTCCTAGACTCTACTTCTTCCCTGGTCTCTTTGCAAATCACAATATCATCAGGAAGCAACATTGTCCACGGTAGTTCTCTCCTTACTTCGTCCGTTAGCCTATCCATAATCACAGCCAACAGAAACGGACTTAATGCTGATCCCTGGTGCAGTCGGACCTTGACCGTGAAACTTTCTGTAGTTCCTATTGCACTCCTCACCACTATTTCGCTTCCCTTGTACATATCCTGTACAAGTCGCACATACTTTTCCGCCATTCTTGATTTTCTCATACAGTATCACAGCTCTTCTTTTGGAACCCTGGCGTAAGCTTTCTCTAGGTACACGAATACAGTACACAATGTATAACTCTTTTTGACCTTCCCTGTACTTTTCCATCAACATTCTTAAGGCAAACATGGCATCGGTAGTTCCCTTTCCTGGCATTTAAATCCATATTGCTGTTTACTGATCTGTACTCTATTCCTTAGCCTGGCTTTAATAATTTTTTCTCATATCTTCAATGTATGGCTCACCAGCTTTATACCTCTGTAGCTTCCATAGTACTGTGCGTCCCCTTTGTTCTTACAGATTGAATTAAGCACACTCCTTTTCCATTCTTCTGGCATCCGTTCACCCACTAATAGTTTGTTGAACAGTTTGGTCAAAAAATTTATCCCATCTCTCCCATGTACTTCCAAACTTTCACTGGCAACTCGTCTGGCCCAACCACTTTACTTTTTTCATCCTCCTCAGTGCATTCTTCACTTCTACCGACACAATTTACCTCTTCGTTAACCACTTCTGCTTCCTCTGTCCTAGGCTCTCTGTCATTTTCCTCGTTTATCAGTTTCTCAAAGTACTTCTTCCATCTCTTTAACACTGCCTCCGGATTTACCATCACATTACCGTATTCATCTTTCATAATTTTCACGTGCTGTACATCTTTTCCGCTCTGTGTCTCTGCCAAGCCAATCTGTACCACTCCTTCTCATCTTCTTTTTTTTCCAATCTAGCATACAAATCTTTATACGCACGTCCCTTCGCTATTGAAACTGCCTTCTTTGCCTTACTCTTCTTTTTTTTTTTTAAATCTTTTGACTATTTTCATTTCTTATTTTGTCCCATGCTTTCTTGGCGTCTTTCTTTTCTTTTATGCTTTCCTGTAGGCTACTTCTTCATTTCACCACCATGCCTCCGTGTTTCCTTTTTGTTTCCCAAATCTCACTCCCAGCACAGTTTCAGCTGTTTTTCTTAGCATTTCCGCTGTTTTGTCCCACTCATCAGGTAACCCATCCTTGCCTCCTAAAATCCTGGTCACCTCCTCTCTAAACGCTTCTTGACAGTTGTCTCCTTCAGTTTCCACCATCTTATCTTTGGCTTTACTTTTTTGCCTTTTTCTTTTTCACCATGAGAGCCATTTTGCATACCACCATACGGTACTATTACGGCGCACTCATTTACTATTACCTTACAATCGCATTTCCTTCAGGTCCTTCCTTCTGCACATCACATAATCTACTTGGGTACTTTTTCCAGCACTTTTATACGTCACCCTGTGTTTGTCTTTCTTCTTGAAATAAGTCTTGACACGCCAAATCCATCCTCTTCGCACAATCCATAACCATCCGTCCTTCCTCATTTCTCGTTCCAGCGCCGTACCTCCCCATTACTTCCTCATCTCCTATGTTTTCTTTGCCCACATGTCCATTTACTGTAGGTGTGCATCTAACACTATCCTCTTCCGTTTTGATACACTTCTATCAACCCATCCAGGTCTTGCCAAAAATTATTTTTCTCCTCCATGCTGTTGCTAACCTGTGGAGCATACGCGCTTACTATGTTCAGTATCGACCTTTTTACCTCCAGATTCATGGCCATTAGTCTGTTTGACACCCTCTTTACCTCCAGAACACTTTTAACCAGCTCCTCCCCCACCATTATCCCTATCCCATTTCTTCTTCCTTCAACTTTATTGTAGAATAGTTTGCAGCCACCTCTAATGTTCCTCGCTCTACTCCCTTTCCACTTTGTTTCCTGTAGGGACAGTACATCTATTTGCCTTCGCTCCATCATGTCTTCCAGTCATTGTTCCTATTAAGGTACCCACCCTTATAATTGTGCATCTCCCCTTTCGCAGTTCCCCTGCCTCTTCACTTGCCTTCCTCCTCTCTTTCTTCTCTTGTTTTCCCGAATCCCAGAAGCAGCAGTTTCCACAGGTGCCCTGCCGTGCGACACCTGATGCGGTCGTTGTAACCCGGGCCTCGACCGATCCGGTATGGATTCATCATCATTACTCATTTTGTATAATTTGGTAAAAAAAGTTTTACGCCGTATGCCCTTCCTGCCGCAACCCTCCCATTTATCCGGGCTTGGGACCGGCATCAGGAAACACTGGAAAGTGCCCTCGATGGCTGGGTTATTACGATCAAAATATATTCAATAAATACGAAGCTCCGTTTGCGTACATTTGGTGATTTAATTTTGGACTTAACTTTTTTTATGAATAGAGCTTTGTGAATTTTACAACTTCTGAAATTCTGATTTACATTTAGCTACGTATTATTACATTTACATTTACGCATATATAATTATAAGGCAGAGGTGGGCACGGTACTTCTTAAAAGTACCGCGATACCGGTACTCGGTACCTTGCTAAAATTGTACCGCGGTACCGTTACGGTACTAAAGAAGTACCGCGGTACCGGTACTCGGTACTTTTGAATAATACGAATTAATGGTAATAACTAAAACTCTGTCATACATTGGATTTCATTTGACATTTAAAAATTGTATTTAACAAAGCGAAAACAATATCGTACGTATCCAACTGTTCACTTTCAAAAATCAATTATGCTTTGAATGTAAAAAACATGCATGAATATGTTTTTAACTTGATTTTTTGCATAAATATGCCTTGGATATATGAAAAGCCTAATGAATACGTTGTCTTCTGCTTTGTTTTTTATATTAAAAAAGTTTGTCAAAAATCATACTAATTTCCATATAACCTATTACCAGGGCCGGCGGAACCGCCCCCCGAACCCCCCGGTCGGGGGGGGCCCAGGCCTGGTCAGGGGCCCCGCCCATTGAATACCAACCAAAGACCAATATTCAAGTTTCGACGTTGAGTATTTTGATCTACTGTTTCATGTTTCGATTCTGATTGCTTTCGACGCTTTGACTCATTTGTATCGTATAAGATAAGTCAAATTTTCTTAACGAGTGCTTTTGCCTTTAAAAGTAACTTTACAACCATTTAGTCAGTCAGAAGCCGTATAGTTACGTCATAGTCAGATGATGAATTTTTGAAGCTAATTGCCAAAAAGCTGACCAGTTCGTTGGTTGCAGCTACTGTGAAGGAAACAGAGTACAGTAAATAGATTACTGCATTTTTAGATTAAGAAAGATATGAAGTTAGTTTTTCAATATTTATAGTTTAATTGTGACAATGCTTAGAGTTAATTCGAAGTTGAAAATATATTAAAATATATTAATCGATTTTAGAGTTAATTCGAAGTTAAAATAGCCAATTACGTGCATATATAATTTAGAAGCTATTTTTTAAAAATAGTCTATCGGAAACATGAAACGCCATAAAAGTGGAGCACAGAAAAGAAAAGAAGCAGCTGCTGCTCAGGAATCAGTTAAAAAGCTTACCAAATTAACACAGTTTTTTTCCGTTAGCAGAGCAGAAACTGAAACAGATAGTGCTACTTTGCCAGCCGTCCCTATCAGCGATACTTTGAGCTTAGTTTCAGCAGCAGCAGCGTCAACTGCAGAATCAGAAAATGTCTTGTGTGAATCGGTTGAACTAAATCTACCATCAGTGCCATGTACGTCTATGGGGGCAAAAAATGCGGCCATCGATACTTCATCGTCACTTCCCCACAGTTCGTTTGACCCTCTCCATAGGGACCCAGCGAAGTGGCCTGACGTCATATCAGATCCGCAACGGGTTGACATCATCAGAAGAGGACCTCGGCAAGTTGTAACAAATTTTCCATACAACGCAGCTAGAAGACAATTTTCTTCTATTCATTACAAACGCATTTTGAGTAATGGCGAGGCTGTTCCTCGGTCATGGCTGATGTACTCTGAAGATTCTGACAAAGCATTCTGCTTCAGCTGCAAACTTTTTGGCAACTTAGCTAGTCCGTTTAGTAGGGGCATCAATACATGGGAAGGGTTTTCCAAGAAGTTAAAGGATCATGAAAACGGTGCTTCTCATAAAAAGAGTTTTAACCAATGGCTTTTGCTTAAGGAGGGTATTAACACTCAATCTACGGTGGATAAACAAGCAATGAAGATTTTTCTTGCAGAAAGAACATTTTGGAGGAATGTTTTGGAGCGTCTAATAGACATCGTAATATTTTTGGGTGAAAGAAATTTGGCTTTTAGAGGATCCGACGAAACACTGGGATCATCGCAAAATGGAAATTTTTTGGGTTTATTTGAACTACTGGCGAAGAGAGATCCCGTCTTGAATGAGTTGCAAAATAGGATTATCCGGCACAAAACTAACCAACACTATTTGAGCAAAAGTATTCAGAACGAGCTGATAAATTTAGTTGCAAAAGAAACTGAAAACGCACTTCTCACGCAGCTGAAACAAGCCAAATATTACTCTATAATTCTTGATTGTACTCCGGATATATCACATCAAGAACAAATGACCGTCATTTTTCGTTTCGTTCAATGTGATGATGAACACGGTGCAAGAGTAAAAGAGGCATTTTTTGGCTATTTGAGTGTCAATAACAGCACTGGCGAAGGTTTGCTCAATGTCTTTTTAAAGCGCTCCGAAGAATTAAGACTAGATCTTGCTGACTGTCGAGGCCAGTGCTACGATAATGGGGCGAACATGAAAGGAAAAGAAGCTGGTTTTCAAGCGAGATTACTGAAAATCAATCCAAAAGCGCTGTATGTTCCGTGTGCTAATCATTCGCTTAATTTAGTTGTAGTCGACAGTGTGAAATCTTCTACTGAAGCATTGGTATTTTTTGGTGTGTTAACGCAATTGTATTCACTGTTTTCCTCTTCAACGCAACGATGGACGATACTAAAAAAGAATGTTCCGCTCTCACTCAAATCCCAATCAGCTACTCGCTGGGAGAGTCGCATCAATTGCATCTCACCTTTACGATACCATTTGGCTGAAGTGATAAAAGCATTGAAGGAATTGGAAAACTACTGCTTCGAAAAAAAAGATGGTCAAACAATCAATGATGTTCGTTCATTGATACTTCGAATTGAAACATGGAGCTTCATTTTGTCAATTGTAGTTTGGCATGATATTCTTTTTCACATCAACAAGACGAGCAAAGTTATGCAAACCACTGGTGTTTCTATGGAAGTAGTTGAAAAAGAAATCAAAGCAACTGAGGAAGTTTTAAAGAAATATCGCGAAGACGGGTACAGCGGCGCGGTAGCCACGGCACGTGAAATTGCTGAAGGTTTGCAAATTGAGAGGAGTTTCGCTGAGAGTAGAACCAGAAGAAGAAGGAGGCTGTTCGAATACGAAGCAGAAGATGAAGGTAGCGAGATGTCGCCAGAAGAAAAATTCAAAGCAAATTTTTTTTTGCCACTAATGGATCATGCTCTATCTTCTTTAAAAGAACGCTTCGAGCAAATGCACACTGTGGGTGCAATTTTTAATTTTCTTTATAATCAAGAAAGTTTATTGCAAGTATACGGGCACAATCGTTTACTTAATGCATGCCAAAAATTTTATGAAACAATGGGCGATATTGACCCTGTGGAAATGAATGAGGAGTTGGAACGGTTCGTGGTCATCGTGAAAGAAAATAAAGAAGATCTCAAAACAGCCAACGATTTTCTGAGCTATATCTATCGAAAGCATATGCTGGAAGTATATCCAAATTTGTCCATAGCTCTTCGAGTTTTGTTGACCTGCCCGGTCTCAGTAGCTGGCGCTGAGAGAAGTTTCAGCAAACTGAAGCTAATCAAAACCTTCCATCGATCCACCATGATGGACGAAAGGCTAACATCTCTAGCTACAATTTCGATAGAAAGCTCTTGCGTACGAGATTTAGATCTCGACCGCATAATTGATGTGTTTGCTGCTGAAAAGGCTCGCCGAAAAACATTTTGAAACCTGTATTAAATATACGTTATCTTCTTTGTGTTGTAGATTAATGTTAAGAATCAATTGCACAGAAATTTATTTTCATTAGACGAGTCAGAGTCAGTTTCTTCATCGACCAGCGATTGGCTTAAGGACTTAAGGAGGCTTTACACAGAATACGATGCGATTTACGTACGAAAATGTCGTATCAAATTACGTACGTAGATTTCAAACTAGGGTACGTAGACGCAAAATTGGACGCAATCGCATTTTGTATAATTTTTACGGTTCACTTTGTTTGCGGATAAAGGGGCCCACGTATAGTTTTCGGGGGGGGCCTCAGCTGGCCTAGCGCCGGCACTGCCTATTACAGTGGTTTAGTCAAAGCTATTCTCAAACTTTTTGGGTCACAAACCTCTATTTGCAAATCTTTTTTTATCATGGACCCAATCTTATGTCACATCAATTTTCTGCCCAACCAACGAGAAAAGATAAAACAAACCCAAAAATAAATAACACAAAATCCGTTAAAAAATAAATGCTTATGAACAAGCATACCATATTTCCGTAGGGGCTAACCGGCACGCTCGTTTATAGACGAAAATTCGTCCCCAAAAAAAGTGTTCTCTAAAAAAAAGGTCTTCACTTTGAATCTGTCTCGGATTTCATAGTATGGATTACTTTACCAGGTATATATGTTGACAAATTTTGTCATATCGTCGCGGACCCCTTGTGCGCTCATCACGGACCTCATTTTGGGAAACTCTGGTTTTGGTAATTTAGTAAAATTACTCAACCTTCGCTGGCCATTAACTGTTATGATAATTTTTTATATTTTTGCTTGCAAAGCAACAAAATTAAAATTTCATCAAGTCCTTTTTGCATTGGTATAAATATAAAATCTGGTGTTTAGTGGATTTTTGATTTTATGCAAAATATTTCCATTTTTAGAATTAGACAACTAGAATGTTCCTTGCAAATGCAATACCTTCAGAAATATTTACTACACTAATTTTGGCAGTGACAAGAATATATTTGGGCAAAGTCAAAAATTTTAGGACAGTGACAATGATCAAACTGCAAAAAATAGTTACCAAATTTAGGTGAAGACTTTTTTTTGTAGAGAACACCTTGCTTTTGGGTCAAAAATTGAAAAATATGACACTGAATTAAATTATGAAGACTTTTCTTTTTTTTTAGAAATCACCATGATTTTAGGACAAAATTTGTTCTTGGTTTGCGAATCTCAGACAATTTTTTGTTCTATCCGTAATGTGCTAGAAAATTATAATTTGGGCAAACGTCACAAAATTTGGGCAAAACTTTATTGCCCCCATTTTTTTGGCTGGTACGCCTATGCAACCAAACATGACATTGCACTCAAGCGTAACACAATATGTATGCTATTCGAATGTCTTTTGACTTTGTTTACGTAAATGTTCGATACAGTTCCCAGAATAATTCAAAAGTAGGGTGGAAGTCCTCTGATAATTTTCGATCACCTCAAGCAAACTGCGACAAATATTTCTTAAAACTTCACTGTTTAAATGAATCTATATAGTTTGATTTTTTGGTCATTTTTATCAAACGCTCGGTGCAACAAAAAAAAGCAGGCTATTCTATTTAAAGTTATTTTAAACATAAACTTACAAGGAGGAAAAACGAACGCACATCTATCTAGATATTGTACTGTACAGAAAGTAACATATAAAAATAAAATAGCTATTCACGCCAAGTCATTTATGCTAAATTTTAATATCGGTGCGAAGTGTTGTAAAATATTTTCCTCTGCCTGTTCTTGTTGCAAACAAAAATATAAAAAAGCTGAAGTAGAGATCTTTTAACTCTGCTACATTTGATGTGTCATCTGCTTGAATAAAAACAAGTCAAATAACCTCTGTTGGTGCGTTTTTCGTTAAGTTCAATATTAACACTGAAAAATGATTGTGTCATTTTTTTGTGGTAATTAGAACTTTATTAGTTGATTTCATTTCAGAAACCTCTTTTTATTTTGTTAAAATTGGTCAAAAAAATGGAGTTTGAATAAATTTTTAAGAAAAACACAGAGTCGAATGACATAGACTGACGCTGGCGTATAAAAAAATGATACAATTAATTATATAATGTAAACCTTCAAGCGCATAAGCAATTAATCATCTTTCTTCAATTTAGTCAAAACAAAACCTGATATTTAAACGGATAAGTTAAAACAATATTTTTTCAACCAATTTTAAAATTGTTTCTTTTTTGTGCACATTAATAACATGATTAAGATTGATGGAAAAAATAAAACAAAATAAGCTTCATACACAAACCCATCATTCGTTTTCAAGATTTAAAATTTTTATTGATTTTTATCGTATTTCAACTCCATTTATTCTTCAGACTCGTACAAAAACGTTGAAGGCGTTATACTAAAGGCAACTTTTAAGCAATACCGTACCTGCTTCTTTAATGCTATATATACAGGTCCGCAAGCAACCAGAAGATCTTTTTTATTTTTATTTATTTTTTATCTATATATTTATCCTCCTGACTCGCAGGAAAGCGACGGAGGCGCTATACATAGGGTAAGCAATTACCCCAACCTGCTGCCGGAGATGCCAAGATATTGCTGTCCGCTAGTAATTTAGTAGAGATATGACTGTAATTTAAAACTGCTTGCCAAGACCACCAAGCAGAGGAAAGTGTCGTAAAGTGTCTTTCCCAAGGACACAACAGATAGCACAGGAGTTCCCAAACTGGGGTACATGTACCCCTAGGGGTACATTTAGGCTTCTCAAAGGGTATATTATTATGTGACAGAATGTCCTTATTTAAGTTAAATTCCGTGTCCGGAAGAAATAATAGATTTAAATGTTTAGAATTTTCGAATCCGGTCGATTGTAATTACGTTAAACTGGACAATTAAGAGGGAAGACTTTTTTTTACAGAGCACCGTGATTTTGGGTTTGAATGGGGAAAATTTCTGGCTGCTGTAAAGTGAAGACTTTTCTTTTTTTTAGAGATCACCTTGATTTTCGGCATGAATTGGGAAAATTTGTATTTGATTCAAAGTGAAGACCTTTTTTTCAGAGATCACCTTGATTTTGGGCATGAATTGGGGGGAAAATTAGTGGCTGATTCTAACTGAAAGCCTTTTTCTTTAGAAAAACATCACAAAATTTTGAGGGTACATGCAAACCTGCTACAGTGTCCAAAGGGTACCGATAAACTAAAAGTTTGGGAAACCCTGATCTAGCAGATAATTGCTTTCAGAGATGCCAAAATAATGTAGTGAATTGGAATTTTTAATTTACTTTTTTAGTTTTTATTTGAGACATAACTAAAATGCTAGTCTACCCAGACTACCCTACTAGCCTGAGTAAGCTTAAAAAATAAAAAGTTGCAAAAGGGCTACTGGCTATGAAGTGCGTAAAACGTTCCTAAACCTGACCTTACTTAAAATTAACCAGTAACTACTACCGGAATGATGGGGAAAGTACTGGTAAACACTTAATTTTGACAAATGTCAATTTGTGATAATACTACTATAAATCAAGAAACTACTTTGAAGCTGAAATCGATACGAAAAACAAAAAACATGTCGCAATGCTTGCAAAAAAAACTTTCAATGACCCTAAAATTAGATGGAGTACCGCGGTACTTTATAAAAAAGTACAAAAAAAGGTGCAAAAAAAAATAAAGTACATTTGTGATCTAAAACGACATCTAACGGATTTAAAATTTTAAATTATGATAAGCAGTTGGATAAAAACAATTGGTTTTGTCATAAAAACCATAAGCAATATTTTTTCTTTGTTTGCACCACTATGGTTTCATTACAGATGATATTTTTGTTTCATTTAATCTCCTGATGAAAATTTACTGAGTTACAGTATACCGAAACGTTGAATTTTTATTATTGTTTTTACCTTTTAATAATAAATTAACAGCAGTTTAGACTTAAATTTTACCAGAATGGATATTATACACTAATTTTCTGATTGGCACTTATCAAAAAAGTGCTCCTTACGGATAAATTGGCGTGATTCTAATTAATTTAAACCAGGGTTGGACAAATTTTTTAGCTGGAGGGCCGGACTCAGAAGATGAAATTAATCCAGGACTGAATTAGTAGGCTTATATAAAACGTGAATTCGTAGCTTCCAAAAAAGGTCTTCGGTTTGGACTCTTGATTAGTTTCACCATTCTTGGAGGTGAAGACAAAAAAAATTTTCACTTTGTTTTTTTACACCGTTCACATTGAATGGTTGTCGGACAGAATTTGGCTCGCGGGCTGTAGTTTGCCCACCACTGATGTAAATCATCAAACCACAAAATTTTTTAAACATTAAATGTAGGCTACCTATTTTCCCAAACATTTGATTTCGACTATTAGTCTTGTCAAGGTGATAGACAAGAACGCGCGAATAAGTTCAAGTCTACTAAAAAAAATTATCTTTGTGGTTTAATGTTTCGGCACGCAAATTGCAATGACAAATGTAAACGATAAACATCATTCTAATTAACTTTAGCCTATTATATGCTTGCTAATCAAAGTACGGTAGATATATTCTACTTGAAACAACTCTAGCTGCGCTCGATTAGCATCTGTTTATCACTGCTTGTTAAATTCAATTTCAGTTACTTTTTGGGAAAGTTTATTCTGTTTGCCTCAACTGACGGCCGACCAAACTTTTAATGGCAGAGAATAATAACTATATACTGTACCCTAATCCTAGACCTACAACGTTTTTCGCCGATTCAACTTTTGCCCGTGTCAAATATATTGGTTAATTAGTTACTGGTAGTTTTTAAACTACAGTAGAATTCACCTATATTAACATTTCAATGGGACAAAGAAAAAGTGTCGATATGGACGAATCAACATAATTTGTTCTTAAATCCCGGTTTTTGTTCGATGTTAGGGCCTGGTAAGGGTTAAATATGCAGTTTAATCATCATTGCCACTTAATATCGTGTTTTCGCATACACTCAGCTAAGAACAATGCAACAAGATGGTGAAAAATAACGCTAGTTGTACTTTCACGCAATACACGCGCAGACGGTCAACACTCGCATGACGTGCGCCAGTGTTAATTTTTTAACTGCAGACGCCCTTTAAACGGCTTCCGAATCTGTCTTTATCCAACTCGAACATTATAACGTTTGGAGTTATTTCAAGAATTTCTGAAAATTTTTTTAGTACCGGTATTATTTTTTTGGTACTGAACATTCACATTGTTGTGCACACTTCCCTGCATGTTTTGCACATGAAAAATTTGCGTATTTTTCGGCGGGCTCAACTATTCGCAACGTAATTTTTCGCGCAAAATTTTTTGTCGCCGTTACACCCTTTTGCGAAATTTTTCCCTCAACTGCAATCTTAAGTAGAATTATGACCCGTGTAAAAAGAAGGGCCACAACTGTCACTATAAACGAATAGTGCTCTGGGGGATCAAAAAGAGTGTTAATATAGGCGAACTCATTCTTTCTTCTTCTTCTTTCGGCTTCTCCCTACTCGGGGTCGCCACAGCGCGATAGTAATCTCCATTTCACTCGGTCTACTTCATCTCCTTCCCTAGCTCCAACCCTTTCCATGTCTTCTCTCACCAAATCCATCCACCTTCTCCTTGGCCTTCCTCTTTTCCTTCTGCCTGGCACCGCCATCTCCATCATCCTTTTCCCCACGTAGTCTTCTTCTCTCCTTTTTACATGTCCATACCAACGTAGCCTCACATTCCGAAGTTTTTCTCCCAGCTTTGCAATTTTTGCAGTCCCTCTCACATATTCATTTCTTATCTTGTCCTTTCTTGTCACTCCCAGTGCCCATCTCACCATTTTCAACCCTGCAACTTCCATTTTTCCCAATTGCCGTTCAGTCACTGCCACCGTTTCCATTCCATAAAGCATGGCTGGTCTAACAACACTCTTGTATATTTTACCCTTAACCTTTGCTGATAGCTTCCTGTCGCACAGAACTCCAGATACCTTCCTCCAACTCATCCATCCTGCTTGGATCCTTCTCCTTACTTCTTCTTCACATCTTCCATCATTACTAACTGTTGACCCCAGGTATTTGAAGTTTTTGGCTTTCTTTACCTTTTCTTCTTGCAACTTCAACTCTTCTCCATCATCCACACCCCCAACCATCATATATTCTGTCTTGCTCCGGCTCACTTTCAGGCCTACTCAAATGTACGTAAAAGAGAGGAATTTCGCCGGGACAACGAAAAGTGTCGATATAGCCGAATTCTACTGTACTACGAGGGAATTTTTGTATTCAAATTGTTGAGTGAAATTTTTAGCAAAAATTTTAACCGGACAGCATCTCCGGGTGATTGCTTTCCCTAGGATAACGACTTCAGCTGGAATTACTATTAAGCACAAGCTATCAACCGCGCCATTTCTATGTAATTTCTGACTGCGTTAAACTGAGTTGATGATGGATCGAGTTTAACGCGGTTGATGATGGAGTGAGCTATAATTCCGAAACGTCAATTGAGTTTAACGCAGTTGATGAATGATGATGGAATGAGTTATATTTCCGAAACGTCCTGAACAAAACAATGTTTCAAAATAGATTTTGAAACTTTAATTAGATTTGTCGGTGTTTGAATGGATGACATTGGTAACTTCGAGATGTAGATTTCGAGGCATCTTTACAGTATTTAAATATGTCGATTTGCAAAAATTATTGGAAACGAATGAAAACACGAAACCGTCATTTTAGATTGTTAGGATTTAGGAATCTTCACGTAGTCCAAACATTACAGAATTGAGCAAAAAGAAACAAGAATAACCTAATTTATTCAAAAATCTCTTTGCTGACAGCGCCAAAAAACATTACAGGACGAAAGTAGGAGTTGAACCGAAACCGTGTTGATCGTGTTCACCGTCAACACTTACTCCGAAGTTTTGATTTTAAAATTTATTTTATTCAAGCTCTTAGTATTTTCTGCGAGTTGATGTCTAGTTAGTGTCATTACAATAATACAAAACACCAATCATAAATCAGTATTTTAATATTTTCACACGTCAACTTTACAAGGTCAAAAATGGCCGATGGCAAAATGCGTCGAGCACAAATGGAAAAGCGACCATAGTCTTCACCTGGCCACAACAATTAAAAGCAACTTTGAAATGGACACAACTCGACCAGCACGTCATGGTCAATTAGCGACGATGACGATCACGGTCAGAATGGCGGGAGTAACTTCCACCTCCGCTATCACGGTCTCGACTGCGATCACGATATTCCCGTTCATCGTAACGATCGCGACTCCGTGATCGGTCACGGTCCCGATCGCGGTCACGGCGACGTGATTTGGATTCGCGATGACGTGACCTTTCCTCACGATCACGTGATCGATCGCGTTTGCGACTAAAAAAAAACAAAAAACGTTTTAATGTTAATCGAAACAATCTGTGAAAACCGCTGTCAAACAGACGTGGCATAATACGACCACCGGTCGTCAACCACGTTAACTACATAACTAAACCAACTCACCCTGATCCACCGCCAGAGCCGAATGACTTCTCCTCGATACCGTGCAAGCAATCTTGAAGGGAACCAATCAAAACTTTGGCGCGTTCGTCACTCGCTACTTTCGATTGTTTTATCAGCGATATTGCAGTTACCAAAGTCTCTATGGCGCTACCATAATCGCCTAAAAAAATACATTTGCCAAACATTTTTGCAGTAAAAAAAACACCACAGTATTAATGATTACAGGATGAAGTGATATTGATAGAATAAGAGAGATCTTACCTGAACTTGCATCTGACACAGCCCGGGAAATGGCGCTGCTAGACACAGCCCGGTTTCGAATCATTATCTCTTCAATTTCTTGTTCACTTAGTAACGGTGACTGTGACCTGCTTTCGCGGTAAGAATCCTGTCGTGCGCGTTGATCGCCTGAGGAAGCTGGCAGCGCCGGTGGAGGTCTGTTGATCGGTGGTGGGAGGCCGGCAAGCTGAGGGGTAATGGCAGGAGGCAAAACACCCAAAGGCGGAGGAACTCTGGGGTTGACGGCAGCCAAGCTAGTAGGGGGTGGAATACTTAACCCAAGAGCCGGATGCAGCGAACTTGGCAGTGTCGGTGGCGGACCTGATCTAAGGACAGCGGGCGGTGGTAAACCTGGAGGTGGAACCTACAAGATTTTTTATTAAGCGAAAGTTATGGCAACTGCATTAAAAAACCAAACCAAAGCACGTGGGGGTGGTACACCAGGAGGAGCTACACCAGGTGGCGGAACAGTTATTGCGGCTCTAGGAGGCGGCACTGTCAATGGAGGTGGAAGTCTTGATAGGTCTAAACGCAATTTAATTAAAGATATGGAAAAAAGTTAAAACAAAAACTATTACTTGGAGGAAGAGGAGGAAGCAGACCAGGCGGACGCTGACCTAATATAGCTGAAGCAGCAGAAGTTAAAGTCGGTCTTGGCCACGAAACAGCGACAGAAGCAGCAGCAGCAGCAGCAGCAGCAGACGGAAGCGCAGGTGGTGGCTGTGAAAATTGTGGAGTAGCTGGCGTCGGGGCTGCTGGAGCTGCAACTGGAGTAGGTGCTTTTGGTGGCGGTGGACCACCTCCTGACTCTATTTAATGCAGTCAAAAATTAAAATTATTACATTTCCTTTAAAGTTTAAGGCACTTACGAGCTTTGGATTGCTGTTCAAATTGATTCAAACTTTGTCGATTACATGGTGTAACAACCGGACTTTGGCCATGCAAATCTTTCTGTGGAAGCTTATCCATGATAATTCTTGAAGAGGCTTCAGATTGTAAATGTACCAAAGCAAATCTAAAATGAACACATATATATGTTGAATTTTATGGTTAAATGGCTTTGAAGATCAACAAACATACCCTTTGGATTGTCCATTTGCTCGATTTTCATAAAACTTGATCTCTATTAAATCACTAACGCCTAATGAAGAAATGGCCTTTTGAAGGTCTTTGTCAGTTGTCCACTGCAAATCAAGCAATTTGTCAAAAACAAACAAGATTTAGTTGAAGCATATAGTTTAGTTATATAAATCGGCTGTAATTTAGTTACATACATCAGCTCTGGTAATGAGTATTCAAATGCTAGATAACATTTGATTTACTAACCCATGTCAAGTTTCCAATATATATGGACACCTTTTTTCCTTGGTAATTATATTGCATTCCAGAAGTACCTGTAAGTCCATTGCTACTAGCCTTCTAAAAAGTAAAACAACTTGTTTAAGTGGCCAATAACTAACAGGTAGTACATACAAACGTTTCAATGCCAAGCCTTTTAGAGAGGATTCTACAAATATGTAAAGAATCCTAATTTTAACATCCCATCTAAAAGTTAAGCTTAAAAAATTAGACATCAGCAGCAGGTCAGATATCTGAAATATACAAGGCAAACTATAATAAATGTAAAAATTTGAAAAAAATACTGTCATACTGTCAATAATTAAAATTGCACCATAAAATAATTCATTAAGAAAACTTCAAATACAAACAATCCCATACTAATTGTCAAATACAGTAGCTATTACACCTGCAAATGATTAATTCAATGATATGCAACTAAATTTTGGGTACTTTAAGCAGTTTTTACTAATAAAAACTAAGCAAAAATAACCATTTTTAAGAGGTGTTAAGACCATTGATACACAAGTCAAAAAATCATCTCTGGCATTTAGAAAAAAAACAGTCAAAAACTACACAAAAAAAAAACAAAGAAATCAAGGCTTAAGATAACAGAATACCTTTACAGCATGAAATCAAAGCAGTATCTGGATAGTAATAAAAAAATACTTAAAATTTTTGCAACAAGTTGGTCCGATTAAAGAAGTTAATCTGTTGCCCTGCTTATATTTAAATTATCTAGTTTGATTTGCTGAACATATTTAATTACTAGGCAATATTATGTAATCAAAAATAAGTGAGTACAAATTTATTTTTGGTGTTTCTGGAAAAGATTAACCAAAAATTTAATAGGCTAAATAAGCCCAACGTTTTTTCCGGTAGATAAACTGCTGCAAACAAACAGAGCTTATTGCTATTTATTATTAGCAAAACAAAACTTGACGTTTCGCTCGGCAGGTCATACCAAGCATCATCAGAACAGAGGGGGGATTAAAATTAAATTTGATATCGAGCTATTTAAATCAATCAATTTAATTATACTTATTAACACTTTCGGTGCGTTCCCACGTAAATCTACGTTAGCCGAAACTATGCACAGGGCGCGGAGCCACGTATTTCTACGTTTTTAAGAAAACTTTCTACATTCGGTGATGTAGCATCGTAAATTTACGATATCTACAGGACTTTGCACACGTTCCAAACTTTTGCCAATGTCACAAGTCAATTTTGTGTTGGAATTAGGAAATTTTTTCTAATTACTATGGTATTTAAACAGTATGTGTGAGGCCAATTTGTTTTTGAAGTGAGGGTTTGTTGTCGCAAAAAATCTACATTGGTACAATGCGGTGTTTCCGGGGTGAGCCTCGGGAAATTAGGAATCCTCAAAATATGGTTAGACACGATGTAATTGCAAGAAGCAACGGAAGAGTGACAGTTCTTGCTTGGAAGGACAAAAGAATTGCCAAGGCAATTACTATGAAGCATGACAATTCAGTAGTTTTGTGTTACAAGGAGAAAGAAGAGAGGGCATGAAGAAACAGAGAAAATCCAGAAATCAGTATGTTTCTGTGATTATAATCCACACATGTCAGGTGTTGATCACGTGGACCAGATGATATCATATTACCATTGTACAAAGAAAACTTTAAAGTGGACAAAAAAGGTCTTCTTCTATCTTATGGAAATCTCTGTGGCCAATGCCTATATTTTGTTCAAAGCCAAATCGAGAATGTCGCGCATAACACTCTATGACTTCCATGTAAAATTGGTTTAAAAAATGTGCTGAAAACGTCTCGAATGTGAGAATTTTTCATCCTAAGATGAAGATACTTCACATTCAAAACACCAAAATACAATTCTCCAAATTGGCTTCGAGGTGGCTTCAAATCCCACCACATAGCAAGCTTACCTTCAACAATAAGCAAGAGGTATCCTCAGAGAGCTTGCAGGCTTTGCAGCAAAAAAGGTATTCACCGAGATACACGGTTTTACTGTAAACACTGCAGTGTGGCACTTTGCAAACATCCGTGCTTTGGTGAATATCATTCAAAGAAACATTTGTGAAATGATTGGTCATAAATACCTTATTTTGAACAACTAATAAACTTGTGTTTATATAAGAAAAATAAAGTATTTTTAAATTGTAGACTAGGCAGTCATTAAAAAAGTAATTGTAGTAATAGCAGTGATTTTATTTAACAACGAACAAAATATGAAAAACAAATGATATAAAGTAAAACAAAATAAAAACTGTCTGGTCGCAGTACCTGCGATGCTCCTCGCGATAAAATCAGACAGCGAAAACAACGCCGCAGAGCCGTATAACGCGCCATGCTTATCCACCGAAAGTGCTGAGTTATAGTCAAGGTACGAATGAAGGTTGGTCCTAAGCTAATCAAAAATAGAAGCAAATGATAATAAAACAATGATGTGCTAGCAAGTTGAAACAAAATGACTTTTTGATTATTAAGTGTGTTTTATGACAAGATGTAGTTTCAACTTGCTACCACATCTTTGCTTTAATTTCTATTTGCTTTAATTTTTGCCAATGCAGCTATTTTTGGTTAGACAATGACATATAAAGATTAATAATTGATTCAAATAGATTGATATCAAAATTTGAAATTAATTTAGTTTAAATTTATGTTCTGTAAGTACTGTTTTGCAACCTGGAAGGTGTTTTTACATTTTCTTGGTTTAACTCTCTCTGCTTAGATCCACAAGATTTTGGAAAATAAATTTTTGGCACACACCAACTTCAGCACTTGATATTTATTTGTTGATCTACTTCAGTAAGTGTTCTATTTTCTTAGACTGAACAGACAAATTTAATCTGGTAATGTTTGTAGAGTTCTGACTCTTGTGAAATTACCAATCACTTTGCTTGCTTTTATCCTTGCTACATATATATTATATATATATATCCTGCTATATTACAAGGGGCGTTCAGAAAGTAATGCAACCAGGATTCTTTTCATGACCTTGAGTTTTAAAGATACACAAATCATGCATCAGAAGAAAGTATATAGCATGAGCATTTCATAGTTACTTCTTGATGTAATCTCCTGCTTTCCAAACTGCCTTTTCCCACCTTTTAGCTAGTACACATATTCCTTCATTGTAAAATTCTGCAGCAGGGGTCACCAAGCTTTTTGAACCAAGGGCTACTTTTTGGGTACTGAGTCATGTGAAAGGCACCAGCTTCTCACACTTCTCCAAAATAAAAAATTTTGTATGTGTATATGCACACACACACACACATATATTTACAAATACTTAGGAGTTGTGCTATTTTTATTAAAAGCTTGCAGGCAAACTCATGTGGTCCTTGCAGGCGACATGGTGCTCACAGGCACTGTGTTGGTGACCCCTGTTCTACAGGCTGTGTTTTTAACCACTTCCTAACAGCAGTTTCGACCTCTTCATCACTGGAGAAATGTTGCCCCCTTAAACTTTCTTTGAGATGCCCAAACAAATGGAAGTTAGATGGTGCCAGGTCTGGCAAATATGGGAAATGTGAAATTGTTGTCTAGTCAAAGAAGCTAATGACATCACAGGCTTTGAGGCTGGTGTGAGGCCTAGTGTTGTCATGTTGCAATAAAATCTTAGATGTTTCCAAAGCAGGTTGAACTCTTGGTATTTAATGTATCAATGTAAACATCTGAATTGATTGTTGCTCCTTTAGACATGAAGTCTACCAGTATCACACCAACACTATCCCAGAACACAGTCACCATCACTTTTCCACCAAACTGCTGAGATTTGAACTTCTTTACATTTGAATCTTTACATTGCTGTACTTAGTGCACACTAAAATCTTGTTTTCCAAATACTCAACATAGAAATCTTGACACCTTTTTTGTTCTGATGATGCTCAGTGAGACCTGCAGGTTTTGTTTTATTAATAAATAGCAGTGTGCTGTTGTTTGTTAGCAGAAACTTAACTAGTGAAAAAACAATGAAGCTAATCTAACTTATTAAATTTTGAGTTAACTCTAAATAGCCAGAACAAATGCTTATTGTAACAGACATGATATGGCTTAAAGACGCTAAAAAACAATAGATTAATTTCAAGACAATGTAAATTATACACACTATTATAGTTATATGTAATATTTGCAACAATCACAAAATTAAAAATATAGTATTATATATTTAACAAATTTCAATGTATCTAAAATTATTCAACTCATACACAATATTCAAAATTTTATTAGGTAACATTGAAAACTTGCAAAAACAACATTCTAGGCAAGTTTGATAATAAAATACACTATGCTTAAGTGCCAACACAGGCCAGTCACTGAAAATAATGCTTGAGTGAATTTTTAATGTTGATAATGGCACAAGCAAAAAACAGTTATCTTTACATACAATACTGTATTAAAGCTGTTAAAAGTGTAATTTAATTGTCTAAAACAACAACAAAATGGAACACAATAAACAAGGTAAGTACTAAAATTATATGCCAAAAACTATTGCCTAAAACAAATTTGAATGAATGCAATCAATATAAAAAGGTATCTTTTATTGTTAAACTTACATATGGTTATGGCTGTTGCCTTGCATAATTTTAAAGAGTAGTTCAAATATAAACAATACTACCTTAACGCCAAAAAGCACAGATATAAAAACTATGTTACATATCTAAATAGACTTGGCAATTAATCTAACAAAATCTATTACTGTTGGTACATATATTTTTGTTTTAAATTGTAAGCTTAATCCTAATTATATAAATTATGCAGTTTAATAAACAACCTCCAATAGACATCAAAAATATAGGTGCATTTTAACAAACTTAATTGGATTTTAAACTTTTTTTTTATTGCAAAAACAACAGTTTTGTTAAATATTTTTTCAAAATCTTTGCTTTGAATCACTTTAAAACATACAGTAATTTCCTTAAAGTGCAGGAAAATCCTTATAAAATAAGCTATTACTCCAGCATTTTGGCAAGCTAAACTTAGATATGGTCCAAAAAGATAAAAGAACCTAATCAAGTTTGCAATGTACAGCTTCAGGTATTTTTTATTTACTATTACAAAAAGCAATGCACAATAGAGAAAACCAAATCAACTACAGTGCACATTACCTATTATGCAACATACATTTTACTTTAAGCTTGGGATAGCTTATGGCTAATTTAGAATAGTACAACCTTATTGTTGTAGCTGACTGCATTACCAACTTAATTTCAACAAATGGCCACCAGTAGGTTATAAAAAATTTAGTATTATAAAATAAGTTTTATTCACAATATATAGTTTTCTTTTACTGAAAAATGTAGAAGAACAAATGACACAATTTTTTCACAAATAATTAAAAAATAAGCTGTCCAAATGAGTGCAATTTTTAAATTTTTTGATTAATTTTAAAATTAATTTTAATAACATAAAGCATTGAATTTGACACAATACAAAAAATCTAAAACAGATTAAAACTTGCTCTCTATAATTAACCATTTATTTATTCATTATTTTTTATTCTTGATCATTATTAAATGAAGCGACAAAGAAAAACCATAAAAACTAAAGATCAAGAAATGGAAGATAATTGGAAAAGAGTAAAAACAATACAGTAGAAAGCATGGGTTTTGCTGAACTTATTGAACAAATTTTAACTTCAAACTGATTTTTTACTGCAAAAGAAGTTTTTTGCTTTATTGTAGCATGTGCATGCAGGTTTCATTTGTGTCTCCATAATGCCACAATTTTTTTTTTTTTACAATAAAATTATTTTAGCATTTTAAACTTTAAACAAGCAATAAATAGGTAAAATAAGCTGAAAATATATCTGGGAGTTTGAAAATGGTTTGCTTGATTAATTTTCAATGTAATGAAAAATAGTTATTCTGGTATGCACAGCATTGCTTTAGTTGTAATTGTTGCTGCACATTGGGAAATTTTTTGATGTAATGTGCTTCAAGGAAATTACTATGTTTATTAAAGCAATCTACACATTAATATTTAGACATATATAAGCACCAACATCAAAAAAAATCCAAATTATTACATTCCCAATTGTAAATGTTTTCTACACTTTAAACAAATTCATAAAATTGAAACTACTTCTTGATTGACTACAATATCATACTAAATTTTCCTGAACATAAATTTGAAACTTAAATTTCAAATAGTTACTATTCAAAATTAGAATTTTTTAAGCTTTGACAAAAGATTTTAATGATTGAACTTTGACAACTGGTTTTTAAAATCTAATAATTTGTATTACATGTGCAATTAATTCAGTTAAGATTTTTAAACACAATTTTTAGAATGGTTGAAATTGCAAATAACAATTGTTGCCCTAAGTCAACATGAATCAAAATTTGCACATCAATAACAAAGTAATTTAAAAAAAAACTGATTAAATGCAAAAATTTATTATTGTTGACAAGAAATGTAATTTGCTAATGATTTGGAGCATTTTTGATACAAGTAACAAATTTAATTCATAAAAGTAAACACAAAAAATCTAAATTTTCAGAGTTTTAAAATAATTCAATGTTTACCTTTGATTGATTTAAACAAAATCTAATTTTATTAAAATGAAATTGAGTTACATCAACTTAAGTTTTTCACAAAAACAAATAAGAGAAAAATAGTTGGTAAAATTTATTTTAAACCAGGATATTCAGGATGTGACAAAAAAAACCTACGCCAACAAAAGAAATTTATACATATTATCTTTAATAAATATAAAACTCAAAAACTTTGCAATTGGTAAAATTTTGTTTACCAAGTATTTTGCTTTTTTCTGAGAATTAAGATATAAGTCAAAAATATAAACGTAAACAATTTACAAAAACAAACAATATAAATTGCACATGAATAATAAAAAACATGAAATTCATTAAATTGGAGATGCACTCACGCGTGATCCACTTGTTCTGGATGATGGCTGTAACATGTCGTCATATAAATCCACACTGTTGTAGTTTGATTCTTCCTAATTTTAAAACAACCAAGAAATGATTATTTAGCACAAGAACATAACTATTTAAAAAGTAACAACTCCAATATAAATGCTATTAATGAAGCAATAAAATACCACTTGCATAAATATCTAAATAACCATAAAATATACAGCTTTTCTTAACAGAAGTAATACAAAGCAATTGAGATAAACTTATTTATAAATATGTCGATTCAGTGTAGCAAAAGTTAATTATATAAACTTTTAGTAAATTGCACATTTAGAAAAGTTAATACGCTAATACAATCTGAAATTAAAGCACATAAGCTGTTTTGCTATGTTTGATTTCAATACACCATAAATAATACATTCCAGTTAAAAATTTACAGTAAGTTTTATTACATTTACTACCTGTGCAAATTCATGATCAACATCAGCATATAGATCAATGTCTACTCCATCAGCCATTTTAAATTTTTACGTTATTTACAAATAACTTTTTAAAAAAACCAATGCAGATACTACAATTAACTTACTAAATCTAAAATATGGCATAACATTAAAAACATTTTAACAAGGTTATGCAATTTTGAACCAAATGAAAAGCGGATGAAACAGTTAACACGAATACCGAACAGCGGTGATACAGTAATAAAGGTAAAGGATGTACGTAATGTAACAGTGCAATAAAAATACTTATCTCGCAGTTACTTGTTTCATAATTTGACAAAAGAGAACACGAAAAATTTTTTCACTTTTCTAGTAGAAAACTACATTCACAAAAAGTAGAATGCATTACCAATAATAGCAAGAACAGCAAAATTTTGCAAATTGAAACAATTCAAAACACGTGACCGAAGCAAAGCATTGTGGAACGTTGGTTTAGTTGTTAGTGTTTCCAAGTAATTTATTCAATTTTTATTTTAATGCAACGATAAGCAGGGCGTCAAACCTAACCTACACCAAAGAGAGAAAGAGAGAAACATTTTATTATTCACCTTGCACACAATTGAAAAATAATTTTGGACAAATTCAGAAAATTGCAATCCGTAAACCAGTATTAACTGCTATTATTTTTCAAACCTGAACCAAAACTGAACACAAAAAAAATTTGGCTGAAACTATATCAGAGCTTAACCCGAACTGGAGCTTAATCTGTATCAAACTTGCATCGAAACTAAATACATAATAATTTTTTGTTTGAAGTTGACACAATTTTTTTGCTAACTTATTTGTTGTGCGGCTAGACAAAGACGTCATAAACGATCTAGGCGCTCAGTTAAAGCAAAAAATTGGTCATGCTGGCTAAATAGAGAAAGCGCAATTTCAATACTTAAACAGCGGAGTGAAAGATTTAATTAAATAGAGACTCTCCAAAGATAACGAATCATATTCTTAGTCAAAGTCAGATCTTACGATTATGATAATTATTTTGGGCTTTGCTACTGTAAAACTATTTTTAGCTTTGTTACTTCGTCGGCAGTGTGGTCAAATGGTTAAAGCGCCGTGCTCCTGACCAACACTGTCTCGGTTCAAAACTCACTTGCGCCATTCTGTTGTGACTTTGGGAACGACACTTTACGGCACTTTCCCCTGCTTGGTGGTCTTGGTAAGCAGTTTTAAATTAAAGTTATATCTCTACTAAAATTTCAAGCGGACAGCAATATTTTGGCATTTCTGGAAGCAGGTCGGGGTAATTTCTTGCCCTACGTATAGCGCCTCTGTCGCTTTCCTGCGAGTCAGGAGGATAAACATAGAGATAAAAAAAATAAAACTTATATGTCAACCAAAAATACTTCTGCTTTAAAATTTTAAGGTATACAACTGTTTAGCATAATTCTCCGAGAAACATGCCAGATGATTTCCATAAAATGGTTGTGTCTAATTTGAAGAAAAACCGATTGGAGTGAGAGTTAGTTTTAGGGAGATACAGGGTTAGTTTTCGAGAGAAAGTAGTTGATTCAAAAGAAACTAAGTTCTTCTAGAGCATCTTGACACATTTGCAAAAATTCCAAAAATTTTGGGCCCACTTTGGTCCCGCAAGAACAATTTGCGCGACGTTTTTTTCTCTTTTTATCTTTTAGAGCTACTAGTTTTGTTTTTTTTACTCCCGCTCCAATCCGTTTTTCTTCAAATTAGACACGACCCCATAAAATATCATTTGGCTAGAAATATAGCCTTACAAAGGCGGGAATAATAGAAAATAGTCTCCATTTTGTGGGCAGCGTGGTCGAGTGGTTAAAGCGCCGTGCTCCTGACCAACACTGTCTCAGTTCAAAACTCACTTGCTCCATTATGTTGTGTTCTTGAAAAAGACACTTTGCTGCACTTTTCCCTGCTTGGTGGTCTTGGCAAATAGTTCTAAATTACTGTCATATCTCTATTAAATTACACGCGGGCAGCAATATTTTGGCATTTCCGGAAGCAGGTCGGGGTAAATGCTTACCCTATGTATTAGCGCCTCCGTCGCTTTCCAGCGAGTCAGGAAAATAAATATTGAAATAAAATAAAAAATAAATTTTAATTTGTTCACCAGCAAAAAACCCAAAAACTTTTTTTCAGGCGTTTTTAGGCATCAACTTTGAACAAAATCAAAGTTTTGCTTTTGTGTTGAGCAAAATCAAAATTAGTCTAAATTTTGGTTCTCAAGTTTAAATAAAGTCAAGTAAACCCTCATATGCAAATGACAACCCAAAAAATTAAATTTTAGCCCCAAGCGTTTCTAAATTAATAGTTCTTTTTAATCAAAACCTTACTACCAATTAACAGCTTAAGAGAATTTTATTAGTATGAAATAAAAAAGTCAAAATCAAAGTTTTCAAATTGTTAATTCTAGCGCCACCACACAAATAGTCCTATCAAGAAAATTTCCTTTATCGGTCTTTTTTATTTCAGTTAGTTCTGAGTTTAAGGTAAATATTAAAATTACTGTATAATTTATGGATTTTTTTTTAATATGTTTTTGGTTTTGTTTAGATAGCAGTTCTTGAGAGTACAATTTATTTTTTAGTTTTGTTATAGTTTTTTAAACCTTTAAAGTAACTGTAAAAATTAGTTGTATAAAATATATTTCCTCGATTTGGAGATATTTTTAATAAATAGAAGTTTCATAAAAAATTTTAAATGATAACCTTTGAAAATATAAAATTTTTTTATATCTCAAAAATTCAACTGCAAGCTTTTTAAACTAATGCTGGTGTAATAAATTATGCATATATTTCCTATTGCATTTTGCTAAATGTTTCAGCATTGATTATAAGCAAGTTTTTTAGTTGTAAGAATATCATTGATTTCTAGAAATGTTTTATTGTGCAATTTCATGCTAAAAAAATATAATTTCTTTGCAAATTAAAGATTATATCTGCCTAAAATTAAAGATTATATATGTCAAACATTGTTAAATAATCATGTTTTATCTTTATAAGCAACTACTAATATCTTTCCATTTTTTGTGTTTCATTGGTTGCTTTAATTGAAACTACTTTCTTATGTTGCAGCGTAAATGTATGACAATATTATTACACTGTAAATTATTTAATTTGTTTTAAAAAGAATTTTAATGATATGGCTAGAATATATATTTAATGTACAAAATTTTATTTTACTAGAATTCAAAATGCAACTCTTTGTTCAAGCTGAGCAACTTCACTGCATTGATGTCAAAGAAACTGATTTATTGATCTCTTTAAAAAAAGTAGTTCAAAGTCGAGAAGGAATTAATATTAATGAACAAGTATAAAAATTTTTAATATTTTTGCTTTTAAAAAATATAACCATTATAAAGAACTTTTTTGCATGTGTTTTTACCAAGTGGTTTATTGTACAGAATTTAAAAATAGCCAACAAAAAACTCATCTCTAAGCTTTTTGTCTAACATTTGACAGGAGATAAATGCCGGAATGAAAAAAAGAGAAATTCAATTGATTTTATTATAAAGCTGAACAAAAATGATTGGATGTTTGAGAAACGTGTGATAAGTGCAAGATTTTTAAATTGTAAACAAACTCTTTTTGGTAGCATAAATTTGGGTTGCATGATTTGATATAAATGGCTTCTAAAGCAGTTTTGCAATTTTGAAGGATGGTAGATGTTCTGCTTGTAAAAAAGCACAGTTAACATCAGTCTTCAAATAAAATCAAAAAAAAATTTTTTGTACCATTTTTTAAGCCAGAGTTATGGCATGCAACTTATACACACATGTGACTTATACTTGAATAAATACAGTAATTATCAACCCAGAAAACAATTAAAAACCCAAAGAATCAGTGTCTCTTCAAGAAATCACCTAAAGCAATTTTTAATTGTGAAACTAACTTTGAATGCCCCTGTGGTAATAATTGTTTCTTGAAAAATCTTTTTTTAATTTTTTTCGTTCTGGTGCTTAAGGCGAGATTCTGGGTTAGCTTCACTGATAAAAAAACTGTTATGGTCCCTTCCTGAGAAGACCCAAGAATCATTGGGTCTCATTTGTTGTTCACCATTATTAAACTTGTAAGCTTTGAAAATTTTCCAAAATTTTGAAGTTTATGAAGTAAACTTGGTGAATAGTGAATAAGAACAGAGTATTGTGCCAAAATATTTAACATAGTAAAAACAATACCATTCTTTTTAATCAAGGCAGTATCTTTGTTATGTGATTATAACAAATGCCTTGAAACTGAGTTTTTGGGACCATAATAAAAATTTTAAAGACTATTCTTTTTTAACTGTTTCACTAATTGTCAAAATATCTTATAAACATTTGTACTGGTTAGGACAGGGATGTTCAATTGCAGCCTATAGGCCAAATGTGGTATATAAAGAAGAATTGAGACTCTTCAAGAAGTCAGTCTAAGCAATTTTTTGGTGAAACTAACCTGAAATCCCACCTGCAGCACTAGGATGAAATAAAAAAGAAACCAAGAGGAAAAGGATCTCTTCGAAAAGCAGTAGTAACCACAGTGGGATCTGGGTTCGTTTCACCTGAAAAAATTGTTTATGTTGACTTCTTAAAAAGATCCAAAAAATTATGTGGCCTGTCTAAAGCTGCGATTTTGAACTAACGAAATGACTGCCATCACTCAAAGCATTGTTGAGTAGCTTTATGTTTTACACACTCTGCTTTTTTAACCTACAATAGATAAGATGATTAGCAAATCCAAAAACTTGTAATTTTTATAAAAATAAAATTATTTTAGTTGTAACAAACAGATAGTTAAGAAGTGAGTCTGCCCTGCAGTTTAATCTTGTTTATGAATTTGGCCTGGTACTGCTATAGATTGCACACTCCTGGTTTAAGATAGTAGGATGAATTGGCATTATTATCTTAATTTTGTTTTCTCAAATAAACAAAATTACCTTTCTCTGGCGGCTTTATTCAGCAACAAAACACATTTTTTTAACTCTAAAAAAAGCCAAACATTCAACTATACAGGGTGTCCATAAATTATCGTTCCAATTTTCAAAGTTTGTCAAAATTTTATTTTTTGAGATATTTTTATTTTGTTTTATAGTGAAGGAAAATGCTTCAAGTTTTTTCTTTCTTAACAGGTACTTGTGGAAATAATTAGGTTTAAAATTACAATTTATTTAGTGATTAAGCAGAATATTTTTGAATTTAGTAACGAAAGTAGAGTTCATGAAAATGAGCACTCCACAGGAAAAAGCCCAGTGTGTTTTCTGGTTTATAGAGACAAAGTCAGACATCCAAGCAGATCAAAACTTATTGATTACCGAACCAAAGTCAGAGACATTAATGATTTGCAACATCAAATAATTGAAGCAATTGATACAGTTACTGTATGTTAGCAAGAACATGGCAAGAAATTGAATATTGATTGGATATCATACATGCCATTGATGGTGCACACATAGAGGTGTACTAAAGCATGTAATGTAAACTTAAAGCATTTCCCTTTACTATAAAACAAACCGATTGAAAATATCTTAAAAAATAAGACTATGGTGAATTTTTGAGATTGTAACAATAATTTGTGAACCGACTTGAGACAGTAGCAGTCACAAAGAAACAAGTGGAAGAGATGGAAGTCGCAGAGATGAAAATGCTGAGGTTTACTATGGGAGTGATGAGAAAAGACAAGATTAGAAACGAGCACATCAGGAGTACTGTTAAGGTAGAACAGTTAGGAATGACGATGAGGGAGGGCAGGCTGAGGTGGTGTGGACATGTCATGAGGAGAGACCAATAGTATGTAGGAAGAAAGATGATGGAAATGGAGTTACCGGGAAAGAGGAGAAGAGGGAGACCAAAGAGAAGATTTTTAGATGTGGTAAAAGAAGATATGAAGGAAGTTGGTGTGAAGGAGATGGACATTGAAGACAGAAAGATGTGGAGAATGATGATATGCTGTGGCCACCCCTGAATAATGGGAAAGGCCAAAAGGAGAAGAAGAAGAAGTAACAATAATTTGTGGACACCCTGTATATCTTCCTAATCTTGCAAAAGTTTTACAGGTTCTTTTTTACCAAAAGTCATGATATCAGTTAAAGACAGCTTTGCTGGTACAATATAATGCTGTTGTCGTTTAAATCTTTCAAATTCATCACAGCTCACTACTATTATAGCTATCTATAATAATGAGCTGTGATGAATTTTATAGTTTTGCTTAAAAAATCAAAAAAGCTTTATAATTTGTAAAGTCATTAGCTAAACCAGGTGGTCTAAATCCAGGCTTGCAAAAAAATTCTAATTATTATACTTTAGAAATGGTAAATCTCATAATACTCTTTGAAATCCAATTACCCATTTGTTTAAAGATTTCGAGCACAATGACTCAATTCTCTTTTTATGTGAAAACTATTGTCAGAAAAATATTCGTTTCTGTAACTGACGAGTGAAGACTTTGTGTTACCAGTCTCAAGCAAACTATGACAGAAAACATCATTTCACGGTGAAGACAAAAAAAGTTTTCAACCAACTACAGCCTACAACTTACATAATTTTGAAAAGGACCAACAAGCTCGAGCCACCCTAAGCTAGACTGATGAATAACAACTTTTTTGTGTGTGCGCGCCACTGTATCCAATTAATTTCAAAACTAAACTAAAAAATGTTGCTTGTGTTTAAGTATTAGTGTAGATTTAAAGAGATTAAAAGAACATTTGGTGTTATAGCTTGGTTTTTTATTGTTACACCGTTTTGTTTGATTTTGATGTAGAGTTTAAGTTACCATGGTCAAACTTTGAGTGATGGCATCACTATTAAAGATGCGGGAATCCCAAACTTGTCTACAATCAATGTCACGGCACAAGTTCTAGGAGGTATGTAGAATTTTAGAAATCTATTTGTTTCAACAAGAAAATATATTTTTTAAAACCTATTAAACTTAAATAAACTTTCCTTTTTTTATCTAAATTTAGTAAGTCTTTTACATTTTTTCATAACTTTTGTTCATCTTCGGTTTTTTATCTGTTTGGACTTTATATTGATTTCATTTCATCCATTCCTTCTGAGTCGCAGGAAAGCGACGGAGTTGCTATACATAAAGCAAGCAATTATCCTTACTTTCGGAGATGCCAATGTATTGCTGTCAAGTTGAGTTTTTTTTCATTGGTTTTGGTTTATATAGGTATGACTGAAATTGCTTGCTAAGAAGACCAAGCATTGAAAAGCGCCGTAAAGCGTCTTTTCTAAGGACACAACAGAATGGCGCGAGTAGGTTTTGAACCGAGACCATGTCCATCATACTCACTGCGCTCTTACCAGTCGACCACCCAGCCGGGCACCTTCAGCAACCATCCGACCACGGTTTCGTCATTTCATCTTTAGCATCCAGCACTTACAAAATTGCAGATTGTATAAGTTCAGTTGAGACATTTGATTTGTATTAAGTCCGGTACACCAGGCCTTAATTTGTCAAAATGAAAAGTTTGACAATGGCTTTCGATTCAGATTTTTAAATCTTTAGTCTTAACAATGCTGGAAAGCGCTATACGTAAATGGTTGGGAAATGAGTCGCTAATCATTCGATTTACTTACCTTTGAAGTTTTTAGTTGGTTATTTAGATTTTATTAAAGCTTTCGAGTAATGAATGCGCTGGTGCCGCTTAGTACAATTCTAATGTAAATAAAAATAAGCATTTTAACGTATTTTTTATGTATTACGTTAAAGTTTGGTTGGTGTGATTTATTGTCAGGCAGAATTAAAATAACTGGTTCCTAGTTGATCTTTGAACAAATTAAATGCATTTTGTTACCAAAAGTTTTTTCTAAGTTTTTTTCTACGAAAATATAGGATTGGGAGTCGTTAAGTATTGTAAAGTACACTTTAAAAATCTATTGTACACAGTAAATTTGTTTTACTCTTAATACCCATTTGACTTAGAAAAATTTTCGTTAAATTCAGAGAACTGTCAGAAATATCCGAAAAAGCTTTGTTAGAAAGAAACAAAAGCAGAAGTCAGTTTCGTGGCCAGCATTTGTACTTTCGTGCTTGTTATTCTAACTGTACCCGAGATCTGTTTTTTATTCTAACCGTAATTTGATTTCAGGAAAAGTTCACGGTTCCCTCGCTCGTGCCGGAAAGGTGAAAGGTCAAACGCCGAAGGTACGTAGTGTTCGTGCATCAAAAATATAAACTTAAGCTTGACACGAGCGTCGTTTAGGTTGATAAGCAAGAAAAGAAAAAGAAGAAGACTGGAAGAGCACACAGACGGATGCAATATAATCGGCGCTTTGTCAACGTCGTCCCGACCTTTGGTCGACGCCGCGGTCCGAATTCCAACTCTTAACAATTAGTTGTCGATTTGCGTCATTGTACATTAAAATGAGTCAAAACGATTGTATGGTTTGAACTGCGTCAGTTTAGTGTAGATTCGGTGTGTCGTTTTTAGAATTGGGGCTTTTAATCAAACAATTTATCCTTATACGCAGGAAAACGTCCTAGGCACTATTGGCCTACTTAAGGCGACCGTCGAGCGATTACCGAGTCATGCTTTCCGAGATGCAAAGATATTGTTGTCCCGTTGAAATTTTTTGGATTTATACAGAGATAAGACTAAATTTTAAAATGCTTGCAAAGACCGCTAAGCAAGAAAATTTCCTTGAAGACAACAGAATGACTCAAGTAATTTTTAAACCGGCACCATCTCGATTGCGTGCTCCATCAATACGGCGTTCTTAACACATTGGCTACCAAGATCGAGAAAAAATTAAATGCGCCAGTGTGAGCCATGTATCCACTTTTATGGATACAATTTATACCGTACTGAAAATCTTCCCCAGAAGAATTAAAGGCCATAGAAAATTCCATTTAAAAGTATCCATATTTGTGGAAAGGCCTTCTTAATCAGAAAAAATCTGTATCCACATTTGTGGATACGTGGCGCATATAAATTATGCCGTGTCTCCACAAATGTGGAGACGTGGCAGCAAATGTGTTAAACATTTGACTGCGCTGCCGACTTAATAATGATACAATTAATAATATGTTGGTTCCGGTAAATTTTTAAATGCTAGCTATCTGATGCCACGAAGTTTGATTATTTAAGATGCAGTTTTGATGTTCGTTTGAGGTCGAGTATGTAAAAGCATGGTGATGGACATGGTGTTCCAATCCTAGTCGATCTGTTGTGTGCTTCATAAAGACATTCTCTTTGCTTGGCGATCTCATCTCTAATTAAAAACTATTCAAAAAACGACTAAAAACATAATTTCTTTTTATCCTTGGCAAGCATTCTCTATTACGTATTTGGCCTACCGGGGCACTAGTAAACGCATGCTCTTGATCATTATTCAAGCCTGCCAGCATTTTTAAAAAGCGGAAGTAGCGAACCGCATATGATCCAAAATTTTTCTATTTCATCAGTCGATCAAAATTATCTTTGCCTACAATCAAAAGTCAAAAAGTGCGTTTTGAGATCTTTGCTGTGATGGTCAACCAAAAAAATAGTGAAAAAGTGAAGTTTCATAGTCAACTAGCCCGCGATTTCAGGCCCGTAAGTTTTTGATCTTTAAATCTTACGCTGTTCCCTAGATTTATGTCCAATATATCAGAATTTGCTTATAACGGCACTTCCAAGGAATTGCAAAAAATTGACGTTGAAGACAAATTTTACTACCATGCAGTTTCAAAACTGCTTTGACTCAAAATAGAAGTATATTATCCAACCAAATTTACCAGTGTAATAAAAAAAGATCAATTTAGCAAAATATACGGAAAATCAAACGAACTGTACACAAAAATAATCAATTTTTTTCAACATTGTGCAGTGATATGAACAGTACTAGTGTAATTAGAAAATTATAGATAAAAAATTGATGTAGGCAAAACATTATTGATTAGCAAAAAAAATTTTTGATCTTTAGCTGTTTTTTTTTTTGACGGATTTTTGTACCACATAGTGTTCGATTTGTGCTAGATAACGTAGATCTTTTTCGCTATCGTCGTGACTTCGGAGGTATTGTTCAAGTTGTCTAACTGATGTCAATGCTTCTACTGGGGTTAAAAGGTCTTCTACAGGATTGCCATCATCAGCATCATCACTCTATTATTGTGCTACTACTGGGACAATTTTTAAGGCATATAAAATGTTGCTTTCTGTTACTATTTCACGAGTTACAACGACTGTAGGCCCTATTACTCTCGAAATACTCAATAAAATCGCATGTTTCTGAAATCAAGCCACATATTCAGAGTCTTTCCCAAATTCCTTCATCGTTGCTGTCAGTATTGTTTTTAGTTTCTTCTTTGTCGTCTTCAGTTTCCAATCAAACAAAGTTTACTTTTTTTAAACAGTTTTTAATAGCCGCCTAAGAAACGCTGTTCCAAGCTTGACTAAGAAGTCTCAATGCCTGAAGAACTTCAATCTGTCTTTTTTTTCTTCAAATGCTAAGAGACGCAGTTTTGCAAGCTTTTGTCGGTAATACAGTTTTAAACAGCGTATTACACCAGAATCGATTGGTTTCGTTTTTGCTGTGGTGTTAGGAGGCAAAAACATCAACATTATGTTTGTTACTCTGTTGATATTAGGATGGGCAGTACAGTCATCCAGGACCATAGAAATTTTTCTATCTCTTTTCCTCATTTAGAAATCTAGAAAAAAACTACTGCATTTAAAGATGATGATTGGTTGTGAGTTAAAGCCGAAACTTATACTGCCGTTATAAACGAACAAAATTCATTTAGGGGATGGTGTTGCCATTTCACACAAATTGACGTTATAGGCGATGCCGCTATAGACAAACTTAATTGTTCACAAAAAATTGGAATTCTGCCGGGACCAAAGAAAATGTGACGTTATTAGCAAATTGACATTATATACGATGTCGTTATAGACAAATTCTACTGTATAAATAATATAAATAGTACACGAGGATAAAGAACTGTACAGGGAGAGCATAAATGCTATATGTAAACCCGCATAAGTGTTGACTTTTGTTATAAAATTGACGGGCGGCTGAAAATTTAACTGGCGGGTACGGACGGGCCAAACCAATTTCGTGCTTTAAAGTAATCAATCATATTTTGTAAATTTTTAGTTTTGGAATCCTGCATAAATTAGTTCTTCTCCCTTGATTTTCTATTTTCAAACTTTGTGAAATTTAAAGTTTAAAAATATTACGGGTTGAACAAAAATGCTTACAGTTATGGGCGAGTATTAGAATTAGTAAGTTAAGTCTAAAATGAACAAAGCTTTGCCATGTTTCGAGGTCACAACGTCAGCAAACTTGACGCAGTTGTCACCTCATTTAAAAAGAAAACCAACCAGAAACTGTCTCACAAAGTAAAGCATTGAATCGTCATTTGCCTGGGCTTAAGTAGAATTGCCCTTCCAACAGATATCTTCTACAGTTAACTAGGTGTGTTGAAAAGTTAATATAGATAGTTTTATAAAAACATTTAGCACAGTTTTGTTAAAAATACCATCAAAGGTAAGAAACCGAAATGCTTTATCACATTTTTAAAGCAACTAGTAGCTTAACTAGGCCTCTGCGATTACCAACCGTCTGCTTAGCTTGGTGGTAAAAGAAAAATATTTCTTTTTGAGGTTACAATTTTGCGCACGAAGCAGAATACATGTATATTCTGTTGATAAAACTTTTATGTCAAATTAGAAAATAGGTTGTGAAAAAACCATAAAAAAGCTACAGGGACATAAAATTTGGCTGGATAAAAGACTGCATTGTTGGTTTCAGTTTTGCTTAACTATTAATGGGAAATGACTTAGCGAGATCAAAAGAGATGTAAAAGGTCAATTCAAATTAGAATGAATCAGGAATTTTAAATTACACTGTCCAACAAAAATTTTGTATCTGATAACCTAAAGAGCGTTTAAGGTAACTTTCGGGCGCTAAATCCAAATCTGCAATCAGATTTTTTCTATTACGTCTTGCTTCTGAGATTTTGAATATATCACGAAATCTAACTCGTTGCATTCTTGTTGGTATGTTTAATATGTTGTTATAACACCCCTAAAAGTGTGAACAATAACTGCTACTACAAATAACAATATTTATTGAACTCTATCAAAACAATGTCTATGAAAGTGATTATACAGCTGGTCTTAAGCGGATATCACTATAAAACCAGTTAAGGAGTAGACATATGGGGTTAATATATGTTACGTCGTTCGCGTAAATTAATGAGAAGTAGATGCTGGGTGCGGGTTTCGAGCCGGTGCGCCTTTAGTATCGGCGCTGAATAATCAGCGCCACCTTTTTAGTTGCGTTCTTGCGCGGCTGTTGGACATAAACTGATGCCACGTTGTATTGGTAAGCCTTTTTACTTGAGCTGGCTGGGACTTGGCATTTGCACAGTCTTCAGATTGATTTGGCTGCTATATTTGTCCCTTTGGACGTTGTCTACTTAGAGTAGAGAATTTGGTATTTGATACTTCCTTTGCTCGTCCGCCCAACATCGTTGGTGAGTGTGTATTGTGTTTACGCGTTAAAGTTAATTCATGTAATATTTGTGTTATTGTTTAGAAAACCGTTTCGGACTGGCGCCGCCATTATTGTTTTGTTTTCTGAAATAAAATTATTAATCTGGTGCTGGTCGTGAAGCGCGTTTGTGAGGAGTTGGAGGAAGGACGAGGCAGTTTGCGGCTCCGTTACAATATATAAACTTAGCCTATATCAAATTTATGCAGTAAGGGAGTCTTGTAAGGCATTCCACATCTATGAACTCCGATTGAATCACTGCTAGCAAGCTGTATTCATTGCTATTTATATCTCTGCCTTCAAACTTGTATGAGTAATAAAGTTATATTGTTCAGTTGTGTGAAATGAAGGAAAGTTTGAGAATAAGTGTTTTATTGAATTTATTGGTTGAATACATTGAAAGATTCAATATTGTAAAACGACTGAATTTGTGATAGAGATAGAGAGGAGTAAAAAGACTAGCCTAAGCTTTTTTTTAACAAATATAAATATCTGAATAGCTTTTTTTACTAGTGTTGCAGCTATCTTATAGTGTAGAATCTTATGTCCATTGATAATATCAAACAGTAAAAGAAAGTGTAAGAATGGTCCCAACAATTTTGTTATATTTGCGGGAAGTACACTCCATCGTCGAAATATTTTTTTGAAAATGAAGATAGCTTACAACTCTTGTTTCGGCTGTGCAATTGGTGATCAAGACAAGTTGTGGGCTTCTTATATTTGCTGCAATGCATGCAAAAGGTTTTTCTGGAAAAACAAATCAAAAATTGTATATCCAAATTGTAACTCTGCCCTTAAACCAGTTCCTCATGGAAATGATCTGCTTGTTCCTTCACCCTCTTCACCAGAAGAAGTAGAATCAGAAGAATCCTCAACTGAGCATGAAACGACTAGCAGTGAAGTATGTGAGAGTGCAGAAGGCACGGAGGGATGCAATACTAAAAAACCGACTTTAATTATTCAAAGCATGTTAAATGATCTGGTGCCAAATTTGACATTAACTAAAGACAAAGCCGAAATACTATAGGTTCACGTTTAAAGCAATAAAATTTGCTTGAAATAGACACCAAAATTTCCAAGTTTCGACTTCGTCAAGAAAAGTTATCATCTTCCTTCGATTTTAAAGACAACTTTGCTATTGCAAAGATGTTTCTGGCTTGATGATTGAATCAGGTTACGTACGTGACAGTGATGAATGGAGACTATTCATCAACTCTAGCAAAACCAGTTTAAAAGCAGTTTTGTTACATAATGGGAATGTTATATCATCTTTACCTATAGCTCACGTTGTAAACATGAAAGAGGCATATGAAGCCATGAAAACTTGCTTGGAGGCTATCAATTACTTTAACAATAACTGGAAGATTTATGCAGATCTAAAAGTTATATCACTACCATATAAGCTTGGGAACCACGTGAAAATCCGACAGTTGGAAAGTTTAACTTAAAAAACACACCTCAGGTAAATCCTGAAAATATCCTTCTACCTGCACTACACATTAAATTCGAGCTGATGAAAACCTTTGTCAAAACAATGAATTATGACGGCGCTGCATTTATGTATTTAAAAGAAATTTTGGACTTTTCAAAAGCGAAGCCAAACCGAAAGAGTGTTTATTGGGCCGAAAATTCGAAAACTACTGGCAGTTGGCCAGTTTACAGACAAACTTAATTTTAAAGAATTGGATGCTAGAAAATCATTTAAACAGGTTGTCGACAATTTTTTGGCAAATATAAAGCTGGAAATTTTGTAGAAATTGTTAAGAACCTGTTGCAAGCCTACCAACCATCGGTTTGCCGAATGTCATTAAAGCTATTGATAAATTTGCTCAATCGTCATCTTGACGTTTTTCCACCGAACTTGGGGCCAATAATGATGAGCATGGAGAACGGTTCCATCAAGACATTTCTCTGATTAAAAGCTGATATTAACGAAAATCTAACGCTAGCATGATGGGTGACTATTGCTAGTTTTTGCAGAGAAAAAATGATTCATCTTATATTTGCAATGCTAACGTCCTAAATTGTTATATAATTAAGAAGTTTGATTTGTTTTGTTTTTGTTATCTCTATATTTATCCTCCTGACTCGCAGGAAAGCGACGGAGGCTCTAATACGTATGGTAAGCAATTACCCGGACTAGCTTCCGGAGATGCCAAGATATTGCTGTCCGCTTGTAACTTATAATTTAGAACTGCTTGCCAAGCCACCAACAGGGGAAAGTGCCGAGTGTCTTTCCGAAGGACACAACAGAATGGCGCGAGTGGGTTTTGAACCGAGATCATGTCGATTACGAGCAAGGCGCTCTAATTACTCGACCACGCTGCCGACTTAGATTTGTAAGTATGACTGAGGTCAGTTGTTCATTAAATTTTGAGTTTGCGCTAATTGACTTAGCTCTTGTGACTGGTAAGTATCATCATTGATCACTTATATTAACTGTATGCCATTTTTTTAATTTATACTGTAAAAGTTATCGCAGTGATACCATTGCGTAAAATTCAAACCAAAATACGCAAAATGACAGTTTTCAATATCTCAGAAACTAGACGTGATAGAAAAAAATCCGGCTTCAGACTCGAAATCAGCACTCCAAAATTAGCCAAAAACAGTTGAAAAACCCTCAGGTACATGCGATAATTTTTTTTGTTGTTCAGTGATTTAAGCATCGATTGTTTGATTTTAACCTTGCAAACTTTCACGTTGAGAAGCAAACTTGTCGGCACCGTGGTCGAGTGGTTAAAGCGCCGTGCTTGTGATCAACATGGTCCAGGTTGAAAACCCACTCGCGTCATTCTGTTGTGTCCTTGGGAAAGGCACTTTACGGCACTTTCCTCTGCTTGGCGGTCTTGGCAAGCAGTTCTAAATTAAAATCATATCTCAATCAAATTTCAAGCGGACAGCAATATCTTGGCATCTCCGGCAGCAGGTTGGGGTAATTGCTTACCCTATGTATAGCGCCTCCGTTGCTTTCCTGCGAGTCAGGAGGATAAATATACAGTAGAGAAAAAAGAAGAGAAAGAACAAAAAATTTGAAAGTAACTAAAATGTTAAAAAGTTTCATGCTGCCAACATTATCTTGGCATCTCTGAAAGCAAGAGGCCAATTGCTTAACGTTTTACGCCTTTGTTATCGCTTTACATAAAGAAAATGATTGATATATAGTGACGAAATATCCGGTAGTATAATTTATGATTGTAACGAATTAATTGAAAATGAAGCGCAACGAGAAGTGCGAGAAAGAACACGCGAATTCCGTTGTTCAAGTAAAAAGTTTAAATATAACGGCGCTGTATATGACGTAAAAAGCTCCTTTTTAGTCTTCACTTACTTTAAAAAACAAAACATAGCTTCTAGGATTAAAGCTACAATTAAGAGGTACGAAAAATTTCGTAAGATTTTTTAAAGGTGGTGTATAAAAACGAAGATTGGAATACTTTACGTAGGATGGACGCAAGAAACTACTCTTGACGATTTACAAGGTTATTTAGGGCCAAAGATCACGTATCAAAAAGTGCTTACTTGCTTATTGAATTGACCAATCATAATGGGTAATATATTAATTGTATAAATAATAACTTGAAAAAGAAAAAAAAAAACGATAAGGTAACCGAATTTCCGATAGGTGGGCAGGGCAAGCAGAATTCGGTTGACTGTTGTTACTATATCTAACGCCCACCATCGTCCTCCTACAAGTTTGATATAAATACATGTCAAATGGCCGAACAAGCTTCAAAATAAGATGACGAAAACCGGTATAACCTACTGAATACTTTGGCCGATGTTTGACAACCAATAAAATAAAATAACGAACTTTGAAATGGAGTTCAACTGAACAAACTTATCAAAAACTCTCGAGGCAGCTGCGTAAAAAACAGTAAAAAAGTCTTTAATCCAGGTGCTATTAGATAGATGAAAAAAGCACGTCAATTGACAATCAAAAAGAAATTAGTAGCCACACTTCTTCACATCGATCGAAGGAAATTACTTTCGAAATGTTTAAAAACCGGCTAATTAATCGCGGATAGCGCAAAATACTCTCATGAAAACGCAAGTTCTACGGGTCAACGCCGAAACAATGTGTGGAAAATTTACAAAGATCAGAAGCATCGATATTCGGTAGTAAAGCTATCCGCATACACAAGCATAATAGTAACAACAACAACAAAAAAAGTAACAAATGAAAACACTATTCAATTATTTCTGGATAAAAAATGTTGTCCATAGAGATCTTCTTTAAAGTTGACTGAAAATAATAAGAATAATAAAGCTCAAAATCAACCGAATCTAAGTCGAAGATGACGACTTTTAAAATTCATTAAGTGCAACTCCAGAAATTAAACGGAGCAATTACCCCTAGCAACGAATTCCGCTAAAAAGCGTTAAAAAGCTTTTAAATTGTCATTGCAAGGGTTGCGAATGACTGTTTTTCGGGAATAATGATTTCTCGTCGTTGACGAGTCCTGTCCAATCCTCTTCATCCTCTTCGGAATCTGAAGTGGTATCGTACATATCGATTCCATGAGGGATGGACTCGACATCGACTTGTCGGGGGTTGAAAGGTGAGGAAGTTGAAGATGATCCGGATCTACCGGGAGTTGATGAGGAAGAGTCCATTTGACTGAAGATAAGTACAACCTACAACAAGAGTGAAGTACAAGATCAAAATAGGAACAAACTCGAGCGTAACGCGACGAAAAGACGATTTAGATAAAACTGTTTACTGAAATCCACTTTTCACAAGCATCAATCAAAGCGGCTAAGGTTCAATCGACAAAACTAATTTTGATCGACATTCCTTTGCCGATGAAATGCCAGATTTGAAATTTGTAAACAACAAATGAGTGCGACATATACTCGATGAAAGACAAGTTTAAAGCAAAAGGAACTTTGCTGATGGTGAAAAATCTGTTAAATCGAACGTCGATGGCCGATTTCAAAGCGAAGTGTTTTAGTTTTACATCAGCAGGGCATAAAATGCGAACCGCTCGTAAAGGAACAAGTTATCTTAAAACCAATTACACAATAAGATTGTTTAAAAAAACTCTTTGTTGGGAGAAAAACGTACTTCAAAAACTGTTTTTGTCACCACGCAGGCATTGTTGGAAGTTATAACGCTAAGGAAATATTTAAGTTGTTATTTACTTTTTGTTTAAATCAGCCTTATGTATATAAACGCTAATAAAAAACGGCATTTGACAAAAAATATTCCATTAGAACATTTAGATTTTCATAAACAAAACTGTTTGTTGATAGGGTAAATTAAGTACGGACAAACACACCTGTTGCCCCACATTTGCTTTTAAAGCTCTTGATGATCAGGTGCGTGAAAACGAAATTTCAAGATCAACACGTTAAACAGGGCAGCAATATGCACCAATTAAAAAGGTGCTACAAGAAAATTAAGTGAGGACTACAAAAGTAAGCACAGTATTACACGGTAGAGATATGAAAAGGACACAGATTTTTTTGGCGGTTTGCAAAATTTTTTATATTTAATTAATAGCAGCAATTGGAAACCGCTGAAAAACATTCTTAATAAAATGATTGCCGTTTACGCGACGTTCAAAATAATAAACTTTTTAAATTTATCTTACATATGATCCTAATCTAAACCTTTTATTTTTGAAAGTCTAGAAATCTTACAAGCAAAGAAATTGTCTTATTAAAACTTGTTAAAACGTTTCAAATCCTTTCTTTCAAATTCTAGTAAGGCTACCAATTTACTTCTGGGTATGGTAACGGGAAAAACCTAATCGATTGCAGTCACCATAAAGTTGCACCGTAAAAGTTTAGAATCGCGACCATTATCGTCAGCTGATCAAAAATGCTGACCTTTTAATATAAAAAAGGTAGTTAATCACGTTAGTATGATTTCGTTGCACTCTGAATAGATGATTTTTTTTTTTTTGCTCTTTACATACTTAAAGGTTGCAGTTCCTTATGACTGTTACACTAAGGTATTTTTAGGAATAGTGTAATAGTTACTTTAAGTTTAAAAGTGGCCTTTTTAAATTTGTCCTTCTTGCAGAAATTTTTAAGGACCTTCTGACACAAACAATTAATGCTAACAGTTGGGTACAAAAAATCGTGGGGGTATCAAAACTAATCATACAATAGGGGATTATTCAGAAAACTTTGTTAGGTGGGGTTAAGTGAAATACAATTAAATCATGTTTTATCACAAAAGAATTTGTTTAAATGCCGTAAGAAAATGAAGAGAGACGTTTCATTCAACATGTTATTATCCTTATTGTATTTGACGTGTTCATACATGAAATAATAGCCGATTTTGCAACATTTGTGCAAAGAAAAATTACAAAACTAATTTTAGCAAAAAGTAAAAATTAATACAATTTACATGAAAAAACGTGAGTAGGTAGTCTGAGCATCTTCTAAACATGTTAATGCTAAACAACCATCGTTTCGAGCGAAAACCGGAAGCATTTCACAAATAAAAAAATTGAATCTATTTCTAAATTTTCAGGATACACAATAAAGACATTATTAATAGAAAATTTTGTATAAAAATTAACTTACGTGTGCCTAAAGGCGGAAGCTAAAGAGCTTAAAACGCCTTCTTTAATTTATTTAACAATAGGATTTTGAAGGATATGAAACTTTTTCACACTATTTTAAATTGATCTTAGTAGCAGCTAAACCCGGAATATCCTGAAGCCGAGATTGATAAAATGAAAAAATCAGCGAGAAAAAAGACAGTTGATAAAGTTGTTTTCTATCTACTAGAATCAGTTTTGTGTCTACTCGGCTGTTCATAATTTCATAGAAGCGTGGTGGATTCCCAATTAGTGTTCTTAGGTAAACTGAGACACCACAGCAGTACATGACTTAAAAATTGATAAAAGAGAAAACACAAATATATACACCAAAAAAGCTTTAGACATTTTTTAAAATATTTAACTTGGAATTGAACTTAAGTGATTGCTTAAACTGTTATAATGTGTCAGTAAAGATTCAATAAAAAATTAAAACAGAAAAACAAACTCGGCCGATACATACCTGGGGCTTGATTTAAAAAAAAGTCTAGGCAAAGTCGTATTGACAAATAAATAAAACAACAATTGAGTAATTTCAGCTATTTAATAAATAAACGCCCCGAAGCAGAAGCGAAATTTACACTGCCAGTCGTCTGTTTAAAAAAATTTCTCGGAAAAATAATTGCCTCAAATTGCTCAGGCGAATTCATTAAGTGAACTTGGCCGCAAACAGATATTCTTCCAGTAGTTTTGTAACTTACGCAAAAGTTAGGAGAAAACAAGCGATTGGCTTCATCCTTGTTGGCGCGATCCAAGTCGCTCTTCTTAATCGTTAACAGGATCATGTCTTTCTGCGACGGCATGTGCGGGCACTTCGAACAGCAAAAACAATTTACATTAGTTTCAAATCTAGGTGTTTTAAAATACGCAATCTGCCCTTCTAATGTAAAACCGATGACTCGACTAAAACAAAATCTTCATTTGCAAAATAACGAGATTTTCAGTGATGCAATCGAGAACACTTCTTCAAAGAATAAAGGACACATTAAAACCGTTTCATGAAAACATTTTTGAATAAAAAAAAACAAAAATCAGTAAGAATTTAGCAAATTAAAACAAAAAAGTCCATTTTAATAAATTAAAACGACGGTTTCAAAATAATTGTATGTTCTTCATAGACATTTTTAAAAAACTGGTTCTAAACGGTTTTTTTAATCCTAAAAAAATTGCAGCATTTGATACCTACAAATATCATAAATGAAGATATTGTTTTAGTAAATCAAACGCTTTTCATTTACCTTTTATGACGTTGACTTCCGAGAGAAACTTAAACTAATTAAAGCGACGATCGGTTGATTTTGTTGATTGCGGAAGTGCAAAATAAGAGTTTTATTCTATTAGCTGTTTTTGGGTGATTTTATATAAACCAGAAATCGACCGTACTGAGAATGTCGACAAAAGAGCAGCAAAGCCTCCGAGTTATGCAGAAAGCGTTACATATTTGTTTACATTTAAAAATATTTTTCAAGCGAACTTTAAAGCTCGATAGAAAAATATATTTAAAATCAGCTTTTGCGCTTCGAAAGTCAAAAATTAAAAAACTAAAAATCGCTGCCAACTTCAAATTACGACATGATATGACTTTCAATAAAGCAAATTTACTTTTCAATCACAAGCACTTCCATTCATAATTCATTGTATGGTAAATATACATATCGCTGAAGTTTGTCTTTTTTTTCAAACAATCGCCTGACAATTTAAATGGAAAGAAACCATCCGCGACACAGTGTAAATTATGGATTTAATTGAATACTACCAAGCATAACCGGAAGTAATGTTCTGAGTAGCCGACCATATAAGAGAGCGACATACCCTGACACAGTTCAGCGAGATAGCAAGTCGTGATATTTCGCTTCAAACATTGAATGACGCAAAAAGAGAAATTCTCAAACTGCGGGAGTTGCAAAACGTAAAGGCATTTTTTAAAATAGACTCGATTGCGCGTTAATTGTGCGGTTCGAGCTCATTGTTGTAAAATCGCGACCAGATAAACGCAGCGAACTCGAATTCTAAATATAAGCTTCTCAAGCAGCATTTAGACGTGGGCGCACCAGCGCGTCACTTCCCGCGCCAAGTAGAAAGAAACACATGAAGCAAAAGCCTGTTGTGAATTGCAATATAACCGGAAGCAGGCCAGATATAAAGACGGACTCACGCTATAATAATGTTGCGCATTTCCATTTGCATTGTGAGTCTTCGTTCTGTCGCCATCGACCTCTGAAAAAAAAGTCGCGTTAACGCGCCCGGGGGGCGCCCATGTTGCAATGTTAATTTGACAAAATGTACGAACTCGTTGTAGCAACCACATCGACCCATTCTTGATGTTTGACAAAAAAAGTATTGAACCAAAAGTGAAAAAGCTTTTCCTGAAGCAAAAAAATAACTAATAGTAATAATAGTTAATTAGAACAACTTAATCAAAATAATGCGACACTATTATTAAAACCTATAATGCCACAGCAATTTTTGACAAAAAAATGGTGTGTTCAATATGCTCGTCTTGCATATTTAGCACGTTCAAGGCTTTAAGATTCATATTCTACAGAGCTTTCTTTCAATCAACAACTGAACAAAAAGCTTTGGCTTTATCTTTTAAAAGGAAATGTCAAAACTCAAAAAAATATGACAATTGTCGACAGTCAAAGCGAATGATTTTCGTAGCGGTCATCCTTTTTAAATTACAATATCGCAAAAACAAAAACAAAAACATACTTTTCTCATGACCGGCTTGTGATAGACTTCTATTTTGATGTCACCGCACACAGGCTTGGGTTGGCTGAGGTCGAAACTGAGATAATTGTTGCCTTTTATGACGCCATCGGGTGACGAGGTATAAACTTTGACTTTCAACTGACTGATGATGAAGTAGAGACCTGTGCGTGAAACGTATAGAGAAGATCATGCGACAGAAGAAGTCGTAAAAGCGTCTCAAATAAGCAATTTTGGCGACTTAATTAACACGATTCGTGAGCGTTTGGCTGTTTGATCGACTACTGCATATTAACATTATACGTTTTTTTTAAAGCTCTAGTAAAACGTTTGGAAACCGTTTGTTGCAATGCGTTAAAAACTAAAGAAATTTATAAATGCATTGAGATCTAAACGTAATGATTGGATACCTAATATAAGTGAAATACGGAGGTAAAATGATCAAGCGCTAAACGATTACACTTTGTATTTAATACGACGCGTGATTATACAGACATCAGACCAGCAATGACCAATTCTGGGTTGAGAGGCAGGCATGGATGCTGGGGTTATTAACAATCACGCCGTGTTTAAGTGTGGGTCTCGGCAATTATGCTGAGTGCAAACGCATCGGTTACAAATGAAAAGTGTCGCTTTTTTTTCAGTAGTTTACTTCCGCTTCAGCAGTAGCCACCCTGTCGGACATATCTTTACACGCCATTGTTCTAAATCCGGTTGCGACTGATAAGAGTAGAGATTAAATTCTGCGATGCGCAACATAGAGCACGAAACGTTAATTACTTACTTGTGTTGTGCTGAAGTGGCATTGTTTCTAAGCGAATACTGTGCAACAGCAATGTGGTCGGTGCGTACGTTAAATTGTAATTCACTAGTGTTGCGTAATAATTGACGTAGCGAATCTGCGACGGGATTGTGACGCCCTGTAACGCTGGTTTTATTACTAATTGATCGGCACTTCACAGACTTTTACACAAAAAGGAAAAAGCAAATAGAAAAATTGAAACCAAACTTGTCAAGAAAGTAATACAAAGCTATCGAACAGAGAAAAGAAGTGTCCATCAAGTGCGACAATAATCACCACTTATTAGTAATTGAATTAATTACCTTCATGTTATTTGTTCTGGCGAGACTGTAAAATTTCAGAACATCGGCCGGAAGAGAAAATCTCCCGCGATGAAGAAGATAACAGCATATCATCACTCCTGTCCGGCCCTGTTTATTTAGAAGCAGCCAGTCATGTAAACCGGATAAAAAATTTTTTTTTATTCTTTTCCGTAGAAACAAATTGCATATTTTAGTTGAAAATTTAATTCCTTTAAAATTTAGTTTTTTTGTAGCTTTCACTTGAAAAATATTTTCTTGGATTGGTTTTTTTCTAGTAAGGTCATGAAATTTTGTTTTAAAAATCAAAGTAAAGATAATTTTAATGGTATTTTTGATAAATCCAAGACTTTGACAATTTTAAAGCATCATCAGTAGAATGAATCAAAAATTAAAATAGAAACTCCCGAAAAAAACTTTCGTCTAATAAAATCATCAGCTTCAGACCATAAATTTTTTTTCTGCTTGTAAAAAATCAAGCTCTTTTTAGAAAATGCTTCTATTAAAATTGGATTCGATTAGGCACACTTAAATTCTCTGAGTTTAATCCGCTTTTAAAAGCAAGAGAACTAAAAGCTATGGTCAAAATTAAAAATCCAGCTCTTTACACGAGGTAAAAGCAAAAGTAATATGTGTAAAAAGCAAAAATAAACATACTAAACATCTCTACGAAGTTGAAAGAAAAGTAGCAGTGACTATAAATTTTTTTAGTTTAATTTTACACAAGTCGAACTGAGATCTACGGTTTCAAAAACAAACCTCTAATTTTAAGAGCAAAAAGCCAATCGTTCAAGCAAAGTACATGCAGGCAAAAGTTAAAATTAAACGCGGTAGTTAAGCAGTCTTTCCTGAAAATGGCGTTCTAACACGAACAGGATTTTATAAATTAATACGTAAAATGATTGCTAATTATAAAAAATGACGCACTGCTGCGATCCCACGACCTTCTTGCAACTTGAAGACGTTTTAATTTTTTCTTGTTTCAACAATGCTACCAGTGTGTTTTTAAGTTGAATTTGTATTTAAAATACATATATCCTAGATTAATCTAATCTCAAAACAAAAGAAAAATCAACTTAGAACTTTGGCAACAACAGCAAGCGAACATGATAGATATTGCAATAAATCAAAAAAAACAACTAAAATACCTTCCCAGCTTTGCAGTGAATGGCAGCAATATTCTTTCTATTTTGAACGAGCCATTGATCAACATCTTCACAAAATGGTTTGATCAATTCAAACCTTGGAGGGCTGTGATCATCAAATGGATATGAGGATACTAGAGAAAGTAAAGAAATTTAGCAAAAGCAGTTGAGACATCCGCGAAATTTCTTAACGGTTAAAGCGAACAATAAAAAACAGAAAACTAATTTTAATAGGCTTTGTACTAGACAATCCATTTTTACTATTTGTTAAATTAGTTTATTATAGATTAGAATAGTAAATATCAATTCTCTTCATATAAACCTGTGATTATAAAATCTTAAAAACAAATTTAAGTTTTTTTTTAAATATGTTTGAAAAACTTATCAAAACATGACTGGTATAATTTTTCATCATATGCTACTGCATATTACCTCTATTTTGAAATTTCTTAGGATCGTATACTCTCTCGGAACATCTAAAATTTAACGAAAATTTTTAGTTAATTTTTCAAAAATTAAAATCCTACTCGCCACATATAAATAATTAAATTTTCTGATTAAAAAAAGGTGGTACGCTAGTTTAAGGTGCAATCTTTTTTTGGAAAGGTTTGAGTTTTTAAATACGTATAACAGAAAAGTTAGATGTTATTGTTTTAATTAATTTTAAATGACTACCGCGATAAATTTGAATACAACATTGAAATGTTAATTTTTTAAGGTACAAAAATGGCGCGTACACCAGCCGGGAAAAGGACAAAAAGGCGGTTAGAAGGTTCCAGAAAGTTTAATGACTGCCGAGTTTGTACAAAAAATTCTCGCCGTGCGCTGACGTAATTTCAACCGAAAAATTGTCATCACAAAAACAATTACAACGATCTGAACAAAATAAGTTTGCAAGACAATAAAGCAAAAAAAAAAGAAAAAAACTATTAAGAGTAATCAAGTCAAGGGGATAGTTAGGTGAGCTAAATAACGTTTTGACTTACGAATATAAGGATGCAAATTCGATACTCATTTTACGTGTGAAAGTTTATTAGTGCCTTTGGGAAAGGCGCTTCACAACGAATTCCTAAACGGGGTAATGATGCTTACCTACAATGATGATCCCACTAAAAATAGAAAGCAACAACTGGGTTAATACTGATTAGCCATGAACGAAGTATAACAATAAACAGCTTTTGTTAAATCTTAAAATATCAAAGTTTTAAAACTTCTGATGATTTTTCATCTTTCATTAGATTTTACAAAGTAATTTTCTAATAAATAGCGATTTATACGAAAAAAGTTTTACAAATCACATTTCCCTGAATAATTTGAGTAAGATGATTGAATATTATGTGCTTAAGGAGTATGGAGAATTCTCTGTTTGGCTTTATTTGTAAGCAGGTGTAAATTACAGTCATTAAATTATTCCGAAAATCTAAAACAAAAACTTTAATTAAGAATTTGACTAAAAAGGTTGCTTTATAAGTGCTCTCTATGTTTTTCTTTAAAGTTAGGAAACAGATGATTTACTCACAAATTGTATACTTTGTAGTGGTTTCCATGTTTGGTTTCTAAAAATCTAGAAATGCAATAGAAGGCCATTATTATTGCATAAGGCTTTTTTTTAAGTATGCAGAAGTTCAATAAACAAACTACAAATAAGATCTGCATAATTTATATTATATCTTTTTTTCAAAATATTTTTATTATTAACCAATTATAAATTATAAACCCATTCATGAAATATTTCTGGTAATCTTTTTATAATTACACAAACCGAACATTTGAATGTGAGTAATTTCTTGTAATATCTCTTTTTGAAAATAAAGTTCAGAGTGTGAAAAATTAGAAACTACAGAAAATAAAAATGCACTATTACTTTGATAAAAATAGAAGTTGACTTTGCAACAAAGCTAACTTATAAATCCTTTCAAAATTATCTTTAAAACAAAACCAGTCACAAATATAATATTTGTTATAACATATTAAAACTATAAAAAGATTAAGATGGCTGCTAGTTTACTCTTAAATAACTGCTGCAAATTAAAACTTTAGATGACTGTTAAAATTTTTCTTTGTAGTTCTAGAAATGCAAAAAACGACTGAAGGATAAACAACAGTGGTACAATAAAACAGCAACTGAAACCAGCCATATTAAACTTAACAACTTTATAATTTGTCTAATTTATTTACATTATTGACAAAAATTGCTCAATAATTTTTAAAAATTTTTATTTATAATATAAATTAAATAAATCGAAAATATGTAAAAACCAATATGGCTGGTTTTAGTTTAACACAATTAATACTTAATATTTTCATTAAGGTAGTAAAAAAATTCTTATTTTCATAGAAAGAAAATCATAACTTTTTTGTCCAAAATGCAATAGTCATGTTATGAAAAAAAACAAACAGAAAATGAAAATTTTTTTGTCCAAAATGTAATAATTATAGTCTCTAGAAATACAATGTACTTGACAACATCATCAATATTGTTTCTGTAGATGCCTTCTACTCTATCAGCTGGAAAGCCCATTGCTAGAATATTTGGACATATGTCTACAGAAGTACAGTTAAGAAACATAATTTTATTCATTTATAAATTGTCATAGTTGCTATTACAAACTATAAAAAGTGCTTTGATCACTGCACTCTATTGCTGGCTAGTCAAAGGATCAGCAACTTTTGAACAGAAAGATGCAAGTTCAATGCTTAGTCACCAAAAGATTTCTGTTGTGTCTTCAGAAAAAGTGCTTCATGACAATTTCCTCAATGAGGTCACACTGCTTACCAACAATGGCGACTCTGCCTAATACAGAAAGTAGCAACTCATCATTTAAAAAATGCTTAATTTAAAAATAAAGATGGTAATAGTGAGCAAAAAATTTTAAAAACTGATTGATCAAAGTTGCAATTATATGGTGTCATAAACCAAGGCTTTCCAAACTTTTTGTTTTGTGATCCCATTTTCAAAATACAAAATTCTTTACAATTTTTTATTAGGCAGACAAATTAAAAGAAAATCACCTTTGGTCAATCTAAGATTTAATAACTTATCATATACTAATTTTAGTTTAAAAGGAAACTTTTTGCTATCCCCTACCTTTAAAGTAGTGACACATGGTTTGAGAATGTTTAATTTAAACCACAAATATTTGATGCTAACAACATTATGTGTTGAACAGTAATTGTAAGCAATTAACTTGAAATATTTTGCATTAATATAATTTTTAAAGTAAATAAAAATAAGTTTAACAAATTTACATTTACAAAGTTAACACTTTTTATAATAAAATCATGCTGACTGAAACAAAAGTTTTAAAGGATACAACTAAGATCAAGGTCAAAACCATCTTCTTGATAGCGGCGCTTGTTTTTGCTGACAAGTCTTTTTATTGTTGACATGATACTTATGTAATAAACAGAAAACCCATTAAAAAGTTTCTAATTATAAAAAAAAATGTTAAAGTCAAAAATCTGTCAAAGAAAAACGAACAATTAATGTTAATTTAAAAATACACTACATTTAAACACACTGTTGCTTATTAAAGGATTTACTAATAGTCGTAATTCATAATTCTCAATTGCAGCTTTCAGATATCATTCTTGCAGTTCTTGACAAGCCTTGATAACAGATTTTCATTCAACTATACTTGAATCAGTTTCACTTATTTAATGAGAGTGCAGGTTGGACCATATCTGCTGCATCTGAGCAAAGTGATATTTTCAAATAATTTATCAATTTCATTACTAATTTTTTTAGGCATCAACAGTTTTGATTTTTTAATTTGAAAGAATGAACAAATTTTGGCAAGCTTGTGATGTTGGTAAACCAGATGTATCTCAGTTTCTAGCTAAAGTTATTTCTCATAAATGAGAAATTTGTAGATATTTGATTTTGGGGTCAATTTTAAAGGGAAAGTATTCTGACAATAGACAATCCCTGCAATAAAAAGATGCCTCTGCATTTGCTTCAACTTACACATATGAAGCACTTTTCAGTAAATATTACAACCAATTCACTGTTGAATATATCCTATGCAATTTTTGCATACTGCATCCTCATCAATTAGGCAATTAGGACATGTTGTGATGCACTAGTTGTTTTGGCACTTTTTAAAAAGTTAAGTGTCACAATAAATTGAGTCAAATAATTTCTTCTGTGTTTTGTAAAAGCTTTTTATAATCTTTATTTCATTTATTATAACTTAAGTTTTCATGCAACTTTTTACAAAGGTTTAAATTTTTGCTCTAGAACTAAAAAAAAAGTTGAAAACCACATTGCTGGGTTACAAATTGCAAAAAAAACTTTTTTGACTTGTGACCAAAGCCAGTAGTCATTCAAATCATGTTTTCTGAGTAGTTGGAAAAAACAGATAAAAACAAACTTAATAAAAACTCTACTTAATAAGATTTAAAGTAAAAAAAGTTAATATAATTGATTTTCAGCCTTATAATAAACTTTTTTTACTTGTATTTGTAAATTCAAAATCAAATACCCATAAAACAAAAGTTCTGGTAAATTAGTAAAAAATTGAACTTAATATTGTAATAGATGCAGTTTTAACAGCTCAAATAATCACAAAAATACTGTATAGATTTTTTGAATCAATACAATTTTTCTTGTCTTTTGAATTTATCAATAAACATGTGATAGCCAAAAAATATATTTAAAAACTTACTACTGAAATCAAGAGAATACTAAATCTCAAAAAAAACTTTTGGTTGAAATAGTAAAAAGAACACAATTTTCTTGTTTCACTTAAGGTGTTCAAACTCAAACTCACTTGTGAAAAATAAAAAATCATCAAAAATTTTAAAACATCACATTTTAAGATGCAGATACGTGTCATAATAATAAAAAATGAAATACCCGCATCAAATTCCATTGTGCTGTTACAGCACATTGTTTTTCAATTGCAACTATCAATTCATCAATTGTTGCCCTTTTGTGGGCTAAACCAGGGGTGGGCAAACTTTTTAGCTCAAAGGCTGCATTTACAAGCAGATTTTTTCTGCGGGCTGCACTTCTGGTAATCTCTGAAAAAGGTCATTACTTTTAATCAATGTCCAAAATACCCTTTTTCATCTCAAAAAAAGTGATTTCAAATTTTGGAAATTGATTGAATGTGATCATAACTGTACCTGGAGGCGAGTTTCCAAGATTTGGGCAAAATTCAAATTTTTTGAGCAGATGACAAGAAAATATTTTGGCAAAACCAGAATTTTTCGAGCAGCAACACAAAAAACTCAGATAAACTCAGGAATTTTAGGGTAGTAAAAATGATCAACTGAAAAAAATAGTTACCAAATTTAGATAAAGACCTTTTTTTTTTTTTTTGGAGAACATCATAATTTTAGGATGAAATAACATCTAAAAATTTTAGACAATTTTTTGTCCTATTTGTAAAGTACTAGAAAATCATGATTTGGGCAAATATCACAAAATTCGGGCAAAACTTTATTGCCCCATAAAATTTTTTTGGTTGGTACGCCTATGAATATGATGATTTTTTTATAAATCACCACAATTAAAAGAGAAAAGAGAGTAAAGTTATTTTCTTGAGCCTTCGTGGGCCACACAAAGATTGGTGGCAGGTCATAGTTTGCCCACCCCTGGGCTAAACTATTGTCTTTTAAGTACCCTCACAAAAAGAAATCCATGGATGTTAAATCTAGTGACTTTGTAAGAAATTCTACATGTTCTCTTTGTCCAATCTATCTATCTGGCATATATACATATATAGGAAAACAGATTTCAGTTTTAACGTTTAAAGTGTAACAAGCAGTTTGTCATATTTTTACTATTTAAACCAAGAATTTTTTTTGGAAAGAAAATCATTTGCTATTTTTTCTGTTGACTTCAGTATTAAATCTTTAAATGCATCTTTTGCTATCACATATATCATGTTCCATTGATAAATTCAAAAACCAAGTCAAGTTTTGTAGATTCCAAAAAGTGTAAACACAGGGAGGTTACATGAAAAGTTACATGAAAAATTTGAATTAACAAAATTATTATAAATCCAATGCATTAAAAGCACATGCCAAAGCTAAGAAAATGAATTATGCAAATTAAATTATAGTTCTTGCTAAGTCATTCTCTTGTAAGCTGTAAAAGATTCAAGAATTTAATAAGTCAATAAGACAGAGCACAGCTGTTTTGTCTTGAACAAAATCGGGCTAAGTAACATAATCAAACAATCAGCAGTGTGGCCAATGTGTAAAAGCTTTGTACTAATGGCAAACATAAAAACATAGTCTTAATTCAAGTTCTACTCTGATTATTCAGTTGTATACTTGGTTATAACATTTTATGACACTTTTATAGCAATCAGGTTTACAATTTTAGACATATTACTATACATAAAGTAATAGCTGAAGGATAACAATATCTAAGCATTTTAAAATGCAGGTTGGGTACTCATTTGATGATTGCCCAAGTGCAATGTCTATGATGTTGCCTGCATGTAGCAGAATAAATAGATATGATCATAACTTACAATTTTCTAATTATAATGCTAAGTCTAGCAGTTTTGCTAGACTATGGTGAATTTAAACTTCACTATTGTGGTTCCTCTGTACAGAGGGCAAGATCATTTTGTTGTTACCATGTAAAAATGTTAAGTAAAATTGATCTTTGTAACATAGTGCAACTTGTGAATATTACCATGTGCTTAAACTTAGTCAGTTGTTTGGTATCTAGTTTTTATAATTTATGAAAGAAACGTTTTATAGTTCTCATATACAAGCAGAAATAACCTGCAACTGATTTCTTTTGATGATCACACATCCCCAGTTGCTTGGGTACAGTTGATATAGTCACACTTTTTGTGCAAGAAGTAGTCAATCCTTGCTCAAGCACTTGCTAACATGCTGGTGAAGAAACTTCTGGTAAGTACACAGAAAGAAGCAATTACAATGTAAGAAAACAATACAAATGGTGTTAGGCTCAGTATTTAATGAGAATTGCACTTAATAGCTTTTTCAATGTTAAATATTGCTTTGCTATGGCTATTTATTTACTATTTTTAATTACCAGACTGCTATTCAAAAAGGATTTAAATAAAAAATTACATTTTATAAAAAAATACAATATTTAAAGCAACTATTTTTTTTAAAAACACAAGTAGTTTTATAAAAACAGGGTAATAAAAAAAATGTTTTAAAATTTAACTAGCCATATCTCTCAAACTACAAACTGTTCATGAATGAAACATATATTAATTAAAGGAAAGGAGAAATAGTATTTTATAAATCAATACCATTGTGATGTCATAAGCAAAGATATTTCTGTGATGGCATGATTACAAATCTTTCCATTACCAAAGATTTTTTAAGGCAATCAATATCTATTTTTATTTAAAATAGTTTTGCAATAGAGAAGATGTAAAAATTACAAAAACAACAAATGTTGTAACAAGTTATGAAGGGTAAATTGCAAAGCCATTTATGCATGACCAACATCAAGACAATAATTAAACTTGTTCCAAACAACCCTAACAGTGTCTTCCAATGATTTCACAACTTTCATGATTCTGCTTTTGAGATCATCCAGACTAGTCGCTAACAGTGGCATGAAAACCCTATCTTTGATATAACCCCATAAAAAAAGCTGCAGGATGTTAGAGTTGATCACCCTGTGCTCTTCCTTTTACACAAGCAACCTGTTTCTTTGCATTGTTTATACCTGTGATTCTCAACCACTGCAACATGGCACACTGGTGTGCTGCACAATTTAAAAAGATGGGAGATTAGTCGCTAAATTTAGTAATTATATTCTTATTTTGAGTAACAAGAAGCTGCATATTACTCTTATTAGCAACTTGGGTGATTTTATTATTTATTTTCAATTTAATATTTTTCTAAGAACGTAATTATTTGAGTAATTCATAAAATGTATTTCAAAATTGCTGTAATTTCTTGCTATGTGTACCACATGTAGCACCTCACTTCTTGACCCTCAATAGCATCAAACACAAGAAGAGAGAAAGATTACAATCAACAGAAGAAAACATGAAAATCTGTTTATTATACAATATATTTAATTAAACATTAAGGAAATGGTAAAAAAACACCAAGCACAGGTTTCCTATTAAATTAGCTTTACAAGAAACTAAATAGATTCTGAAACACAACAACAATGAATAAAGTTTGTATTTGTTTTTCAATTACTGTATTTAATTTACATTTTTTATGTCTTTATCTTATAACATTTAAATCAATTTTCATGTAAATTTTGCCAGAGTGCTATGCTATTTTTAAGTGGTCCAGGGTGTGCCATGAGTAAAAATAGGTTAACACCAGTTTAAACCAACCTTAAATGTTTTCAGCAATTTGAGTAGATTAGAAATACCAAAACGCTGTTGAAATGCTAATGTGTTAAAATAATAGATTTGGTTTTGCTGAACAGCGAAGCAGATTAATTTTTGTTGTGACTTACCATCATGTGTGGAATAAAAAAACATAAAACAACTGTGCATAAAAATGCAAATCTGCATAATTAAGAAATCATAGAGGTTTGCTTGTCCAGGATCTCATAATGATATCTATTTCATAAAATTTTATTTCTTCCCCTTTCATTTTATGTATGTATCATTCATGGATAACTTGCGGTTAAGGAAATAGTCAATTAAAATTGGCATTCTTTTTTAATCACCCTGTATTATAGCCAATGGTTTATTGTACATTAATATATGTAATATCTGTTCATTGTACATTACATTAATTTGGTAACATGTTGTGCTTTTGGAAAAACACATACAGTAGACCTTGGTTAATTCAAATTTAATTTGATAGACAAAATCATCTGAATTAGGCAAAGATTCAGATAATCCAAAGCTTGCCAGATAATCCAAATCCAAGGCAAAGATCCAGATAATTCAATTTGTACTTTCAGTGTTATCTGAGTTAAGCAAAATTCTTCATTAACCAAGGTCACTGTAAGTACAAATTTCTTAAAGGGTCATCTGCTTATCTACAATGATGATGCTGCTTACTTACAAAAAGAAAGCAGCCACCTGGCCAATATGGCCATCAATAAAATAAAGATAAGGATTTATAAATTAGTTGATGTTCAATAAGTTTAGTCGGATCTCATTCACTATTTGCCATTCTAACTTGATAAACATGTAAATTTTGGAGAATCCTTAAAGTCTGCAAGGTTAGTAACAACAAACAGTAAATGAGACCCATTGGGTCATTCCATATCAAGCATCCTAAAATTTTTGAAGTCACCAGTTTAACCCTCTCCAAATTCTCTCAAACTTTGCCAAAATGTTGTGTAGCATGATTAAGGCATGCCATAAAAATTTTAGCATAATAGGTAATGTATTTTTAAAATTACAATACTCCCAAGTTTTAGGTAGCTCCTATGAGAGCTAGCACTTGGTTATTTGGTCACACTTTCACCAATGCATATCTTCAATTTTAAAAATCAAAAGAAAGCTTTTTCATATATGTGCTCAACTTTTGATATGTTTCATATATCTCATGCAACAAAATAGTCATTTTGTATTATAAGCTGCAACTTTATTATGTAAAAACATAATTTGGGTCAATTCTGAATGCTTGTAATGTTTAAACAAAAGAGAACGAAGCCCAGGTTAGGTATGAATGATAGTTGCCTATTACACTACAACTTGATAAAGTTTAAGTAAGAATACTGCATAATTGTGAAAGTTATTTTAATTCAGAATATGGACAAAATGCAAAAATTGCAAAATAGTACCATCTTTCAACATAAAAGTACCCTGTGGGCACTTATTCACATAAAAAAATTTTCTATCAGTAAAAGAAAATTTCTTTATAAACTTGTACAGAAAGTTTCGTTTTTGCCACCCAACTGTTCAAGTTTAACATGGGGGTGCATTTGACCCTCCCAAAATTAAAAAATTTTTGCATGTCTAAAAATTGTTTATATAGCATAGCATAAAACTTAAAAATAACAAAAATAAAGTTTTAAAACAATGACTACTTGTGTGAGTGTGACAAAACAACTTTTTAGATAGGTTTGTTACTTTTTGTAATGAAACAATTATGTATAATTTACTCTAACATCTTAAATTTGAACTTTCATCCAGTGCTCTGAATGCCTAAATTTCATATAAAAGATATTAAAAGTTTATGTTTATTACAGCTTTAGCAAGTTATAGTTTAGAAAAAAATAATTACATAATGAACATTGTAATCACACATACTCAAAATATAATCAGAGGCAAAAGAATAGGATTCCCAGCTGTTTTCACAAACATAAAAATTTTGATCACTGTTTCAAGCAAAAAGGAAACATTTACAGATCAATTTATGAATTTTAAATGAATAGTATATAAACAAGTCTATAATTTTTTATTGCAAATCTAATTTTTAAGCAACATTATCAATATTTTGTGTAAATGCTGTCATACTGTGAATTAATTGTTTGCAAAAGTTTCTATTCATTTTCTTGATCTGGATAATGCTATGTCATGATTGAGACTTTTAGAGTAAGATGCTTGTCTGCAATTTTGTCCCTAATTAGCTTCCAGAATTTTTTTGCATGTAAAGTTTTAGCTTCTTTTGCAAGTCTTTCAAATTATTCATTTTCATATGCCAAAACAAAAAGTTATAATCATTTGTCTATTTTTGAAACCAACTCATTGAAAGAACTTGATTTTTTTCAGTTGGTTGAAGTTTTACACATTGTCTTTAAAATTAAAGTACAACATGAAGAACTAAACTTATGCAAAAAGTGTTTATTTATTTATTTTTATTTCTATATTTATCCTCCTAACTTGCAGGAAAGCAATGGAGAGGGCAAGCAATTACCCTAACCTGCTTCCAAAAATCCCAAGATATTACTGTCCATTAAAAAATTTTTCATTTTTGCTTTTTAGTTTTATAAAGATATGACTGAAATTTAAAACTGCTTGCCATGACCACCAAGCAGGGGGAAGCACTATAAAGTGTCTTTCCCAAAAACACAACATTACAACAGAATGGTGTCAATAGATTTTGAACTAACACCATGTTGATCACAATCATGGCACTCTAACCATTTAACCATGCTACCAACAAGTACTTGTTAGTTCTCGCAGTCAAGCAATTTAAGAGAATGAAAACTCCCAGGTAAAACTCTAACAGGTGGGTAGCACTGCAAAAGTTTTTAAATGAGATTTAACATTCTTTTCCCATGTTGACACATGCGTTGTGCATTCTATAAAGTCTGCATTTAAATATTTGGCAAAGGTAATTGTTTGAAAAGTGGCTTTCTAAACAAGTTAGCCTCATCATAGTTAGGACACTCCTCAAAAGATTTTCACTCACTACAAATTATCTCATTTTGGTTTTCAGCTTGATCTTTGCTCAATAGAAGTCCTGCTGTTTCCAGAAAAAAAAAAACTTACTTTTAATCACACAAACATTAAATATTAAAAATTTTATAGTCCAAAATTTGAAGAAATTTCTGCTTTTAAAAAGAAGTGATTTTGAAAGTCTTAAAATAGAAAATTTACATGGTACAACTTATTGTTGGCAGTGTGGTCGAGTGGTTAAAGCGCCAGGCTCATGACCAACATGGTCTTGCTTCAAAACCCACTCACGCCATTCTGTTGTGTCCTTGGGAAAGACACTTTATGGCACTTTTCCCTGCTTGGTGGTCCTGCCAAGCAGTTCTAAATTACAGTCATACCTCTATTAAATTACAAGTTCTAAATTACAGTCATATCTCTATTAAATTACAGCAATATCTTGGCATCTCTGGAAGCAGGTCGGGGTAATTGCCTACCCTATGTATTAGCACCTCCGTCACTTTCCTGTGAGTCAGGAGAATAAATATAAAGATAAAATAAAAATAAAAATTGTTTAGTAATTATTGACAACTGTGTTTGTTTCAACTATTCATAATGAAGACAGCCAGTATTTTTTTAAACGAAGTAATGTATGATTAAGCTATTAAATATAATGTAATTTTTGACTAAAAGTTTTATTTTCACTTGTTGCAGACAAAAAAAATCTTATTTGCATGGTTTTACAATCAAGAATAAATAAATATTTTTACCTTGCAAATTGGACTTAAGGTTGAGAAAACCCTAATTAATTGAAGCATTATAAATGGTAGCATTGGCAAAATGGGTCTCTTCAAGAAGTCACTGTAAGCAATTTTTTTGGTAAAACTAACCCAGAATCCCCCTTTTAGCACCAGGATGGAATAAAGAAACTAAGAAAAAAAGGATCTCTCAAGAAGCGATAGTAACCACAGGAGGATCCAGGTTAGTTTCACAAACAAAAATCATTTATGGTGACTTCTTGAATAGACCCAGCAAAATTGCATCTAAATCATGTCACAAACTTGAATTTGTTAACTTAAAAAATTTTTATGCTTGTAAAAATTGCTAGGGGTCCTATTCTTTTGCCTCTGACTGTATTTGGCACATGTGTGACTACAGTGTTCAATATATATGTAATTATTTTGGGGTCTTTTCAACAAGCAACCATGAGCAATTTTTGTTAGCAAAACTAACCTGAAATCCCCCTGTGGTTACTATTGTTTCTTGAGATTCTTTTTCTCTTTGTTTCTTTTTTTGTGCCTTCTAGTGCTGTAAAGGAGATGCTAGGTTAGTTTCACCCACAAACAACAGTTACGGTCTCTTCTTAAAGAGACCCATTATTTTTTCCTAAAGTATAACTTACTAAAGCTGTAATAAACATAAACTTAATATTTTTTTATGAAATTTAGACATTCAAAAGCACTGGATGAAAGTTCAAATTTAAGACATTAAGAATAAATTATATATCATTGTTTCATTACAAAAAGTAACAAACCTATCTAAAAAGATGAATATTTTCCTGTTATCACCCTAACATCTATTGCTTCCTGTTATTTTAGGGTTAGAGTTAGGTTTAAGGTTAGGGTAACCATAACCCTAACCCTATTCTTGGGTTTTCATTCACTATTTGTTGATGGTGGAGCAATAACAAGAAAGTCCCAAAAGATGTTTTGTCACACTCACACAAGTAGGCATTTAAGTTTTATGACGTGCTATATAAACAATTGCTAGACATGCAAAAATTTTTTAATTTTGGGGGGTCAAATGTACCCCCATATTAAACTTGAACAGTTGGGTTGCAAAAATGAAACTTTCTGTATGAGTTTATAAAGAAATTCTCTTATACTGGTAGAAAAATTTTTTACGTGAATAAATGCCCACAGGGTACTTTTATGCTGAAAGATGGTACTATTTTTAACCTGAAATACCCCCCTACAGCACCAGGATGAAATAATAATAATAATAATAATAATAATAATGTAAATTATACTGCTTGACATATGCTGAGATCATATAGGAACCTCAGTTGCTCTAAGCAGTTGCAAAGATATAATGACATTAAACTCTAAACTTTAAAGATAGTACAAGTACATTACTACTAAAACAAAATACAATTATCAAGGACAAAACACTAGGTATGTGCCACATGAAATAATAAAGACACAGAAGTGATAGTAACTGCGGGGAGATCAGGGTTAGTTTTACAAACAAAAATCACTTATGATGACTTCTGGAAAAGAGCCAAATTTTTAAGGCATGCATTAATCATGCTGCACAGCATTTTGACAAAGTTTGAGAGAGTTTGGAGAGGGTCAAATGGGGGTTTCTATGATGCTTGACATGGAATGATCAATGATCATCTTATGTGTTGAAAATTAAAAAACAAACAAGAATCACTAAGGTTAACTTTACTTACATATGCATAAATAAAAAGCCAAACCCTTCACATATCTTTTATTACATTCTAATGTTTGCATCACAATTGATATAATACTTTACAATTTTCATAAGGATAAATTTATTATTAGTGACAAAAGATATAACTGTTTACCAAAATAATACTTATGTTTTAAAAAAATAACCTCATCTTAGTTTAGCAAAAATAAATACTCATCTTAGTTTAGCAAAAACAAATAATTTTGAAGATAATAATTTCTTAAATTCTTAGATAAATTCATCGGTTAGTCTTTTGATCAAATTCTTAGATCACACAATATACATCATACATTAATTTTGTTTTTAAAAAAATAACTATATCAATGCTAACAAATAATAATGAAATTAATAAAAACATATTCAATAAAAAATTTTGGATTTCTTAAAGAAGTCACTTTAAGCAGTTTTTTTATCCCTGTAATTCTGGCAAAATATCTTTCATTTTAACAAAAAATAAAAAATCTCTAGCTCCAATAAAAAATTGTGGATAAAAATAAAAAATCCGTAATAAGGCGCACGCAAACAAAAAAATCAAAGCAAACATTCATGAAATGATTAAAATCTAAACTCAATACCTTTTTTTAGAAAAATTCAATAAATGCAAAAATTTCTCAAACACCAAGTTGAGTTTTTTCTCAATTTCTTAACTTTTAGGAATTCAAATTGTATTTTAAGACAAAACAAACAAATAATTATAAACTCGAAAAGTTTACTGCGAAAATCTATTGAATACAAAATTTCTTAAACTCTTCCATCAATTTTATTTGCACTTGCTACCTTCTTAACACTTACAAAAAAATTATTGTCACTTTATCAAAATCAAACCTAAAAATTGGAGCAAGTTAATTTGGACAATTGGTGTTGTGGCAAATGTGTCTTATGACGCAACAATGCGTCCGAGTAAATGTCAGTTTGCCTAGCACGTCTTAAAAGAAAATGCTATAACTTACAATACAGTCGTAAAAGAATAAGTCAAGCTGCTGAGATATTTTTATTACGTTAGCTAACTTCGCTACAGTGTAAACATCATACTCAATTTTGAGTAAAATGAACTTGAACATGGGTCATTTTACGTTAAAAGCTTTGCCGCGAAAAGCAAAAACGCTTGACATTGAACTTAAAATAAAATTTGAGATAGCTTTGAAAATCGTGTTCATTTCTTGAAGACTTTTTATCTGACATTTATTGGGAGGAATCGTCAGAATGAACTGAGAACGATCCCATTGTGGTTACATAGGAAAGGAGAATAAGTCTGATTGGAATGTTTACATTGGAATGTTTACAAATAGATTTACAAATAGATTGTTTACAAATAGATTGGAAAGTTTACAAATATGATGTTTACACTGTAGCGAAGTTAGCTAACATAGGATAGGAGAATAAGAAAAAAGGCAGCCAACCAGGAACAGAGAAGAAAACAGAAAAGAAAAGAACTCTCGTTTTCCTTTCTTTTCTGTTCCTGGTTGGCTGCCTTTTTTAACCAATCAGACTTATTCTCCTTTCCTATGTAAACAACATCGGATTGCTCTCAGTTCATTCTGACGATTCCTCTAATAAGTCTTCTAGGAATGAAAACGCTTTTCAAAGCTATCTTAAACTTTTGTACCGCCAATTGACTCTTAAAATAAAACATGTTTCCGGGCATATATTCACGTAAGCCGAACTGTTTCGATATCTACATTTCTTGCACATTACGAATATGCAATAAGTTGGTGTGAACATCATATTCAATTTTGAAAAGAATAAACTTGAACATGGATCACTTTACGTTAAAAGCTTTACCGGGAAAAGCAAAAACGCTTGACATTGAACTCAAAATAAAACATGTTTCTGCTCAATTTCGTGCACAATGAATTTGAATATGTGACTAGTTGTTAATGCTGTGCCGCAAAAATTGGAAACGCTTGGCCTAGTTAACGTACAGTAAATGATTTGTGAATGTTGTAAAACAAATAAGAATCTTCCTATTGAGTAGTACAAAGTGCAAATTTTTTGCAGGTTACTTCCATAATTTTTGATTTTTTACTTCCACATTTCAATCTCAATCAAGTGGTTGTGGCGTTTGAGATCGTTAGTTTTTTTTAGCTGAATCTTCACCAATAATCCTATTTTACCTGCTTTGAAAAATTCAGTTTTTGGTATTTCAAGATATTTATTTTAATTGCTTGTTGTATAAATTTTGTATTCTTTTTAACCTTTTTAAAAGTTTTTAATTATTTCAACCAGAGTACTTACCGGTAAATGCTTTTAATTGTAGCGTTTTTTACTTGTAAATAGACCTGTGATTTTAGGCATTAACTGTTATAAATCATAGCGTTTTTTAAATCGTATAATATGGTATTTTTTTGATTGGTGTATTGTTTGAGCTGAACAGTACCGTAAAACATTGTTTTTAGTTCATTTCAAATTTATGTAATCATTACAACTGCCACTCTTTTACCTTAATCTATATTGTACGTTTCTATAAATAATTCATGAAATATTTTGTTTTGTTTTATTTGGAAAACAATTTTAATATAATCGTTTTAGTTGTCGTGTTACTTTAAATTAAAGTTGCTTTATTTTTCAAAGTTTAAAAATATTATTGTTTTAATATTGCCTTTGCCCTGAAAAATATTGCCTTACCATAAAACAAGAAGATTACCAAAATTTTAAGCTAAAATATAAATTAGGTACAAAAGGTATTTGTCTATTCCTAAACTATATTTTTCTTTCAAATATTTTTGTACATTCTGCCGCCATATAGCAAAAAAGTTTTAATTTTTGTGCTGCTAATGATTGCCAGCTGAAGTTGTAAAAATTGTAGATGAAGCAATTATTTTGAAGTTTAACAAAAAATAACTCTTTCAGTTTTTTTTTTTTTATTCTTTCATTAATTTTATTGGTCAAATGCTAAAATGTCCACTGTACAGTAAATATTTTTTTCTACTTACTGACTTGATATCTCAATTTTGAATTTAAAATAGTTCGAAATAAAAAAACATGTAGGCCTACATTACATTTTCAACTGCAAAAAAGTACCACAACACTGATGTCGTAATCATGGAGAAAAAGGAATCAAAAAATGGGAGACTAGGTTGATTTTAATAGAGGTTTGAGAGATCGCTCCTTCAAGTACAGCCGTAGGCTAATCTAAAATACAAAAATCTAAAATACAATGTTGACGGTATTCTTAATGATGCTTTGCGCATTGTCACTTGATGCCTAAGTTCCGCTCCAACGGACAATCTGTCCATCCTTGCCGGTATCCAGCTAGTTGGACTTCGCCGCCTAAGAGCCACTCTTTTCTCGGCCAAACGCAGCATTTTAGACCCTGAACACCTCTTGCATGATCATTTGGTCAGGCCATTAGATGTGCGGCAAGAGAAATTAAAATTCAAAAGCCCATTTGTATCTGCCCCACGGCAACCATTAAGTAATGCCTCTGAACTAGATATCCGTAACGGTCAGTGGATAGCAGCGGCGTGCGGTCAGGACATGCAAGTTATGCGTTGCACGACTAAATTTTTAGGAATTGCATGACGAACGTTTGCGCGATGAGATAGATATCGTTGAATTGGATGAGAAATATTAGCCTACTTGTTTTGGATGAAATCTGAAGTCGATCCGAGACGAAGGCCTATTTTTTGTGTTGTTTTAGAGAATATCGTAAATTTAGGACGAAAAATGAGAAATCAGAGACTGGTTAAAAGTGATGACCTTTTTTTTTATAGATCACCTAGAATCTAAGACGAAAATTAGTCTTGAATATACCCAATTTTATGACCTGGTTTTGGCATGCCAATTGCATGACTAGTCTCAGAGGTCACCGCACGCCACTGGTGGATATACTTTACATGGAACATGGAGTACTTGAATAGACCATATAAGCTTCATGATTTCATCCCAAGAGTCGGTCCCAGGTCTCTTGGACTGGGCCTTTCCAGGCATGCTTGGGTAAGATTCAACTGCTTGCAAACTGGCATTGGGCGTTTTTGGTCTTCTATGCATAATTGGGGTCTTGCTCCCTCTTATAATTGCGAGTGTGGTGCACACGAACAAACTTCAGACCACATCATTTCTGCATCATACCCTACATACCGGGCACCAAAAGGACATCGCAGTCTGTCACTCCTGGATGACGAAACCGGATGTTGGCTCAAAAAACATTACTGCTATCATCTGATGAAACAAAAACAACCGGATAATCCTAGATGACGATGACGACGAGTGATCGTTAAAACCAATGACCAAGAATTTGGTTGAAAACAAAAAGAAATTAATAAATTTTTGAATTGTTAGTTTGAACCCATTGCGGGCCGTACAAAAGGTTGTTGGGGGCCGCATGGGGCTTTTTGTACAACAACCTTTTGTACAACCATCAACAAGAAGGCTGTAGAACCATTCTTGAAGAACCATCGGCAAGAAGGCCGTAGTTTTCCCACCCCTTCCCTAAGCAAAAACACCTGCAAAAAAGAACTTATTAAAGCAAGCCAATATGCAAAAGAGACTTTGTAACCTATAATTCTGTATGTCGCTTTAACTAAAAGGATAGAAAGATGGTAGGTTACGATTACCCTATCTTTTGATGCTTAAGATTATAAAGTTTGTCTTACGGCCTTCTTGTCGAATCATTATTCTAAACATCAAAACCAAAAAAAAATTTTTTTTTGCTTTTTGCTTAATCTTTGGTTCAACTCATAGGGTTAGGTTGCAAAGGATGTTATATCTCTGCTGATTGAGTTTTGTTTTTCTTACGTTGTTTTATTCGAATGTGTTACGTCACAAAGGACATAAACTTGCTTCAGCTTACGTTTTTTCTTTGCCATTCATTTTAAAAAATAAGTCGCGTTGTAATTTGGTTTATTGGATTTAGATTGGAAATTTAGTTAAAACCGTCTGTTATGAATCAATCTATAATAAATTTTCAACAATAAAAATTTTAACAAATATAATCATGCGAAGACGAGTTTTTAGTCGAGTGTGGCAACCAGCGCCAAATCCAATAAATGTGCTGCTACAAAGGATGATCTGTTTTTGCAATTGGACAAGAACAAGTCATTAAAATTTGGTCAAGTTAGATTTCCTTTAGATTTGTCAAAGAAATCACCAAACAGTCATCGTAGCCAATCACATAAAAATGGCATAGCTGCTAACATTTCTAAAAATTCTTCATTACTTCAAAATTCATTTTATGTTGAAAGCACCCCTTTCGATGATAATTAAGCTTTATATTTGTACAATTTTTGAAATTTATTTATTGATTTATTTCACAAAATTGAAAATTAATATTTTCTAGGAATAAGTCTAATTTGTTGTGTAGATTTTACAGCAATTTTCAGATGATTAAACTTATTATTGGGATATTTTTTGGACCTGCTAGCAAATTATTTTCAATAAGCTAATTGTCACAAACTTTGTTCGGGAATCCCAAAGGACCAATTGAGCTAGGTAACCCGAATACCTGCGCTGAAACAAAGCTGTGTCTAAATTTTATTTTATTCCGGCTCAAGAAGTAGTCTTGCTATGAGCCTGATGGTTTATATAGTTGATTTAACGAAAGCTCGGATTGATTTCGTTGAAGACTCTTCTTCACAACAAATAGAGACCACTGTCTCTAATAACAACGAATGTATTACAAAAATCACGTCCGACCAAACTTCTATTCCACGCTTTGCCAAACTGCAAAGCAAAATCAACGCTATAACTTGATTCAATCAACACAAATAATTCTACCTCTGTAGAATACAACGGCCAACTACTGGCACAAAATAAATTCAACACTCGACGACCAATACAAAAACTAACGGGCCTTCCGCGCCCAACCAAATTACTTCCACTCGAGTCGTCTCAAAATCACATCTAATCATAATAATTCGCTACGCATCGGCTTTATATAGAAAACAAAATCACGTGATGTAAACTTTCTCGTAAATTCGAGATTCAGCCAGTACTCCCTGGAGAGATCATTACGCAAATATTCTACTACGTTCGAGATAGCAAAGCTTAAACAAAACATATTACGTCATACTGTCGAGCGAAAGAGAAAAAAGATACATGTATCGAGCAATAGAACAAATTGGACGTACAGGGTGATCAAACCAAGTGTAGACAGATTTTGAAGGTGGCTGTAGAAACCCTGGGGATGAGGACTGCAGGTCCCATTGCACTCTCAGGTGGCTAATTGTGTTGACTAATTAATGGATTGCTTTTTCAGAAACATTTATAAATATTGATGTTGCTATGGGCACAGTAACTGTGACTGTTCAGGACTTGTTTGAGTCGGGGCAGACCCCTAGCAAAGTGTGCACACTGTTGAGGGGTTTTATGAGCAGATCTGGTGTTTATAAGGCTCTGAAACATTTGAAAGAAACGGGTTCAGCTCTCCCAAAGGTGGGAAGCACACCAGGTTGCAGGGTCAGGGTACCAAAACTCATTGAAAACATCAGGGAGAAAGTCAGGAGGAATCCCAGGAGAAGCATGAGAAAATTGGCTTTGGCTGCAGGTGTGAGCTGTGGAGCAATGCAGAATGTGCTCAGGGGTGATCTGGGCCTGCCCTCATGGGAAAACAAAAGTTTAGTTGCTGTTGCAGGCTGCAAGAGCCAAGGGAGTGCAGAGGGCAGGGCTTCTTCTGGAAGGGCTTAGAGATGGCACACAGCCTCCAGTTCTGTAGACTAATGAGAGGTTGTTCACTGTCCGGGCCATGCGCAGTCATCAGAGTGGCTGGGTTTATGCAGTAAATGAACAGGGCATCCCATTGAATGGCAGGCTTGCGTTTCAGGGACAGAGGCCGGTTTCTGTGATGGTCTGGGCTGGGGTGGCTTCAACTGGGGAGAGGGCCCCCGCTTCTTCATTGGGGAGGGGTTGGGGGTAAGTCAGCACATGTGTCTGGAGCTTTTGGGGGAAGGATTGGTGCCCTGAGTGAACACAGCATTCAAGGAAGGCAGAATTACCCTCCAGCAGGACAGAGCCCTATCCCACACTGCCAATCTTGTCAAAGAATGGTGTAAGAGAAATATGGTGGGGTTTTGGCCAAAGAAATTGTGGCCTCCTTCCTCTCCAGATTTAAACTGTTTGGACTTTGCCATTTGGAGTATTCTGGAGAGTAAAACCTGCTCTTCCAGTCACCAGGGTGTCAGGGCTCTGGAGCATGGATTGGTGACTTGTTGGGATGGGATTTTGGGAGAAACCGTGCATGCCTCATACAGTCGAGTTCCTGGCGGATTGAGACGTATTGTGGGAGTGGGGGGAGGGTGTATCAAAAAATAACTGTTGATTCTATTTCCTTGGTCTATTTTTATGTTTTCCTCAAAATTGCTTTTCAGTTTTCTTCTGTTAATGTATTTATATTTCATTAAATATTTGTCTACACTTGGCGTGATCACCCTGTATATCGCAAACAGCGCTCAAAGAGCCGCATTTATTCTCTTATAATAAAACTACGAATTGCTTTTAACGGGGATAAACTACATCGTTATGATTAAAATTATGAATGAAGTGTGACACTAATATTCAACGCGTTAACCTAAGAGTTGCTCATAGGCACGCGCAGCTTTTAAAAACATTTTTGCGGCTTAAAAAGTTGTCGGTTTATTGTAAAATTAATCTCAGATTGGCTTAGATGGTAGGTGCTTTCTCGCAGCCTGGGCCGTGAGTAAGTTTGTTCATTGGTGTTGAAAATGACAGACCAAAACCGAATCCACCAAAACGAAAGGGTATCCACCCATTCCGATCTTCAGTGTGGGTCTGCTAATCGGCAAACGTTCTTTTCAGGACGAGGCAATGCCAGGATAAAACTGCTCTTTTTAGGGCACATTGCCAACAAGTTCCGACGACCCACTATTCTTCAGTTGAACATCGAAAGCCTCACTGCAAGCAAGATGAACGTTCTTCATTACCTCGCTATGCAGTCTGAGGCACTCGTCACCCGTGGCCTTACCTGCAAGCTGCTGAGACTACTTCCGGATAAGCACATGGTCAAAATGATTATGGAGCTTGTCCGAAATCGGAGTTTTACCCTTACTACCGGTGACAGCAAGCAAATCAGGCTACGCCGTCTTAAAACGGCGTTCCTCAGTTTGGCTCCCTTCCTATTTAACATCTATACGTACGATCTTCCTTCCATGATTTCCAGAAAGTTTGCTTATGCTGATGACTTAGCATTGTTGCATTCTGCTGGAAACTGGAAGGACTTGGAGGGAACTTTAAGCCAAGACATGTCTACACTTTAAGCGTATCTCCAGACTTGGAGACTGAAGCTCAGTCACACTAAGACAATGGCGGCAGCTTTTTACTTAAATAACCGAGAGCCCAAACGTGAGATAAAGGTCTACAGCAACCTAGACTTTTACCGTTCTGTCCAACCCCTACTTATCTTGGGGTAAAACTGGACAGATCGCTCACGTTTTGTCATCATTTAGTGGCATTGCGAAAAAAACTATCTTCGCGCGTCACACTGCTGAGGCGACTCGTGGGCTCAGGATAGGGTGCTGGTGCTAAAACACTACACATAGCCACCTTATCTCTCGTCTACTCAACAGCTGAGTACTGTGTGCCAGTCAGGTGTTGCAGTGCTCACACTCGCCTCATCGACAGTGTCTTGAATGACGCGTTGCACATAGTTGCTGGATGCCGGCGTCGCACTCCAACGGACCACCTATCTGTACTCTCAGACATCCAGCCAGCTGAGCTTCGCCGAATGGAAGCAACACTCTCCTTGCCCCACTGTGGATCTCTGGACCCCGATCATATCTTGTATGGTCTTTTAAGTGGGTCCTCAGATACTCACCAAGTGAGACTAAGATTCAGACGCCCGTTTGTGCCAGCTGAGCGGAATCTTTTGGACAACCTTGCCAGACTTGGCATCCGCGCCTCTGAATGGACAAACCACAAATGGGAAATGGAGTATTGTGAAAATGCTTCCAGGCTTCATGCTTTTGTGCCTGGGACCAGTGCCAGGCCTGTTTGGATGGGCTTACTCTGAGCAGCTTGGGTTAAGCTCTACCGTCTGCGGGTTGGTGTTGGGCGATTCCATTCGTCCATGCACAAATGGGGTTCTCGCTCCTTCACCGAATTGCGAGTGTGGCGCCTCTGAGCAAACTGCAGACCATGTACTAACAGTGTGCCCTATACATCGGGCACCACATGGAGCACGAGGTCTGACGGTTTTGTATGACGAAACTCGATGCTGGCTTAATAACACCACTGCCAGCATCTGATTCAGGCAGGAGCAGCAGTCTGGGGTAGTAAAAGGATAAACCCTCGGCCCCAGTTCTGTTTGTGTCTGACCTGGAGTGGATGCCCTTCAAACGACGACGACGAATCACAGATTTGGACGTGAAAACAGTGTTGCCACAAATGTTGCCACAAATGTTGCCGAAAAAAGGTGCCCAAAAACCAGCAAATTGATCTCAAAAAGCGCCAACACAATCTGTTTAGCAAATAAAGTGATATCCTTTTTTTGCTTCTCACTTGGATCTTAAACTTGAATTTCTAAAATTTATACCTCCGGAAACTAGCAATTGGCGGCACATTTAGTTGATGACGAAAAAAAAGGCCTTCACTCAAACCCAACAGCGATTCTCAGCAATAACTGTTTATAAATAAAACTTTTTTTTTCTTTGGTCTTCAACTAAATGTGCTGTCCAAATCGTTTCCGGAGAAATAACTTTTAAAAATTTACGTTTAAAATCCAAATAAATACTTTAAAAAAAGGCCATCATTTTGTTTGCTGAACAGATTGTAACCCGTAACAATTTTATGTCAGCCAACAATGCTGTGCTGGGTTTAAAAAGACCCTGTGAAGACAGCTTGTATGTGACGCTTACCGATTTGGCCGCGGGTACTGCAGTGACCCCCGCATGGGCTTACCACACGGGTTTCATGTAGTATAAACTATTTATGCCCATTGTTTCGTTTTCTAAAACACTTAACAAAATAAACTTATTAGCATATCTTTCTCTTTCAGGTTGCAACTAAAAATTGAAACCCACCAGAAAACCGGCTGGCTTGGATGTGTGTATTAATTATCTTCTTTTCGCTTTCCTTTTCTTATTAACATTACATTACTTTGTACAAAGGTACAGCGACCATTAGTACAATAACGTGCATCCTTTAGTCACTGCTTCCTTATTCACAATCTTTATTTCTACATGCAAGTTGATTGTGAATAAAAATGAAAATAAATAAATAAATAAAAAATCGTGCGGTTATAGCCAATGCGGGGCCACTGTAGTGTCCGAGGCCAAATCGGTATGGGTTCCGTGCAGGCTGCCTTTAAACAACCTTGCAGGCCCTGCATAACATTGTTAGTTGGGATAAGCTAAAATTTTACCGATGTAACCCGCATCACCTCAGGAGTTTGACATGTCTGCACTAGATGGTCTTGGCCAACACTGCTAAAAGCTAAAAAGAGCGCCAAAAAAATTGTCGCGCTAACTTAAACATAAACTCGCCTAACTTTCGATAAATCGCCCAATCTGGCAATATATGAGATATCCTATATAACTCTTAGGATATCTGTTATCAAGATTCGATGGACACGGACTCAAAAAAACTTAAGCTTTAATGAATTCGGACTCAGACTCGGCTTGAGCATGTAAAAATGGAATCGGACTAGAATAAAATCATTCAAATGTTGGATTCTGCCTGCTTGTATAAAAGATATTTTTTATTGTTTGTTGTTGTTATATTGTTTCTGTATTTATCCTCCTCACTCACAGGAAAACGTCGAAAGCGCTATACACAGTGCAAGTAATTACCCCTCTTAGTTCCAGAAATGCCAAGATATTGCCGTTCTATAAAATTTATTATTTTAGATATGATTAAAATTTAGAACTGCTTGTTAAGACCCCCAAGCAGGAAAGTGCCCTTAAGTGTTTTTCTCAAGGACACAATAGTATGCCGCGAGTAGGTTTTGAACTGAGACCGTGTCGATCATGATCATAGCGCTCTTAGCACTCGACCACGCTGCCGACGATATACACTGTAGAACAGTTGAAAGTGTTTGTGCATACGACGACCAGCTTGTAAGGGGTTTGTAAGGGCTTGTTTCTACTACGAGCGTTGGAGGGAGTATCCTTTGTTTGTTTTATTGATTTTTTTTGCTTCTTTTTGCACTAAGCAAAAAGTAAAAAAATTAATAAACAAACAAATAATGCTTTCACCAACGGTCGTAGTGGAAACGAGCTCTTATTTTGTTCTTAGTTTATCAGATTTTTGCTTATTCCTTTGTTTATTTTTTGTATGTGGGCTACATTCAAAAAAGAGAATAAAAACAACCAAAAAATTATGATGTGCGTTTTATTTTTTGTTTATTTTTAATCTAATCTAATTAAATAATAATAATAAATTTAAATTAATTTCGTTTTGGTTCTGGTTCTGGTTCTAGTTCTAGTTATACAGCTATAGCAGATTTAAAAGTACTTTGATTTTAATTAAAAAAAACGTTTATTGTAAAAAGTTTGTTTGTTTCGTCATAAAACAATTTTTAGAAGTTTTGTTTATTCCTTTTTTAAAATTAAAAATAAGTTCGCAGGGTTATTTTTCTTCTGCTTAGATTAATGTAAGTTGAAGTCAAAAAACGATTTATGGTACTGGATCTAAGCAATTTTTGAGCTTACTTCTTACCACAACAAAAAAGTTGCGGCAACATTATATTTAAAAAAAAAGATTAATTTATATTATTTATAAATGCTTTTTTAACTTTATTTAAAAAGTTATGAATAAATTGATTTCGACAAGCGTAATAAGATAATGTTATAGAGTTGTAGGCTACCGTTTAGCCTAATTTAAAGAGAAATACGGGTACTATCCTCATTTATCTTATTTTTTATGGCGTACTGCTACTATTATTACTTTTGGTGATTTTAGATATTTATGGTAGCAATGAAAAATTTATTGAATTTTTGTAAATTCAGAACTTAGATTAATGTAACAAACTGAAACTGTAAAATGCTTTTTTAGTATTGAGTATTTATTTTGGAAGACGTGGAAGATGCTATTAAAATACTGTGACGCAATATTTAGGCTAATTTGTTGATAAAATGTTAAAAATTTTCATTTGTGTGTAGTTATTGGAGATGATAAACCTAATAAATAAAAAAATAATTAGATTTTCCTTAACTGTAATTTAAATAAAATAATTTCTATGTTATTATCAGTTTTGATTTGTAATTTAACAAATCAACAGTTTCTCTACTCATTTACATATAATTTCAAGTCTTTTCCAAGATGTTACTGTTAGCAATCTTTGGCAGTGAAACTAACCTAGAATCCCCCATGTAGCAATTATTGCTTCTTGAAGAGATTTTCTTCTTAATATTATTTTTATTTCCTCCTGGTGCTGTAGGGGGATTCACAGTGTTTTTTTTTTGACAAAAAACAATTACGATTGCTTCTTAACCCTTAATGACATTTGTTTTTTCATACCTTCCAAAGCATTTGATACATCTGACAGACTCCTTTTTTGAAAAATCAAAAAATGGTTGTAATCATTTTTAATGATTTTTATGGGCAAGAGCAGAAAGAGCAATTCCTTTACTTTTAAAGCACTAACTTAAGTAATTGGGCAAAAAAGAAAAAATTGTAAAAATGACCAAAAAAATTAATGAAGTTTATTATTTTTTAATAAACAATAATGATCACAATATAAGGGCATTGAATGCTTTAAGAGTTAAAGAGATCTTTAATTTCTGCAATTGTTTGTCATATATCCAACTGTTTTCTTTATCTTTTATTCTGGTACTAGTATATAACTTGGTACAAAAAAGAAAAAGGATTTAAAAGGCTAACTGAGTTATCTTATATGGAGCAACAGCTTTTGCTTTTGAGATGTGGTTTGGACATAGACAATCTTGATGATATGACTTCACCTGTTGTATTCAATTGTCTAAGAATTTGGCTTTAATGTTAAAATTTGAACTTTTTCTGCAAATGGATTGTGATTTAATAAATTTATTTTTTAGTTCTGATAAGATCTTGCAAATTCGTGTTCTCAGTTGCTTTCTTGCTTCCAAAAAGAGAGTCAGTAATGACTTCTATACCTTTTGACACAAATGCAGTTACCAAATTTTTTGCCAGTTTTTCCATTTTCTTATTTGCATGACTTAATTTTTGTTGTTTTGATTTTCCAGAAGACTTAAATGGTGAAACACCACATGCAGTAAGAGAATTTATCTAAACAAGATATTGTGTCATCTTCATAACTTGACAGTGATGCTGAAAAGTTTTCATTTTCTGAAAGCTAGAAAAATGTTGCTGAAGAGCTAAGAGATATTGATATTGTGATTACTTTTTTCCAACACTCTTTGCACAACTTTTGACTTGGAATTAGCTGTAATTTGCTTTTGAGTAAATTAGCAAGCTTTAATGTTATTGCATACTGACCTTGCTGATATTGTTTTTTTTTTGGTTTTAATGTGAATATTAAATGGATTTGAACAACTTTTTTGTTTACTTTTATAGCAAGAAATATATTTGCAGTAATGGTAAAAGCAAACTTTGTTGTCAAGTGAAGTCATATCATCAAGATTGTCTATGTCCAAACCACATCTCCAAAGCAAAAGCTGATGCTTCACATAAGATAACTCAGTTAGCCTTTTAAATCCTTTTTCTATACCAAGTTTTGTGGCAATCATTGCAGGTGGTAGTTTTTCCAATAAAACATAATTCTAACAAATTACTCATTATGTTTGCTATCTTTTATAAAATAAGCTGTAACTGATGCTTAACCTGCAGATCAAATTTTTAAAAAACTAGCAAGTAATAAAGAAATTATCTTTTAAAATCAATGTATGTACAGCAGTTTAATTACTGCCATGATGAAACTATTAAAAGAACTAACTCATTTGCTTTATAAAATCACAATAAATTATTTCAAGCTAGGGTAATCAGCGCATTATTGTGCTATAATATCTTTTGTGAGCTCATAATAATAATTATGAGAATTTTCAAATACTAGAAATTACTAATAGGTAAGCATACAGTTATGTTGATAAAATCACTTAGAAAAAAGTTTTATAAATGATTTTGCAAATACTCATCATCGTCATCGTTTGAAGGGCATCCACTCCAGGCCAGACACAAACAGAACTGGGGCCAAGGGTTTATCCTTTTACTACCCCAGACTGCTGCACTGCCTGGATCAGATGCTGGCAGTGATGTTATTAAGCCAGCATCGAGTTTCGTCATCCAAAACCGTCAGACCACGTGGTCCATGTGGTGCCCGATGTATGGGGCACATTGTTAGTACATGGTCTGCGGTTTGCTCAGAGGCGCCACACTCGCAATTCGATGAAGGAGCGAGACCCCATTTGTGTATGGACGAATGGAATCGCCCAACACCAGTCCACAGGCGGTTGAGCTTAACCCAAGCTGCTCGGGGTAAGCCCATCCCAACAGGCCTGACACTGGTCCCGGGCACAAAAGCACGGAGCCTGGAAGCATTTTCACAGTACTCCGCGTTCCATTTGTGATTTGTCCATTCAGAGGCGCGGATGCCAAGTCTGGCAAGATTGTCCAAGAGATTCCGCGCACCTGGCACAAACGGGCGTCTGGATCTTAGTCTCACTTGGCCAGTATCTGAGGACCCATTTAACAGACCATGCAAAATATGATCGGGGTCCAGAGATCCACGGTAAGCCAAGAAGAGTGTCGCTCCCAGTCGGCGAAGCTCAGCTGGCTGGATGTCTGAAAGTACAGGTAGGTGGTCCGTTGGAGTGAGACGCAGGCATCCAGTAACTATGCGCAAGGCGCCATTCAAGACACTGTCAATGAGGCGAGTGTGAGCACTGCAACACCAGACTGGCGCACAGTACTCAGCTGTTGAGTAGACTAGAGACAAGGTAGCTATGCGTAGTGTTTTAGCACCAGCACCCCATCCCGAGCCCATGAGTCGCCTCAACAGTGTGACGCGTGATGATAGTTTTTTGCGCAATGCCACTAAATGGTGACGAAACGTGAGCGATCTGTCCAGTTTTACCCCAAGGTATGTAGGGGTTGGACAGAACGGTAAAAGTCTACTATTGTTGTAGACCTTTAGCTCACGTTTGACCTCTCGGTTGTCCCCTCCAAGTCCTTCCAGTTTCCAGAAGAGTGCAACAATGCTAAATCATCAGCATAAGCAAACTTTCTGGAAATCATGGAAGGAAGATCGTACGTATAGATGTTAAATAGAAGGGGAGCCAAGACCGATCCCTGAGGAACGCTGTTTTTAAGACGGCGTAGCCTGCTTTGCTTGCTGTCACCGGTGGTAAGGGTGAAACTTTGATTTCGGACAAGCTCCATGATCATTTTGACCATGTGCTTATTCGGAAGTAGTCTCAGCAGCTTTGCAAATACTGAATGCTGATGAATTGCTATACAAACTAGAAGTATTAAAAAAAAAAATCTATTTAATCATGAGGATATGAGGGTCATTCAAAGTTCGAACTCTAATTTTAAGAATATATGGCATTTATCATACAAAAGAATTGATTTTTTGATATTTTGATTGTATATTTGAATTCCTCACCCTTGAAAACATAAAAATAGACACTTTTTTAATCATTTTAAATAACAAATAATGATTTTAAAGCAATTTAAAAAAAATCATTTTATGTTCTCTACTGCCAAAAGTGGAGAAAGTGCAAAACTTCAAACAGCAATTACTCATAAACTATATAAGATAGAAAAAAAATTCAAACTGTTTTTAAAATGACTACTAGAAATGTATCATATACTAAGTAAAAACAAAGAAAATCTGTGAGATGGTGGTGTTCACAGTTTGTTGTATTATAATGGAATGACCCTGGTACTATTAAAAATATAATATTATTCTATTAAAAAACTATCAAAAATTAACAGAGACTAAATTGATTGTAATAAAGATTTAATTGAATGCAACAGAGACTTAATTGATTGCAACAGGGACTTACTAGATTGAAAAACTGTGTAATACAAAAACCAATTAATCTTAAATGCTTAATAAAAAATAATTGCCATAAGCAAATATAAGTTTTGGTAACTTTTGGGATCTTTTCAAGAAGTCACCATAAGTGATTTTGGTTTGTGAAATTAACCTGGATTCCCCTGTGGTTACTATTGCTTCTTAAAAAGATTTTTTACCTTTTGTTTTTTTTCCATTCTGAATTTTGGTTAGTTTCATTAAAAAATTGCTTATGGTGACTTCTTGAAGAGACCCAACTTTTGTTATTACTTGGCATTAACAGAACTAATAACTAGTGATATCTGAATTTTTTCTTTTTTAGATTTTTGAACTATATATTTAATAATATAAACATTCTTTTGTATATAACTAAAACTTGTAGAAATAACAATAAGTTAACATTTTTTATTTCTTTGTGTGGAAAGCCTTCATGTACTCTTTCATTCATGAACGTTCTAAGTCAGCAGAATAACTTGATCCACAGTTGACTTTCTATGTCAAAACCCAGCCTGCTCTTTAGGGAGCAGTGGATCAATAATTGACTTAATGCAGGTGTAGATAAGCCTTTCAAACATCTTGTTGGGGACACAGAGCAGAGATATCAGTCAATAACTTTTTGGGTTTCCCAAAGGCTTCATTGGCTTTGGGATTGTGACTACAAGCTTCTTCAACTTCTCCAGATCTTGGGAATTTTGAGTCAGCACAAGCAGGAAGAAAGGAAGTCATGAAACCAGGACTTCAAAGCAGTTCCAACTTGGATTATAAGCTCTGGGAAGATGGAATCAAGGCCTGGAGCTTTATCTGGTTTTAAGTGTTGAAGGGCAGCAGTGAATTTTTTCAGTGAGAAATTTTCAAAAACATTCTCTGGGTTTGGTGTTATGGCCCTCCAAAGGACAGACACTTCTTGAGAAACAAATCGTGTTGACTTGCAATCAACAGCCTCATATCTACCATTTCTGACTAGCTGAGATGCGATAGCATCAGCTGAAACAGGACAGTGACAAGGAGAGTGTTGTGACCTACTAGTAAGGTTGTTCAAAATACTTCATGCTTTTCAACTAGAGTGTTAAAAGTTGATGCTCTGAACTGCTTCAGATCATTGATCCCTCTGCTTCCTGTTAAGTTTGGCAAGTAAAGCTGTAGCAGCCAAACTTGAGTCATCTCCCTGAGGAGATTGCAGGAAAGTTCTATAAAGGGGTTTACACTCTGCATTCCAACACAGTATATAGTTGTTTTGATAAGCACATGGAATAGTCTTTTTGGCTGCTTTCTTGATGATGTTACAAACTACCTGGTAAGTTGCATTCACATCAAGTGAGTCAGGCACTGCCAAAGTCTTTGCAAATTCATTCATCAAAATAATGTAATGACTCCATTTGGCCTTGCAAAAGTTCAATCAATTAGCAGGCATGCTTGGCACTGACAAAGCAAATCTTGTTGGTGTGATAAACAAAGGTCAATGTTGTGACCTGGGAAACTTTTTCAGTACATGTCTATCTAGTAAGTGACTGTTGACTGTCAACATTTAAAAAACCTAATTTTTATTTTTGTCACCCAACATTATGAATCAAAACATCTTGAAAATAAAAGAAAATGGACACTTGTTTTCAGTAATATCAAAGTGTCAAATTTTCAGTAATATCAATGGTACTTCAAAAACAACTTCTTGGAATATCATAAAAAAATTGCAATTAGAGCTTAAAAATAATAACTGATTAAATTTCACAAAAAACTGATAAAAATCTGTATATCAGTTGCAAAAACTCTTATTGGTTATGGTTTGGAAAACAATATCTGAAACCTGGAAATCCCCAATAATTTTTATTGAAGAAAGAGCAAAATCAATTCAGATCATTGTTGCAAAAAAATATTCAAACCTTTTGCAGAAACTGCCAAAAAACATTTTAATAAAAGAAAGTGAACTTCCCAACAGTATGCTGCAACTTCTCACACAGCAAAGGCAACCAAAAACTTTGGCAAATAAAAGTTAGATAACTTTTGGAAAATAATTTATGGCTCTTCTGCCCCCCAGATTTAAATCCGATGGATATTTCTGTGTGGGGCCATCTTGAAAAATAGATATGCCTTAAACCACACAAAAATATTCTGTCTTTTGAAAAAGATTTGGTAAAAGCATGAAAAAAAATTCTGCGTCAAATGTTGTGTGCTATTTCAAACATTGTTCTCAGGCAATTAATTGAAGGCTGTAACTAAAAATAAAAGAGAATGTTTTGAATAAATTAATTTTTATTGTGATATTGTTGTGTCTTTTACATAGAAATTAAAAAATTGTTTTTCAAGAGTGTATTTTGTAAAGTTATAGCTTTATAAATCCATTTCGTAGATCTGCTGCACCCTGTAGTTTTTTCTTAGGCTGCAAGGTTCTCAGTTACCAAGGACACCAAGTGTTTCATAAAGCTTGCTAGCAGAGAGGGTATGTACTGATTCAGAAAGGCTTATGCATTTAGATTTTTCTTTTTACAATAAGCTAGTCAACAGCTAGATCTGAAGGTTAGCACTAGGCACATCAGAACATCCAATGGTCACTTAAAACGTATTTGTAATATTTGGATAATAAACATAACAGTTGAATTTTTGGTAGCCTGTAGCTATTATTTAACCTTTGCATTGAATTTGGATGCAATAATATTACGTTATTTACATAAATTTGTGTATTATTGCAAGATGAAAGTAGATCAAAAAATAGTTAAAATCATGTAGCCTTCTTGCTTTCATATTTTAAATCCAATTCAAAAAAGTTGTGAAAAAAATGTCAACAAGAAGGTTAAATGATCTAAAAATTCATGCCTTAAATGTTAAAACAGTTTAGGTGATCAACTAAGTTAAAATTTGAGTGTTTTTGTATAGTCTGTCAGCTGAATTACTTTTTAGCCTTATAAAACTACTTTTGTCCGGATCTTATTTTGCTATTAAATATTATGTTTTTGGAAGAAATTAGCAAAGTGCTTATAATTTTTCAATTAACAATATTGTTAAATAATAGTATTTAGAAAAATTTTTAAGTTTTTTAAAAATTAATTGTTTGTTAATTTTTAACTTAGTTTTTTCAGATTATTATTATATTTAAAAAAAAGCTGTCAACTCGTAGTATAATTACTTAATAGATTTAGTTCTTGTTTTTGTGCATTATGTTTAAAAGTTTAATTCATTCTTCCACACCAACTGTTCAGCACCATAAAAGCAAATTACAAACTCCACATGATGTAAGTTATTATAGATATTGTGTTATTAGATGTTTTTCGGTGCAATTTATTATTAATTTGAAAGCAGCATAGCCAAGGAGTAAAAAGTACTCTTTTATTAGTGACATGGTCTTGTTTTAAGTTTTATCCAAACATGTTGTTATGCCTTAAGAAAAGGCTTTTAATAGTCTTAAAATGAGATTCTTTAAAATAATTTAGATGATAAATATTAAAAACGATTTTAATTAAATGGCAATATTTTAGTTTTAAAAAAAACACACCAAGGTAATCATTTGACATTTGTTTTAAGTCAGGGATTCTTAAACTTTTGAGATGCATTACTTTCATCATGCAAAAAAAGCTTGTTCCCCCCTTGATAATACCAATAAAAGTCAAGCCCTATCATATTAAAAAACATATTGAACAGAACAACAATACCAAAATTTTGTTAATAAGAAAGATGTAACTGTTTTTTGGAAACCAAAAGTTTAATTTGTTCATGACTTTTTAGCAGATAACACAGCTCAGATTAGCTTCACAATCAAGTTTATTTCTGTGTTTTGTCTTTATACCTTAAAAGAAAAACCACTTTGCACATGTACAGGGTGATTCAGCAAAGTGTGCACAAATACTTTTCTTAGTTTTATGTACATGTATTTCATGTATTTCGTCCATTATTTCGTCCATGTATTTCATGTATTTCGTCCATTATTAACTTTCAATTATTAACATTTCAGTTTCTTATTATTTAAGAGTTAAAATTTAAAATCTGGTATTATTTGAAGTAAAAATAAACAATGAGTAAAACCATCAATGACGTGATAGAAGAGTATTGCAAGAAGAAGCTCCCACCAAGTGAAATTTTCCGGTTGATGAAGGAGGTTGTAAGCCGTAGAGGAGTTTATAAAGCCGTGAAAAGGTTCAAGGACACTGGGACTTGTGCTCCAAGAATCAGGAGTGACCCTGAAAGAACCGTAAGGACAAAGAAACTGATCAAAAAGGTCAGAGAGAAGTTGAGGAGAAATCCTGCAAGAAGTACCAGACAACTTGCTAAAGACTACTCTGTGAGCATGTCCAGTATGCAAAGGATTCTCAAGGATGATCTCCAGAGCTACCCATACAAGTTCACCAAAAGACATCTCTTGTCGGAGGCCACTAAGAAGAAAAGGCTCGATAGAGCAAAGGTTTTGGTCAAGAAACTTGTCGATGGCACGCAGCCTCAAGTTTTATGGATAGACGAAAAACTTTTCACTGTTCAAGCTGTCCATAACCATCAAAATGACAGGATTTGGCTTCCAGACATAAACATGGTCCCAGTTGAGCGTCGCAGCTCTTTCAGAAGACAAAAACCCGCCTCCGTAATGGTATGGGCAGGCGCAACATCAAAAGGGCTGAAAACTCCTCTCATATTCATTGAAGAAGGGGTCAAGATAAACCAGACCGTCTATAGGCGAATGCTGGAGGAGAAAGTCCTTCCCTGGGTCCAAGAAGTAGTCGGAGAACAAGGAGTTACTCTTCAACAGGACGGTGCAACCTCCCACACGGCCAACTCAGTTCAAGCTTGGTGTCAATGCAATTTCAAAGGTTTTTGGGAGAAAGAGCTTTGGCTGCCATCTTCACCAGACTTGAACCCTATGGATTTTGGGTTATGGTCTATTTTAGAGACAAAAGCCTGCCGTACTTCTAATCCAAATCTGGACTCTCTAAAGCGAAAATTGACATCGGCATGGGACAAAATTGACCCAGAAGTGGTGCGTGCCACATGTGCCCAGGTTCTGCCACGACTTTGGAAAGTAATCAAAAACAAAGGGGGTTATATTGAATAACTTGTATATTTTCTGAAAGCTTATTAAATTTACTATCTTCACAGCATATAACTTGTTTCATTTGACCTAATTATAAGTCCGAAAGATGAGTTTTTATTTGTGCACACTTTGCTGAATCACCCTGTAACTTGATGCAAACAGAAAGAATGTACATATAGCTACAGAATCTACACTCTTGTATATGTACACATATTTCACCCAGAAATTACTCAGTGACAGCTTCAAAATTGTTTTTTGCATTGAAGTTACATTTTATTTCTGAAAATACCTTCTGCAAATCTTCAAAAAGAATGTTGCTGTTGTTCAAACAAAAAAGATTTCTTGTCATCTTTCATTTTGTGTTGCTCAAATAAAAATTTTGTGTTGCTCAAATCTGAAAAGTAGCATTCAAATTTTTGTTTTAAAAGCTGTAAGTGATGCTCTGCCTCGACTTCAATCTTGTTCTTAAATTTAATTTTTTTTTTGTGAGCAATTTGTAGTTTTGGAAAAAAGCTGCATTTCCTTTTTGAATTTGACAAAGCCACAGCTCCAGTTTTGCCACAAGTGTCAATGGCATCATAATCACTGATACAGTTGATATTCTTGTCCTGCAAAATCAAGTTTTACTCATTTAACACTTCAAAATTATCACTAAAGTTTCCCAACATCAGACAAAACTTTTTTTTATGATTGACAAAAAAAAATCTTGTTTTCCATGAGCTCAAAAAACAGGATAAGTTCATCTTTTATTTCATATGCATGAGCTAACTTTTTAACTTTTAATAACCACTAAAAGGATGTATAAAAAAGCAGAGTCTCATGTTTGGAATACAAGTCCTTGCAAAGCTTGGTAAACAGTTTTGTATTGACATCACTTGCTTTAGCCTACTTGACGGCTTGTATAATTGTTGTAAGTTATTTTTCATGGCAATAGGTAAAGTTCTGGAGCTCAGAGCTTCTCAGTGAATCATGCCATGAGATCAACTGCATTGGAAATTTTCTCTATTTTTGCAATGAATTTAGTTTGAGACCCAAACATTGTCAGACCATCATCAATGCAGACACCCACAATTTTTCCTAAGGTAGACTATACTATTGTGAAGCAGTTTTTAAAACTTGACATTTGATGTCTTTTGTGAGCTCATAAATGAGCAATTTGATTGTAGAATCCAAGAGTGAAATCTTAGCTATTTTTTTGTGGTAAGTTTTTCTCAAAACAAAACCAGCTACTTTTAAAAAGCACATTTAATCAATGCTACACCAATGTTGTGAAGTTTTCTCTTTAGCAATCATTTGAGCAACTTTTAATGATGCTTCTACTATTTCTGCAGATGAAAAATGGTGAAAGCATTTACTTTTTAAGTACATTACATTAGTTTTAACTTTTTCAGATAGTCTTTCTTGCTTTGAAAAAAGGCTTTAAATTTTAAGAGGCTTTTAGAAAAACATTCTGTTAGTGTACCATAAAACAAAGTGAATTTTAAATAACAAGAATTGGAATTAAAAAATAAAACAAAGTGAATTTTAAATAACAAGAATCGGAATTAAAATTGGCATTGGAATCAAAAAAATGATTTTTATGGTCTCTTCAAGAAGCAACTGTAAGCATTTTTATGTTAGTGACACTAACTGGGAAATCCCCCTGGTTAGGGTGTTTTGAAAGATTATTTTTTTATTATATATTTGTTGCAATTTTTATTATCATAAACTCATAACTCACATTACATTTGTTTAATGCAGGATACACAGTTACTGAAACTTGAAGCTGAAAAAATTAGAAACTGGCATATACAAACTGAAATCAATACTAAAAATATGGTTAGCACAATAAATAGTGTGTAATTTTTTAATTTTTTGAGTGTAGCTTGATATAGTGAAATTTTAATTTTTTGATTTTTGGCATTTTTGATTGATGTATATGTTATTATGGTATAGGAAAAGGTTGTGCAAAATCTTCGCATGACTGTGGAATCACAAAGAAAATCATTGTTGGAGGTGCAATTAGAGTATGAAAGTGTTGGAAACAAAATGCAAGAAGAAATCAACAAACGAATGCATTGTCTTGAAAAGTGAATTATAGTAACTGTAGTTTTTTTATTGATATGTGTTACTATGCTCCAAACTATGCAAAACTTTAACATCTTGATAATTAACTTATTTTGTTGGTAGCATGGTTGAGTGGTTAAGGTGCCATGCTCATAATCAACACGATCTTGGTTCAAAACCCACTTGTGCTATTCTATTGTGTTCTTGAGAAAGAAACTTTACGGCACTTTCCCCTGCTTGGTGGTCTTGGCAAGCAGTTCTAACTTACAGCATATCTCTATTAAATTACATTCCCCTGCTTGGTGGTCTTGGCAAGCAGTTCTAAATTATGGCATATCTCTATTAAATTACAAGTGACTGCAATATCTTGGCATTTCTGGAAGCAGGTCGGAATAATTGCTTACTCTATGTATTAGCACCTCTGTCACTTTCCTGCAAGTCAGAAGAATAAATATAGAGATAAAAAAAAATTTAATGCCAAACTACTTTCTTAAAAACAATTTCTGATGTTGTATTTTATGTCAGATAAATTTTGAGATTGATCAGTGTAGCAAGGTTTCTTATGATATTTGAAAAGTTGAATCAACTTTTAACTTTTTTATTGATTGTAAGCTTTTGATTTAAATTCTTTTTAATTTATGATTTTTTAAAACTTTTTCTAATGTAAATGAAATTTTCTTTTCCATTAAAAACCTTTGTTAAAGCGTCATGTGAAAACTTGAGCAGGGCAAGAACTTTGTACATCTTTTTTATTAATTTGTGCTCTTCATTAGTAAAATTAAACTAAATCAAGACGACTGTCTTTTTTCAAAGATTTTGAAATATTTTAAGTGATCTTAGCAAATTTTGTTGGTTTACTTTGCAATATAAGCAAGCTAATCTTATTTAAATCATACAAATCCATTAATATGTTTATATTTACATGTTGTCTGCTAGGCTTGATTTGTAATCTGCCCCTAAATGCTATAAATATAAAAGTCCAATAATACTAAACTAATTAACACAAGAAAACATGGTTGGCAGTTAACGTGTTGATTGTAAAAAAATTGCTTTAAGTTTCAATGCTGAATAATTGTTTGAAAAGATATAAACTACAAAATTGAAACAATTATTGTTTGTTGTGGAATTGATTATAGTAGATGTTTTTTAGGATAAAGATCTGGGTGAGAGATAATTATTAGATTATTACTAGTTTTATTTTTTGTGAGGATTGATGCAACAAGAGACTTGTGCAATTTATTAAAGACACAAGCATGTGATCTTGAAAAAACTTTGAATTTTTGTGACTCTGTCAATAAAGATTTTGAAAGTCAGCAAAAAGAACAAGATTTACTTGTAAAGGTATGTTGATTTAATAAAATTTTTCTCAATTGAATTATTTTTTTTATCTTTCATAACTGCTAGTATTTAAAATTTATTGTTCAGTCGATTTATTTTTGAAATTAATGGGCATTTTAATACTTTTAGCTACACTGATGCAAAAATACACTTTCTTCAAAAGCAATATGTCTATATAATTTTTTATATTTTTGTAAACATATTTAATTCAATAAAGTTGGGGAAAGGTATTCAAGATGAAAGAAAGCTTTTGAAGAAAAAAAGTTAAAAGTCCATTTATTATAAGCCTTTTGTACTGCTGAGAGAGTAATGTAAAAATCAACCACAACGTATCTGTGTGCAATCTGTGTAAAGCAGGGGTTCATAAATTTTTGAGGTGTGCCACACTTTTATCAAGCAAATAAAACTTGTGCTCCCTTGATGATATCAACAAAACTTAAGCCCTATCATAGTAAAAAATCAACATTGAACAGAATAACAATAACTAAATTTGGTTAATAAGAATGATGTTACTGTTTTTGGATATCAAAAATGTAATTCGTGACATTGTAGCAAATAACATGATTGCCAGTGTTGATCAGCTTAACAGTAAAGTTTGTTCCTGTGTTTTGTCTTTATACCAAGGAAGAAAAGCCTATTTCACACATATAAGTTGATGAAAACAGAACAAATATATGTATAGCTGCAGCACCTACACTCTTGTATATGTGCACATATTTCTTGCAGAAATCAGTCAGTGACATAGCTTCAAAATTTGTTTTTTGCAGTGGAGTTACATTTTTCAGAAAGAGAGTCATTTTTTAAAATCCATTTGTAAATAACGGCAATCAGAAGCCAACATTTTATCATTTAGTTTGCAAAGTTTTATTTAAAAACAGAAAAGCTAAATGTTTTTGACTTTTATAAGTCTTTTTTAAAACATCTAAAAATTTTTGCACAATTTAACAATAAATCATTTATGACAATTGCATACAATTACACTAAAATGTATACAAGAATTTTCTCAAGTTTGTACTCACACTGCTACTACTAATTTAATTGAAAAGCAATGACAATTCAGCAATTATTACAACAACATGTCATATTTTAGAAGAAAAAATAAAGAGAATAGGAAAAAAGGAATAATAATTACACGACTAAATTAAAATAATTGTAGTAAAAAAGACAAAACCATTTTTATACAGTTGTTTATTTAATTTTGGTTGATGTTTTTTAATTAATAAAAGTTTTATGTATTTTACAATTGTAGTCTGATAAACATTTCTTTATAACAGCAAAATGATTCATTAAACTATCCTTATTTTTTTTATTACAAGTATTGCATTGAATAATATGTTCTTGCCTGCAAAATTAAATATGAAACAATAAATGTTTTGAAAATATCCACGAGATCTGCCAACATCAAATGAAACTCCTTTGATTCAATAGACAAAAAAAGATCTTGTTTCACATGAGCTTCGAAAAAAAAGCATCAGTTCATCTTTTGTTTCATACATGCAGGCTAACATGTTGACTTATTAATAACCACCAATTGGTTGTATGAAAAAGCAGAATCTCTTAATTGAAATCCATGTGTTTGCAAAGCTTGGTAAACAATTTTGTATTGACAGCACTTGCTTTAACATAGTTGACAGCTCATATGATTGTTGCAAGCTTATCTTTTATTGCAATAAGTAAAGCTTAGAGTCTTTCAGTAAATCATGCAATGAGATTCTAAGCCTATTGAAGGTTTTTTATTTTTGTGATGAATTTACTTTGAGACCCAAACATTGTCAGAACGGTAGCAATGTAGACAGCCACAAAATTTTCTGAAGGTATAATATTGCAATAAACATGGATACAATTTTAAATATATTTTCAGCTTTACATGTGATCTATAGGGGTCTGCAAAGTAACATTTTCCTGGCACGCTACACAAGGCCAGCTGCTTTTGACATGCATCGTTTAATCAATGTTTCACCAATGTTGTTGCTGTTGTTGCTCCTTCTCCAATGATATCTTAGAGTAGCCATCCCTTAATCCCTCAAAAAAGCCAATGTAGATTCCCAACTTGAATTACCTCTGTTGCTTCTAAAGTCTTTTTTCACAGATTAGTGGTGTTGTGTTATGTTGTACTTGACTACAGTTAAAGAGGCAATTAGTGTCATGTCTATGTGACAAGCATAGTTGGCATTGTGGCATGTAAGTATTGGGGTTCACTGTATGTAGGTAACTTTGCAAGAGTGGTGATTTGTTGACTCTGAGTTGTGTCAATTTTGTATGCATGTGATGTGGTAATGTTTGTTCTCATAAATAAATGTCATAGGGTGTGGTCTTAGTAACTTTGTTGTTTTTTCTAGAATTGAGGTATTGTGGGTAATGGTAATATAAATGTGTCTGAGGTTTTCTTTACATTCCTCAGTTGTTATGTCTGGTTCTGAGACGATGATGCTAGTGTGCTCATTATTATGAAAAATTGTGGCTTTCATGTTTTTGGTGTTTCTGAGCAAATCTGAGTATACATTAAGATCATGTAAAAGGTGTGTTTATGTTTGAGTCAATTGTTCAAGTTAAGTAGCATTAAGTTTGAGATGAGTGTCCATTGGAAGGACCTTGGTTTCATCATGTAGGTGTTGAGTGTTTGTATTTTGTGTGCAGCCAGTAGCAATTTGCAAAACTGCGTTCTAAAGGATTTGCAGTTTCTTTGTGAGGATTTGAGCTTTACAGTGACCTGTAAAGCTGTGTTGGCCAGAGATTTTATCTCTTCTGTTAGGAATATTTATGCCAAAGAGGTTTGCAAGTAGAGATCAGAAAAAATGTAGTTCACAAGATGGCAGTTTCAAACCTGGGCAGGCTGTGCTCCAAAACTCTGGCAAGCAAGCAGTCTTGGAGAAAGGAAATCTATACAAAAACTCCCTTGCAGTGGGGTTACATGTTACCTATAATGTTTTTTCATGCTGTCTCAGACATCATGCTGATTAAAAAAGTCCATGTTCAGGTACTTGGCAGTGGTATCTGTTCAAAAAATACTTTATTAAATGAGTCAGCCTTGTCAAGGTTAGGACACTAGTGGTTGATTTTCAACCACTACAAATTGGCTCATTTCTGCTTCCTGTCTAATCCCTTTTGGGTGAAGCTCTTGCTTTATCCACTGAGAAAAGAATCATCTCTGGTTTTTTAGGCAAGTCAGTTTTTTAGTGAGGCTTCTTTTTTTTAGCAATCATGTGAGCAATTTTGAATGATGCTACCATTATTGCAGCAGATGAGATTGATAAAAGCACTCGCAATTTTAATTTTTTCAGGCAGCATTCTTGCTTTGAAAAAAGCTAAAGGCTTATTTTTATGGCCAGAGTGTTTTGTCTGAAGAGGATACTGTAAATGACTTGGTCACATTGTGTGATTGCTGAGATTTCCATAGCATATACATGCATTGTGGCACCACTTGACTATTCATTGTGGAATCTGTAAAACTATACTTTAACTAATCACTGTGATGCCTTCTTTTTGTCCCATTATGTCAATGCAGTTATCTATTCAGTTTGCAGCCATTTTCTTGTGCCCCTTACAAACTTTTCATGCCCCCCCCTGTTTAAGAAGCCCAGGTGCTAAGGATGTTGGAGTCAATTCCATCCAATGCAGAAAATGCATAAAATAGATGCATAAGAGTGCTCAAGAATTGAAGGGTCTATGGAAAAGATAAAAACATTTGCACACAATATGTGCAAACCAAACCAAGTTGGTGCAGATTTTCTAAAAAGTGTAAACATTATGAGGGATCTAATCAAAAAAGTGGAGGTATTTTGCTATTATGGAAATGTTTTGTGTACAGGAGAGTAGCAGTGACTGTGAGAATAAGAGCTGGGTGGAAGAGATTTAATGATGTTGCAGGTGTTTTATGAAGTTGAGGGACCTTATATTTAAAAGGTATATCAGAAGTGCTATGAGTTACGAAGCAAAGTGCTGGCCAATATAGGTAAACAACACAAGGAAAATGAATTCCACCCAAATGAGAATGCTTTAAATGATATGTGGCAAGCAGAGGTAGATACCTTGAGAAATGTCTTGAGACACGTTTTTTGAGGTCTCAGTCTTGTAACCATAAAGTCTTGTCTTTGTTGTCATCATCATTGTCATCATTTGAAGGGCATCCACTCCAGGTCAGACACAAGCAGAACTGGGGCCAAGGGTTTATCCTTTTACTACCCCAGGCTGCTGCACTGCCTGAATCAGATGCTGGCAGTGGTGTTATTAAGCCAGCATTAAGTTTTGTCATACAAAACCATCAGACCTCATGCTCCATGTGGTGCCCGATGTATAAGGCACACTGTTAGTACATGGTCTGCGGTTTGCTCAGAGGCGCCACACTCGCAATTTGGTGAAGGAGCGAAACCCCATTTGTGCATGGACAAATGATATTGCCCAACACCAGTCCACAGGTGGTAGAGCTTAACCCAAGCTGCTCGGGGTAAGCCCATCCCAACAGGCCTGGCACTGGTCCCAGGCACAAAAGCATGAAGCCTGGAAGCATTTTCACAATATTCTGCTTTCCATTTGTGGTTTGTCCATTCAGAAGCGCGAATGCCAAGTCTGGTAAGATTGTCGAAAAGATTCCATACAACTGGCACAAACGGGCATCTGGATCTTAGTCTCACTTGGTGAGTATCGGAGGACCCACTTAAAAGACCATACAAGATATGATCGGGGTCCAGAGATCCACAGTGGGGCAAGGAGAGTGTTGCTTCCATTCGGCGAAGCTCAGCTGGCTGGATACCTGAGAGTATAGGTAGGTGGTCCGTTGGAGTGGGACACAAGTAACTATGTGCAAGGCGTCATTCAAGACACTGTCGATGAGGTGAGTGTGAGCATTGCAACACCAGGCTGGCACACAGTACTCAGCTGTTGAGTAGACTAGAGATAAGGTGGCTATGTGTAGTGTTTTAGCACCAGCACCCCATCCCGAGCCCACAAGTCGCCTCAACAGTGTGACGTGTGAGGATAATTTTTTTTGCAATGCCACTAAATGATGACAAAACGTGAGCGATCTGTCCAGTTTTACCCTAAGATAAGTAGGGGTTGGACAGAACGGTAAAAGTCTACCGTTGTTGCAGACCTTTATCTCATGTTTCGCCTCTTGGTTATTTAAGTAAAAAGCTGCTGTCACTGTCTTAGTGTGACTGAGCTTCAGTCTCCAAGTTGGGAGATATGCTTAAAGTGTAGACATGTCTTGGCTTAAAGTTCCCTCCAAGTCCTTCCAGTTTCCATAAGAGTGCAACAATGCTAAATCATCAGCATAAGCAAACTTTCTGGAAATCATGGAAGGAAGATCGTACGTATAGATGTTAAATAGGAAGGGAGCCAAACCTATCCCTGAAGAATGCCATTTTTAAGATGGCATAGCCTGCTTTGCTTGGTGGTAAGGGTAAAACTCCGATTTCGGACAAGCTCCATAATCATTTTGACCATGTGTTTATCTGGAAGTAGTCTCAGCAGCTTGCAGGTAAGGCCATGGTGCCAGACAGTGTCATAAACAGCTGTCAGATCGACAAATATGACACCGGCCTTCTTTTTAGCCTTGAAAGAATTCTCGATGTTCTGGGTTAGCAGAACAACTTGATCTATGGTTGACTTTCTGTGTTGTAACCCAGCCTGCTCCTTAGGGAGCAGTGGATCGATTAATGGCTTAACGTGGGCGTAGATAAGCCTTTTGAGAATCTTGTAGGGGACACAGAGCAGAGATATCAATCAATAACTCTTTGGGTCCCCCATGGGCTTTGCTGGTTTTGGGATCGCGACCACGAGTGCTCTTCTCCAGATCTTGGGAATTTTGAGTCGGTGCAAACAGAAAGAAAGGAAGTCACGTAACCAGGACTTCAAAGCAGCTTCAGCATGGAGTATAAGCTCTGAGCAAATGGAATCAGGACTTGGAGCTTTACCTGGTTTTAAATGTTGGAGGGCAGCAGTAAATTCTCTCTGTGATAAATTGTCAGAGATATTACTGCATCTGGTGTTGTGGCCCTCCAAAGGTTAGACACTTCTTGAGAGACAAGTTGAGATGACTTGTGATCAACAGCCTCATATTTCTCATTTTTAACCAGCTGAGATGCAATAGCATCGGCTGAAGCAGGATAGTGATGAGGAGAGTGTCGTGACCTACTAGTAAGGTTGTTCAAAGTACTTCATGCTTTTCGACTAGAGTGTGAAAAGTCAATGCTCTGAACTGCCTCGGACCATTGATCCCTCCGCTTTCTGTCAAGCTTGGCAAGCAGAGCTGTAGCAGCCAAACTTGAGTCGTCTCCCTGAGGAGACTGCAGAAAGATTTTATAGAGAGATTCACACTCTGCATCCCAACACAGAATGTAGTTATTTTAATACCCGCATGGGATAGTCTTTTTGGCTGCTTTTTTAATCGTGTTACAGAAGTCCTGGTAAGCCGCATCCACATCAAGTGAATCAGGTGGCAACAAAGTCTTTGCTAATTTATTGGTCAAAGCAATGTGGTGACTCCATTTGGCCTTGCAGAAGTTCCATCGCTTAACAGGCATGCTTGGCACTGCCATAGCAAACCTTGGTTGTGTAATAAGCAAAGGTCAATGTTGTGACCTGGGGAACTTGTCATGGACACATCTATCCAGTAAGCAACTGTTAGGACTTAGGCTAGTGAAAGCTAGATCTGGATTGGTGCCAGTTCCAGAGGCCGGAATAAAAACTGGCAGCATCCTTGGCATTAATAAGAGGGCAAGACAATTAATACTTGCCCAGCCAGCCAAGCACTCACCGTCTGGACTGTTGTCATTGTAATCCCAGTCAGCATGATGACAGTTAAAATTGCCAGCGTAAAGACAGGGGTGAGGAAACACTGAAAGATCCAGGGTTTGCAATCGTGTTGGCAGTTGTTTGACTATTTTATAACCATCAACGTCCACACACAACCACTCGATCTCTGATGTCAGTGGAGATTGGTCCAAAAGCATGTATCTCAGTCACTCGTGGACAAATGTGACAAGGCCATGTTTCCTGCTTAAAGAAGACCCAGCTAGTTGGTAGTTTGGAAGTAACAACTTTTCTGCATCAGTGCAGTGGGTCTCCTGCAGTAGGATGACAAATGCCTCAGATTGCATAGCAAGGTGATGAAGAACATTCATCTTGGTTGCAGTGAGGCCTTCGATGTTCAGCTGAAGAATAGTGGGTCTTCAGAACTTGTTGGCAATGTGCCCTAAAAAGGGCGGTTTTATCCTGACATTGCCCCATGCTGAAAAGGTGTTTGTCAGTTAGCAGACCCACACTGAAGATCAGAATGGGTGAATACCCTTTCGTTTTGGTAGGTTTGGTTTCAGTCTGTCATTTAAACAGCAATGAACAGACTTACTCACAGCCCAGGCTGTGAAAAAGCACCTACCATCTGGGCCAAAAAAGTCTTGTCTTGGTCTCAGACCAGTGTGTCTCAAATTCAGGTCGAGACATTGCAGCAATGTGGGCAAAGCTCATAGGTGTTTTGTCATGATTTTTAGTAAAAATAGATTATTTGTATGTTTTTTAGCCATTTGAGCATCATGGTCCTTTTTAAATTTGCATTAGTCACAGCAGAATAAAACTATGGCTTCTTTATCAGGATTGCAGAGTCGGAAGATTTAAAATCTGACTCTGACTCCAGCTTTTAGAATTTCAAGGATTCTGACTCTGACTGCAACTTTGACTCTTGACTCTGACTCCCAACACAGACTCCCCAATAAGGACAATAGCATTATGCAAAATATGATTTGCTTAAAAATAGGGTGGCCATATTTTTGAAGACATAAATTGAGACGTTTGTTGACAGAAAAAAGTCCCTAAGTGGAATCTGTCTCAAATTTCTTGATTTTTGCTTTTAAAAATTAGTGTTCTCTTTAAATTGGACATCAGGAGTTGGATTTGGATAAATTATTCTGACTCTGACTCTGTACTCTTAAGAGTCCGATTCTGACTCTTTCTTAAAACCTTTGATTCCATGTGACTCCGACTCCTAATCCACAACCCTGATCTTTATGCATGGTAATCAAAATGCTTGGACACCATATAAGGTGCTCAAGAAATTATAAAACTGCTTTTATCAAAATTTAAATGTCTTGCATTTCATATTTTTAACTACAAAATTGGATTTCTCGAAAAGCAGTTATATGAGGGGAATTCAAAAAATATGTGGAATTCTTTCGTGACAAGAGTGTCAGCAAGAAAAAACCTATTTTAGCATGCTAGCCATAAAAAGCATGTTCTTTGTGATCGAATAATTGCTATCACTCATTTTGTGCTTGCAAAGGAAATTGTCAAGAGCTAGTTTATTTAAGGTAGTTTTTTAACCCATGCATGGAGCATAAGGATTTCAAGGTGAAAACCAACATCGAATTTTTGGTAAAGCTTGGTTGGAAAGGAACAGAGATCATGCAAGCTCTGCAGACCGTTTATAAAGATGATGCTTCAAAGAAAACTTGTGTTTACAAGTGGATTGAAAGATTTTGAGATGGTAGAGAAGCTGTTGAAGATGACGAGGGTCATTGAAGACCAACAACCTCAAAAAACAATGAAAAAATTGATTTTGTTAGGAACCTAGTCAAAGAAGATGGACGATTGATGGTTTATCAGATAGTTGAGACTGTGGGCATATCAGTTGGTTCAGCTCATTCGATTCTGCATGACGATTTATGCCTCAGCAAACTTTCGGTGCAATGGCTGCCAAAAGCATTGCACCCAAATCAGCTCAATCTCAGAAGTGAATTGTAAACGGCGATTTTGCTCAAAATTGAAGCAGATGAAGACTACTTTTTTGATCGAATTATCACAGAAGATGAAACATGGGTCTACCAGTATGATCATGAAACAAAACAGCAGTCCAAACAGTGGCTCCCATGTGGATCATCTGGCCCAATCAAATTCAAGTCTGAGAGGTCTGTCAAGAAGGTAATGGCAATTGTTTTCTGGGACTCTGAAGGAGTTGTGCTAGTAGATTTTTTAGAAGGTAAAAAAACTGTTACAGGTGCCTATTATGTAGAAGTTTTAAGTAAATTGAGAGCAAGATTAGCTGAAAAGCGTCCAGGAAAACTCCATCATGGAATTCTTTTCCATCACAACAATGCCCCAGCACATTCTTCTCGGATTGTAAGAGATGTTTTGAGAGAATTTGGGTGGGAATTGCTGCCACATCCACCTTATAGTCCAGACCTTACCCCTTCTGACTTTTTTTTATTCCCAAAACTCAAAGAACACTTGAAAGGCGTTTATTTTAATGACACTAATGAGGCAAAGCAAGCAGCAAAACACATGACTCACAAAATGGTCAGCAGATTACTTCAAAAATGGGATAAAAGGGTGGAAGCACCGCCTGGAGAAGTGCATCAACCTTGATGGAGACTACGTTGAAAAGTAGATTGATTGTATCAATAAATTATAAAAAATTATAAAATTCTGGATATTTTTTGAATGTCCCTCATATCAAAAGCTTTTAATTGTAGTGGATATTGTTCTATGATATTATAATAAATTGCATGTGTAAGCATTAGGCAATTGATACCATTGCAGTTCAATCATACTTGCTTGGTTCTGTTGTGTCCCTGTGGAAAGATACTTTACAGCACTGTTTTTTGCTTTAAATTTCAGTCATATTACAAAATAAAATTAAAAAAATGTATATCAAGCTGTAGGACAGATGACATTAAAAACTACCATCTGTATCATAGTGCATCACACATGCCAAACCCAAGTTCACTGCTTGACCATGGTTTTGAGTTTTAAACTCTCATCAGGAACAGGAATCTGCTTACCCAGGTTTTGCCACTTCTATCAATGTAGCAATGCATCTAGTAGAAACCCACAAATCTTAGCTTTTTCTCTTTATACACAACCAGCTCTGCAACAAAACCTGGTTATGTAGACTGTCCCTGAGGAGAGTTTAAAACTCAAAACCATGGTTGGGCAGTGAGCTTAAGTTTGGCATGCGTGATGCACAATGCCAAAAATGGCATTCTTAGTGCTGTCTGTTCACAACACAATATGTTTTTAGCATTTGGTCATCATCATGCATGATGCACAATGCCGCTTCTATTATTGCAGTAATGCACCTGGTAGAAGCCCACAAATCTTTAAAAAAAATAAAGCGTTTCAATTGTACCAAAATCGTGGCATTTCTGGAAGCAAGTCAGGTACATTACTTGCAGTAGATGGTTAGGATCAAAGTTTTATAGTTGGACAAGGGGAATTCCAAGTTCAGCTGGCTTGTTACCTGAAAGAATCAATAACTGGTCTGTTGGAGTGGGATGCAGACATCCAAATGTTTAATGCATCATTCAAGACAATATTTATGAGGCAAGCAAGTGCACTGCAAAGTACTCAACTTTGGAATAGACCGAATACAAGGTAACAGCATGATGTGGAATATATTTTTTGCACAATGCCACAAGGTTGTGATGAAACATGAGTTCTTTGAAATGGTTACTGATTCTGGTGTTGATGTCTTCTAAGAGTCAAACAACTTTTGGAAAAAAAGTTGAGTTGACTTGCAGTCAACAGCCTCATATCTCTCACTTCTAAATGATGAGGGTAGTGTTGTCCTGACAAGGAAAGTGTTATGATCAACCTATAAGATTATTTTAACATACTCCATGATTTTTAAAAAGAGTGTAAAAGTGGATGCTTTGATTGAAATCATTGATCTCTCAATTTTCCATTAAGTCTGGTCAATGAATCCATAGCACCCAAAATCAAGTTGTGTTTCATTTTGAGGTACTGCAGTAAAGTTCTATAAAAAGTTTTATACTCTGCATACCAATATGGTTTACAGTTGTTTTGGTAACCATGTGAAATAGTCTTTTTGGGTGCTTTCTGATGGTGTTTAAAAAAGTCTTGGTAAGTTGCTTCCACATCAGGTGAATTCAACAGCAACAAAGTCTTTTCAAATTTGTTTGGTAAAGCAATGTAATCACTCCACTTGACACAGTAAAAACTCTATTGTTTAACTGGCATGCCTAGCACTGGCAAAGCAAAACTTGGCAATGGAAGCCTAATAGGTGAGGGTCAATGATTAACTTGGGAAACTTTCTTTTGATTTATGCTGAAGATTTCTAATCTGAAAAGGAGTTTATATACTTTTTGTACTATTAAATCAAGTATTTTTCAACTCCACCAATTCAAAGTTTTCCAATTCTGACACCACAAAATTTAATAATACGTACTTCAGCACATGTACAAAAGGAGTCCAACTCCACCCTAAAATATGTTCCTATGGCAACCCCAATTCAACAATATACTGTAGTTATAAGCAAGGTTTGTGGAGTCGAAGTCCCCAGAGTTGCATGTTTTAAAGCGGAGTTGGAGTACTTTCTTTAGATTTGATAAAGTTTCAGTGGCAAATAGGAGTCAGTTTTCTAGATTTGGTAAAGTTGGGAATTGGATTCCTTATTGCATTTTGAGACTTTGATTTATGCTAAATTATTTTACATTTTTACATTTTATCTCTGTATTTATCCTCTTGACTTGCAGGAATGCAATGGAAGCACTGTACATAGGCAAGCAATTAAGCAATTACCCTGACCTGCTCCCAGAGATTCCAAGATATTGCTGTCTGATAGAAATTTTTTAGTTTTTTTTTTATAGAGATATAACTAAAATTTAGAACTACTTGCCAAGACTGTCAAGGAGGGTAAGTGCCATAACGGTGTCTTTCTTAAGGACACAACAGAATGGCTCAAGTAGGTTTTAAACCAAGATCATGTCCATCACAATCATGGCACTTTAACGTGCTTTAAGCACTCGGCAATTAGGCCTCCATGGTTGTGAAATCAGAAGTGCTAGAGTGCCATGTTTTAGGATAAAGTTGGTGTCGTTTTTTCAGATGTTCTAGAATTAAAGTTTGAATTGTAAAATTTTAAAGAGCTGGAGTCGAAGTTGGAAAATTTTTTTCTCTATACATGGAAAACGAAAGAAATTTTTTTGACTTCACAACCCTGGTTATAAGCCACACTTTGCAACCAGGGAGGATCCAGCAAACAAGAAGCAACATCTCCTTGTATAAAAATAGCTTTTACTAATTGCAGAATTGGCATTTCATAATACCTTTTCTTGTTTGCAATTAAGAGTAGATTCAAATTGAAAAATTTATTTTTACTCTAGTTACACTCAACTGCTGACCAAAGCACTTTTTTTCTGTTAAGCTAATGCATATTATAAATATTAGGAATGATAAGAGATTACAAGTGATAGGTTTAGATAAGTGCCCACAATTCTTAAAGAATCTTGACATTTTAGGGAGGGCTGAATTCTAATCAAGACTTTCTTTTTATTTGTCACTTGACTTTCAAAACCAAAAAGCAATGAAGCACATTTTGACACATTTTTTCCAATAAAAATCTTTTTTTAATCTTTAGTTGAATATTTCAAAACGACCCTCAAACCAAAACTTAAATTTAATTTTGCAAATAAAAAGCCAAATTTGGTCACCAATATAAAGCCAAAATTGTTTTTAGTTTGCACTTCAAAAAGGTGACCTATCCAAGTACTCCCTATATTTTTGCTTGTGTATTCTTGAATCATTCAGATGATAGATATGACTATAGCTTCCAGTTATTAACTGAAAATTGGAGTGACCAAAAAAAAAATAGAAATTCCATACCAGCTCCAGCACATCTAAAAAACAACTTTGGTTTCAACTTATTTAAAAAACTACTTCGGTTCCAACTTCAAAGTCTTGTCTCAGTTTTGCTACTCCAAAGTCTTGTCCCATCTTGGTTTTGCTACCCCAAAGTCTTGTCTCGGTCTTGAAGCATCATTTCTCAACTCCACCTCTGGTGGCAAGACACTGAAGGATAGAGTAAACTGAATTAATACTAGACATGACTTGCTTTGAGCCTTCAAAGGAATTTTGGAGAAGTCAAAGACTGACATGGTTTGGGCACATTGAACAGATAAACAAAGAAAAGCTCAAGCTATGGCTATGGCTATGACAATTATGATGGAAGGCAAGAAGAAAGGAAGACGTAAAAAATAATTGATGATGGTGATCAAAGAAGATATGAAAAGAAGTGGGCTTCATTAAAAATAGGCAAGAAAAAGAAAAGAGTGGAGGTGCAGCTGCAAGCAATGGCTAACCCCTGCCAGCAGAAAAACTTGTCATGTCTTTTATTTTGAGTTTAAAATAAATGAATGAATGAATGAATGTTTATTTTAAATATGTAATTAAAACATTGTTCCAACCCCAAAATTTCATTTGATCATACATTCAATATTTTAACCTAATAGAAAAGCAATTAATATATATAGTTTTATTTTTATCTCTATTTTTTTCTGTAAAATAAAAAATAAAAAACCTTTTTATATGAGAGATGGAAAATAATGAAATAGAAAATTACTTATGTATATTTTATTAGAATTGCTGAAGCGTATTAATTATTAATATCATGATAATTAAATCTCAACAAGCAATTTACTGCATATTAGAATGTTTACCATTCACTTCAGGGGTGGCTTCTATCTTGATCATTTTAGACTCACAACTAGAAGATGATCAGTGAAAAAAACAAAAAGCAGTTACCAATTGACCTGCCAGTCCTTTGTACTCTAGTTGAGTGAAGCAGAAAGTGTAAAAAGTTGAAATATTTCAACTTTGAAATTTTTCCGCTAAGCACAAAAAATTGTGCACTTTGGCGCTTTTTTCTGCTTTCCACTTTTAGTGTGAACTAGCTTTCTGTTTTTTTTTTTACGCTTTCCGCATTTCTGCTTGATTTTTCTGCTTCCACTTTCAGTGTGAACCAACCCATATGATTTATCATTTTTTACAAAGAAAAAACTTTTTTTTCAAGTGTTTCATATTTTTATTTTATAGTAAATGAAATGCTTTAAAATCTCAAGGTAGCATTATGTAATGCTCCATCTAAAAAAATTTTTAGACATTACTGCTGCAAACAAGTCATACACTTAACTGCTCATATCGCATGACTTATCAGATGCACCTTAGGCAATCCAAGAGTCACTTTTAGCCTACTTTATAGCAGGTCAATTTTAGTTTAATTTTATGACATCGTTAACTGCAAAAATGTACTTATTATTATATATGCAAGATAACAATCACATCATTGCAGTGAGTCTCCTGTGAAAGGATGATGAGTGCCTCAGACTGCAGAGCAAGGTAATGAAGAATGTTCATCTTGCTTGCAGTAAGGCCTTTGATGTTCAGTTGAAGAACAATGGGTCTTTGGAACTTGTTGGCAATGTGCCCTGAAAAAGATAATTTTTTCCTGGCATTGCCCCATCCTGAAAAGGACGTTTGCTGATTAGCAGACCCACGCTGAACATTGGAATGGGTGGATACCCTTCTGTTTTGGCAGGTTCAGTTTCAGTCTGTCATGTCTAACACAAGAACAGACATGCTAACGCCCAGGCTATGAGAAAGCACCTGCCATCTGGGCCACATGTGACTTGCTTTCTTCTTGCTTGTGCTGACTCAAAATTCCCAAGATCTGGAGAAGAGCTCTTGTGATCGCGATCCCAAAGCCAATGAAGCTTGTGGGAAACCCAAAGAGTTATCAACTGATATTTCTGCTCTGTATCCCCTAGAAGATCCTTGAGAGGCTTATCTATGCCCATCAAGCCATTAATTAAGCCACTGCTCCCTAAAAAGCAGGCTGGGTTTCAACATGGGAAGTCAACTGTTCAAATTGTTCTGCTAATCCAGAACATGGAGGATTCTTTTGAGGCTAAGAAGAAGGCCAATGCTATATTTGTCAACCTGACAGCTGCTTATGACACTGTCTGGCACCATGGTCTTACCTGCAAACTGCTGAGACTTGTGTTAGATAAGCACATGGTCAGAATGATCATGGAGCTTGTCTGAAAGTAAAGTTTTACCCTTATTACTGGAGGAAAGCAGGCTATGCCATCTTAAAAACGATGTTCCTCAGGGATCGGTCTTGGCTCCCTTCCTATTCAACATCTATATGTATGATCTGCCTTCCATGATTTGCAGAAAGTTTGCTTATACTGATGATTTAGCACTGCTGCAATCTTCTGGAAACTGGAAGGACTTGGAGGGGACTTTAAGCCAAGACTTGTCTACACTTTTAGCATATCTCCAGATTTGGAGGTTGAAGCTCAGTCACATTAAGACTGTCATGGCAGCCTTTCACTTAAATAACTGAGAGGCCAAATGTGAGCTAAAAGTCTATAACAATGATAGACTTTTACCATTCTGTCCAATTCCTATTTATCTTGGGGTAAAACTGGACAGATTGCTCATGTTTTGTCACCATTTAGTGGCATTGCACAAAAAACTATCCTTGTGCATCACACTGCTGAGGCGACCTATAGTCTCCGGATGTGGTGCTGCTGCCAAAACACTATACACAGCTGCCTTATCTTTGGTCTACTCAACAGCTGAGTACTGTGTGCCAGCCTGGTGTCACAGTGCTCACACTCGCCTCATAGACAGTGTCTTGAACAATGCCTTGCACATAGTTACTGGATGCCTGCATCCCACTCCAATGGACCACCTACCTATACTTTCAGGCATCCATCCAGCTGAGCTTTGACTGGGAGTGACACTCTCCTTGCCCCACTGTGGATCTCTGGACCCTGATCATATTTTGTATGGTCTTTTAAGTGGGTCCTCAGATACTTGCCAAGATAGACTAAGATCTAGACACCCATTTGTGCCAGCTGCGAAGAATCTTTTGGACAACCTTGTCAGATTTGGCATCTGCACTTCTGAGAGGATAAACCACAAATGGAAAACGGAGTACTGTGAAAATGCTTCCAGACTCTGTGTTTTTGCACCCAGAACCAGTGCCAGGCCTGTTGGGATGGGCTTATCCTGAGCAGCTTGGGTTAAGCTCAACTGCCTGCAGACTGGTGTTGGGCTATTTTATTCATCCATGCACAAATGGAGTTGCACTCCTTCACTGAATTGCAAGTGTGGTGCCACTGAACAAACTGCAGACCACATTTTAATAGCGTGCCCCATACATTGGGCACCATGTAGAGCACAAGGTCTGACGGTTTTGGACGACAAAACTTGATGCTGGCTTAACAACATCACTGCCAGCATCTGATCTAGCCAGCACAGCAGCCTGGGATAGTAAAAGGATAAACTCTTGGCCCCAGTCCTGTTTGTGCCTGACCTGGAGTGAATGTCCTTCCAAACAACGATGACGGTAACAATCACAAGTGGAAAAAATAATTTTTTTTCAATTTTTTACCTAGATTAGCCTGCTATTAAAGAGCTTGCAACAATGAAATATTATGATTTAAACCCCCCAAAAATTGTGAAGTATGTATCAACAAGAGTGTTGTCAAGGTTTTGTGTAAAAGAAATTGTCAAATCAATTCAAATCATTTCATTCTTTTCAAATCTCAAAATGTTTGTAAAATAAGCATAATATTATTGCACTTAAATAAAATACATTCAACAAAAAGGCAGAAAAAAAAGATAACTTGAAAATACAAATCTAAAGTAATTTTAATTTAGCTTAACAACATGATTAGGTTATAGTTTCAAATTCACTAATATGTTTGATATTCTTTTCAAATAATAAATGCCCATCATTGCATTTCAAAGAATGTTTTTGTTGATGTGTGAAGTAAAAGATTTTTCTTCCAATGTTAGTATAAAGGTGAAAAGGAATCCAATCATGCTCTCCTTCCTGGACGTGTTAATAGCAAGCACGATTCAGAATTACTAACCTCAGTGTACAGGAAACCCACCTTCACCAGCCAGTATCTATGTTGGAACTCCTTCAGCCCCCAGAAATAGAAAATCAATCTAATTGGTACTCTTGTTCACAGAGATTTTATGATCTGTTCATAAAGCAAACTGGACCCAGAGCTTGGCAAAATTTGTTCAATTCTATTAGAAAATGGCTACCCAGAACATGCAATCAATTCGGCTTTCAAACAAAAACTTCAACAACTAAATTCTAACCCAGTTCACACAGTGGAAAAGTGCCCTTGTCTACCTACACATCCCATGGATTGGAAATGTCTTGATAAAGTTCAAAAAGCAGATTGTGCCTGCTGTGAAATGCTGCATTTTCTCTGTCAAACCATGTGTTATTTTTACAACACAACAGCTCTTACCAGCAACTAAGAAAGACATGTTACTGTCCCGTCATCACAGCAATGTCATTTACCAGTTTGTGTGCCACTGCGATAGTCGGTATGTTGGTCATATGTCTCAATGCTTAGAAGAGCAAATCAAACAACACATTCCAAGATCCATTGCCAATCCTCCTCCCTCGCATAACTGCCAAAGCCTTTCCTGCTCTTGCAAGGCCAACATTCGCCCACAACAATTTCATGAATTTGCCATTGGTCAACATCTTCTTGACAATGCCCAATGTGCTCTTCACTACAATAACAACAAATTTTCTATTCTTGCTCAAGGTCGTTCTTCTTTTCACCTTTCTGCTCTTGAAGTGACTTTCATTAAATCTCTTAATCCCCTTCTGTGTAAACAAAAAAAGTTTGTCTACTCTTTGAAAATTTCTTAATCTTTTCTCTCATTGGCTAACTTCTTTTTTCAGCTAATGAGAACTCTGCTTTCCTCTTTACAATCAAGTTCAGTTTCATTTCTGCTTTATTCTGATGATTTCCCTTGAAGAGTGTCATATGAAAAGCTTTGGAAAGAAAAACCTTTTACTTTATGCCACCTTTAAATTCTGTGCCACCAAATGTCTATTCAAATGTTTTTGTTATGGTGATAATACAAGTATTTTAAATATTTTTATAGACCTTGACTGAAGACTTCAAAAATCTGACTGCTTGTCATGAAAAAGCCAAAGAAGATTTCAACAAAACATGTATGTGTTATACTTTTGGTTGCCCATTTACAGTTGTATAAAGAATAATAGAAAAAATTATTTTAGTATTATCAATTAAATAAATATTCTTTTTAGGAGCAATAAATAAAAAAAATTTTGCCTTTGTTTTGTGAGTTGTAATTGACACTCATTGAACACTTTTTGAGAAATTAAGATCAACTCTATTTTTTATACATATAAGTATACACAGTTCATATTTATCCTCCTAATTTGCAGGAAAGCAACGAAGCTGCTAATGCTTAGGGCAAGCAATTACCCTAACCTGCTTTGAAAAATCCTAAGATATTGCTGTCAAGTTGATAGTTTTAAAGAGGTATGACTGAAATTTAGAATTGCTTGCCAAGACCACTGTGTAGGGGAAAGTGCCATAAAGTGTCTTTCCCAAGGACACAACAGAATGGCATGAGTAGGTTTTAAACCAAGAGCATGTTGATCAAAATCACAGTGTTTTAATACTTGACCATGCTGCTAACATTTTATTAGTCTATTCATCTAAAGCAATGGTTTCTTATCTTTTGGTTAAAACCTTTTTTGTGATCATCAAGGTAATTGTTCAGTATTTTATTTATTTAATTATAATACTTTTTATATCATGCGATATTATATTATACTTTTTGCATTAAGTTATAGTGGCCTGATAAATTCTATCTAGGACAAATCGGGTCCATAAACTCTGCATATTTATTGACTTGACCATTCTTGTTTTTAAATACTTTTTAATATTAATATTTTCTATTTTACATTTTATAATTTTTTAAAAAATGATTGACTGCCAAATACTATCTCTTCAAGATATGAGTTGACAACCTTTATTCAAAGAGCCATTTGAACCATGCAAAAAAGAAGACACTACAAGCTACAAAGTCTTTTTGACACTTAACCCTTTCATGCCATAGGTACACAAGTCTACCAACTTCAAAGCAATTTGCTTCATAATTTCAAAAAAGCTATTCCATCATATAAAAATGCAATTGAACAAAGTGGCTATAAAAATGATTTAATTAGTGAAACACACCCGAAAAAGAAACCAATACAAACAGGTCCATGAAAACTTGCTTATTTATTAACTTGACCATTCTTTTTTTAAATACTTTTAATATTAATATTTCCATTCCAAATTGTATAAATTTTTTCTGTAAAATAATTGAATGCCAAATACTATCTCTCTGAGACAGGAATTGGCAACCTTCATCATTCAAAGAGCTGTTTGGACCCTACAGAAAAGAAAACACCAAGAGCCACAAAGCTTTTTTGACATTTAACTCTTTCTTGCCAAAGATACAAATGTCTACATTAATTTAAAAGCAATTTTTACCTTAAGTATATAAAAATTAGGTTGCATTTTTTATCCAACCTTTGTAGCAGAATCCACACTGAAAATAAAAGAGCCTAAAATTGGCTCTGTTTTGGCATTATATTACAAATAACTGTAAAAAAAGATGACAAAAATTTGCATAAGAAGACTTTTTTGTGATCCATGTGACCCATGTTTTCATTTATTTCAATAAAAAATAATGTGTACATTTTACACTAATATGTTTGCTTTTATATAGTTATGTATGGAGCAAAGGTATTGGGAATTTATTTTTAGCCTTTTCATAAATATGGTAGCTTCATTCCATAAGTCTAGCTTTCATGTATACAAGTGGCAACATTTGGCAGAAAGCAATGTTTTTAGTAGCATTTTTAGATGATTAGATATGAGTATTATCAATTCATTAGTTTTATTATTTTATTTGACTAGTTCAAATGACACATCTTGCCATCCAATACATAATTTTGGTTCACATTTGCATCAGATTTGTCTACTGCAAGGGTGGGAAACCTGCAGTTGCAAGATATTTCAATATAGCCCATGTGTGTTTGGGAAGAAGCATATCAATTCCTTTGATCAAACTGGTGGTTCTTTTCTTTATTAACAACCAGGTTATTACAATGGAAATGTAGGCCCACCAGAAACAATAATAATATTGAGTGAATATCAAAAAATTTAATGAATAGAAAAAACAATGCTTCTCTATCTTATTTGATATGTGAATACCTTTTTTTCTACACTCAGCATTGAAGAAGAAACTTGTTTAATGCTAGTGAAGATAAAAAAAGGTCTTGAGATGACAAACTAGATGAAGAAGCATGTTCTACCTTTTTTCTTAAATCAACAAAAAGTTTATTGCAGCCTGCACCTTTTTTTTAATTTGGGGATGTGGGTTGTGAGTGCAATCAGGTTTCCCACCCCTGATCTTCTGGTTAGGTTTTTCAAAAACAATATACAGATTAGTATTAACAAGTCATCCTACATCAACTTCTGAAAGCTATGTTTGATACAAAAGTAACATAAATGGTTTCACTTGTGAGTGATTAGTTAAAATATTCCTTTTCTATATTTGTATCTAATAGATAAAAAACAATGTCTGTCTCTTTGTCTGCCTGATGCAAATTGAAAAAAAATTGGGGCAGATGGAAAAAAGTGAAAAATTGATTCTGACTTGATTTTACTACACATGTGACAAAGTGTGGTAAGCAGTATTTTGATGTCATCAAAACCAGTCAATGATGGGTTTTTCTCTTAGAACAGATGAGCAAGATTCAGAGTTGAATTATGACATTTTTGGTTGGAGTCAGTTTTGTTAATTTGTAATGAGTTGGACTGGAGTCAAGAGTCTATTTTTTAAATAAATTAATTTCAACAAGAAGAAAAAAAGTCTTTTATAAAAGTATTGTTTTTGATACTCAAAATGTTATATTTCTTTGCATTCACTTCAAGTTTATTGAGTTTTTGTTCACTATTTACCAAGTTTAGTTTATTACTTTTTAAATTCCTAAAGCTTGCAAGGTTAATAATGGTAACAGTGAATGAGACCCATTTATTGCAGCTCATACTGACTCACTGTCTGGTTTTACATTTATAATTATCTCGGAAACTGCTTATGTTATGAAGCTGCCATATTCACGAAAAGGTTACAAATAAATTTCCTATACCTTTGCTCCCTACATAACTATATAAAAGCAAATACATTAGTGTAAAACATATAAATTACTTTTCCTGAAGTAAATGAAAACATGGGTCACATACATCACCAAAAAAATCTTTATATGCAAATTTTTTTCATCTTTTTCTCTGGCTAGTTGTGATGCCATGCCAAAGCATACCCAGTTTAGGCTCTTTTATTATCATTATGAAAGTTGCTAAAAAAGTTAAATGAAAAATGCATCCCAATTTTTATATATTTAAGGTACAAAATTGCTTGAGAAGGTAACGTATACATTTACATACCTACAGAGTGAAAAAGTTAAAAAATGAGTTCAGTTCAATTTTCTATTTATATCTGGTGATGTAACCTTATGGTAACAAACTGTAACTTTTTTATAAAAAAGAAAAAGAATAAATTTGAAAGGTGTTTTGTCATTTAAAACCTTAGTAATAACAAAAAAAAGCTCAAAAAATTTTTATAAGTGTAGTGACGAACCAGGTCTGTGATCGTGCACTAATTAAAGTATGCACATGGCACCTGGTGATTTGTGCACACTCCTGTTGCCTGCCTTTTGGCGATCTCTCTCTTTATCGGAATAGTTAGCCATGAGGCAGGGTTTTTTTTGGTTCTGCCTTGGTGCATGAAGGTTACAAGTAGAGCCTGCTGGCTGCTTTCTTGTACATCCCTTTGGAATTAAATAGCCTATTGGCAGAAGTTCCGAATGGAACAAATTTGTTATAACCTAATTTGATGTATGTAATTTAATCGAGTAAAGATTGGAATAAACAAGTATTCATAGTTTAAGTTTGAATCATTTTCTGTACCGGAACTAACAATAAGCATTTTCATAATTTAGGCATAGACAAATTGTTGGGCAACACATTGCATAATATTTAATTTAAAAATGAAACACATATCCATATATGCAAAACTATACTAAAAACAAACTACAAACACAGATTTGCTAATATTGCTGACAGAAACAAATGAGATAAATAAAATAAAAATAATCTCCTTTAAGCTGAAGAGTGCAAGCTAAGCAATAATAAGCTTTTCTCTATACTTAAGCATTACACAAATATCAAAAAAATAAAAAGTTAAAAACAATCTGCTTGAAAAATTTTACATTTCTTCAATGTATGGCATTATTATTTTGCAGCATTTGAGATGGTAAAATATATGTTAATTTTCTTGCTTCACACATACAAATAGAAAGAAATGCTTTTCTAAACAAAAAATGAAAACTGCAATTCTACAACAGATCAAGATGTTTTTATAAATTTGTGCCTATGCTTTGATTATGACTAAAATAATTTCAGTGCAAGTGTTTCCACAACTTTTTCTGCAACTTGCTTGTGCTGGAAATTTGAATTGTATAACAAATTTGATGATTTTAGCAGTAAAGACTTAAACACTCATTTATATTTGAAAGCCATGGGTAGCTGCTATAAAGAGATTAAAGAGCAACATGAAGCTCCAAAGCCATTAGTTGTTGACCCATGGTCTATGACATATTAGCAGTTTTGAAAATGGCATCTATGTTTTTGAAATAATCCATATTGTCAAATTAAAAAAAAATTATTACTTACAAAAAGTATTTTTAAATTTAAAGATCTTACCCTATAAACACATCATGTAATTTCTACAAAAAATCCATGTTAATCACATAAAATTTACATGAAATTCCATTGCTGTGTTTGTTGGGTATTAATTTAAATAACTCAGTTTTTAAAACCAGACTATGCTCTCAAATATAAATTGACAATATATTCATGATCAGGTATTGCACAATATTTATTTTTCAAGTACATGAAGTTTTCTAGCATTGGATTAAATGGGCAAAGTAATAGGTGATGCATCTAGTTAAGCAGAACAGTTATGCTCTTAAGATTTTCTGACATCTTTAAAACCTTTTTCTTACTCTTGCAGTGCTATTTGCTAGATGAAAATTCTATGCTTGCTAAAGTTTATTTTTTACAAAGATTTGTACAAAAGAAAAAATAAGGGTTTAAAGTTGATTGATTGCTTTTAATTGAAAAATCATTTCATGCGTTTATGTGATTCTTGTTGACAGACAGTATTAGAACCACTTCAACTCTTTAAAGTGTAAGTAGTCTTTAAAAACGCTGTTTTCTTGATAATTCATTGACCATTCTTTTTATCAGAATCATTCTTTGGCAATTTTCATCAGAAGAACTCTTGGCAATGGCAAACTTAAAGAAAATTGCAGTTTATATTAGGAAAACAATTCAAAAAAGAATGATGTCTCTGATTGCTTTATAGATATAGAACATGTGTTAACTGGTAGTGATCACTTGCACTGTAAGCTTTTCTTTTGCAGAAAAAAATGCTTTTTGACATTTAATTTAAAGTGAAAATTTTTTAAAACCTATTAGCCTTTCATATGAATTCAAAAATGTTTGCTGCCAGCTTTTTCCAACTCAGGCAAGTTACACAGCTGAAACTTTTCTTGCTCTACGCTATGCCAAGTTGTATCTTGCTATAATTTTTTTCTTTTTTTAGTAGAACAGTAAATTTTACCTGTAAGCTTAAAGACTCGTTTCTACTACAAGCATATAATAGAGTATTTTTTTGTTTCTTTAATTGATTTTTTTGCTTTGCTTAGTGCTTGCTTAGATTTTAAGCATGAAAAGATCAATCTAAACAAACAAAAAATGCTCCATTCCATGCTCATAGTGGAAATGAGCCTTAATGTGGAAACATAAAATGAAGTTTTCAGTTTTCATTTTTTTCAAATGCATTTGATTTTGAAAATTATTTAAAAGGATGTAAAGTTACAAGAAATATATATGTACACATGCTCTTATGCACCATGAATGCTACAGCCAGATTATAAACAGCAGGAAACATTTTATATTATCAACATATTTTGTTAATACAATAGCAAGTTTTGAATACTATTAGTCTACTCAAGCAAATACTGTTTGGCTTACTGAGAGAGCAATAAATTTTAATTAAAGGCCCGTTTCCACTACGAGCATGGAAAAAAGCATTCTTTGTTTGTTTTATTGCTTTTTTTTGCGATCGCTTCAATTTTAACTGCTCGCTTCAATTGAAGATCAATAAAAGAGAGAAAAAATGCTCTTTTCCATGCTCGTAGTGGAAAAGAGCCTTAATAATTTGAACTTGGTGAGTAATTGAAATATTCCACTTTTAAATATTAGTATATACTTTTAAACATCTTTTCCTTTTTTTTTTGCAAGCAAATATTGTATTGAACATTTTTCCAGCTTTATTACTAAACAGTAAATATTGGATGGTAAATGTTAAGTTGTATTTCTGATAGGGATTGAACATCATTATATCTCTAGCCTTCTCAATCACATGACAATGGCAACCATCAGGTGACTGATCTGCTTTTATAAATGACAAAATATTGTTGTTCAGTTGGATTCTTAAATAAAAATTTGTTTAGCAATATGATGAAAATTTAAGGCTGCTTTCTTGCACTGCCAAGCAGAGGAAAGTGCTGTAAAGTGTCTTTTCAAAGGCAACAAAATAACAAAAGTAGGATCTGAAATGCAACTGTGTGGTTGAGTTTGCTGTCAATATCCTGGTTACACTTCATTTGTAATTCTAATTTTAACCTTATAACTTTTTAGTTGATTCTTTGTCTTTTGCAGTAATTTTTAAGTTTTTCATTATCATGTAATTTTTTTCATTGTTATGTAGTGATTGCATGATTGGTACGTCACGCCCCATAATTGTTACTTAATTTATTTTGTCTGCAAGTTGTTCTTATAAGATTTGTTTTACCATTTTTATTCAAGGCTCATTGATTGATTAAATTTTTTACACACTGATATTTTGCAGCAATATTATGCAATTTTGCCTAGAGTGTTCAAGAGATGATTGGTATTGTTAACTACTATTAAGCTAATCCAACATTATAAGTTCTATAACTCATTTACTACTGTAATTTCTGATTGTATTGTGACATCATAAACTGCTTTGTCTGATTGTAAACCTAATATAACAATTAATGTAAGAATTCTGGCCCTTTCTAGCAGCTTTGGCTGTTATCTGGTAACATTGGCTGAATTATATATAAAAAATAGCATTGTAAATTTTATCGTTCTTGTTAAAATGGTTAGAATTGTTTTGTGTTGTTGTTTCCTGTATGACTGTGGTTTAGTAGTCAAGGGTCAATGTTGATGCCTTGGAAGTTAATTCTATAGAGGGATAGAATTGTTGTAGCCTGTGACAGACAAAACTTAATAGTTTGGTAAATCTGGAGAGCCAAGTTTTATGAGAATTGTTCAAGTTCTTTTGATTTTTGTGAATATTTTTATAGTTAAAAACTTCTACTTGTAGAGATAATTTTTTTTAATGGATCTATTCATACTTAACCGAAACTAACTGTTTTAAAAACTTTAGTCTTATGGCAAACTATTTCTAGAGCTGATGTAAATATAAAATAAACACAGCTTTACTTCAATGCAGGTATTTAGGTTACTTAGTTCAACTGATCCTTATGGATTCCAAGTAAAGTTGTGACAATCCTACTCAACCACAATCTTCTTATCGAGGACCACACAGTTTCAAGCAAAATTATTACAAAAAAGTTATATATGAAACAATTGCCAAATAATTAAGAAAAGGCTTTAAGAATTTTTTTCAAATTTAAGAGATTATGAAGTTTTTTGTTAGAGTTGTGTTAGTCTATTTTTTGTTATAATGTTAATATATGCTTCTACCATCATAAGTAATAAATTCACAGTTCAATGAATTGATGTAGTCACAAAAGCAGTTAAAAAAATGCAATGAGCTTATGAATAACAAGCAATTAACTATATATATGTATATGTATATATGCATTAGTGGGCAAAAAGTCTGGAAATTTGGGTGCATTTTTTAAATATTATTATAATAAAATTATTATTAATTCTTAAAAAATATTTTTATCCTATTCTGATAGAGATTTTTTTGATTTTTATATAAGCCAGTAATAGTGAAAATCCAAATTGTTGTAATTAAATTAAAAAAACTAGTTTTTTGCAAATATTAGCTCAAGCATAATAGTCCAGACACCTAGTCATTTTTCATTTAATCTATTGATAATTAACTATGATTTTTTTACTCATTAATTTTTCAAAAAAAAAATCATTTTATCAGAGGTTAATTACTTATTTTATTGTTATTATTATGGGTTAAATTAGATGTCTCCAAAATGTGGTTTAGGTCCAAGCACTCATAAAAAATTCTCAAACTTTACCAACAGAATATGTCTATTAGAAGCAATACAAAGGAACTAGAAGTGGCCAAATCTACTGTTGCTGACATTTGGAAGTTATTTCAATAGACAAGGGATGTTATGGAGATAATTAAGACAGGGAGGAAAAGGAAAACTGATGTTAGATTGGACCACTACATTAAGCACCAGTCCTTGTCTGACAAAACAAGAACTGTCATTGACATTTGCAAAAACCAAACTCAGTGGAAAAGACCCAGAGTGTATGTTTAATCAATTAGAAGAAGACTCACACAATTTGGGATGTATGGCAGATTAGCTCATAGGAAGCCATTTGTTTGTCACCAGAACTGAATTTGGAAATTATCTTTTGCAAGATACCATGTTGATTGGACTATTTAAGATTGGGAGAAAGTACTGTTTGCTGATGAAACCAAAGTCAATTTGGTTGGATCAGATGGAAAATCATATATCAAAAGATATAGGAGTGAAAAATTTAACTGAAAGTTTATCAAGGGTCAAATGCAGGCAAAGGAGGTTCAATATTCATGTGGTGTGCTTTTTGACATGATGGTATTGGTTGCACTGTGTGAATACACAACACATTTAACTCTGATGAGTACATAGAAATTCTCAAAAACACAATCAAACCATTTGTGAAAGAGACTATGCCTTGCAATTTCATCTTCCAGCAAGATAATAGTCCTGTCCACTACACAATGGAAATATGTATGGCTCAGTCCCAATAGGTCATTTTGTAAAAGTTAAAGAAGTATATAATAACATCAAGATTGTTATAGATAGGTTGCAATACCATGTTCAAGAGTGGTTGATTTGTGTTGATACAAAATGATCAACTTTGTTCTAAGTCAGCAAGAAGGGTACACAAAATATCCATGTTTCTTCTGCCACTGGGACAGCAGAGCATTGGGTGAAAAGGAAATGGCTACTGAGTCAAAGTTTAACACCAGGTGATAAGAATGTAATCAACGAATCTCTTTTTTGTGGGAACAAAATTGTCTTTCCTCCTCTGCAACTAAAACTGGGAGCGATGAAGCAGTTTGAAAAAACTCTTGATTGCAGTGGAGAATTTTTCAGCCATATATGTTTAAGATTTCCTGGTCTTAGTGATGAGTAGAAAAAGCCTGGAATATTCAATGAACCTCAAATAAGAACCCTAATGAGAAATCATCATTTTATCACAACAATGACTGAGGCAGAAGCAAGAGCTTGGACTGCATTTTTTAATGTGGTGAAAAATTTTCTAGGAAACAAGAAAGCAGACTATATGAAGAGATTGTGGAAGAGCTACTGGTGAGCTTGATAGATCTTAGTTGTAGAATGAACATCAAGATTTACTATTTGCATAGTCACTTGGACAAGTATCCAGCAAACCTTGGAGATCTGAGTAAGGAACAAAGGGAGCCCTTAAGTAAGGAAAATCAAGATATCAAAACCATGAAAGAATGTTATTAAGTCCAATGGGCTCAAACATAATGGCAGATTATTTCTGGAGCTTGATGAAAGACAACCCAGAAGCTGTACATCAGAGATCAGCTATGAAAAGGAAGTTTAAATAGATGCCTTTTCTTATTGATATGTGCACCATCTCTATTTTTCTACTTCAATTTTCTTTCAATGGATTATATTAATGTATATAGTTAAGATTAGCTTTAAAAATTTTTGCCAGAAAAATCATGTTAACTAGTATGATTAATTTCACAATCAAATGACAGTAAGTTGCTGTTCAGTTTAAAAAGAAGTTGGATGCTCTTTAATTTAAGGTTTGATAAGGCATTCTTAAAATGGTAATTTGATAAGGCTACAGTAAAAAAAGTTGCTTTTGTTTACAGGATCATGGTTATTAACTTTTTTTTCTTTAATGCACAATTTTGACTTTGTTTTTCTAAGCCTTTACACCCCAGTCATAAGTCAGATTATTACATTTATTATATTATTTTTAGTTTTATTATTATTGATTATGCATAATTTTTTTTTGTGACAAAAGCTTATTGCAAAACTTACACTCCAATGATTTGTTTATGACTCTTAAAAAACAAGTAAAAACTTAAATTAACTTATCATAGACCAATATTATAAATTCACATTTATGGTCCAAAATAAATTTTTCATAAAGTTTTACAAAATTGGTCACCAAAACAAATGTGTCATATTCTACATAGCTACAATGAAAAATCCAATTTTATAGTTAGTTTTTTATCAGATGATTCAGCTGCAAAAATCCAGAAATGAAATAATGCAAATAGAATTTGACCAAACAAAATAAATTGCAATATTTCATGTAGAGAAAAAATGGTTAACTGGGTAATATGCTTTATTAAATGTTAATTTAAGTTAATAATTACATAATATTCTTAGAAATTAAACTAGTTTTTACTATTATTACAATTTAACAATTTAAGGCTACTTTTACAATTATTACAATTAATGCATATTGTCTAGTTAGAATCTTTAAAATATTTTTACATTATTACACAAAAGAAAGATTAACGTAAAGATTATTTACTGTACATTACATTATACTGGTACATTCTCTTGTATATATTACACTTGGATATACAAAGTACCCGATAAAAATTAAAAGAACTTTTGTTACTTTGAGTACATATTTTAATATATTTCAATCACTCATCATTTGTGTGTACTTTTATCTTTGTTTAGGAAAAAGTGAAAAAGATAGCTTTGGATTATACAAAATAATTGAAGTGTGTTGCAAAGCAAAAAAAGTGGGATCCACTGAAGTAAAAAATAAAAATTTAAGCTGAATGTTTGTTGTATTCCAATTAATGCACTTTATAACTTATAACTACTAACAGTAGATTAGACAATGTAATTCTACTTTTGTTTTTGCAGTAATTGAATATAGACATTCTAATGAAACAGAAAAGAATGTGTTGCAAAAAGATGTTGCAGATTATAAAGAGCAGGTTAGTTGATAGTTCAATGCTGGATTTAAAAAAAAAGGCATTTGTGTAAATCTTTTTTTTATTTAAGCAGCCAATCAGTTTCTCATAATACCTAAAAACAAGCCATGCTCTAAATATTTACTATAAACAAGAAAGTACATATTTTGTAAATGTACATAATATAACTTTAGTTAATTAAATTTTTTGTTTTTACTTTGGTGTAACATTTTTGTGTGTTTATGCACAACACAGTGCAAATTAATGACAGACTTATTTCTACATTTTTTAACATTTTACTGAGATATGTACTGCATAATTAAAATAATTTTATGTATACATAGGTGTAAATTTAACTACTTTGAGACAAGATTTTTTTTATTTGTTCTGTCCTTCAGATGGTGTTTGTTTCTAACTTTCACTTTTTGATATTATCTTAAGTTTTTTTACTATTACGCGTTTCTACACACTTTAGGGTAGCAGTGAATGCACATGATGGTAAGTGACACTGTTTTCTTGGGTGATGACGCACATCATATTCATGACATCATGTATTACGTCACTAATAATATTAAAATACTAATCAGTACAGCTGCCTATCTACAACCGAGTGATTATTAACCAACTTATTATTTATATTAAAATGATATGTGATGAGGTCATTGATCTCCATGGTGTCAATTATGACATCACAATGTAGTTTATTGTAACTGATATAATGCTATGAAGAATTAGATTTACAACAACAAATAGATTCAACAAAATTTACAGAGTCCAAGTCATGTATTAAAATCAAAATAATTCATTATTTAACAATGTAAGACTGTTCAAATTTGTTCATAGTGTGAAGTCACTTTTCGTGTGGTAATCCTTGAAGCATGGTACAACTTCAAGGATTACCATTTATTGACACATTGATATCGTTTATCGCGTTGATAGGTTTCACATTGATATCGCGTATCCTTTTGATGAGCACACAGTGCATCGACATTGTGGTCTTTCTTTTGCCTTGGTTGCAGGTAAATAGCTTGGAAAATGCCTTCCAAGCAAGCGAGCTGGACTCTCAAGGCTTTGGGGACGTCCTCCTATGTGGTAAGCTGGAAGGGCAGAAGATTCAAGTAGAGCTGCCACAAGTTTCAACCAAAAATCAAGCAGCGTGAGCCTTGTTTCAGTAAGTTCAATGTGCAAAAGATAAGAATTCACAATGCACATGTCCAAAATGTAGAAAAACAGCTTTTTATACCATTTTACACATTTTCTCACACATTGATAGGCGCTGGCTTGTTGATCAGATCTATCAACCCCATTCATTTCCTTGTTGCAAGATAAAACACATTGAGGTTTGATTATATCTTTGCCATTCCTGTGCTTTTTTTGTGTATTTACTATCTCTGCTGTGTGCATTGAAGACAGCATTTTCACCTCCTTTTTATCTTGCCATTTTAGAGCCAGGAATCCATCAGTACTTGAATAAAATGCTGTTTCTCCATGTTTCAACTTTTTCTTAGAAACATCTGGAGGCATCCGTTTATGGTTTAACCTGACTGTGCTGCAAACGTTTGTTTCTGCTTGTAATAGCCGAACAAATAGACCAAGGCTGGAATACTAATTGTCCAAATATATATTGTAGCCTTTTCCTAAAAGCTGGTTGTTGAGATCTAGCACCACCTTGGTGCTTGCTGGTAATTCATCATCAGTTCAATCTTGACCACAGTATATCTTCATGTTCCATGTGTAGCCTGCAGCAGGACCTGAACTTTGGTATACTTTGTAAACCTTTATGCTAAATCTAGCTCTTTTGGATGGATTATATTGTTTAAATCCTAGTCTCCAATGAAACTTCAGCAGTGATTTATCGGTAGTAATAAATTTGAAATAATAGTTTCCACAACATGCTGAATTTTAAAAAGTCTGTTCGTACCATCATCATCTGCATTATTTTCAAAATGCATATTGGACAAAATTTGCAAAAAAATGGTCTTTCGGCAATACTTCTAAATAAAATGGTGTTGCTAACATAATTTTTGTGGACCAATACAACTTTATCACTGGTTTCTTTACAACACCCATAAGGATACACAATCCTAGAACCACCTTTATTTCATCACTTGTTCCATCTTTCCACTCTAAGTCATGTCATTTTTTGAGTAAATTACGTCTTGATGGTTTTGAAACAGCATAACAATTGGTTTCATCTGCAATCAAGTCTATAATTTCAGTAGAAATAAAAGCTTGGAAGATATCAGTTATGCTATTGTTGCTGCTTAGATCTGCTTTCACTTCAGGAGTACCAGAAAATAAATGAATTTTAGGAGCATTTTTATTCTTCCATGTAAAAGCAAAGTTTCTTAGAGTACTAGTGCCTGAAGTAGCTGCTTGACCTAATGCAGATGAATCAAGACTGCAGGCATCCTCACTGTAATCTTTGCTGAAACTTGCTAGATCTGAACTGTCAGCTATACTACTTTCCTTCGACGATCCTAAACTAACCAAGTTCATCTGGGCCATAGCTTCATCAATTGTAATTTTAGCACTATGCCTCATGTTGTAGATTGCAGCTATAAAGAACTTTAAATAATAAATAGTGGTAGCAAAATATCAGTAATCTAAAGGTCACTAATAAAATACATATATTGAATAAATTTAATGATTTATATGATCCTTTAAAAAAAATTAACACAAGATTTGAGTTCCACAAAAGCATTGTCACAGAGTAGTCGATAGGCATAAGGTAGTAGCATGCTAACATAGTAGAAATAATAACCCTAATTTAATCCTACCCTAATGTAACATAATGCTAGTGTTAAACTACCCATAACTTTACCCTAACCCTACTCTGCCTATTTAGAGAAATCAGATGTTCTCATGTGCATTTCAAAAAGGAGGGGAGTGGTGCAGAAAGGCATTGCCTTAACAATTTTCAAGGTAGTACTCCCTCTCCCATTGTCTCTTTGACCTTTTGTTTGCTATCTTCTGCTCTCTTTGAAACTTTTAAGTGACCTCTGCTTCCCCCTACCCCGTAACTTTGCAACGTTTGTCCCTGCCTCTTAAAGCTTCAATAACTTTTTTTTCTTGTTTTCGAGTTGAACAAAGTAGGGAAATCCCCCTTATAATAACTAGACTACTGTTATGCAACATAGCAGTTGCTACGTGTATTAATGACAGTTGTCATTTAGGCAAAACATGTGGATGTACATGTTCCCCGTCTTCAAATGCAAAATAAAATTTAACAAACATGTACAGCTCTTGTCTCAAAGTGGTTAAATGGGAAATTATTTTTTTTGTTATTTTTTATGTATACAAAATACAAAAATTTTGGATTGTATTTTGGGTAATTTTGGACGCATTGGACTTTTTTGTATGCAGAATAGTTTCGATACTTGAATTTTTTTAATCTTAAAATAATAATTTTTTTATATTTGTTCTGTTATAAAATACTTTTAATTTTGCTGATTTCACCATAAAACTTTTCTTGACAGCAAAGATTATAGACTTAAGTAATATATACCGTAAAATCTCTATTTGAACGCCACTATAAAGGAAGGGTTGAAAAATAGAACGCCACCCTCTAATTGAACACCACTGCCACTTTGACATTCATTATGCTAATTAGTAATTAAAGGTTTCCTTCACCAGTGAATTTTTGATTACTTACCACTAACTGTGTTATGATAGATGTTTTTTCTTCTTTAGATGTTGATGTTAACTGTGTTAGATGTTTTTTCTTTTCATTAATTGATTTTCACCAGTGAATTTCAGCAGTGAATTTTTGATTACTTACCACTAACTGTGTAACGGTAGATGTTTTTTCTTCTTTAGATGTTAGATGTTAACTGTGTTAGATGTTTTTCTTTTCATTAACTAAATTTATCTTCCCAAAATTCTGACCAGCTAGTCGAAAAATAGAGCACCACTCTCTAATTGAACACCACCTCTAATAGAACGCCACTATAGGGGAAGGGTTGAAAAATAGAGCGCCATGGTGCTCAAATAGAGATTTTACAGTAACTAAGCATGCCAAAAAATTAGTGTGTTTTTTGGTTCAAATAAACCTGATTTGTGTCTAATGTCCAGTAACTCTTGGTTTCCACATTTCCATAAACTGAAAAAATACTTGTTTCAATAAATACATCAAGACACAGCAAGAAACCAGAGATGCCTGTAGATAAGTGAGTTTTTAAAGAAACTGTTTGAATTTTGATTTATTACTAAAAATAGCCAAAGTAGAAAAGATTTTTTAAGGTGTTTCAAAAAAATAGATTTTTATAAAATCCCCAAAAATTTTTAACTAAAACAGGCCCAAGAGGCTGCTTATAGTTATTCCATTGATTAGCTGGTTCATGATGTTGTTAATGATAAATTACACAAGCTTGTTTGCTCTGTACTTAAGCTGATGAAACCTATCTTTTCAAAATCTGGAAACAGTTAAGTCATGTAAGAGTGCAACATAAGATTAGCTGTCTATTTATCAAGAAAGCAGTTTTATTTATAAGAGTGCTCATACTGCTGTGATAGTGTATATGTACGTCAAGCATTTTAACAAGTGAAAAACAAATTCATCATTATGTTTCCAAATCAATTTAGAACTGAGCTAACCCTTGAAAGGATGTCCCTAGACCTCAAAATGTAAATCTACTAAATACAATTGTATATTTAATTTGCCTATTGGTCGACAACATTTATTAGAAAAAAAGAGTTGCAAAAGGTTTTTGATTTCAATTACAGGAAGATTACTTTTTCATTTGACAGTGCTTAAAGCCACCTTTATCAAATCCCACAGCCCTACTTTCTGTTGCCAGAAAGAATTTGTCTATAGACTTAAGCTTTCTTGCTTACTGCATGAGTGAATGGACTACCTGCTAAACACATCCTCTCTTTCCCTCAACCAATCAAAGATGCTGTCACTTTTGATGATCTTACTTTGTATATAAACCACTTGCTTTTAGTTTGCCATTGCCAACAAGTTTTTCAGATAAAAGTAGCCAACAGAATTCTCAAACAAACAATCTCTTAAGACTATATTTACAATTAAAAAATTAAAAATAATTCTGTCAATACCATCTGTTATCTTGAAGTTTTGTACGACAAATAATTTATTAAGGAATAAAATTTTCTTAAAAAGTAACTACAGTTGTTTGATTCAAACTACAGTAGCTCGATCAGGTTTGATTTGACAGACAAAATCATCCAAATTAGGCAAAAATCCAGATAATCCAAAACTTTTTATTAAAAATTACAATACAGTATATTAGGTCTACTGGAAAGTTCTGTCCATTTTTGGAATGAAAGAAAATACAAATTTGTATAACCATCAATAAACTTTATTAAATAATATAATTGGCCTCTTTTCTTGGACTGCTGTCTTTAAATCAGTGGTTTTCAACCTTTTCTGTACCGTGGCCTATTTTTCAACCCAAGTTAACTTCACAACCCACTTTGGTCAACAAAATTAAATTCCCATCCCAAAATCACAGTGTTCTCTAAAAAAAAGGTCTTCACTTGGAATTGCTGTCAATTTTCCCTATTTTTGTCCCAAAATCATAGTGTTCTCTAAAAAAAAATCTTCATGTGGTTGACTGCACAGGATGCCAGAAAAATGCCTAAAAAATGGGACGGATGGCAAGCCTAATTATACATATATATTATACATATTGCTTTCATTTTGATTTATGCTCCATGGCCCACTAAAAAAAACACTGTGGCCCACTACTGGGCCATGGCCCATAGGTTGAAAACCCCTGCTTTAAATCATCCAGTTGCTGACAGTACTTCTCCGAATTGAGCTTTTCACTCGGTTTTAAAAGCTCATAATGTATTGGACCTTGAATGTACCACCATATACAAAACATTCTCTTATTCAGAGTCAAATTTGGTTTAGAGGTGCAAAGCATTTAAGAACTATCTGGGTTCACAATATGCTCTTTTCCTTATGTTTTCATGGGTAATCCACTTTTCATCACCAGTTATCATCCTGTTCAAGATGGGCTCCATTTTCCAAGCAAGCAGAGATGTGCATATGATAACTCAATCATCCAAATTTTTCTGACTTAATTCATGTGGCACCCATCTTGAATATTTCCACACCAATCCTATCTTCCGAATATGAACCAAAATGGTTTGCTGAGCTGAATTAAGCCTTTCTGCAATCTCCAATGTTGTCAGAAAAGGATCTTGCTCCAACATGGTCTTAACAACATCATCATCGATCAAAGATGGCCCCCCCCTATCAGAAAGGTCGAAGTCACCTGTTTCAAATTTTTTGAACCATCTTCTGCATCTCCTATCAGAGACTATACCTTTACCAAACACTTTCAATAAATTTCTACATGCTTTTGTAGCATTTCTTCCTTGTTGAAATTCGTATAAAATACAGTGGCGTAAATAAACTTTATCAATAGCCATGGGTACAATAATGCTTCACACTTAAAACTAACGTGAATCAACTTTGTTTTAGCTAATTTGCTACGTCTGTATGTATACATTAAACGATAAAAATAGAGAGCAGAATGTATGCAAAATAAACATGTGCTTACATGTCAAAAATTGTTGTCAAAAAACAGACAGAACTTTCTGGTAGACCTAATATATAAGAATTCGTTTGTACTTTCAGTTTTATTCAAGTTAAACGAAATTTCACATTCACTGAATCTGGATTAACTGAGGTCTGCTGTAATTGAAAGATTTATTATTAATTAAAATATAATTATCAGAAATTTTTACATTTTCACATTATTTGGTTTTACAGTTTTTTTGTCCAACAAAATTTTTTTAAGGTTTCCAAATGCACTGAAAATCTTTTAAATGGTGAATTGGTAATTGATGTATTGATATACTGTTTGTCTAAAGTTCAAAAAGAAATGGTGGAAAAGCACAAATCAAATGAACATTTGATAAATATTAACAAGGATATGATGAATCAATTAAATCAGATAACTCTGAATTGTACTCATCTTCAAGCTGTTCTTGATGATAAACAGGTTTGCTATCTGCTTTTATTAACATCAATGTTTATGAACTAGATTTTGCTACCATATTTAACTTCACCAAATTGTTTCACCTTCTGATAATTTTTTCATAAATTATTAGATATTGTTTTTCCTTAGACTTTATAAACTTTGGTAAATTTTATCTGCGCAGTCATCACAATTTTAAGTTTTAATTGTATGTCATTTTGAATCAGTGTTGGTCAATCAACATATTTTTTAAGCATTTAAGAACTATTTGCAAGATAATCACAGTTTTATTTTAAGTAAAGTTGCTTTGTTAATGAAATTTTATGGCTATTTCTTACAAAAACTGCTTCAAGTGATAACTGATAATCCAATAACTGTTTATCTAACTTTATACAGGGTGTGCAGGAAGTCCTTGACCATAAAAAAATATTAAATATATCCATAAATAAAGCTTCCAATAAAACAAAAATTTGTACAATATTGATCATTGTTCTTTTTAATCCATACATACAGTGGTGGCCAAAAGTTTAAATACATCTACGCCATTTTTTGTTTTTTATTTATAACTTTGTTAAATTGAGTTTAATGACTTCTAACTGACATTTTTGAAATTCTCATAAAAAGTTCTATCAGAAAGATCTATAAGAAAAGTAATAGCAAGGTTCAAAGTGATTGCAAAATTTAACATATTCAAAAAATTGAATTTTTATGAGGTCATAAGTTTAAATACAACTGAATAATTTTATAATTTTATTTAAAAAAACAATGATATCAATATGCTGAGTGTAACCCTTTTTCTTGATTACTTCAACGCATCTCTGATGCATGCTATCGATATACTTTTTACATTTTTCCAATGGAAATTCATACCAAAATTTTTGTAAATTTGTATACAGTTCATCCAGATTTTTAGACTTTTAATTGTTCAAAGCTCATCCCATTTCACCCCAGACATGTTTCAGTGGATTGAGGTCTGGTGACTGAGCAGGTCAGTCCAGAATCTGAACTTGTTCTTTTTCCAACAACTTTTGAACTGATTCAGCCATATGCTTGGGATCACAATCTTGCATGAAAATTCAAGTCACTGGCTTTCTTTTGTATTTTATATATTCTTTTGTATACATATACAGTCTTTCTTTTGTATACATATACAGTACAGTACATGATATACAGTAGATGATATACATATACATATACAGTACATTATATATGGTCATTGACCTCAATGTTTAAATTACGTGACAAAGCTTTTAAATATTTATTTTTATTCATTTGAAGAGATCTAATGTAAGCGGAAAACATTTATGGTGTCAATATGTTATTTTAGCATGAATATTTGTGTATTGCTGTATGTAATTGTAAACTAGTTAAAAAAAGTATACTTTCTCCCTAAATTGTATTACTTTATAAATGTAAATGATTTTTGTCTAACTTTTTCAGATAAGCATAAAAGACAATAAAAACAAGCTGCAGCTTGTTCGAAAAAAACTTGAAGAAGCAGAGCTTCTGTGTAGTCATTTAAAAAAGAAATTGGATGATTATTCTATTGAAATATCAAACAAAAACTCTAAAATAGAAACTCTTGAAAAAAATTTAATTTCACAAGTGAACAGGTATGAAAAATAATTCTATTTATCGTATTTATTTGAGTATAATGTGCAATATTTTATACCAAAAACGCCAATGAAAAGCTTGGTGCACGTCATACACAAGTGTGTGTTATACCTGAATAAATATGCCGTATTTATTTGAGTATAATGTGCAACATTTTGTACCAAAAACACCAACAAAAACCTCATGTGCGTTATACATGAGTGCTTGTTGTACTCGAATAAATACAGTAATTTTTGTCCTTGATTGTTTATCTAATTGCAATCTAGTTAAAACAAGTCTGGGGCCAGATATTCTTGAGCTTTATGAATTGATAGTTGATTGAACAATATTTTATCAAAATGACACTTGATCCAAATGACATTTGATCAAAACAACACTTGATTGAATAATGAGAGAAAATTTACAACCTAGAATGTGTCCCGGTTTTGTCTATTTTTTGCATCAAAAACATAGTAATCTCTAAAAAAAAGTCTACTCTTTTAATCTCTCTCTGATTTTTCCAAGGCTGGGGAGTAAGAGTAAGGAGTAAGAGGAGTCAGAGTTTTTCCAGAGTAGGATTAGGAATAACAAAAAGTATTTATTATTCCTTACTCCTTCATTTATATTCCACATACAAACATAAAAATTATTATACTGCACTATTTATAAATTGTTATACTGCACTATCTAATTAATATTATTGATTCTTTTTTTTTTGTTTTAGGCTTTTAACAAATAGCAATAGTTTTAACAAATAAGAGAAGGAATAATAGAAAGAGTAACATTAAGAAAAAAAATCTTACTCTGGAGTAGGAATAGAAGTAACCCAAAAATCACCACTACTCCCTAACTCTGGCCATGGTACAATGCCCCCCTCCCTAATTACGCTACTAACTACAATGTGAAAAAATAATGCAAGAAATGACAGCAATAGGCATCTAACAAAATATAACCATGGCAAGAGATCTACTTGATGGCCCCCCTAAAAATACTTTGCCAGGGAACCTTGTTAAGAAACCCTGACCTTAACAATGGAAAAAAATGATAAAAAATAAAAACAAACTGTCTACTTACTGGTGGCTTCTGCTTTTTATGAATATAATTTACAGTAACAAAGAGATTGTTTAATTGCAGAAACATTTCAAAGTAAATCTTTTTATCAACTGTCATTTTGATCAAATTTTGTTTCAATCAAATGTCGTTTGATCAAGTGTTGTTTCCATCAACTGTTGTAGTACCTTTGAGTTTACTGTTTAGATCAGTTGCTTGAAGTAATATCATTTGCCAAAAATAACCTATTTTGTGCTAGAACTGTGGTTTCAATCAGTGGGCCATGGCACTGTTTTCAGTGGGCCACACAGTATAAATCAGAATGAAAACAGTATGAGACTTGCATAATGATGTCAATATGATTGACAAATCAGAAACCAATTCCAAGTGAAGATCTTTTTTTTTAAAGAACACTATGTTTTTGGACAAAAATTGAGAAACTGCTGATAAATTCCAAGTGAAGACATTTTTTAGAGATCACCAGATTTTTGTAACAGATGGGTTGGAAAGTGGACCATGGTATGAAAAAGGTTGAAAACCACAACTCTATAACAATAGGCTACTGATTTTTTTTTTTTTTGCTCAAAGTGTAAAGGCTGCAGAAAAGCCTGGTCTGCATTGAAAGTGCTATTCTTTTTAATTATCTCCCAAAAAAGTGAGAAATCTGTGGTTTGTAAAAGACTTGAATGTGACCTATTTGCTGTTTGTAAGACACATTTCAACTTATTCAAAATGATAGCTTTGCATTGATAAATTTTGAGTTGTAAAAAAATTAAAGAACAAAAATAGGTGCACTTTGTTTAAAAACATTTATTTAATTTTGCATTTATGCAAACAACTTGCATTTATTTAAAAACACAACTTAAATTCTTTGCATTTTTGGCTATATTTCAATATAATTTTTGTTTGGAACTAAGCAGTGCATTGGATTTTGAAGTTAATTGGGCCTAAAATGTCACAAATGTATTTGAAGCCTTTTACAAACTTTTTAAAAAGACCTAGTTTTATGTGAAATAGAGGCAGTGTAATTTTTTTGTGGAATTAATCCTAAGTTTGCAATGTTGTGCTGACCAGGCTTGATACCAATATTGAAGGCCAGTAGGCCACTGCTTTTTGCTCTTGAGTGCCATCAGCACAAACGCAGCAATGTTTGGAGTAACTCAACTCAAGTCTTGTAAGAATTGTTACAACTTTGAATTTTTGTGTTCAAAATAACAGATTTTTTCTTATATAAGTTGAAGGTTGTGTTATGTTTCTTTCATCATTATTGAGTATGCAATGGAAACACATGGTGAGATATGCAACAGCACAGCTTCAATGCCTTACTTGAATCAGTCAAGAGTCTCCAGTCATTAATGCCAAAGTATACATCTAACATAGGAATCAATTGTAATAGCAAAAATTTTCATCTTTTGAAAATACAAGGTGCTTCAAAAAAGGTGAAACTACTTTGATAGGCTGTAATAAATCCCTTCTAAAAAGCATGGACTTTTCCTTTTCAGGTTACATAGTCAACTAGGTTGGATTTGTTAACATGTCTGTGTTTTTCTTGTTTTTCAGATTGTATACAAGTATTATAGTATTATATCATATTATTGTATGCAAAATGTACATGCTAGAGCAAAAGTTAAAAATCATCTAACTCTGATATGAAATAAGTCAATCACTGAAGTCTGCTGTTGGTTCAACACACACCAGGGTTACAAATCTAAGTGTAAGTATGCAGCACTTACAAATTTGAAAATATAAAGCATTGTGCAGCATTTTGAAAAGGAGAAAACCCTGAATCATATCACAAAGGAAGAAGTGGCCAGCGATTGGTCATCACTCCTGAGAAGCAAGAGCAAGTCTATTAGTTGGTGGTTAACAGTGCAAAGAATCTTACTGAATTCGCACTCAAGAGGTGGCTCTATCTCCAACTACACTTTTGAGAGTCATGAGGAAGGACCTGAATCTGTTCCGATTTAAAACTCACAATGTGCTGCAGCAACACAACAAAGAGAAAAGAATCAAGATGGCTTAATGAAAAGGTTGAACAAACTCCCAGCTGGTTCAATCACATTTGCTTTCATGATGAAGCATACTTTCATCTTAATGGGGCTGTTAATAACCACAACAATGTATTTTGGGAAGAAGAGAAGTTAGAAGAAATCAGTGAGAAGCACCTCAAAAGTCCAAGGGTCACTGCATTTGTGGTGTTCAATGCAAAGCACAGTCTGCTGGGACCTTACTGGTTCAAGGAAAATGGGTCCACCATTACCATCAACAGTGAGTGTTATATTGCCATTCTTGACCAGTTTCACGGTGCTGGACTAAGAAGCTAACCTAAGGACAGTTGAGGCTTACTTGGTTCATGCAGGATTGTACAAGACCTCATACAGCTTAAGTGTCATTAAATCATCTCAAGGAACTCTTTCGGAATCATCTCATCAACCTCAACACAATTTTTTCCAGACATTGCCCCCTTCTAAAAAGGACGTTTTTTTGATTAGCAGACTCTCAGTGAACATTGGAATGGGTGGATACCGGCAAGTTTCTGGTTTGGTCCTGTAGTTTCAAGTTTTTGTTTTGAAAGTTTGGTTTCAGTTTGTCATGTTTGAGAGCAACAACAGTTGTACTCACGTTCCAGGCTGTGAGAAAGAACCTGCCATCTTGGACATCATCAAGAATGCAGCCAAAAAGACTGTCTCACCTGGGTATTGAAACAGTTATATTCGGTGTTGGGATGCAGAGTGTGAATCCTTGTATAGAACTTTCCTGCAGTCTCCTCAGACAGACAACTTGAGTTTGGCTGCTAGAGCTTTGCTTGCCAAGCTTGACAGGAAGTGGAGAAATTGATGGTTTGAGGCAGTTCATAGCATCCACTTTTCACACTCTAGTTGAAAAGCATAGAGTATTTTGAACAATCTTACTGGTACTCATTACACTTTCTTTGTCACTGTCCTGTCTCAGCTGATGTATTGTATCTCAGCTAGTCAGAAACAGTAGATGTTGAGCACAAGTCATCTCGACTTGTCTTTCAAGAAGTGTCTCTGACCTTTGGAGGGCCACAACACCAGACCCAGTAAATATTTCTGATACTTTTTCACAGAAAGAATTTGCTGCTGCCCTTCAACACTTAAAACCAGGTAAAGCTTTGGGCCCTGATTCCATCTTCCCAGAGTTTATAATCCAAGCTGGAGCTGCTTTAGTCCTGGTTATGTGACTTCCTTTCTTCCTGCTTGCATCAAGTCAAAATTCCCAAAATCTGAAGAAGAGCACTTATAGTTGTGATCCTAAAACCAATGAAGCCTTTGGGGAACCCAACAAATTATCGACCAATATCTCTGCTCTGTGTCCTCTACAAGATTTTTAAGAGGCTTATCTATGCTTGCACTGAGCCACATATAAAAATTCACTGCTGTCTAAAGAACAGGCTAGGTTTCGACACAAGAAGTCAACCGTAGATCAAGTTGTTCTACTGACCCAGAACATTGAGGATTCTTTTGAGGCTAAGAAGAAGATTAGTGTCGTATTTGTTGATCTGACAGCTGCTTATGACACTGTCTGGCACTGTGGCCTTACCTGCAAACTGCTGAAACTTCTGCTGGATAAGCACATGGTCAGAATGATCATCAAGCTTGTCCAAAACCAAAGCTTCATCCTTACTACTGGTGACAGCAAGCAAAGCAGGTTATGGTGTCTAAAAATGGCGTTTCTCAAGGATCAGTCTTGGCTCCCCTCCTATTCAACATCTATATATATGATCTGCCTTCCATGATTTCCAGAAAGTTTGCTTATGCTGATGATTTAGCATTATTGCACTGTTCTGGAAACTGGAAAGACTTGGAGGGGACTTTAAGCCAAGACTTGTCTACACTTTCAGCATATCTCCAGACTTGTAGTTTGAAGCTCAGTTACACTAAGACGGTGATGGCAGCCTTTCGCTTAAATAACTGAGAGGCCAAATGTGAGCTAAAAGTCTATAACAATGATAGACTTTTACCATTCTGTCCAATTCCTATTTATCTTGGGGTAAAACTGGACAGATTGCTCATGTTTTGTCACCATTTAGTGGCATTGCACAAAAAACTGAGATGACTTATAGTCTCAGGATGTGTTGCTGCTACCAAAACACGATACACAGCTGCCTTATCTTTGGTCTACTCAACAGCTGAGTACTGTGCACCAGCCTGGTGTCGCAATGCTCACACTCGCCTCATAGACAGTGTCTTGAATGATGCCTTGCACATAGTCACTGGATGCCTGCATCCCCATACAATGGACCTCTTACCCATATTTTCAGGCATCCATCCAGCTGAGCTTTGCTGACTGGTAGTGACACTCTCATTGGCTTACCATGGATCTCTGGACCTTGATTATATCTTGTATGGTCTTTTAAGTGGGTTCCCATGCTTGCCAAATGAGACTAAGATCTAGATGACCATTTGTGCCAGTCGCACAGAATCTTTTAAACAACCTTGCCAGATTTGGCATCTGCACTTCTGAGTGGACAAATCATACATAGAATGCACAGTATTGTGAGAATACTTCCAGGCTCCGTGTTTTCATACCCAGAACCAGTGCCAGGCCTGTTGGGATGCGCTTACCCTGAACAGCTTGGTAAGCTCAACTGTCTACAGACTGGTGTTGAGCAATTCCATTTGTTCGTGCACAAATGGGGTCTTGCTCCTTCACAGAATTGTGAGTGCAGCTTCTCTGAACAAACCACAGACCATGTTCTAATAGGGTTCCCCATACATCAGGCACCACATGGAGCACAAGGTCTGGCAATTTTGGATGACAAAACTGGATGCGGGCTTAACAACATCATTGCCAGCATCTGATCTGGGCAGTACAGCAGTCTGGGGTAGTAAAAGGATAAACTCTTGGCCTCAGTCCTGTTTGTGCCTGACCTGGAGTGGATGTCCTTCCAAACAATGATGACAACAAGCCTCAACACAGATCATGAGTGGACCCCTCATGGCCCTGACTTAAATCCACTTGATTTCTGGTTCTGGAGGGCAGAAAAGGGAAAGGTCTGTGCCAACAGACCTCAAACACTGGCTGATTTAAAGCATAATGTGGCAGTTGATGCAGCTGCAGTTACTGCTGAGACATGAAAAAAAGTCAGCCAGAATTTTTACATTTGTGAAAAAGCATGTTTTAACAGAAATGGGGCTCATATCAAGCATGTAGACTACAAAAATTTTGTTTGACTTTCAGACATAATCCAACCTTTTTAATTTTATGTATCTTGGGTATTAAGCGTTTTATTTAAATTCTGTCAAAATAAAGACCAATCAAAGTTGTTACTTTTTTTGGAGCACCTTGTAAATTGAATAGCACTTCGTATCAATGAAAATACATGTCACTTTTGTTCTAGAAGCAAGCAAATTCCACTGTCGTAACTAAGATCTAAACAGTTTATGCTTGTAAGACACATAGTAAGATTTAGATCACAGACAAAATCATTTAACTTATACTGGGTTATCAGGTGTGCACAGTTAGTGTTTGATTTGTCTTCAAGTCCACTAACACAAGAACTTTCTGGAGATTCTGCCAGTGGTGTAGAAAGTGTGACTGGTGGTTTAGGTATCAGTAACTCATCAGAATCTGCTATTAGAGTCTAAACAGATTGCAGAAGGCAAACTTTGTTATAGAATATTTTTCTGATTTTGTAAAGAAATTCTTTGGTGTTTGTGATACAAAAATAGCTATCTGCAATGAGATTTTTTTGCTCTCAACACTATTTGTACAGAAAATTGTAAATTGGATTCACTTGCCAACCACTTACAGAGTCTATTAGAAAAGTCCAGGCAGCATAAATTGGAATCCCAAATTTGTTCTGATTACCTTGCACTGCACATTTAAAGTATGTATAATATAGTTTCTTGGTGCTATCAGTTATTTTTTGTAAATGTTTTTTTGCTATAATCTCTTTAAGATATAGCTAAATAAATCAAGTTCATTTTTACATCTATATCTAAGTAAAGCCTTATTCTATTTTAAAAATAGCAAATATATGTTTTGCATTCTCAAACTAAACAATTCTTAAAAAAGCAAAACTAATATTTGAGCAAAAGCATTACCTGCTCTGTCAGTGTAAGCCACCTGAATATGCACTCTGTATTATAAATACATGCGATAAACTAAAAGAATCTAAGTCTAATATAAAAAAATAACCTCAGATTTGTGTTTAATGACCCAACTTCAAAACAAATCAAAATGTTCTTGAATTTTTTTGGTGTTGGACAGTGTTATCATGTCCAATTTTTGTTAAAAGTCAATTGAATAGCAATGTTTACTTTTTATTTAGTCATCATATGAGTACAATTTGGCTATTTGTCTTTGTGTTTAAGGGTAAGACCCCTTTTGTACTTAGAGAAGTGAAAATGCGTTTTTACATCAGTCCATAAATCAGCAAATAGAAAAGGGTACCAATTTTTTTAATTCTTGAAACACAATACCAATTTTTTAAATAAAATAATAAAGCCCAGATATCCTTTCTTACTACTTAATTTTTGGTTATGTGATGGATGCCCCAGACATGTACCTACTTTGTACTGATTATTTTTTAGCACTTAAACTAAAAAAATTGAAAAATATCAAAAAGTTAATCTTTTTTTGTGTATTTGGTTGTTCAACTTCCCATTATGTAACATGTGGTCTAGGTTGGTGGTTTCACATGCTGGTCATTTAATATGTGGTCAGAGTCCAATATTTCATTTATTTTAGAACTTTTCTAATTCAAGTGGTGTCCAAATTATGGCTCACAGGCCACATTTGGTCTGTGTAAAGGTTTTCAGTGGCTCTTTTGATATTTTTCAAAATGAGGTGACAAAATAGACTGTTTATGTTTCCAAAGAAATTTTTGATGCCAAGTGAAAACCAAAAAATTTTTTTGCTGTTATCCAACACTTAAAATCAGATAAAGCTCAAAGCCCCAATTCCATCTGCTGAAACCTTATAGTTCATGCTGGAGCTGCTTCAAACTCCATGTTGCATCACTTTGTTTTTTCCTGCTTGTGCCAACTCAAAATTTCCAAGTTTGGGGAAGAGTGCTTGCTGTTATGATTCCAAAGTTGATGAAGCTTGTAGAGGACCAAAAGAATTATAGACTTATATCTATGCTCTGTGTTTCCTACTAAATCCTTAAAAGGATTATCCACACCTGTTTTGAACCAATTATTGATTTATTGTTTGCTAGGAAGCTAGCTAGTTGTGACATGGAAAGTCAACAGCAAATGAACTTGTTTTGTGAGCACAAAACATAAGGATTTTTGCAAGACTAAAAAGAATAAAGATAGTGCCATATTTGTTTAACTGACAACAATCTATGGCATTGTCTGGCATCATGGCTTTACCTGCAAACTGTTGACAACAAGCATGCACTCAATGCAACTCTGCAATCTCAAAACTCAAACAAATTAACATTGGAGTACAAGGTGAAGTTCTGTTTTTAACATTATTCAATATTTACTCCTTTGACATTTCACTGACCCCAAAAGACATAGAAATCACAACATACATTAATGACATAACAATTATAGCATCTCACATCAAACACCATAAGGCCCAACAATTCATTCAACCATATCTTCACCAATATGAATGGGTCGCCACTAATCTTCATACATTACATAAACAGACAAAATTATCACTACACTTTTCACACCAGACCCAGCTGAATTTGGCACAACTCTGTTTATTAAATTAAACAATCATAAACTACCCATAACAAAACAACAAAAAATTTTTGGAATTACTCTTGATCCAAAACAAATATTTATACAACATGTAAGCATCACCATCACAAAAGCAAAACAAATGTTTATCATTCTGAAAGCACTCACTTTAATGAAATGTGGCAAACAAAAGAAACTCAATAATATTGTGTCTACACTTAAAGCTATCACTCATCTCATTTTGAAATATGCAAAGACCATATGGAACCTATCATATCAAACACCAACAACAAAAAAATGCAAACCATTTAGAGCTCAGCTTTAAGCATTGCCACTGGCTGCATATGAGACACAAACACTCAATACCTACATGACAATACCAGTCCTTCCAATGAAAACCCATTTTAAGCTTCATGTTAAACAAGTGACTCAAACACAAAAAACCCTTTACATGATCTCAATGGATCTTCAGATCTACCCAAAAACATGAAGCTACAATTGTTCATAACAATAATCACACTAACATCATTATCTCAGATCCAAACATAACATCTGAAAAATAAAGAAATTCACAAACATGTTCACACTACCATCACTTCACAATACCTTTGTTCCAAAAAAATGATAAAATCATTTACTCCATATTCTATGACATTCACTCATCAGAACATGCAATACCACATCACCTGGATATAAAACTGGTGCAGCTCAGAGTTATCAAATCACAACTCTTGCAAAATTACTTACCGTTTAAGACATCTTTAAAGAAAGGGCAACAACAATAGCTGCTAAGACTTCTACTGGATAAACCCATGATTAGAATAATCATGGAACTGGTTTGGAACTGAAATTTTACCTTTAGGGTTGGTGATGGCAAGCATAGCAGGCTCCATCATCCAAAAAATGGCATTTACAAAGGAATTATCTTGGCCTGTCTCATTTTAATATATTCATAAATGTATGATCTGCTTTTTACAAAAAAAAGTTTGAAAATGCTAATCCTTGGGCAAAACTGCACTGTTCTGGAGATTGGAAGGAGTTAGGGAGGGACTTTAATTCAAGACATGGCTATATTTTTGGTGTATTTTCAGATTTGAAGTTTTAAACTTAGTTATTTATTCAAAGATGGTGACAGCACCCTTTCATTTAAACAACCAACAGGCCATATGTAAGCTAAAGGTTTACAATAACGATGAACTTTTACCATTTTTCCAGTTTCCTAATTTGGAGTTAAGCTGGACAGATTGCTTGGATTTTATCAACATCTTGTAACATTATGCAAAAAACTGCCTTTGCTTGTCATATTTGCAGACTCAAGATGGAATGCTGGTTTTAAAACATTTTGTACAGCTGCTGTATCTCTGATCTAGTCAACAGCTGAGTATTGCATGGTGGTCTGGTGTCATAGTGCACACACTCAGCTCATATACATTGTGTTTACTGACTCTTTTCCCAATGTCACTGGATGTCTTCATCTTACTCTAATGAACCACCTACCCATATATTTAAGGATTCACCAAGCTAAACTTTGCTTACTAGGAGCAACACTCTTCTTATCTAACCATGGCATTTTGAATCCTGACCATATACTGCATTTAAGTGGGTTTAAGATGCCTGTCAAGTGAGACTAAAACAATAGTGGGAAAATTATAGCCCACCAGCAAAATCTAGCCTGCCAAGCATTGAACAGAGTAACAAAACATGGCATGAATTTTATGTTGAAAATATGAATGTGGCCCTCAATCAAAATCTTCATTTTTGGACTAAAATTTAGCAGCTTGTTTGTGCCAATTGCACAAAAACTAAAAATTTTTGCCAAACTAGTAGGCATCCAAATTGTATAGTGGATGAAACATAAGGAAATATGGAGTAGCATAAGAGTGCATTCCAGCTTTGTGCTTTTATTCTAGTATCAGTCCTGATGAAATGAACTTGCCCAGAACAGCTGAGATTCTTGCAAACTGGTGTTGAACAGTTTACTTCATTTCTGCACCAAATGAGTCTCACTATTTTACTGGATTGCAAGTGTAGTGCCACTGAACAAAACACAACTCATATCCTAACGGCATGCTCCAAGTATCAAGCATCACATGGAGCTTGAGATGTGATGATTTTGGATGACAAAATCTGATGATGGCTTAACATCAATATCACTACCACCATCTGATCCAGCAGCACAGTGGCTTTGAGTAGTAAAAGAATAAGCCTTTGGCCCAGTCTTTGTTTTTGTCTGACTCAGAGTGCCTTTGCATACAAACACAACAAAAAGAGATCTTTTTTTGACTTTAAAGAAATTGTTTTTTTGCTAAGTAAAGGTGAAAAAAGATCTTCATATGTAAACTTTGACCAAGGTTTTTTTTGCTTGCCCCACAAATACTTTTAATAGATCAGAATGGCCCTTGCTTCAAAAAAGATGGACACTCCTGGTCTAATTCATAAACAAAAAAGTTTATCTGCATTAATACTATTAATACTACACAAAAAATAAGCTAGTGTTTTATTTTAGTGGAATGCAGGCTTTAAATATTGCTTCTGTTGAAAAAGTTTATTTAATGTTTAGAAGTAATATTTTGTTGACCAATATTTATCATGTTAAAGCTTTAATTATCTAAACATAATCCAAAATATCAAATCAAAAACCAGCTTTAACAAACTGCAAACTACACAAAATTACAGCTCAATGCATTGTCACTGAATTAACACCAGACACAATTACCTTAGACTTATACAACAAAATCAATATTCTTCCAATGAGCATTCATCGCAAGCTTTGTGGCACTCAACTCAAACTCACAGGCACATTTTTTTACATCATTTTAATGCACATTAAGATCCATCTAAATCATCAAGATCATGATTTTTTACAATAATGATCATAATTAGATCAAAATCTTTAAGAAATTCAAAGAAAACTTCCAATACATTCACACTACAGTCACCTTGCAATAATTTAGCTCCAACAATTTAAACACTAAAAATTAAATGTAAGGTTGGTTCAGAAATAACTTTTTTAATAAAATTAACACTGACTCTTGAACAAAATTATTTTTTTATTTTTTACAACTTATTAATGTCACTATGCTTTCAGAATTTTTTCAAAAATGCTACAGTACTTGATTATTGCTTTAATTGATTTTTAGTTTGGTTAGATAAGAGTCTGCATTGTAAGTTCATGCTTTGAGGTTATCATGTTATAAAGTTTTTTGTAAGCTATTAATTTTTTTATAAATGAAGTGTGCTCATAAAAATTTTTTTGTCAAGGCTTGTTTTAAAAACTCAATCATTTTTTATGTAACATGTAATGTCTTTTTGCATTTTGTAATGTCTTTATGCATTTTTCTATACTAGATAAATTGTTCCTAGATTTTTGGTAAATAAATTAGCAATATAAAGCTTTGTATTAGCTAAATTCTCTTTTTTTAGGTATGCAGTATAGTCATTTGATGTTAGTCAGCTAATCTGGTTCAATTTTTAGTTTAGATTTTACAACTATAGATTTCAAACATTTTTATGTAAAAGTATATTTTTTTAGTGTAGAAGAAATTAAGAAAAACAAGCAAAAATCTGATGATGATCTTGAAGAGTGTTCAAAAAAGTTAAAACAAAATAATGCTTTAAGAAAAGAGTTGGAACAACAAGTAAATTAATTTTTTTTTACCTCAAAGGTTTGCTTAACCATTTAAGTGTGACACCTTCAAAATGCCTGGGCTTAGTTATCATCTTTTTTCATCAGTTATCATTAATCATCAATATGCTTGTTAATGTGCTCATATTAACATTTTTTTTATTTTGTAAATGTCTATTAGCTGTTGTTTAGAAAAATTAGTAAATAAAGAAAAAGACATGATAATTACTGCAGAGCTTTTTTTAAAAACTCAAACCTTGTAAATAAATATGCAAAAGTTTATTGATACACAGAATTTATTCTTTTATGTGCGAATCTTTAAAACAAGCTGCCACACACAAGCCAACCTTCAAGTCTTTTCTCAATATGTTCCTACCTTTCTAATATTGTTTTTTCACACTGAGCACAAACTTTGAGTGTTTTTTTTTTTTGCACAGTATAAGGGCAAATTGGGAAAATATCTGCCAATTAATCACAATGGCTTTTATCAAAAGTCAGGAGGTTTTCCATTGCAATATAAGTTTTTAAATAGGTATCAAAATAAATTTACATTGTGTAACTTTTTCACAAAGGGCTATGTATGCAACCTAGAAATTCAGATGAGTCTTGTTTAGGATATGGTGAAATATCTTTTTGTAGTGATTTTTTAATAGTTTTTCACAATTGAAAATTAAGCCAAATATTTGAATTATAAATAATACTGCTTTTGATTTGTACATTCCTTTTTTTGACCTAGATTTTTCTTGTATTATAAAGTCATTGTGTAATATATTTAGAGTGCATATATTCTTTTTTGCCTTTCCACTTCATTATCACTAATTTTTTGCATTAAGCTGCTGCTGTTTACCTTTTTTTTAGTTTTGTTTATATATTTTTTCTTACTTGCTTTTTTGTGATTCTTTTCAGTATCAAAAGTATCTGTTTCACAATCAACAAGTTTATCTGCCAATGTTAGGCTTATAAGAAGTTATTGGTGTAGTGACTACACCTTTTTTCCAACAAAGGGCTCATAAAAGAAAACACAATTTTAAAAGTATTTAAAAAGTTCACCTGTTTTTCCATATATTTTGTGCCATTAACAGCAGTCCAACATCAACTAAAAAGTTTCATATTCTGTAAAATTTTCACAAAATTAAAGAACAGAATAGTCAATTGTTTACATTCAGCTGGCACATATGGGACTAAAGAGAAATTTCCCTTTCATTTTAAATAATATTTATAAATAGAATTTTTCTATTCTTGAATATAGTTTTATAAACTTTTTCAATCCTTAATTTTATCTTTGCAGTGTTTTTTCCTGGCCAACTGTTATTATCTTATTATCATTCACATATAGCAATTTATGCAGGAAGTCAATCTAGCTTACTAATTATCTTGCAAAAATTGGAAAAGCAATACTTTTTACAGAAGATAAATATATTAAATTTTCCACCTTAGAATCAATGACCTGCAGATTAAGTAACTTAGAAAACACTTTCACTTCATTTGCACTTGTGTCATATCATTTACAAATTTGTGATTATGGCAAGAGAGATTCTATTTTCTATTCTTGAAGCTGCTTTGCAAATCCGTTTGTTTAAGTGATGAGGTAACCAAGGATTTCTTCATCAAAATAATTTTTGTAGTACTTTACTGACTTCTTCTCTACTTTGGGCTGTAAATTTCACACCATGGTCAATACAAAAACAGAAAGGATTTTTTTTTTAATTTTTGAGCAATAATATTATTTTACTGCTGGCAATAGTTTTAGCCTTAAACAGGATGCACAATTGCTGTTCTGATTGCCATTGTCAGAAAAACTTTCAAAAATTTCTAGCATTGTTTGACTCTTTGAAAAGTTACTGTAGACATTTATTGTAAATTGTTTTATCAAATAAACTAAAACCAGTTTGAAAATGTCCAAGTTTTTGTAAATTTTATGGTTACATTGAAAAAAATTTCAAAATTACGTAATTGTAAGTTGTGGAAGTGGTAAAATTATCAGTAAAGAGCTCAATGACTCAAAGCAGCAAATTGAATTTTAAAAGCCACACAAAAAAATTTTTATTAAAAAAACCTCAACAATGTCCAGATTTCTTTTGTAAATTTGAACTTGATTAACAATGCATTAAGTTTGCAGCTTTGCATATAATCCAATTGTCAAGCATTCTACTAAAAAGCACCAATTGTTTAGATTAAATAAGATACATATCTTAATAATTTTATCATTTTTTATTAATGTTTGGTTTTTCAGGATAGTTTAAAAGCAAAAAAGTATAAATATAGCAGCAAACCTTTTAATCCTAGCTTCACTTAAAATTTAAAATGGTACCTGTTTTTATTTTATTATTTTATCTCTATTTGTCCTTCTGACTTGTAGGAAAGCATCAGAGGCATTATACTAAGGGCAACCATTAAACAATTACCTTAACCAACCTACTTTCAAAGATGCCAAGATATTGCTGTCAGATTGAAATTTTTTATTGTTTTTTTTTACTTTGATTGTCTAAATTAGATCAGTTGAATTTTCTACTTTTTTTAAATTATACAGGTGGTGGATCTTCTTGAAGATAAAAATAATTTACTTACTGAAAATGCAAAGTACAAAGCAGATGAAGAGTTTTTGCAGAATTTAAAATTTCAGAACAAAGCAATGATAAATCAACTTCATGAAGAATTATCACAAATTAAGGTTAGTTGTGCATTTTCATTGAAAAGACATTTTATAAACTGGAGAACTTATTTGTTTGTACAAAGAAAAAACTTTTTTTTTTGCTGGAACTAGCATTTGTTCTAATTCCATCTATTTTTTACTGCATTGAATGCATTGTTTTAAAATTTTTATTTTTTGCTAAATTTTGAGTCTAAATAACTTGTAGAAAAAAATATTATTACAATTTTTTATACTTTTTTAGTTACCTTATTTATTGTTGGTTTTCATAATTTTCATAATCATACACAAGTAATAATCATACACAAGGATGGTTTATTTATTTAAACAGTTAATTAAAAACAGTATTTATATGACTTAAATAGTAATTTTTCAATCTTTTCTGTCTCTTTAGTACAGTATTTGTATTACAAAAACAATGATAATGAATCATAAATAATTTTATTGCTTACAAATCTGAAATCATAAATGAAATTTTATCTAATGTTTAAAGAAGTGTCATTTAGTTGCTTAAACTTAACACATATCTTCTTACATCATTTAAACTGACATTTATTTGACAAAAATTGCTATTTCAATATGTTGGACTTATCAAAACAAGTTTTAGCTTACTTTTAATCTTATGACTGTTAGTCACTTATTAAAAAAAGTAAGATAAAGATCTTCAGCACATTCTTAGTAAATATTAGTTTATCAAAATAAATTTAAAATATGTAAACAAAACCATATACGAGGGGCATTCAGAAAGTAATGCAACCAGGTTTCTTTTCATGACATTGAGTTTTAAAGGTACACAAATCGTGCATCACAAGAAAGTATATAGCATGAGCATTTTATAGTTACTTCTCAAAGTAATCTCCCACTTTCTAAACTGCCTTTTTCCACCTTTTGACAAGTGCACATATTCCTTCATTGTAGAATTCTACAGGCTGTGTTTTTAACCACTTTCTAACAGCAGTTTTGACCTCTTCATCACTGGAGAAATGTCACCCCCTCAAACTTTCTTTGAGGGGCCCAAACAAATGGAAGTCAGACAGTGCCAGGTCTGGTAAATATGGGAGATGTGAAATTGTTGTCCAGCCAAAGGAGCTGATGACCTTGCAGGTTTTGAGGCTGGTGTGAGGCCTAGCATTGTCATGTTGCAATAAAACCTTAGACATTTCCAAAGTGGGTCGAACATTTTGTATTCTTGTTTTCAACTTTTTTAATGTATCAATGTAAACATCTGAACTGATTGTTGCCCCTTTGGACATGAAGTCTACCAGTATCACACCAACATTATCCCAGAACACAGTCACCATCACTTTTAGTGCAGACTGCTGAGATTTGAACTTCTTTGAGCATGGTGAGGTGGGATGGTGCCACTTCATTGATGCTCTTTTTGATTCTGGTTTGATGTGATGAACCCAAGTCTCATCTGTGGTCATTATTTGCTGCAAAAGCTTTTGTCACTATGGCAATACTCCAAAAATTTAGAACAAGCTTCTAGGGAGGATTGTTTATGAGTCTCTTTGGGCCACCTTGGAACCCACCTTGCACACACTTTTGAATACCCCAGGGTATCCATGATCTTTACAGCACTTCCTGCACTTACTCCTAATGACTCAGCAAGCTCATTAATAGTGATGCGCTTGTTTTTCTTAATCAATGCATCTGCCTGATCAATGTTAGAAGAAGATTGCCTACTACTTCTTGGTCTATTGCGAAGATCGCTTTCAGCAGTTTCTTCCTGTTCATCATTGATTTGCTTCACCCACCTCGTCACTGTGCTGTAGTCTATTGCACCCACCATACACTTGCTTTAGCCTTATGCTTATGTTCTGAGCTGTTTCTCCCTTCGACAGTAGAAATTCAATAACAACTTTTTGCTTCTACCAAGATTACTTTAGGGCAATCATGCCAGTTTTACTTTCTAACAAAGAAGACATAGAGGGATTGCTTAAAATTTGAATTGCAGATTGCATTAATTTAAACCCTTATTTTTTACAAAATCTGTAAACCTTAGTTACCAATCTATAATCTGTAAAAGAATCAGATGTTAGTTAAATGAATGCTGCAAGAAATTGAATCAGTTGCATTACTTTCTGAACACCCCTCATACAAACAAATTGCAAGATTTTTTAAATGATTTGTTTGAATTTTTAAAAATGATAAAAAATGTGTCTTGAGCCTTACCGCATGGCAATGCTTTTCCCATAAGTATGGCTAAAAGATTTAGGAAAATTGTAGTACCCATATCACTACCAATAATGGTTGAGATGTATACCAAAGTAGGTGTGATATTGATTTTTCCTAGAATTTTTATTGATTTTTTCAGAAATGTGTAGGCATTTACTTCCAAATTAATTTAATAATAATTTTACTTATTTTTTAGTTGCAATATACAAACCAAAATTTTAGCAATCTCTTCAATGATTTTATTAATGACATTACCATTAAACAAATGTTATCTTTGTATGAATTTTATAAAATTGGTCTTTAGCTTTTGTTCTGCATTCATAAAAAAACAATTTATGTTGTTGTTTTTGCTTCTTTTTCAAATTTGTTGTTTTTGATCTTGAAGAAGCTATCCCATAATTCTTTTAAAAAGGCCAATCTAGATTTTCACTCTTGAATGACCTTCACTGCTTGCAAAGGCTTTTTCCACAAATAAATAGTTTGGTGTTGTTTTGGTATTTGCTACATTTAACCTGTTAAGCTTCACTTACCCTTGCACTCATACATTTGTAAAGGTCACATTTTTGCACATTTTGGGTATTTTTACAAAAACAATACACATCAAAAGGTTTTTCAGGAAGTTTTAACCAAGAAAACTTGGGGCGTTTATATTTATTACCTCATGTTTTTATTTCTTTTGTTTTTACTTCTTTCTCATTTCCAACTTAGTCTAATATCTAACTGCACTGTGCTTGCTGGTAAAATATTGCTTGCTTTTAATTTAATATTTAGTCAACCCTAACCTCTAACTCTAACCTAACACTTACCCTAACCCCTAACTCATTGTCATACAGACAAAACAAATTAAAAACAATAAAAAGAAAATTATTTATTTGCTTTTATTTGATGGTCTATATATAATCACGTATGTCGTGTACAATAGACATGAAAAAGAAAATAAAATATCAGATGCAATCAAAAAGAGAAACATCAAGATACAAGAGATAATTAAAAACAAGAGCACAATATGAGAGAAAATTAGAAACAATCATCATCATCATTTTTAGGGAAAACATTGAATTAATTCAGTGTATTTCCCTTTGCTTGCTTGTCCTTTTGAAGTTGCAGGGGCAGCAGCTTAAGTTGGAATCCCAAGCTTCTCAATCTCCTGCAAAGTAGCAGCAATTTTGCTGCTGGAATTCTGAGATGTGACCAGCATAGGTCTTCAACATAATTTCACCAGCAAGTTCTGGATTGCCCTGTAGGCTTTTTGCCACTCAAAAGAGCATTCATTAGTTGTTTTGCTGTTTGCTCATGGGACATTCATGTCACAAGGCTATACCAGCGCAGTCACAATTGTTCTATGCAGAGTAGTAGCAGTTCAATGTTAAGAGATTGACAAATGTCAGTGCTTTTAACCTTGTCAAGTAGGGATATACCTCTGACTTTTTACAAGAAACCCATTTCAGCTGCCTGTACTTGGGATCTCACTCTTTCAGTCATTGCCCAACACTCATGACCATAGGTGAGGATAAGAATAAAAGCTGATCTGAAAACAGAAAGATTTGCTTTTGTACACAGCTTTCATTTCAGTGCAACTGATCAGTAAAGCTAGTGCATTACCACACTTGCTTTTTCAATACGTGTGTCCAGTTTGTTCTGTCTACCATCACTTGAGAATGTGACTCCAAGATACTTAAACTTCTCCCTCTGCTGGAGAGTTACTACATTTGTTTGGAAAGAACACTAGACAGGGTGCCTTGACAAACACATAATATCTGTTTTAGTCTTACTAATTTCATCCCACACCCATGCATGCATCAGAAAACCAATCAAGTGCATATTAAAAATCACTTTTGTTTGACTTTAACAATGCAAGGTCATCTGCAAACAGCAGGCATCAAACATTACACTCCCCAAATGTAGTGCTACTACTGGAGGAACTGTCTTTGTCTATCTTGTCCATGTATATAATGAACAGAAGAGAAGAAAAAACACAGCTTGTTGTAGTGCAACACTGACACTAAAACTCTCTATTGTAATTTTTCTGCTTACCTGTGTAACTAAATAAACCCAAAATAGTGGCATGCTCAGCAAATGAGCACAAATGACCAACACTAAATATTGGCAACCTGTTGTTAAGGAGTTAAATTTCAAAAACAAAATATGTTGTCACTGACACTTAACAGGTTAAAGAGATTTATTTCATGTCATGTGTGCTTTAGCCATATTGGATGTTGTGGTATGTAAATATTAGGGTTTATTGTGTGTGGGTAACTTTGCATAAGTGGTGATTTGTTGGTTCTGAGCTTCCAGCTTGTGTACATGTAATATGGTAATGCTTGTTTTGCTGAATAAATGTTATGTAAGTGCATCACCAGAACAAGCACTACCACTTCTTATACAGTTTACCCTTATTAAGTCAGACAGCTTGGGGGAAAGGGTGTCTGACTTAGCTGATTGTCTAACTTAACCAAAGTTCTATAGGCCATAGCCTATAAACATGCCTTGGGCAATGGAATTTATGCCCTGTTATTATATAGGCTATTTTGTTTTACTAAATTTACCTTCATAAAATGTAAAAAAAAGCAAATTTATTTATATATTTATTTTGAGAAATTAAAGAAACACTGCAAAACCATACATTTTTTTTACTACGTACCATACCATACATTAAAGAATAAACATACAAACAATTAAAGAGGGCATAATTAAAGAACAATAACATAAGAACAAAACGTTTGCTAATATCCACATCGTAGAAAACTGCTGATTTTAGGCCAAAACGTTTTTATCAATCTTGGAATTTTTTTCCTTCTTTTTCCTCAATCATGGTCCGACTTATCCAATATCCACGTTATCCAGGTCTGACTTAACAAAGGTAACTGTACTTACAAAACTGACACAGCCCAGAACCAATAAATCACTCTTGACAAGTTACTTACACAAAATAAACTTTGATAATGCCTAATATGCTTGGTGAAACACATAACACTAACAACATTTTATAATTCATCCTTTAGAGTACACAGCAAATGTACATACTATAAATCTTCTGATTAGTAATAAGATTTAAATTTTTAAAAATAGCTCCTTTTTTCTATAGAACTCACAACAGATTTCCTCATTGTACAGGGTTTTGTAAGAATACTTTGTTAGGCTTATGACTCTATACTAGTGGTTTTTAACCTTTTTAATTTCATGCAACCCTTTAACCAATATTCAAAACTAAGTTTCCCCACTGGAAATTTAGTTTGTAATTAGTATGTTTATATCAGTATGCAAAGAAGAGAAACTAAATTCTTATATCTTTTTTTTGACAATCATGTTGTACAAAATTCTAATTATTAAATTAAAATTACTTTTGACAATCCTGGTTAAAAGATGCTGACATTAAAAAAGCTTATGTAAAAATAATCTTTTAGATTTCACCAGTTGTCTTACTCTTGCACATGCTGCTGAAAGATAATACAGTTAAAACACAAGCAGCTAACTCAAAGCAATTATAAAATGACAATCACTAATGAAAACAGCTCAAAAATAATAGTATCATGTAACACAAAAATGTTAGCTATTATCACAAATAGCAACATTATTAAACAAAATACAACAATTAACCATTAGGAAGTAGCAAAGTAAAAAAACAATTTACTCAATACAATCATTTACATAATAGTCAAATTTACCAAAATAGTTAAAACTTTTAAAATGTTCTTTATAAAAAAAATCTATAAAGAATTACAGTTAATACATAAAGCATTCAATTACATTTTTAAAAAATTTTACTATTAAAAATGCAAAATTCCTCCCTAATGGGGAAGTTTCCCCAGTTAAGAACCCCTGTTTTATATTGTACAAATTCGTAAGCCACATATGCTATATTAAAAACGATTTTGCTGAATTAAGAATGAGTTTGCGCAAATTCCCTGAATTCCATCATTGCAGCTGATCCAATTGTAGTTTAAACTCACTAACAATTATTTTTTATTGGTGTCCTACTTATGTGAAACCTTAATAAAATTATTAGTTACACAGATAATTTCTCTTTAGAATAATACAAGTAGAAAAATTAAGTCAATTGTGTTAAATTTATTTTCTGGTTGCTGTTTTATTCACATAATTTTCTTAAAAATTTTGTTAGAAAACCAAAAATGTTCCAAAGTCAATCACTAGACAAAAGTACTCCAAGTTTGTTGTGTACACAGGGTGGCCGAGAAGTCACTCAGGGAATTTGAACTCGAATAAATTCTTTAATTTTGCAGGTACCTTAATAGATTTTTAGCATTATATGATAAAGACAATGGAGATTTGTTTGCAAATAATGAATTTATTTATAAAAAAATAACATCCTGAAATGATTTGTACATAACCCTATTTTATCAGGTCTTATTTTTTTGAGGATGAAGATGGAAATGCTGTCACTGTGACAGAGTATGCTATTGGGCCATGATTGAAGACTTCCTGTGCTTAAGAATTCAAAATAGACCTGAATTATAGCTTCGACAAGATGGGACAACAGCAAATATGGCTAGAGAGACCATGCAGTTGCTGAAGCAATCCTTTGGCAACAAGATTATCTATTGCTATGACAAAGTCAATTGGCCTTCACATTCCCAAGACTTGAATAGCCTTGAATTTTTCTTATGGGGGTACCTCAAAAAAATTATACATCAGCAAATCTCAAACTCCACTAGAATTGAAAGAAAACATCAGGAATGAAGTCAGAAAATTAAATCATAATCAAGTGATCCTGCAATCCACCATAAGTAATGTTTTGGAAAGGGCACGAATTTGTAAAGCTGAAAATGGAAACCTTTAAAAGATGTTATTTTTTCATAAATAAATTTGTTTATTTGCAAACAAAACTCCATTGTCTTTCTCATATTATGTTAAAATTCCATTAAGGTATCTTCATAGATAAAGAATTTATTCAAGTTTAAAATCCCTTAATAACTTCTTGGCCATCTGTACTATCAAAGTTTGACTATTTATGATCTTTTGATAAGTTATTTATAACGAACTCTTTGTTTTGGTCATTGGTGCTGTATTTTAGTATGATTTACTTAATTTCAAATTTTACAATGGGTTTTGTGATCTTTTTTTAAATTCTCATTTACTAATTTTTTGCAGACTGAGAAAGCAAACATTGAAAAAGATCTATCATTGTCAAGGTAAAATTTTATTTGCAGCAAAATTAATTGATTAAATTATTTATTTATTATAAATTGATTTCTTTTTATTAATATAAAAAAAATATTAACTATATAAAACCAAATTAGCAATGTTAAAAAAAATTGATTGGCAGTACAAAACTTCAAGATAGATTAAAAAAGTATGTTAATTTTTCAAAGACTTTTCATCTAATACTTTTTGGGAGGAATCATCAAAATGAATTAAGAGCGATCTAATTGTGCTTATATAAAAAATGAGAGCACATCTGATTGGTTGAGAAAAGCAATCAATCAGAAACAAAAGAATCAATTTTAGACTGTAAAGAAATTCCTTGTGTTGACATAGATTTGGCTGAAAAGATTTGATAAAATTAGCTTCAAGATTAGACAGATGAAAAAAAAAGTACACCTTGGGCAAGGATAGAGGATTTGGCATTACTGTATTGGCTGGCACAGGCAGAGTTTTTGCAAAAGATGCTGTCCAATAGCAGAGTAATGGGTGATAATATGAGAGGTGCTGTTTGTCTTGGGGGAACAGAAGAGATTAGAGCAGTCTTGAGAAGAATAATGGTCCTTGATTGGTCCGAGAATGTGTTGCTTAATGCTTTCTTACAACGTTTGGGATGTACGTACTATGTATCGACTGTTGCAGTGGCACACAAATTGATAAGTGATATTGTTGTGGTGATGGGCAGGTAATAGATTCTTGGTTGCAGGTAGAAGAGGCGTAATTATAAAAGCAACACGTTTTTTAACTGCAAAGTAGCTACACTGAATGGCTGTAGTAATTTGCTTTTTCAAATTTTTTAATTTGCTTAATAAACTTTTTTTACCCATGGAAGGTGGAGGTAAACCAGGCATTTTTTGGGTCTATGTTGAGATAATTGGTTGAATTGTTGGATTTTCTTGGTAAATGTGGATGTAGTAGTACGGTTTGGGTAGCCATTAGCAACCAAGATAGATTGAATTTTGTCAAGCTCAGCCTGAAGTCTGCTTCTTGAGCAGATGAACAAAATTTTGTGAATTAGCGTAGCCACAAGATTGATTTTGCACTTCATATGGCTAAAAGAATCCCAATGTAGGTACTGGCCAGTAAAATTAGATTTTCTGTACACAGATGTAATAAATTCAGTGCTGTGTTTCTCATCCAGACACATCAAGAAACGGGAGAAGAGTAAGTTCTTTTTCAAACATCGAACGTTAGAAGAGTAAAGAGAATTGAGTGAAGAAAGAAAATTTTCACATTCCTCTTTGCTTTTAAATACCACAAAGGTGTCACCAACATAGCATTAGTGCATGAAAAGTTTCTTTGCATTGAGAAAAAGTTTGGTTTCCTGATAACCAACTAAGATGTTAGCAAGGGTTGAACCTAATACGGACCCCATTGCAACACCATTGGTTTGCTGGTACATGGTTTCATTGAAACTGAATTTGATTGACGAAGCGGCAGTTTGCATTAACTCAATAAATATTTCCAGGAGAAAGGCAGGTGGAACAAGATCACCATCATAAAGAGTATTGGCACAGATTTTGATAGTTTCTTCCAGGAAAACGTTAGTAAAGAGGCTGGATATATGAAAGAAACAGAAAAACCAAATGTACAAATCACCGACTGTGGGACACAAAAGCGCCTTTGCACAAAATTTCACACGACAAACACTATGAGAAGCAGAGCACGATTGACAACATAGCCAGCATAAATCAAGCATGCTGCAACATCGCATTCGGCATACACGAATCACGACATTCTCCCCCTAGTTGCCAAAAAAAATTTGTGGAGACAAATTTGAAAATAAAAGTATAAAATTACATTGTTAGATATTTTTGTAGGAAAATGAAAAAATGTTAGTGAGAAAACTCGAGCTACATCTTGAAATTAGTAAAATACAATCAAAATATAAAACAATAAAAAATATAATATGGGGATGTTAGGCTGTGCATGTGATATGTGAAAACATGAAGTGTTGGAGTGATGAAGTGTATGTGTTATGAAATTGTTAGTGAAATATTTGTGAAATTAACTTCAAATCGCACCATTAAGACAGTTTATATAGATTTCTAATATAAAGATTATTGACGAATCTTTGATCAACTTTGCTGATATTATATTGTTAATGTTATATTTTTACATTGATGCAAATGAAATAAAATGAGACATGTAGTTGTTAATTCTTGAAACGAATAATATAAATCCGAAATTATCGAAGTAAACGTAAAATCACAAAAGCATTCAACAGCCAAAAATTTTTTAAAGAATATTCAACAATAACAGTTAAGAAAATTATTATAATCAAGTTGTAGGAAGTAGATGTTAACAAGTCCTTCATCGAAAAATTTTCATCGAGAAATTCGGAACTGTACGCTCTCTTCGCTTGCATCTTCAATATAATACTTGATTCATATTGTAGTAGTAGAAATTAGTTGATTTCAATTCGATTGTTCTTTTAAAAGTTTTGCAATTGGCATCGTCTCTTGTAGATGAAGCTTGGTGCAATTCTGAAGTTTGTTTAAAGTTGTTGAGTTGTGGTCGTGAGGTGGCGGTGTTGTGTAACATGACGACGGCTGAGTACAGAAAAAATAAATATAGGCGACAACGATCTGCGTAATAATTATTACATAAATTTAAAATATAATACAGTCGAAAGAGTGAATTTAACTATGCACGCGAAAATTAACATAACAGCTATAATAGAAGCGACAGTAAGATAAAACATGACACACTCACAAAAAAAACTCAACACATAGTGTTTGTTCGTGACAAGCATTCACAACGAGCAGAGGTTACTAAAGGCTGTGACCTATTGTGATTACTAATGCAAGTATCGTCTTGGTTGCGAGATCCATCGGCATTTGAATTGTCGGTTGATTGACGGAAAACAGAGGAAAATTTCCTAATAAGAGTAAAGAAAGAAAAGTAAACAATGAAAATGTCTCTACTATATGCTAAAAGTTTTGGAAGGTATCTTTTAAGGCACTTCACCGTAAAAAAGAAAGTCCACATTGCTGTTCTGGTGCTAAAAGAATTCTGTGGCAAATTCTGGGGCTAAAAGAAAGGTAGTTCGAGCAAAATGACGCACAGAATTTGTAACAACAAAGAAATTGGCGTCGTAAGCTTCACTTGCTTGAAGCGAGAAGATAGCTTGCTGTAATCTGTCTTTATCTACGACAGTGTGGGCAATTGTTGCAAGCAAAGAACGTAAATCGGTCAAACCGTTATGTGTTTCCGACACGGCTTGATGTATATCTGCAAAAACTATTACAGAGAAAAGAATAAATTTCAAATTTATTTGAAAGATAAAAGTTTGCCCAAGGTAATAATGTTCATAATACAACGAGTCGCCTTGGATAATAAAGTTTGGACTTGCAAGTTGGCCTATCCCGGGTTTACCAGCTTGGGTACGTCTATAGTCGACCAAAGGTAAGAGAGAAAATTTCATATCGTTAACAAAAGCTAACGTAGACAAGACAGTTGCGTTGATTGGTTTGCAGGTAAGTTGTGTGGTGGCATCACCAGCCGAAATTGCAAGACAAGATCTGCCTAATGCCAATGATACAAGTTCAGACGGATATAATTTGCTCAACGTTGAAAAGAAACAATATTACAATTTCGCTCTAACTGCCAATGCAAGGAACGAGAAATCAAGATTATGGAGAAGAAAAGGCTTTAATCAATAGAAGCAAGGGAAAACTTGGAGCCATCAAAGAAAATAAAAACACTCAAAAAAAGCAAAAAGAAAAGAAATAAAGTTTTTAACTTTGATAGCGATTTGGTGGGTTGATCACTTGACCGGATCTAGTAGTTTTTTTAATTGTTGGCGAGGCGCACGACGAAAGAAGAGGATCTTGTCGATTGATGTCGAATGAATTAGAGTGTGCTTCGTTGGAAGTATCTGTAAAGTAGAAATTGTTTTCGTTCGGCCGTCTCCGTGAGTCCTTTGTTAGAGTTGCCGCAAATGTTGAAGTTGATTTCTGTCTACTTGAAAGAAAAGAGTCATTAATATTTTTACTTTTAGTTTTATGATCATTGACAAAGTCAAGAGAATGAGCTGGTTTTAAAGGGTCAATAGAAATCTTAGAACTACCTTTAGATAATTTAAATTAATAACAACATTGTTATGAGTATCAATTAAACAGCGTTTATTTGTATCAACAGTAAGCTTATAAAAATTCAAAAAATCTACAATTATCGGAAAATTTAAATCAGTTTTTATGAAATCCCAAGTATAGTCGACAAAATAATTAAAATTAATTTTAAAAGTTTATTTACCATATGTTTGGATAACATTGGATGTCGCAGAATATAAAACAGTAGGGTCCGTACTAGTTTTACATTCACGTTTGGAAGCACTAATCGACGAATATGATGAGCTAGTGTCAATTAGAAAAAAAAGTCATTAACAAAATCATAGGCGATCGGCAATTTGCAATTTTGAGTTGTTCGCGGCATAGGAAAAGAATGCGATTTTACACAAGAGATACGCTGTGCGCTGCAGAATGTCGGATGATTCGGCTGAAAAGCTAATGCAGCAGACTTTGCTTCCAGTCTCCTGCGTTTAAATGAATCATAGGCTGATTCGAATGTATGCGAAGGTTAAAAAACTTGCATTGAGGATCTTCACATTTAAATGCCATTTGGCAAAATTTTCGGTGAAAGTCGCAAATAAACCGCGCTTATGTAAATAAGCATCGTCTCGGCCTTGAAACTGCGAGTTTTCCGGTGCTAATAAATTGTAGGTTTTTGGGTTTTTGCTGTAAGACTTATGCAATGGCTTGCGATATGATAGAAAATTACGAGATCGATTAGTAATGCTGCTAAGCGTTTTGCTTTTCAAATTGCTTGAAAAATTTGGCCCTTCTGTATAGCGTTCATTTTATTTCATGTACTCAGTCGCATATTTTGCAAGTCCTATCAAATCTTTGTAAAACCAGTTGCCATTACATGCAACTACGTTAGCGGGTAAAGCTTTTAAAAATTGGTCTTTACTTATAGCTTCGAATGGAGGGGAGGGGTTTTCTTCAACCAGCTATCCGAATCGTGAGACCAAAAAGGCGGCAGTTTAAAATTAAAATTTGAAGTAAAATTATCTTTACTATTCTTAGCAGAAAAACCAGGTTGTTCATCGGCGGAAATTGGCGGCGATTCAGCAGAATTTTTAATCATCTTGCAAACAGGCTCCACATTAGTGTTTTGAAGATTTAATTTAGAAGTTTGTTAACGACTGGTCATTAAAATAATAAAACAAAACAATTGGCAAACGATGGTCGGCGATCATTACATAACATTGGCAACAAGACAGAAAATAATAAAAACAAAAAAGTTATTTCTTACCTTTGTTCAACGTCGTCGGGGTCACCAAAATGTTAGGATTAGGGATTTTTGTTTTGAGAACTAACTCTAACACAGTACAACAAAACTTATATCAAATAGAATCTATCACGTTATACTAATTTCTTCGCCTGTCCACTGAGTGGTACAGCCACGTCACTATACATAGTAAGCCTGACCGAATGTACAAATCACCGACCGTGGGACACAGAAACGCCGTCGCACGAAATTTCGCACAACAAACACTATGAAAAGCAGAGCACGATTGACAACACAGCAAGCATAAATCAAGCATGCTGCAACCACGCATTCGGCATACACGAATCACGACAGCCTTTCCAGTTGTAACTCGAAAAGTTATATGTCTCTTTTTCAAAATTTTTATCTTGTTTGATAGACCAAAGCAATGTAAAAAGTATTTAATTTTGTATAAAAAACATAATTTTTTCTACAGTAAATAACAAATGATTAAACTAAACTAATTTTCAAGCATTTTCTTTCAAGCAACCACAAGCCAATTTTTTTAGTTTCTGATAACTTATTGAATTTTAAAAAGTTGAGATTTGAATTGACAGCTATTTGGTGTCAACCAAAAAATTAATTAGTTTTCATTAGAAATAGCAAAATTATTATGTCAACTAAAAAATGAACAAAGATTTAAAGCTTTTATCGAAGTAAAAAAAAATTTAGAGCAAGAACAAACGAATTAGAGCTGAAGAAAAATGATCTTGATCGTGAAAATGCGTTGCTACATGATCAATTAAAAACTGCTCAGAGTAATCTTGAAGACTCTTTCAACAAAGTAGTTGATAATAAGAAAAATCAGGACCACCTTGATGAAGAACTGAAAAAAAAAGTGTGAGTGATAATTCAATGAATATTTGTTATAAAATATTATGTAGTTTTGGTCACCAATAAATACGTAAAAACATGGGGGTGCTTGTAATTTTTAACTCTGCAGTAATTTTTAACAAAACAACCGTAAGCTTTGACCATTGTTAGTGAAAGTTTATTAATATCTTGTCGATTTAATCGCAGTGTTGAAAATTCCAAGTTAATGGAAGAGGTTGCTAGTTTAAAGAAGTTGGAGGATGTTTCAAAATCGTTCGAACTTTTGAAGAATCAAGTTTGTTGTTAATTATTATTAAATATTGTTAGATTTACTTATATGTATGTTCAAAGCGAACCCAGAACGAAGAAAAATAATTGATTCGGATTATTGACGTCATATGACATAATCAGACTTGTAACGAATTATAGTGTTATTTGCTTCTGAAAGTATCAAATAAGGTTAAAAACGAATAAAAAGGAGAGTACTGGACGCCTGGATGGTGATGTCAATAATATTTTCATTTGTTTTTTTAAAATCAGCTTTGAGGGTTTGAACCCGTCTCTCAAATTTTACCACCGGATTCTCAAAATTTGTTTCTTTCAATCGCAGTTCTTTTTAAATATTTGTGTAAAATAAGTTTTCAATTTTCGAAATTTTTCAATGGTCTCCTCAACCAAACTTTACAGCACTTTACATTTTGGGTTATACTTAAACTTCGGTCAAACTTCTTGTATTTTTTTCAACTTACATCAACATAGACATCAACATAGATTGAAAGATTTTACGTTCGCGTTTGATGCTTGGTTTTGTAAAATGCAGTTTGATGAACAAGCGCGCACTCTCGAAGAGACAAAGAAAGTTTGTCAAGCTGAAAAAGAACGACGTTGCGAGTGTGAAGAAAAGATGAATAAGGATAAACTGACCATTGAAGAACAGGCATTGTCAATGAAAGCAACAACCGCACTATACGTATAACGATTCATATCTTGCTTGAAAATTTTAAAAAATTTATTGGTTTTTAAAAACCAAAACTTTCTCGTTTTTTGAACTAGAAAAAGACGTACAACGTTTTACGTACAACTTGGAAGTCTAGCAGACGTTGACCATTTTTCACATATTAAGATCGGGAAAACTTTAGCGACTTTCGAGAATTAACAGCAAATAGCGGGAAAATCAGAACTTAACAAAAAATTTCGTTCCAAGCTTTTCGTTACTTTACTAAAATGTTAACTAATGCCAACGTTTTTTCTTCTTATTTAGAACGAATTGCTTAAAATCAGAAACGATTTAACTCGAGATATTAACGACCTGGACAAGCAACTACAAGCATCCAATGACAAATTACAGGACGAAAGACGAAAACATAAGGTAAACCCCATTTTGCCAATTAATTGTCACGGTTTTGATTGAGCCATTAAAAACTTTTTTGAGCTTTTAATCTCTTGTTACTGGGACCTTTTTCACCTAACAATTTTTTTTATTACTTCTTTTTAACCTAACGATTTTGGCCTGTTTTATAGACAAAATTTGGTTAAAATGTTACAAAAATCTCCAATTTAAAATTACAAAAATCCGTATTTTAAATCGGTAAAAAGTTTTACAATATTATAGATCAGGGGTTGGCAACCTACGACCCGCCAAACAATATTATCCAGCCCGTGACACGTTAGTCAATTAAAAGAATACGGCCCGCCGTCTCGTTTGCAATCGTATTTTTAACGTAACAATTTCAAACAATCTATGCGGCAGTAAAACTGTGATACATCTAGTTACAGTAGGGACGCAAATTTGCATCATTTTCAAGTACAAAATCTGGTGTAGAACAAAAAAGATTTGCATTTTAAATTTGTGTGAGCCAAGAAAGGTAAAAATGCGCCCGCCATAACGTTATAAATTTGGTTTTTGGCCCGTGACATGTTTCGACCCCTGTTATAGATCAAGGTTTTTTAAACCGAAGATTGCTCACCTCGGCTTGGGGAGCGCTAAAATATTGTAAAGCATGTAAAACTTATATTCCTGATTTAGAACTTATAAAGAGGAGGGCAAAAATAGCTGATACAATGTGAAGCAAGATATAAAAACTTGTAACTAATTTGATGAAGTAAAATTTTGACATTATTTTGGCCTGTGAAACTCATAGAAAAAATTCCTGAGCAACAAAAACTAAAGTTGTATAAATTTCATGATGCAACAAATCCCTGAAAAAATTTTGAGGGTAATGTCTTTAGCTGCCCCTACTTAATACTTTATCTGTTTAATGATAGACACGTTTATTTCAATCACGTAAACGTTGATTAATATTGCATCTGCAAGAAAATGTAGAAATTTCATATTGAACAGTTTCGATTTATCTTTGCATTATTCTTTTAATGCTTCACCTCAAGCAAAGAAATCAAGATCTTTATGGCTTGAGACTCAAGCACTTTATTTACTCAGTTATTTAAGCTCTACCGTTCATAATTGCAATTAACCAACCCATGAATACGTCTTATAGTAAGCGTTCCTGCTTCCTGTGTGGAGGGTGATTGTTCGATTCCCGGATCGTCCAATCGAACTTAGCCTTGCTAACAGGTTGCTTATGTTCCGTCCATACCACGTAAGTGGCTTTTTTGCCCACACGCTCACACGCTATACATGGAAGCGACAATAACAAACTCATTAAACGCTTCGACGTATGAAACGATTACAATTATATAATCAAAGATTAAGATTTTTTTATTGTTCTTGTCGGTTTTCATTCACAGTAAATGAAGTTAAACCAATCATTTATTTTCGTTTTTTTCAAATAAGTTTTTATCTTCGCAGCTTTTATACTTCGTTGTGGTTTTGTTTGCGTGTGATGATGTTGGTCGCCGCGATGTGCGATCGTATCGCAAGCTAATCGCTTTACTTGCAGGACGTTATGAAAGAACTTGAAAAAAGCCACGGCGAAGAGGTAGAAAGCCTAAATATCACTCTCCGATCCTTAAAAGATAAATATGCCATTTTAAAAGAAGAAGTTGATCTTCAAAAAGTGAGTTTATTCGATAGTGTATCTACGTTTCTAATCTTTCCATAATGCGAACTTTTGAAGTTTTCTAAATATAAGTTTCTGTTTGCACTTTGTCCATAGATAATTTGAGATATCTTTAGTTAATGGAATTCGAGTTATGAAATAAGTGGAAGCAAAATGTTTTGGTTGCTTTTTCGTTTTTTTCATGCCTGTCAATCGAAGAAATCACTTAATTGTTGAAAATATTGGAAACAAATTTTACCATGAGCAAATAAAATGTCTTAGACTTTATTATCAAAGTGAAAAAGTCTGACTGCAGCTTTTTTGTGAATATCAGGCCTTTAATAAACAAAAAAGCAAAATTGCTTATATCTAGCTGTAGTGCCAATGCCCTTCCCATTTTTTTTATTTTGCTGTATCTCAATTGAAATGTTCAATATTGATTTGGATTTGAAATTTTTAGCGAACTTATCGAAAGGCCGAACGGCAGCTAAAGCGTCCTCATTTTTCTCCTTTCTATAATGTAAGTTCGATATGTTTTAAGTTGTGCTGCTTTTAATTTAATTATTTTATTGCTGTACTGAGTTTAAGTTAATATTTTTATTTTTTATGATGAATATAGTAACCAGAAAGAAAGGTTAGCAAGTGCCTAAAGCGTTGCTTTGCGAGTCAGAAAAATAAATAGAGATGATGATGATGATTTTTCTAACTCGTAATTCCAAGGCAAAAGCTAATATTAAGTAAACCGTCCCAGGGCCCTTCCGTCTAAATTGGCCAATATCATGTTATTTCTGTGACATTAAGCTTTTTAATTTGGTTACCAATTTCGTCAACAGAAAAGCTTGTCCCGAAATTTTCCAACAGCGCTTTGATCGCTCGTCTGACCAGCGACCTCGTGTTTACGAATTTTGACGACACTTAAATCACTGCCACGATTTTGTTCCGTTTTCACTATGATGGTGGAATGGAGCATTCTTTGTATTATTAATTTTTTACTTCTTTTCGCGCTTAAGCGCTAAGCGAAGCAAAAAAAATCAATATAAGTAACAAAGAATTTTTCATTACACCCTCGTAGTGAAAACGAGCCGTTAGACTTCCAGTAATCCATGTTTGTTATGAAGGGTCACTTGACATTTATAAATTTAGGTTTCGGGAAGCGAACACGATTTGTCCGTGTCTGCGATGCTTTCTTGCGGCTCGAGTGCAAAGAAACAGCCAAAACACAGCACACCGATTCAAAAGACTCCGAAGCAAAAGAAATCTATCGTTGTAAGTTTATAAGACTGTTTGACAGAGTTTTTAGTTTGATAATTTCATTATTGCAATGAATCAAATGTAAATGCTAGATCGGGAAAGTCCCAATGTTGTCAAAAAGCATTATCTCTTATCTAAAAAAAGGTTATAAACTTTCCCTAATTTTTAAATTAGATTTGGAATATAGTTTGTTTATCGTAGTCGTAATTATAACAGTTCAAAGTTGTTTTGTTATCGCTAAAAATGAAATAAACGCGGAACGCTTGTAAAGAAAAAAAACTTTTTACGGTAATTGCCTCTGTTAAACAAACATCTACATCTATATTTAATGTTTGTAATGCATGTCCCAAATGAGTGTTACGAAGTCTTTGGTTTATAGACGTGTAACCATATTGGCTTGTGCAGTTTTTTTTATACTGTATCTTTGTCGTTTGTAATAATGTTTCTGCATAACGATAAATAAATTACTTTTTTGCTTTTATGTCTCAAATAGTGTCTTACACTTTACCACCATTTTAATGTCTTTTGCTTTCTCAAAACTGTTTTTAATCTTTAATAGTTTATTATATCTTCACAATTCAATTTTTTTGCTAAAGTAAAAAAAGTTAAAAAATTGTCTAACTACATATTCTGTTGGTGAATGTTCGTAGTCAGTCAAAAAACCAATGTCCAGTAAGAAGGCAATATGGCGACGGACCACACCTCGAGCCAAAGAAAAAGTACCGGAAAATGCAAAGAAAGAAAAAGGAGACAACTGGTTTGATACCGACAATGTTTATGGGTTTTTTGACTAATATTTTATGCTTACTTTTGTAGTTTGTTTCGAGTGAGTTTTCATTTATAAAATTTTATGATTATTTATTTTTTCTATTGAATGCTTATGAATTCGAAAACTTCTGTTTTAAATTTACTGCAGTCTATTCTTTGATTTTAAACTAACTTGTATCTATTTATTTTTATTTTGTTTTCTATGATGCAGATATTAAAGTATTTATGTTTTTTCATTTTTAAACTTGGAAATTAATTTGTTATAGTTATAGCATTTCTTATGAAATTAATTTTACCGTTGTTTATATTGTTTTTATTTTTGGTTTTTATTAAAATAGTTAAAATAGCAAACATGTATTTATTAAAATAGCAAACATGAAAATAATATTTTTTACACAAATCTTAAGAAAGTTATCTGTATTTATCGTAAATAATGCACAGCTACGTTACAACTGATCTCACTGAAAAAGCCAATAGAGAATAAATGCAGATATCATTATTTTTTTATTTCTTTCAAACCACTTTTTTCTGCGAAAATATCAGGAAAGCAGTTAGGTTTTTTGGTTGAACACTTACGACAAAAAAATTGTATGAATAACAAGATATAAAAGTCAATTTAAAATTTCGTCACATTCGTAATTAAAAAATGAAACAAAATTATGCGCATAGATTTGTAAAAGCAACCTCGAGTTTTCATGACATTTACTTGTTTTGTAAGCTCACTTAAAGACAAGTTTTTTACCAAAACAGTCTTGATTTTTGAGCGTATTCAAAGATTTTCTATCGACTTTCAGATTAAATAAATGAGAATTTTTCATCGTTTATAACCAATTCCGTTTTCGTAAGTTTACTATACTCTTGCCTCGTAATCCTAGAGTTCGAACAATATTTTTCGCTATTTTGAAAAACCGCCAATTGAAATTTAGCACGAGAGATTCTTTCATTGTCTGTTTCGTGCCCCGACACACTGAAGCCTTCAATCGTCACTCTCGATTGTCTTCGGTTTCTCAAGTTCGCTTTTTCCGTACGGCGTTGTAGCATTGATTTTATTTTCCTGAAAGTTTTTGGAGTAAGATAAAGAAATTTATTTACGCGCTGATTGATTCGCAAAAAGCGATTTTTAAAATAAGACAAACGACTTGCAAAGTTTTGATTAGCTGCATTTTGTAGCCTATATATGGTACGTTCAAACGCTTTCAGTTAATTTTATGCGTTTGAAGGATCTTGAATTTATTAAGTTTGCTTCATCAATCAGGCACGAGCAAGCTATCGACATTTTTCGTGAATTGATTTTTTTTGATTAATCTCATAACTTTAGCATGTTTCAAATTCAAAGGAATAAAGTTTTCACCGGCAGTAATATAAATGATCCCGCTTTTGGGATTCGCTCGGATAGCACTTTATCATTTATCATCATTTAATATTTTAAAGTTCCAAGGAATTAAATTTTTAACGAGGGCACTATGAATAACTTTAATCTAATTTGTCCTAGATTTCCAAATCCGGTCAAGCCTCCTCACCCCAAATTCGAAGAGCTTGCATTTGCACGACCATATTCGGTTACTTATAGCTGTTAAAATTGGTAGTTTACCTACAAGTAAAAAAGCAAAACAACGTCGTCAACAGAATGCCGACCACGGTCACACCAAGCACCCATATTAACTTGAAGTCAGTTGTTGATGGTTTTTGAAGGAACTCAATGTACACATCTTGGCATCGATCGCCTTCGAAACCAACGGGGCATCTGAATGCATAGAAAATGATTATACAAATGCCATAATTTTTAATAAAAACTGGATATTTTTTACTCTAATATCTTATATCGTTCTACCATATTTGTCAAGCAACAGAAAATACTATTAAAACAATTAAACACCTGCTGACAAGATAAAGAAAATTTGCTAAAAAAATGTTTGTAAGCAGTAGCGTATTTAGGGGGTTGGGGCATTGTCCCATGCTCCCTTAGAGATTACTAATACGTAGGCTTACCATAATACCGTATGTTGGACAGTAATTTTAGTGCCATAACCCCACCTTGGAGATCTTTTGGGCAGAAAATTTGCCAGAAAACAAAGACAGAGTCCATGTGCAGACACCCCTTTTTATTTTTCCAGAGATCACTAGACTTCAGAGACAAAATTTATGAAATATGGGACTTATTCAAATTAAAAATTTTTTTAGAAAACACTTCTTTTTGGGACAAAAATCATACAATCTGGGACTGATTCAAATTGAAGACTTTTTTTACTACCATCTTGAATAATTTTTTTCCCTGACCACATTTGGTTGTGGTCGTATGGCCCCCTCTTTTCAAAAATCTTCGGTAAACCACTGTTTGTAAGTGTCAGCCTCGTAAAAAACATTGTACGCTAAAGATTTACAAGAAAAACTCGTTTCTGTGCACACTAACAAAGAGCTTAATTGTGTGGGCTTGTAGGCCGAGGGTTTTTCAGGTTGACCAAAATTTCATAAAAAGCATTCTTACTTTCTGTGCAGAAAGCTGGATTCAATTTGCGGATTGGCCAATTTGACACCGCGTTGCCAAAAGCTCGCCATCGTTGCAAAAATAGGCTTTAAGTGCTGCTGCTAGGGCTGCCCATGCGTAGAACTATCGCGAACTGGTTAATCACTTTAAAGCATGAAACGAGTAAAATGAAAAATAATTTGTCTACTGGTTTTACTTTTTAATTTTTACTAATTAACAATTGCTTTAACAATAAAACAATGTTTTTAACTAAAATTCAGTAATCAGAAGAGTATAAGCTATGATATTTTAATGATAGGCTACTTGTTACGTCGTCGTCGTTTGAAGGGTATCCACTACAGTCAGACACAAACAGGACTGGGCCTGAGGGTTTATCCTTTTACTACCCCAGACTGCTGCACTGCCTGAATCAGATGCTGGCAGTGATGTTATTAAGCCAGCATCGAGTTTCGTCGTACAAAACCGTCAGACCTCGTGCTCCATGTGCTGCCCGATGTATAGGGCACGCTGTTAGTACATGGTCTGCGGTTTGTTCAGAGGCGCCACACTCGCAATTCGGTGAAGTAGCGAGACCTCATTTGAGATGGACGAATGGAATCGCCCAACATCAGCCCGCAGACGGTTGAGCTTAACCCAAGCTGCTCGGGGTAAGCCCATCCCAACAGGCCTGGCACCGGTCTCGGGCACAAAAGCACGGAGCCTGGAGGCATTTTCACAGTACTCCGTGTTCCATTTGTGATTTGTCCATTCAGAAGCGCGGATGCCAAGTCTGGCAAGGTTGTCCAAGAGATTCCGCTCAGCTGGCACAAACGGGCGTCTGGATCTTAGTCTCACTTGGCGAGTATCTGAGGACCCACTTAAAAGACCATACAAGATATGATGGGGGTCCAGAGATCCACGATGAGCCAAGGAGAGTGTCGCTCCCATTCGGCGAAGCTCAGCTGGCTGGATGTCTGAGAGTACAGATAGGTGGTCCGTTGGAGTGGGACGCAGGCATCCAGTAACTATGTGCAAGGCGTCGTTCAAGACACTGTTGATGAGGCGAGTGTGAGCACTGCGACACCAGACTGGCGCACAGTACTCAGCTGTTAAGTAGACTAGAGACAAGGTGGCTATGCGTAGTGTTTTAGCACCAGCACCCCATCCTGAGCCCACAAGTCGCCTCAACAGTGTGACGCGCGAGGATAGTTTTTTGCGCAATGCCACTAAGTGGTGACAAAATGTGAGCGATCTGTCCAGTTTTACCCCAAGATAAGTAGGGGTTGGAAGAACGGTAAAAGTCTATCGTTGTTGCAGACCTTTATCTCACGTTTGGCCTCTCGATTATTTAAGTGAAAAGCTGCCGTCACCGTCTTAGTGTGACTGAGCTTCAACCTCCAAGTCTGGAGATACGCTGAAAGTGTAGACAAGTCTTGGCTTAAAGTCCTCTCCAAGTCCTTCCAGTTTCCATAAGAGTGCAACAATGCTAAATCATCAGCATAAGCAAACTTTCTGGAAATCATGGAAGGAAGATCGTACGTATAGATGTTAAATAGAAAAGGAGCCAAGACCGATCCCTGAGGAACACCGTTTTTAAGACGGCATAGCCTGATTTGCTTGCTGTCATCGGTAATAAGGGTGAAACTCCGATTTCGGACAAGCTCTATAATCATTCTGACCATGTGCTTATCCGGAAGTAGTCTCAGCAGCTTGCAGGTAAGGCCACGGTGCCAGACAGTGTCATAAGCAGCTGTCAGATTAATAAATACGGCACCGGCCTTCTTTTTAGCCTCGAAAGAATTCTCGATGTTCTGGGTTAGCAGAACAACTTGATCTACGGTTGACTTCCCGCGTCGGAACCCAGCCTGCTCTTTAGGGAGCAATGGATCGATTAATGGTTTAACGCGGGCGTAGATAAGCCTCTCGAGAATCTTGTAGGGGACACAGAGCAGAGATATCGCTCGATAACTCTTTATGTCCCCCACGGGCTTTGCTGGTTTGGGATCGCAACCACAAGCGCTCTTCTCCAGATCTTGAAAATTTTGAGTCGGCGCAAACAGGAAGAAAGGAAGTCACGTAACCAGGACTTCAAAGCAGCTCCGGCATGGAGTATAAGCTCGGGGCAGATGGAATCAGGTCCCGGAGCTTTACCTGGTTTTAAATGTTGAAGGGCAGCAGTAAATTCTCTCTGTGATAAATTGTCAGAGATATTTACTGCGTCTGGTGTTGTGGCCCTCCAAAGGTCAGACACTTCTTGAGAGACAAGTCGAGATGAATTGCGGTTAAAAGCCTCATATTTCCCATTTCTAACCAGCTGAGATGCAATAGCATCGTCTGAAACGGGACAGTGACGAGGAGAGTGTTGTGACCTACCAGTAAGGTTGTTCAAAATACTCCACGCTTTTCGACTAGAGTGTGAGAAGTCAATGCTCCGAACTGCTTCGGACCATCGATCCCTCCGCTTTTTGTCAAGCTTGGCAAGCAGAGCTGTAGCAGCCAAGCTTGAGTCATCTCCCTGAGGAGACTGCAGAAAGATTTTATAGAGGAATTCACACTCTGCATCCCAACACAAAATATAGTTATTTCGATACCCGCGTGGGATAGTCTTTTTGGCTGCTTTTTGTAATGGTGTTACAGAAGTTCTTGTTAGCCGCATCCACATCAAGTGAATCAGGCGGCAACAAAGTCTTTGCGAATTTATTGGTCAAAGCAATGTAGTGACTCCATTTGGCCTTGCGGAAGTTCCATCGCTTAAGAGGCATACTTGGCACTGCCATAGCAAACCTTGGTAGTGTAATAAGCGAAGGTCGATATTGTGACCTGGGGAACTTGTCAAGGACACGTCTATCCAGTAAGCGACTGCTAGGATCTATCCTAGCGAAAGCTAGATCTGGATTGGTGCCACTGTTCCAGAGGCCGGAATAAAAACTGGCGGCGTCCTTGGCATTATATAGGAGGGCAAGACAATTAATACTTGCCCAGCCAGCATATCACTCACCGTCCGGACTGTTGTCATCGTAACCCCAGTCAGCATGACTACAGTTAAAATCGCCAGCGTAAAGACAGGGGTGAGGAAACACTGGGAGACCCAGGCGTTGGCGGTGGTTTGTAGACGTTGACTATTTTATAACCATCCACGTCAACACAACCACTCGATCTCCGATGTCGGTGGAGATTGGTCCAAAAGCGTGTATCTCAGTCACTCGTGGACAAACGTGGCAAGGCCATGTTTCCTGCTTAAAGAAGACCCAGCTAGTTGGTAGTTTGGTAGCACCAACTTTTCTGCATCAGTGCAGTGGGTCTCCTGCAGTAGGATGACGAGTGCCTCAGACTGCATAGCGAGGTGATGAAGAACGTTCATCTTGGTTGCAGTGAGGCCTTCGATGTTCAGCTGAAGAATAGTGGGTCTTCGGAAATTGTTGGCAATGTGCCCTGAAAAGGGCAGTTTTATCCTAGCATTGCCCCAACCTGAAAAGGACGTTTGCCGATTAGCATACCCACACTGAACATCGGAGTGGGTGGATACCTTTTCATTTTGGTAGGTTCGGTTTCGGTCTGTCATCTTTAAAATCAATGAACAGACTTACTCACAGCCCAGGCTGCGAGAAAGCACCTACTTGTTGCAATATAGATATACATGTATGTATATTTGTTAAAAAAACCTTCAAGTTTTCAAAAACTGTATTTTTAAAACAAAAAAGTAGAAGTTATTGCGTTTTAGTGTTTGGCTCCGTGGTTACTTTATTTAGATTGAATTAAGCTGAAGGTATCTATCTAACAATAGTGACTGTACAGTTATTATGACCAAGCCAGAGCAACATATTAGTTAGGCCTAATCAGGTACACTTATACGAGATTTTTGGCTTAAAGTGACGTTTTCATTGGAATATCTACTCAATCTTCAGACCTAAAACGAACCTCGTAAAGATCAATAAAATAGATAGAAAGAATTTTACATCAATAAGCGAAAAAAAATGCAAACAATTTTCATGAATGTATAAAGTTAAAATAAGAACACAAGCCCAAACCATGCCCATCCACATTGTAAGAAACCTATCGCTTCTATTCTAAATCTCAGAGATTTTATTATTAGTTGAACATAAATACAGGCTTATAATACGTCCCGATTTTTAGTGTTTTGTCCCGCCCGATTTTCCAGAAATCCGAGACAGATTCGAAGTAAAAACATGCTTTTTTTAGAGAACACCACTTTTTAGGGACGAAAATCATGAAATCCCAGACTGATTCGAAACGAAGACTTTTATATAGAGAACATTACTTTTGAGCGACAAATTTTTTCTATTAACGAGCGTCCCGATTTGCCCCTTCGGAAATATGGTATGACTACATAAGCATTTTTTTTCACAATAAAATATGAACGGATACGGCAATGCCATGGTTTTTATGTGGATAAAAGTAACAGCAATCACGTTATTTTTGTGCTATCAAAGTAACTTTTTTATTTGTTTTCACAACGCGATCATTCTTTTTATCAGCCCATCTAAATCAAAACCTCTTGTCATAAAGTAATTCAAAGCGAGCCAATTTATCTTTCAGAGTAGGATAATCGATTTCCATTATTAATCCATGGTTGTCGAATTGCATTAGACATGCCGGCCATTTTACGAAACCTTAAGAGCTTACAGGACTTGTATATATAAACATTTGAACATTTAAGGCTTTTGCGGCTAGCTTCCAGTAGACCAGGGAGCTCGAAGCAGAGCAAAAACTTTTATTCGCAAAAAATCCCGAACTCGAACTTGTTTTTTTTGAGACTTTATCAATTAATTAATTTGGTCGATAATTATCGCGATAAAATGTTATTTTTCACGATTTACCGCTTTATAAGACGAACTTTAGAAAATCAAGTGAAAACTAAAAAAGGAGAAAAAAAATAATGCGAAGAAAAAAGAAGGATTCTCAATTGATTTACGCATAAAATTTATCAAGTAAATAAAATAATCCGAAAACTTTTTTTTTGGCCTTCGCTTTGTTTTTCTCCTTTTATTCCTTGTTATTTGGAATTCGTCTGATTTTGAATAGAAAATAGAGTTACTGAACTCCAACTTTAACTCGAAAAATTGAAAATGAAGAACTCAAAATCGAAATCGGACTTGCAAATTTTTTATGCACTCGAACTTAATTTGAATTTGACTAAAATCTCTGGGTCAAAGTTTAAGCAAAAACCTATCTGGAAAGTCGTCATGGTCGAGTAATAAACTTTTTAGCCTACATAAATCTAGTAATTTTATTTAAAAATCTTTAATGACCAAGAACTTAAACTGCATAAAACCAGGTTGAAAACTGCACAGCACAGTAGTTGAATTCGTGCGCTCGCTAGCTCAGGGATCACCGACTGGTGGTCTGTACAAAAATGTTGATGGTCAGAAAAATCGGACTTGTAACAAGTTTGCCGGCTGAAGAATTCAAATCATTTCGAATCTAACAACCTTTGAGTCGTACCAATAAGTTTATAAAAATTCGAGGAAATTTTAAAAGCGTTTTTTAGCCTTTACTTTTACGTCCCGAACATGAAAAAAAGGAGTTTCAAAAGTAAAGACTTTTCGTTTTAGTCTTCACATTAGCATTTCTTCTAAATTTATATAAATGTTCCGCCAAATAACAAATAATTTATTGGATAGTGGTCCATGAAGTTCAAAAGGTTGGCGACCACTGCGTTAGCCTGTCAAAAATTAAAGAGACAACAAATTAAAAAGTACGTTCTACATTGGAATAATGTGTTATTGCGTAAAATCATTAGACCATTGCTTGATAAATAAAAAATACTAAAAGGTTGCACATGTGGTTGAATGATTAGTCGCAAAAAATGAGCTGATTGGTCGCGTAAAAATCAATGAATGTTTGGAAATGCTGTTGCCATATACAAACAACAACAATGGCCATTATTGCAATATTTACAACTTTTAAATGAAAAAAGAAAAGATTAGAACAGCCAAAAAATAACTAAGTTTTTGTTTAGCTAAATGACAAATGCTTGTAATACTGCCACTTAGCCTAGATTTATCGAAATAAGCCAAAAATTAAGCGTAAAAAAATGGTTGATTCCTCCTGTCGTAGAAAACTGAATTTTCTAAAGGAACTATTCTGAAGACCAAAAAGTGGTAGTGAAGTCTTCGAATAGGAGTTTGTATGGCTTGATTGAACTTTTATAAAACAAGAAAAAACTATAAAAAGTAGTGACCTCTTTTTAGTCTTCATTCTACTGCTTTTTAGCTTTGCCCTTCTTATTAAAAATTAGAGTTGTGTTATTGGTTTTCAGTTCACGCTTAGCTATTGCCTTGCATTAAATTAGTAGGCCTACAAATGAAAATGAGCAAATATTTTTATGTTGAGTTAAACGCAAGTCAAATAACTTTAATAAAAAGTTAAATTACGGTATTTAAAATTTAAGATCCTATTTGACTAATTCCCTTTTCTAATTATTGTCATTAATTTCTTTTAACAAAAAAGCGGCTAAAGTAGATTTACTGTTTTATCAACAAAATTTTATTACTTGGGTCGCCTAATTTTTTTGTTTTCCAATAAAATACTCAACAGTCAGTACTAGCCTGTAGCTAAGTAACGATCGACTAAAAGGCCTATTCTAAAATTAACAGGTTTTACTCACTCGCAAACGTCGAAAAAAAGTCCAATACATCTTCCTCCATTCAAACAAGTGCAAACTTTATCGCGTTTAAACATCGTGGGCCTACAGAAATCCCAATCGAAACTTCTTTTTTAAATGAAGATCAGTGGTAATATTTATTCTTGAACAAAATTAGTAGATCTATAAATAAAATTTTTACTAGTAAAAAATGTTTTAATTTAATTACTGATAAATTTAGGTGACAGTTTAAGAATTATTCTAAAAATATGATGGGAAACTTATCGGCCAACAAGCAAATAGCCTACTGTAATAGAGATTTTTTCCAAAAATTGTCTATTCCATGGTGCAAGATTCAGCTTTGTTTTAAAAAATAACAAAGTGAAACAATATTTAGCCTATATTACCTTGTATGAATGAATTTCTCAACAGATCTTAAATTAAAAAAAATTAAACAAAAAGTAGGCCAGCCTACAATAGACTTACCATATTTTTGCAATTAAAAACCGGGACGCTTCTGAATAAAGACCTTTATCAAATATATAAAAAAATAATTTTTGCAAAAAAACTGAAGGCTAAATTAGTAGGATAAACCAGTGTTTTTCAACCTTTTTTCGTTTGCGGCACATTTTTAAAATTCATCAAAAATCGCGGGTCTTTTAGACCGTTTTTATTAATTTTTGTTCCCAAAATCAGGTAATATCTGAAAAAAAAGGTCTTCACTTCGATTTGATCTCTAATTATCTCTAATTCTAAAATTCACACGAAATAAGTCTTTTCAATAACTTAACAGCAAAAAGCACATGTCCTCTTAAGAACCTACCCTCTACAATGACATTACAATTGCATTGTACCCAACAAAACGAAATAAGATAGCGCATCACTCTGTTTAATAAGTCGGGAAAACATTAAAACACCATACAAAACAAGTTTATATACCTGTAGGACTATCTTAGCTGGTTGAAGGACTTAACCAGGACTTTTCAACCGACCGCCCCGGACGCCGAAACAAAGCCTTAAAACCGGGACTGTCCCGGCTAAATCGGGACGTATGGTAAGTCTAGCCTACAACTTATACTTCCTAATACGAAGCAAAAGGGCAGGTGACATTAAAAAACCAAAAAATTATAGAGTCAAACCTCACCCGAAACGGGCTGCTACGCATCATTTCCTCGGACCGGTCTTCATTACATAAAAAATAAATCGACAAATTAAGATTAAGATTTTTTCAATTTACGATAACTCGGGAGGGAATGGTGTGATCTTGTGCTTGTTTGTTTGTAATAAGATAACTCCGAACGGAGATGTTGGTAGTGTTAAATACTCTAATACAGGGTTTGTCAAACTTTTTTATTCTCGGAACATGTAATCTTATCAATTTAACTCATGGAGGACCTAGTCAAAAAAATGTCTAATTACAGATTGATAAGAATGTAAAAGGACTTCATTTTGCAACTCAAAAAGATAAAGTTTCTAACTCACAGTCACAACTGAAGGTAACATGTAAAATAGGAATGTAAAATTAAAAAAAAGTTCGTCAGAAAAAAAACAAAAAATTGTGCACTAAAGTTGGCTTAGCTTTTATTAAAGGCACAAGCTTTCGCGGGCTACTGCGCACTTTGTCAGGTGCAATGGAATAAAAACATTTTGTTAAACATAGAATAAAAGCATTTCATAATAAATGTATTTTATTCTATTGCACCTGACGCAGTAGGCTACGCAGTAGCCCACGAAAGCTTGTGCCATTAACAAAAGATTAAGTCAACTTTCGGAGCATAAAATTTGGAACGCTTAACTAATTTTAGAATAAAAAGTATAACCAATATATTTTGAAACATTGTTTATTAAGGACGTTTCCGAATTATAACTCATTCAGTTTTAAGGCTTGTTTCCACTACGAGCGTGGAAAAGAGCATTTTTTGTTTCTTTTATTAATCTTTGATTGAAGCGAACGGTTAAAATTGAAGCGAGCGCAAAAAAAAATCAATAAAACAAACAAAGAATGCTCTTTTCCACGCTCGTAATGGAAACGGGCCTTTACGCAGTTGATAATGGAATGAGTTATTAATTCCGAAACGTCCTTAATAAACAATGCTTCAAAATATATTGGCTATACTTTTCATTTTGAAATAAGTCAACTTTAGTGCACAATTTTTTGTTCTTTTCTGATTGATTTCAATAGTTGACTCGGCTTTCCCAATTTTTATTCTTTTCAATCCTTTGATAAAAAAAAATTGGAAAGGTTATTCAAGCTCATAATGACGTATTTGAAAAACGTTATGTTCGTTGTTCGGCGAAACAGAGTTTGAGAAATGCTGCTCTAATAAAGTGAGTTTTTTCGGCTAGATAACTGCTTCTCCCAGGCCAGATCGGTTGTTGTTGATGAATGGTGTAATCGACATACATATTCAAAAATTATTAAAAATGATTTTTAAATTAGAAGCAAATAGGGGTAATATTAGTCACGTAATTATTTTCTTGATGTTAATTTTTATAAATAGAATTGAAGATAATTGGCAAAAATCCAAACATTAATTAAATTTATTTATAAAAATACTAAATTTCAATTCTTTTACTCTAAAGTAGAGGTGGGAAACCTACGGCCCGGGTGTGGTTGGGAGGAAGTAAAGCCAGTACTAGGTTTTTGAGATGAAAATCGAGAAATTAGAGACAGATTCAAAGTGTTGATCTTTTTTAGTGATCACTATGTTTTTGTGACGAAAATCGAGAAATCAGAGACAGATTTAAAGTGTTGACCTTTTTTAGTGATCATTATGTTTTTGTGACGAAAATTGAGAAATCAGAGACAGATTCAAAGTGATGACCCCTTTTTTTGTTTTTTTAATCTTCGACATAAATTTAGGATACAATTTCTTGTCATATCCGTGAAATGCCAGAAGGATTTGGGCAAACATCTATAAAATTTGGGCAAAACTATATAGCTCCCCGAAATTCTATGTAGCCTATAGCAATTTTTTAATTTTCGGATACGGCCCGCGAGTGCAATAAATTTCCCCACCCCTGCTCTAAAGCATCTCAACCAAAGTGCCGTGAAGCTTATTTAGGTGGGCCATGCACTCTTTACAAAACCATTTCAATTCAGTAGAAGGAAATAGTAGTTTTTTGTTTTTCACTTTATTTCAGAAGAAAAATACTTATATAATCTTTTATACTTTAGTTTTTTTCATAAAGCATCGAAAACGCATCGTCAGGGCGTAACAGTTTTTTTCGACTTTTCTTGTCAGCAATGTTAAAAACGTCGAAAAGCCCTCGTTTAAAGAATCAGAAAATTAAAGTTCAATGGAGAATGCCGGTTAAAAAAATTAATTTTAATTTGGTTCTGGTTTTGAAGTGTAATTTAATTAACCATGGTTTTCATTGTAAGCTTTATTTGTTTATGTTGGTATTCTCAAAAAATGGCTTCGTTTTTAATTGTTTTGTAAGGGAGATACTAATTTTGGAATGCAACAACATTTCAATTTTCGATGTCGTTAATCATTTAAAAATCATGCTTCCTGAATTTTGTTTTACCAAACCAGCTTTAATCAAAACTTGTTTGTATCAGAAACGATCTAAGGTTTCCGCAGCCGCGCCGACAAAATTTTGTTACAGAATACCAAAGGGTCACTTCTATCTAAGTAACCTTCTAAATTTGGCTCTTTTAATCAGGACTAAAGTTGGTCATGACAAAAATTTCTGTCTCAACAGATTAGCAAGTTTCATTTTCACACCCCACTCTCCCAAGCATTCAATTATTCTTCTACTTGACTTTACTAAATTGCTTCGGTTGCTTTCAAACAAAAGTTTAAAATCACTTGAATTTTCGAGAACAAAAATTTTCTCGCAAATTGCTTAACTCGCATGTAAAGTATTGACGTTCCTTTAATAAGTTGCTGGCTGAAAAAAAAGTTTTTGTTTAAACTGTTAACTGAAGTACAAACAAAATCTTGCATGTAATTCTACTATGTTCGTCAACGTAAAAACCTTAAATAGAATTATCGCCTTTGCGATTACTGTATCTTTATATAGTTGCTAAAGTTGTTTCGGCTCAAAATAGTAACATGAAATCACTGTTTACCATTAGCTCGGGATCAATTCACACGCTTGTCTTTGTCTGGAAATGCTTTTCAAGATTACAATTTTTTTATGATTTCAAGTTGAGAGAAAATTGTTTTTCTAAGTAATTCAACTATCGCACGATCGCACATGAGAGATGTAACAAATTCTCCAATTTTTACGTAATCTTGAACCTACTCAATTGATTGCATCTAGGTTTTTTGCCCGCATGTACGCTTTTAACAGGTTGACTGCCGCAATAAAAAAATATATTAGTTTTAGTAAAGTACCAATGCAATAATAGGTTACAAAGTAATTAATAGGATTTTGATTACATATACAGTTTTGATTACATAGCTCAGGATACGAATTTAATTCGTTCTGGGACGGCGTTCGTAATGTGAAGTATTTGTATGCAGAAGCAAGATTTACATGTAAATGGCGTAATCCGTTCCAATCCACCCAAACCCAGTCTTGTAAAGTGTAAATATTATACTACCCTGGAAAAATCAGACATTATAAGCACATATTCAAAAATACACTTCTAAACAAACAATGAGACATTAATAAAATCAATAAAACATCAATAATAATGTACATTGTTATTATGAATAATGACAATTTCGTTGCAACCTACCCAAGAACAATCGTACAGTACGCTATGAAGTGTGAAACAACCACAAAAATTTTTAGCGTTCGTAAACTTAACCTTTAATTTATGTGCATTACGTAATTTTTTTGTTTTGGACTTTGTGTTTTATTGATTTTTTTAACTTTGTGTTTCATTTTATTTGTATCTCGAATAATCTTATCTTATAATTAATTTTATTCGTATCTCGTATCTCGAAACAAATATTTCTTCCAGACTCGGTTCGTAAGCCGAAATATTCGTAAGTAGAAACAATCGTATCCCGAGGTACCACTGTATAGATATTGTTTGTGATAGGCTGTATACACGTGTCGCATATTACCGTTAAAAAACTCCAGAAATTAAAAAAGTTGCTTTTACTAGGTACCTTACTACCTTAGATAAATCTTTTATTGCTTTATTGTAGTGTCAGGAAAAATATTTTGTTTGTTTTTGTGATGTGTAGTGTGAACCGCCGTCGATGCAGATGGCAGTCAACGTGTCAAAGCTACAATAGGCGCTTCGTTTGTGGGTCAATGAGCCGGATACAACCTTTGAACATTTAATTCTAAGACTCGAGGTGGGAAGACCTTTTGAAAAAATTCAGAGCTAAAAAATAATGACCTTGCATTGTGTTTTTAACTGTTTTGTTTTAGCTTATTAATCAAATTGTTTATATTCTTCGTAATTCTTTTCTCGGTCCTCAAGGCTCATTTTTTGGTCCACTCTTATTTATCATTTACATTAATGATTTTTCAAAATATCTCAAATATAGCAATAACCTGTCTTTTGCTGATGATACAACTATCATCCTTAGCACAAAAAACATTAATTCACATTTTTTAAAAAGGAAATGAAGAACTCCAAAACATTGACAACTGGCTAATAGCCAATAAGCTTTCCCTTAACGTCAAAAAAGCAAAATACATTTTATTCAGCCCTTGTACCACAAAAACATTGTCAAAAAATAATTTTTAACTATAAGAAAAAATCACATTGAAAGAGCCACCTCAATCAGGTTCTTAAGTGTTATATTTAAGGAACGTCTAACATGGAAAGAACACCTGGTAGGCTAATGCTAATCAACAAACTAAAATCATCACTATACGCAGTAATGAGAGTAAAACCATTTTTAACTCAAAAAGCATCACTTAACACTTTTTTATTTACTAATTTTGAGTCATATTAGGTATTGCATTACAACTTGGTGCTATGGACGGTATTAAAAATTACAAAAAATTTGCAACAAGTTTATTAATATGATAATTTGTGCTAATCCCTAAAAAAACGAAGCAAAGCAATAACAAAAGATAAAATTCTTGATATATAACAAATTTATAAATTAAATATTTCAATATGCAAGAACAAGTCATTCAACAAATAATTACCGTCAGCATTTATCAATATATTTCAAAAAAGAACTTTCAATTTAATTACTAAAAGTAACTCTCAAATCATGCTTATATCATGCAAAAACACAGTGACAAAACAATGAATAAGACACATTGACCCAAAAATTTGGCATGAGTTACTCGAAAAGATATAATTGTGTAAATCTTTGAGTACATTTGTTAAAAAATCTAAAGTATTCTTATCTGAACAACAATTAAATTTATAAACTATGCATAGCTTATTATTTAATAACCTTTGCTGCTCTTTTTTTGTGTGTTTCAGAAAAATAACTGCAAAATTTAAAAATTATGCTACATCAATTCGACTCTCTTTTTTAATTTTATGATGGTCAAGAGAAGATTAAAAAAAAGTTCTGCAGGATCACTCTTGTTTCTACATACATGTATATACTGTAATTATTTTACTATTGCGTAATTTTTTATCTTTTATTATTATTATTACTTTGTATTTGTTTTCGTGTATTTCTGAACTAAGGTTGTTTTTTATGTTTTGTTTTCGTGTATTTTTAACTAAGATTTTTAATGTTTTGTTTTCGTTGATTTCATTGGGGAGGTTTTTGATCGGGAAATGATATTTTAATCCACAACAGGATTTCTTTCTGTGAATTTGTTTGCCTGTTGGGCTGGTTGAATATGTTCAAGCTTTTACAAAAACTGTAAGGCTGATCATATTCCTCGAGCGAAACTCTGCCAAGATTCCTACTAATGCACGCCTTCATAGCAGCGTTTTATTTTACAATTAACCTCAGTCCTATAAATAACACGTTTTGGGTTGAACTTTCACATTAAAATTTTGCATTAAACGAATTACTTATATATCTGTGGGTAGGCTATCGCTATCGCTTAAAATAGTGTATTATTTAAAATAATTAAATTCAATTATTGAAGCACGAAGCACTGCTTAAATAAGTTACAAAGGAAAATAATTGAAGGCACAAAATTGATTAACAGTATTAAAGCAAGATAATAAACACTAATTTTTTTAATGATTAGGATAGTAATTCCCAATCGGGTAGAAATTCCCCACACAACAGTTTTTATGAGTTCAAGAAAGAAATTTAATTACTATTTTTTCCAAAAAGTCAAGTGAAGACACCAAGAAAAAACGGTTTTCCCTTTACGTTTAACGGAAAACTTGCACTCAAATTCCAATCGAAGAGTTTTTTTGTCTTCCCTGGGCTTCCTGGAAAAAATAATTGTTGAACATCAAATCAAGGCTTTTAGTTAATAAGCCTTGGACTAAAGTGATAGTTCCACCCTAAACGTATTTTTTGATTTATTACAGCGAGGAATGAAAAGTTTCAAATTGGTTGAGAATCACTGGATTAAGAACTGATTTGACAATACTAGCGTGGTAAAAGACAACCTCTCATAAAATTTTTTTTTGAAGAATGTCATCGCGGATCTGTTTAAAACCTGCAACCGTTGTTTAAAGTTGAATTTACATGTGATGTGTATACAGTTACGTCATAATCCACATTGTATTTATTTTTTTAAAAAAAGTGGTCAGTTATTTTAGCTAGTTTAGGGTTAGGTTAGTATTTTAATTACCGTAAAACCTCTAATTTAGCGCCACCCTGTCTCTTCAAGAAGTCGCCGCAAGCGATTTCTTTTTGCGGTGAAACTAACCCGAAATCCCTCTTTCAGCATCAGCATTAGCATGGAATAAAAAAAAAACAAGAGAAAATGGATCTTTGAAGAAGCGATAGTAACCGCAGGGGAATCCGGGTTAGTTGCACAAACAAAAATCGCTTACGGTGACTTTTGAAAAAACAGGGTGGCGCTCAATTAGAGGTTTTATGGTAATACGGTATGTTAGTTTTGTTTAGTTAGATTAGGGTTAGATATATTCTGTAGATTTGTATTACGTAATTGAGATATAATCTGCAAGTGCGTTGAGTTATGTCTTATTAATTATTTTTTTTATTTCTATTATTTAATTCTATTTGAATAAGGATTTGATTTATTTGAATAAGTTTGTAAATACGATTTGGTTAAATTAGTGTTTGTGTTATTGTGCATGGAATTACAAGGAAGCCGGTACTAAAGACTGTACCCGGACCCTAGACATGGGATATACACAAAAAACATTCGCGAAAAGAGCAATTACATGAAATAAATTACTTAGGCCTAATAGCCTATAAAAAAGATTCCGTTTTAATGTATTTGACAGTAGCTTAACCGTTTTTTATTTGTCGTAACTATTAATTTTGTGGATTGAGAAACATTAAAAAACGGAAGCAATGGTTGAGAAATGTTGAAGTCAGCTTTAATAGAAATTTAAGGTTTTCATAAATATTGTTTTTATATTCGGGATAGGTTTACGACCTTATTATTCTGTAGCTATTCAACTTGATGGTTAATTGGACATTGAACTTGATTTTAAAGTTTTGTGCCAGTAAATTGCAATTAAGTTACGATTTTACATAAAAGCCGTCGTTGTTTGACAAAATGACAAGTCATGGTTTCGTATGACAGGTTTACATCATGCTTAAATTGAAAATTGCTTTTAAATGAGATAAGTGTAATGCTAATCGGGATTAGTGGTTGCAAATTGTTCCATTTTGCGATTAAGCAATTTCTCCCTATTTTAGAATTAAATGCGGTTGGTCACGACTAACATTACTAGAGTAAATGTAGCCTATTGTAAGAAATCGTTTTGGCGTTAGAAGCTAAGTAAAAACTTATAGTGACGAGATTTGTTTAAGAATAGGCATTTCAAAGTTGCCAAAAAAGTTTTCATAGAAATTGGAAATCTTTTTAGATTTTTAAATATGAGCACTGAGCAGATAAGCCACTTTTCTGCAAAGCCATTAATACTAAAAGACAAAGTTGCTCATATTGTGTTACTTATTGATTGGTAATAACTATAATCTAGAAATTGTTTTTTTTGTAACATACGAGCAAACCGATTAAACCAGGGATGTCCGACCTTTTTTCGTAATAAGCCAAATTATGAATTTAAGTATAATGAGCGGCCGCAAAATTATATGTACTGTGTATAAAATTTCCTCTTTTCGGTATTAGATGCCATGAACAAATGATGAATAATAAATATATATTCATAATTTATCAACTAATTAGAAATCTAAGTAAAATGTAAAACTATTAAAATCTTTACGTAATTTGTACTAAAAATGTCCATGCTGGAGCTGCTGTGAAGTCCCAGTTATGTGACTTCCTTTCTGCTTGGACCGACTTAAAATTCCCAAAATCGAGATAAGCGCTTGTAATCGCGATCCCAAAGCCGATGAAGCCCGTAGTAAACCCATAGAGTTATCGACCGATATCTCTGCTCTGTGTCCCCTACAGCATTCTCGGGAGGCTTGTCTACGCTCACGTAGAACCAATTATTGGTCCATTGCTCTCTAGTGAGCAGGCTGAGTTTCGACGCGGACAGTCAACGGCGGATTAAGTCAGTCTATTGACAAAGAACATGGAGAATTTTTTTGTCAATTTGTCGATCTGATAGCGGCATATGGCACTGTCTGGCACAATGCAAGCTGCTTGAGATTTCTGCCAGATAAATGCTTGGTCAAAATGATCATAGAGCTTGTCCGAACCGAAGTTTTACCCTACTACTGGTGACAGCAAGCAGACCAGGATTCTTCGTCTGAAAAGCGGCGTTTCTCAGAAAGTAGCCTTCGCTTCCATCCTTTTAAACCTTTTTATATTTTTGTATATTTCTGTCCTCCAAGATTTCCAGAAAGTTTTTCTACACAAACGATTAACATTTTTTTTACTCCTCTGATAAGTAGAAGGCCTTTGAGGAGACTTTACGCCAAGACATGACTACACTTTCAGCGTATCTCCAGACTTGGAAACTAAAGGTTAGTCACACTAAGACGGTAACGGCAGCCTTCTATTTAAATAACCAAGAGGCCAAACGTGAGCTAAATAATTACAATAACCTTAGACTTTTAGCATTCTGTCCAAACCAGTTATTTTGTGATAAAACTGGACAGATCACTCACGTTCCGTCACTATCTTGTGGCATGGAGCAAAAATTATATTCGCGCGTCAGACTGCTGAGGCGACTTGTGGGCTCGGGATGGGTTGCTGGTGCCAAAACACTACACAAAGCTGTTTTATCTCTGGTCTACTCAACGGATCAGTACTGTGCACAAGTGTGGTGTCGCGGTGCTCACACTCGCCTAATAGATAGTGTCCCGAATGACGCCTCGCACGTTGTCACTGGATGCCTGCGTCCCACTCCAATGGACCACTTACCCATACTTTCAGGCATCCAGCCAGCTGAGCTTCGCCGATTAGGAGCAACACTTTTTTTAGCTAACGGTGCAACCCTAGACCCTGACCATATGTTAAATTCCTAGGTTGGACCTAAAACCTATGTCTGATTTTCTTTCCATTCTTATAATAAATCTACACAATTCTCTTTTTTAACAAGAAGCATTGCTGCTACTGCTATAGTCTTATTCCAAATTACTCTACATTGGTTCAAAATTATTTTTACTACCACTAAAGTTATTGGCAACTATCACTTAATATTGTGAAAAATGTCAGGAAATAACACATTTAATATTAATTTAATCGCAAACAATGGGAATAGTGAAAATGATGCTTGGGGCAAGCATCCTTATGGCAAACTCCGCCCACAGAAGTTCTCATAAATCAGTTTATTGGACGTCACTTGACGCAGCAATCAGATGTATTCTCCTTGTTTCTCTATACATCACTATGACAGCAGTGACATCGAATTCGATAATGTTATGAGCAGTGGGCCGCAGGTTGGACATCCCTGGATTAAACCATTCATTTTCGACTATGATTAATTGACGGACTAGCATTTAGTAAATTAATAGACTCATCAATAAAACCACCAAGTATTATTTCAATATAACACCAAATACTGAAAAGCTTCCAACGTACAGCGAATAGAACAGCACAGTTAAACTTTGAATTCAAGCTGAGCATGACTAGGTCGCCTTTGACATTGCTGTGATTTCAGTACCGCAAACCAAAGATTAAGAAATAATTCGATTGACAGACCAAACATTAGAAATAAGTCGATTGCTGCAATTACTGGAATTGCTGCAATAAAAATTCAGCTCGTGTCAATCATGATTCATAACCGGTGCGGTTGCGTTCGGGTGTTTGTCGATTATGGCGTTAAAGCGACGAAGCTTCACTCGGTTTCTGATGTTCGACGCATGCTTCAGTGTGATCAAGCAGAAAAAAAATAAAATCAGATAAAAACAAGATGGAAAAATGTCGATGCTTGAAAAGTAGGGGTATAACGAGAAAATTCGACTGGGACTTCTAAAGATGAAATCATAAAAGCCCTCTTCAGTCAATACCAGCAACTGCAAAAGCAACACTTATAATACAGACAAGAAATAGTTTAGCATCAACAATCGAGTAGAAATTTCAAAAACAACTCGTTACGAGCCGTAAAAAAACAGCCACGAAAATGGCGCTTTAACGCAGTAAACACGATCGACAGCAAACAGTGAAACTGTCTTGTAAAAGCAGCCAATGCGAGCTCTTCAAATGATGACGCCTATGAGTGATTTAAAAAATAGCACTCGACTTATCTTAGGCGGGACGTAAAACGGAGTTGAACGAAAAACGCGTGGAGTCATGATGTCAAAACGTACCGGCAGCGCTTAATCACCGTCGATCGAATACTCAAAAGGTTTTCTGATTTCCCACTCAACAAAGAGTTCGATAAAAAAAAGTTACGAACCAGCAGGCAAAAACGGAGAGCGCAACAACATGGAGAAAATCAACACGGACGACGATTGTGGTTTTAACGATGAGGGTGAACTCAGCATGCGCGTGACTAACAATAAAGATTTAATTGACGCGAAATTTCAAACTGAACATTTGAAATGGTGGTCAGTGACAACAAAATGACCTTCATTGACCGTTTACGGCGTTTGTAAAAATTTGAAAATATTTCCGGTTTGTTATTAAAATTAAAACTCAGCACTTTACATCAATAATATGTCAAAATGCAATAATGTAAGTGCTACGTTATTCCAGTATAGCAAAACATCTTCGTTCAAAGTTCGATCAAATAGTACAGAACTAATAACACAAAGCTATAAAACAATCTAGCTTTTTTCAATGGCAATGACCATTACGCAGCGAAAAATCGAAGTAACAACTTTCAATTACGTAGTTTTACAACTACGTTAACGATTAAGCGGTCGCCGATGTGTTGCTCACTGTTCCACCTAACGGTGATGCATTGATCAAGTTTTTTCGAGTGGAAAGTTGATCTAAAAAAATCAAGTTTGAATTTATGAAGTGGTTTGCAAATATAATTGTATCAGGTTTGGCTGAAGGCTTTGGAATGATAATTTCAGGCTAATTGCAAAGTGAATTTATTCGAGCATTCCTCTCACTGCAACAAATTTCTTTTATTGTAACGTCACATTTCATTTTTCGCAGACTAATATTCAAAAACAAACATTTCAGAAAGGGTCACTTCGCGGAGGTTCGCCTTGCCGCTTGGTCATTGACTTGGACAAAGATCGACTTTTCATTCCAGCTTAATGGCAAACGAATTCGCTCGGCGACTTCAGAACGCAACTAAACAAAAACATCGACTACCTGGCGAGGTGGTTCCGTTGCGAACGTGAGGAGGAACGAGGATGTTGTATAACGACGACTTCATCGACAACTCTTTTGAAAACAAAAAAAGAAATTTTGCAAATTTAAATCGGCTTGTGTCATATTGTCGACGGAGAAACGACCAACAGCTAAAAGGTATAAATCACATTTCGTTGTATTTTGTCGACGCACATTTTATATTTTAAGGTTAGATAATGTTGACTAAATAGTGTGCGTATGTGTGCCGTCCATGTTATATTTCTTTTAATTACGACTTTCCGTGCCTTTCGTAATAATACATAAGACAATAAGCCAATTACATGACAACGACATAGTTTCTGCAAACAAGGTAAGTGCAAATTTTTTTTTAGAAACTACACGTCAAATCACAACAATGTAACATCCCGGATGTTTACAGTTGTTGTTTTCTCAAAACTATTATCTACGTCAGCGGTCCGCAAATACTTTTTAGCGCGACCCTTATAAAATAGTTCGAAATTGACCCAAGCAATTTGTGAGGATACAATTTTCTGAAAAATACTTTTGTCACAAACTTTGTTCGGGAATCCCAAAGGACCAGTTGAGCTAGGTAACCCGAATACCTGCGCTGGAACAAAGCTGTGTCTAAATTTTATTTTATTCCGGCTCAAGAAGTAGTTTTGCTATGAGCCTGACGATCTATACGGTCGAATTAACGAAAGCTCGGATTGATTTTGTCGAAGACTTTTCTTCACAACAGACAGAGACCGCTGTCTCTAATAACAACAAATGTATTACAAAATCACGACCGACGAAATTCTATTCCACGCTTTGCCACACTGCAAAGCGAACTCAACGCTATAACTTGATTCGATCAACACAAAATAATTCTACCTCTGTAGAACAAAACTGCCAACCACTGGCACAAAATAAATTCAACAATTGTCCACCGACACAAAAAATCTAACGGTCCACCTCCTGTGGCCAAACAAAATCACCTTCGTTCGAGCCGCCACTCGAATCGCTTCAAATTACCTCACAACGATAATGATCATCATAATTTCTCGCTACGCATCGGCTTTATATAGAAAACAAAATCACGTGACGTAAACTTTCTCGTAAATTCAAGACTCAGCCAGAAACCTCTGGAGAGTTCGTTACGCGAATCAAGTGGAATATACGCGAATTTTCCAGTACAATGATGTTAGTCAAAAAAACATATTACGTCAATACAAAGAGGAGAAAAAAAAGAGAAAAAGATACATGTATCGAGCCATATAACAAATTGGACGTATATCGCAGACAGCGCTCAAAGAGCCGCATTTATTCTCTTATGATAAAACTACGAACTGCTTTTAACGGGAATACACTACATCGTTATGATAAAATTATGAATGAAGTGTGACAACTTTGTAATCAAATATCAATATTAAGACTACTATTTACAGTAGCTATTTTCTTGCACAGATTGTGTGAAACTTAGTAGTAACTTTGTGTGAAACTTAGTACATAAAACAGTGAATAAGTACGTTTATTCTATCTAATGAGAACTATGGTCACCGTGTTTAGAACAAAACAAATCAATTCGAGATTTAATTTGAGAGACGGAAATCTGAAGGTCATCTTCCACTTTTAGCCTTGATCTGTATCTTTTTTTAACGTAAGATAATGCAGAAAATGTTCTTTCGCAGAAGTATGTAGTTAAAAATGGCAAAAAAACATTCGTTGCATCCGCTCACAGCTGTGGATATTCTTGTGCAACTGAAACCGAAAATTTAGCAAAAAGTTTTTTTTTAATATCAAAGGCAATCTTTAATCTGCGGTTATTTGACAAGTCATCCGATGCTTTAGTCAAATCCGATGATAGGTGCTGAGTACTTGATACCGTGAAGGGTGATAAAACCCAATCGTGTTGTTGTGGTGCGGTGTCTTCAGGAAAATATTTATCAAACCGCTGAGGAAGATTATGAAGATGACTAATTATGGATTGCTTCACAATGTTTTGACTAAACTCGTCTTCTTCGAGGTTGTCGTTCAGTTCAGAAAACAAATTCATTCTTCCACTTTCAGGTTCACCACGTGCTGTGTGATTTTTTTTATCTTTTGCGATTAAATATGCAGCTTCATACGATGCCGTTCGAGCTTTTTCCGAGATTGTGAGTGCTTTGTCGTGCTTTTCTTTTGACCTAACAATTCTTTTTCTAATCGGCGGAAAAAAGTATGGGTTTGTCAATGAATTTCGGATGCTTTGCAGTGAGATGTTTCAATTTCCCTGCTTTCAGGCTCTCGCTGGCAAGAACCTCAGAGCAAACAATACATTGAGGATGTGGCTCATCATTTATAAGAATACACGCAAAAACAATCTTTATGAATTCTTTGCTATACTTTCGTTCATTAAGGCCCGTTTCCACTACGAGCGTGGAAAAGAGCATTCTTTCTTTCTTTTATTGATCTTCGATTGAAGCGAGCGGTTAAAATTGAAGCGAGCGCAAAAAAAAGCAATAAAACAAACAAAGAATGCTTTTTTCCACGCTCGTAGTGGAAACAGGCCTTAAGGCTGGTTAAAGCGACGTATTTCTTTCCCACGAGAGTGAGGATGATCGCCTTTTGTTGGGCGCTGATCCTCACTGCTTGAAGATGCAAAGATTGTTGTAGGTACATCCAGTATTCTGTCTTCACGTAAATCTTCTACATTTTCCACTGAGCGCTTTTTGGTACCGGTAGTATTCTTCAGCAACCGGTTTTTTTAACATAATTGGTGAATAAAACTAACTTTAAAAAAACCTTAAGGCTGCAAAATTTTAAAGTAAACCAAGAATGCCATACAACAATAAATGCAACAGCAGCCTACATTCTTTAATGAGAATAGACAAATCTGACTGTTAGTCCTATCAAGCAATTTCACACAGTTGCTGCTAATCTCGCATTGCGACATTGTAACAAAAAATTATAACAAAAAAGTCATGCTTTTGCTCGAGTATGTAACAATGCAATAATAAAAATTTCGTTTCACCCAAAATTTTGGACAGATGTAATAATTTTCCATTACGTATTAAAGAAAACTTGTATATATCAAAACACCAACCAGAAATGAATGTATACAATCAATCACTGCCACTTTATCTGTTCAACGCCTGACTGCTTTTATTTTACTTTTCGTCTTTTTTATTTTGTTCGTTTCTTGATCTCCAATAAGCCATCATCTCAGTGGTGAATCCGCGGGTGGTAAACCACTCGTATATAAGCATCTACTGCTGGGAGGATGTTTCATAGTACTGATAACGCTTTATGTTGAAGCAAAACGCGTCCACTTGTATATCAACGTGTTTTGTTCATCTATTTCGGCATTAGTTTTTGTCGGTAGTTTGAGCAGAAATTCCGCTCGTTATGTTCCAAAATGCAATAATAATAATAATAATAATGGATTTAAAAAAGCTGAAGTTTATTATTACACTGATGCTTATATTTACGGTAAGTTTAAATTATTTCGCGACCCATTATTTGTAGAACCCTGATCTACGCCATAATTTCTTTTAACATCATTAAACAGCAAAGATAAAATGACACGGATAATATCGAGTTTTTGTTTGGTCCCGTTTGCAGTTCGAGCGGTCAGTACATGTCAAAACCTTTAATCATCAAATGTAGAAATTTTTTATTCATTGTCCGAAATTTAAAATTGCACATCGGCTTTAAATTTAGAATTGATAGTCACGTTTTTTAAAAGCTAAATGTGCCTGTTTATTAAGTAACAAGTTCATAAATAAAACATCAATGTTTTCATAAATATGCTTTGCATTCATTGCAAAATTAATTTAATCAATTTGTTTACATTGGTTGCAAAAAATAAAATTTATTGAGGAAAAGAACATTTTTCTATAATTAATTTTTCTTTTGACATTAAAAATAGCTCAGAATTGGCTTTTAACCAATTAATCAATTTTCGTACGCAATATAGCAGAAATACTTCAAACAATGGCAAAAACAACGCAGTATTTAAGTATTGACGTGTGAGGCATTTTACGAACCGCAAATGGAACTTTTAAAACGAACACAAAGACAAGCAAAGCAAATTGATACATGATAATCAGTGATGACGTGCAGGTGATGATGTCATGCTGTAGTACTATGGGTAATTAATCGATGGTACAAAAAGTAGTTATTTGCTACGTGTTATTAATATTGTCACAAACCAATCATGACGCAGTCGAAAATATCCAGTCATTGCGAGTACAACAAACAAGTCGAGTAAACACTAGCAGGAACGCACAAACAAAAACATTACGCTTGCAAACGCGAAAACGTTTACTTTTTGAAACTTTAGGCTTTTTGTTTAGGAATCAACGTCGCAAACTTTAGTTTCGATCGTGATTATTGTGATGAAAGTTGGGATGTTCAACGAGAATAATTTGCACGGAGAAATGGCGCTTGAATCATGGCGTTGGACGCGATTCCGTTGAACATTACAAAGCATCCAATCCATGCAACACGTGCCTTGTTTTAAGCGCTACCGTCAAAACTAATCCGAAATATGATTTAGCGTGACGCGTGATGTGTTTCAAAGTGGGATGAAAGGAAGGCTTGGGCCGTGAAATACTATGAAAGTGATTTCATAAACCCGAAACGGCAACGCTGGCTTTAGTTTAACACTGTCTTCGTACTACTGACCTTTTTCGGTGAAGTTAAACAAGGGAGGCAAGGGACGACCTCCAGATATCTTCGTTTCAGGAAGACGGAGTTCATCGAAGAAACTGTGAGCACACGACTCCAGGGGAGAAAGTCGACTCTCCGGCGAATAACGGAGGAGTTTGCTGCATAACGAAACCGCATCCGACGGAGTGCGAGAACGAAATACCTGTCCGTGAAAGACTCAATAGTTCACAAAATCTTTTTACATCATCAAATTTTTCTGTTCATGTTTTGCTTTTGTCTTGAAACTAGTGATGGAACGATGCCAATTTTTTTTCGATTCTTGTTATTCAAAATTCACTTCGTTTTTTATAAAAGACAAACAAAATCTTTTTTTAAAGCATCTTGTTTAATCAATTGGATAATTGCTGTACAATGCCTCTCCCTTAATTGCCTTAAATGGTTCACCATTAGCCACTGTAAATTGAAGATTATGTATATTGAAAAATTGAATCGATCTTCCTGCAGAGTGCCCAATTAAAGAATAAGAGTAATAATTTAATACAAAATTTATTTAATCACTGTTGAAAAAACCACAAACATCTGTTGCATCTTTATTTAAATAGAATCTTGATCCTTATTCAAGTAGAAAGATCTATTTAAAAAAATATTTAAATTTTTACATACAAAAAGTATTTTAATACTTTTTAAAAACACAACAGTCTGTTTTATCCTATAGAATCGCCACGTGGTTACTGGAAGGGAATAATAAATAAAAAAGGAATAAAAAAGGAAAAAGAATATAACCATTAGTAATGAAAACATAGTAGGTTAAGTTAGTCATACTTCGATAAATAATACGTAGTTCTGCAAAACATAGTTTATTAGAGGACGTTTTAAAATGATAAATCATTCGTAAAACAAAAAATATTATTTAAACTTTTTAAATTTAATGCTCCGAAATATGCAGTTTATTAAACTAATCAAACAAATAATGTGATTCCTGTGATGTCATATAAGAAAAAAATTATTCAAAATATAGCAAATGCTCGTACAGAGGATATGCATTCATATTAAGGTGACCGGACTTTCCTTCGCTTACCTTAATATGAATGGAACAGATTGATTTTAATGGATGAAACAGACTGTTGCGTATTTTTAAACAGTGATTGAATAAATTTTGTACAAATTGTTCTGCTCTTTTCATTAGTGCAATGACGATCGATTCACTCTTGTTATATATATTTAAGGGTTAAATAGTAGAATAGCATTTTCAACAGTGTTAAAGCTACATCATAGAGGTGTTTTATAAAAGAAATTCGTAAGTTTTTAAATTCAAAATATGACCCTAATTAATACATTAGTACGACTCAATGCATTATTTGCCTCTGTCGTATTAAAATGTGACAAACTTTGCATTATTTGCTTCTGTCATATTAAAGTGTGACAATTTTTTCAGCATAATTTTACTGAAATTTTACACCTAGTATTATAGAAAAATATGTTTGTTTTGAAACTGTACGTGTAGTATAAGTACGCATGGTGTATCTCCTTTGTATTGGATATAGTTAGTGATTTTTAATTTGAAAGCCTAACTTTTTTGTGAGCGATTGCAACTGTATTAGATTTTGTACTAAAACAATATAATCTACTTTGATATTAATATCATTACAAAAGTTATTTTTTTATTTTTTGCTTTCTTCTTTTTGTTAAATGCTTGTGAATTCAAGTCTAGTTTTTTGTTTCAATTTTTATGTAAGGAGTAGTTGACTGGGTGGCTATTCATATGGCTTTTCCTACTCCTTTTCAAGCAACACTGGCATATTTTTTAAACATTACTGCTTATTTATTTATTTATTTATTTTTTGTTCACATATTACTACAAATATGTAATTAGTCATTTTTTATACTGCAATTTGTGAATTCTATGTACAACTGCCTATTTTTGTGCTAGATAACTTGTTTTGAATAAACTTTTTAGTAGATATGAAAAAAAGATTTAATATATATACTGTATATATGGAAATGTTATAAGAAACTATTGCAGTATCTATAAATTAGGAAAAATTAATCGACATGTTTTTTTTAGAGTGTGCAATGAAATTCTGAACATTTTATATTAATTTTTCATTTAATAAGAAAAAACAGCCCTATAACCTGTTTTATCCACTCCTTAATTTCTTAATCAGATAAAACTGGCTGTAGGGATGTTTTCGTCTAATGAATATATATATATATATAATTAACTTACAGACCACAAAATTTTTTAATTTAACATTAATTTTATTTGCCCCAACAGACTGTTTCGCCTGCCTGGGCTCGTCAGGGGGCGGTTAAAAATCTTATTCAAATAGAATATATATATATATATATATACTGTATATACTGTATATATTCAATCATTTCAACGTTCATTCTATTTGAATAAAATTCTTAACCGCCCCCTGACGAGCCCAGGCAGGCGAAACAGTCTGTTGAGGCAAATAAAAATTAATGTTAAATTAAAAAATTTTGTGGTCTGTAAGTTAATTATCTAACCGCTCTGACTCGACGTCATTGAGCACTTTCCTGATGAACACTGACCAAAAAAAAAAATTTTTTTTTGAAAAATTTATATATACGTATATATATATATATACTGCAGACAGTACTGTTTCGACCTTTCGGGTCTCGTCAGTGCAGTGAAGTTATGCTGGGAAAGAACAAGGCTCACCAATTTGAACCTTGTGGCTAATCTTCTACTTGTGGTTTTAAGCCACAGTAGAGTCAAAGCCCAGTGATGCCAAAAGAGCTCAAATCATATTAAATGATGAGCCTTGCATAGCGCAGCAGCATCACTGTCTTCCCAGCCAAAGAGTATATATATATATATATAACACAAAATTTATTTTATTAATGTTTAAAAATCTACAACAGTCTATTTTATCATATGGAAGTGTCAGGTGATTACTTATTCAATTAAAGCAAATACCTGACGATTCTATAGGATGAAGCAGACTGTTGTGGTTTATAAAACATTGTTAAATTTCTCTGATCTTTTTATTGAGCACTTGCAAGGAAGATCGATTCACTCTTGCAAGTCGCAATGTTTTGTCTTATAATTCATTCACTCATATACATACACATAGGATGGGATCATTCGCTGCCACTGATTTGCTGCCGACAGTTACCACTGCCAATTTGGGTTAGGGTTAGTGACGATTTACCACGGTCGATTCGCCACCAACCTATCATAAATACATATATACTGTTTTAAAAAAAATGGCTCTTTTCATATACGTGCATGCTCAATGACACTGAGGTAGATATAAAAAATAATAAACAAATTAGGAAATTGTTTTCAAGAATTGAAATCTTCATAAAAAATCTTTCATTTTGATGCCGATTTCGATTCTTTCGATTCTCGATTCCGATTAATCGTGCCATTATTATTTGAAATATCAGCGTGAATTTTTATCTACAGTTACTCTTCCACTTTTCGCTGTCCCAGACATATTTATTTAATTTTAAAAGTTTTCCAATATGATATTGAAATCTACTCGTGCTTTTGTATACCATTTCCTTCTTGATGCTTCATCTTCTCCGACATTGAGAAACTCCCACGGACCCATTCTTCCGAAAAGATCCAAAATTTAATCTTAAGACGATGTCTTCGGAAAATAAAACTTTTCTCTATACACAGCTGACAAGCTTGTCTTGAAGTGTCTTGCCACATCATCCTTGCAATCATTTCAACGTTCATGCTAAGCATAAATTCTCACAGCACAGCGCACTTTACACAATCTTCCTACCAATGTTAGTTGCCATTCTCTGCAAAGAGTATCTGAGAACTCCATCAGATTTGTCTATCCAGCTCGTCTTCTTGATGCTACAGCTCGGATATTTGAGTTATCTCCCAAATAAAAATATCTTAAAGATTTCAATCTCATCACATCCTAGTTTCACTTGTTTTGCTTCTATCTCGCTATCGGCGCTTGGACCAATGCCACCGGACACGTTGTAAAGTGCTGACAATCACTATTTAACTGTTATTTACAGCTTAATAATATTTGCTCGTATCAACCTGACCCTAACCTTAATCTGGTGTTGGTTGTAAACAACAATTAACTAGTAAACTACCTAATTATCTTTAAAAAAAGACATTGCAAATAAACTCAGCGGCAAAGGTCGGCGTATGATCAGTATCACCCATCTTTTAAATCAGCTGCGTCACGCTCACCAATTAACGAGCTACGTTATACCTAACAACCCTAATTTTGTTTTCAACCTCTGTTCTGTTTAGATAAGATATTCTTGTCTTTATCAAGTACAAGTATAATCTAAATAATAACTTTCCTATGCAAATACCCAAGAGTATATCTAACGTGAAAAACAAACGTATTATTTTGTTAAAATTCTATTTCACTCTTGGATACTTGCATAACAAAGTCCTCGAAAGTATTTGCATAACAAAGTTATGCAAATAACCACGAGTTTAATAGAGTTTTAAATAGAGTTTTAACAAAATAATACATTTGCTTTTCTCGTCACATGAAACCAAACAAATTCTTGCCTTAGACCAAGGGTTCGACTTGATTTGAGGAAACTTGAATTCGGTATAATTCGGATTCATTTCGCGAATTTGTTCCCTCGTCGGTGTGCCAAGCACCTGAAAAGTTGTCGCCATTAAGCACAGCGCTGCCGAAAAGCGACCAAAAAAAATTACTTTAATAATCTCGACGAGTTGGTCGACGCCGCTGTCCCCGGGAAAGATGGGTTGTCCCAGCAGAAGCTCGGCAAGCACACACCCGGCGGACCAAACGTCTAAACAGCTGACGTTTTATTTGCGAGCGACAACGAGAACAAGACAAACAGCCGAGATAAAAGGCGCGGAAGTGCATGTCGCGCGTCAGGTGACACGGCTAAAGGTGATCGTCGTCACGCAGCATACAGCGCACGAGGGAAATCACTTCAGGCACTTCGCTCGAAGACGCAAAAACACGGCATACAATTTGAACAATATTTTTAGAAGTTCGTTTTATTTGAGCAAAATAGTGGGTGGTCTTTCTTTTTATTTTTTTCTTAAACCTTTTCTGACGCAAAACTTGTTTTCAAGAAAAAGAAAAATCAAAAAAAACCGCACAACTTCGTTTGAATGAAAATGTATTATAAATCGGCCAACTTATGCAATCCGTCAACAACGATTCTGAAGAATAAACAGCAATAATAATTGATTTCAACTAAGTCCATTAGAGTTGAAGTAAAAACATTAATAGAGAAAATATGCATCGAAAAACAATGACGCAAGGCCCAGGAGATGCATCAAATCAACCTTTGATTGGCAGATCCAAAAATTGCCCTGGCACGGGAGTTCACATGCTTATCATGCTTTAATGTTCAGTTGATTTTAGAAATGAAATCAGACATTTTCATCGAACTGAATTATTTATGAACGAGTTACTTAGAAATTTGGCACTAACATGATCGAACAGTGTTAGTCGGGAGGAAAATGACTAAATTTCGGAGAAATTAGCAAGTTCATATCAGATACAAGTGATCTTTATTTTTTAAATGGCAAATAACAGTGGTGATTATAACAATGCTACTTTAAAAAGCCTAGTCTTTTATGTACGCTTCATTTTGTTCAATAGAATAAATATCTTTGTTACAGGTTTTGAATTTTTTTTGAACTTGGCTCACTGGTAACGGAAGTTTCAAATTGCCACACACCATGACATTAAAAAACGTCTCTTAAAATTTACAAACGACACCATTCTCATTTTATAATTAAAATGGATCTACAAAGCAACAAGCCGTCTTGGAATAATAGAAGATAAAGAGATTTAAGAGGATGACTCAAAATCAGGATTCGATAGAGACTATTTTTGGAAGGTTATGAACTAGAAAAATGCAACTAATTACTTCGTCTGAAGGCGTAACTTTGGTCGCTGACCAAAGCGTGCCATGTGACGTCAACGACGTTTATCATCAACACATTGCGTAAACACGAATACCAATTTTTGAGGTGTAATCCGTGGCGCCGAAGATGAGTTCTGGAGCTCGGTAATATCTCGAACAAATGTACGACACGTTCGCTTCTCCACGTACTAACTGCTTTGCGCTGAAAAAGCAGAAGTATAAGAATGGACAGAGAAATAACAAAGTGAATTCTATTTCGAAAACACTTGAATCTCATGAGTAAGGACAGCGAAGTGCTATGTGCACGCGAGTATGGAGCTTACAGATTGGAAAAAAACGCAAATGATTGTTACTTTAAACAGCAAACATACAATTACACGACCACGGGTGGTTGAAGAGTTTTCAAACAAACTAGCAGGCGTTCTTTTCATAGCTTTTTCTTTTTTAAAAAAGATAAAACTGCCCTCAATGGCAAGTTTTGTGCAGAGCATTATCATAATTAAAATGAACGCAACTAGTAATACAACGTGAAAACAAGGCTAATACCTTCCAAAATCGCATAGTTTTAAAACAGCAGTTTCGGGATTTAATAGGAGATTCTGAGGTTTTATATCACGGTGACAAGTGCCGAGCGAGTGAATGTAAGCTAAGCTTCGGAAAAGCTGATACATGTAGAGCTGAAAAAATAAATAATTTTTTTAATTAGAACGTTATTATGTGCGTTTACATCAAATGTAAATGCACATAATAACGTCGAATGTAAACGTGCACATAATTACATCAAATGTAAACGTATGCAAAACCTTTGGCATCACGTTCTGACGATTTAAAATTAATCAATTAACTTAGCCAGGAGTGGCCCAGCTGTGGAATTTTCAATAGACCAGTAAAGCAAATAGTTATCAAGGTAATCAGAACTGTGTGACACAACCTTGGCGTCAACCTATGGCAGCAACACGAGCTTTGTGCGAACACGGTAACAATAGAAATGACCAATTAATTTTACAATGCCCTTACATAACATTAGAAGCTTTCTGCATAGGGCGCAGCAGCATAAACAGGACGAATGCACGCGGCATTGAACGAAGTTAACGGGCCGCAAAATTGTCGTGGAATAGTTTTTAACCTTATATGAGCTGTCGAGCCGCTTTCGGCAAACAGCGATTTGTTGCACGATGATAAGAAAGAAATACTTATTATAAGCTCTATAATCTCTTGATGTGTCGATATGTCATGTCGATATCGTTATCTCCATGTATAGCAACAATCCGTCCAGGTTTCGTTTCAAAAAAGGCAATCCTCATATTATTTTTACGTGTTAATGAATTTTGATTTTTCATTAACTTTTAACAGCATAAAAACTCCCGCTAGTATAAACATCTGGTTACAAAAGATGAGGGAGTTTAAGATTTGCTTGTGAATCTCACTTTCCTGAAGTGTAAAATGCCATCTGTTATTCGGCATTCGGTAGATGAAAGGAAGTGGCTTTAGTTCGACAGTAGTGTTATTTAAACAGAGGAGCGACCTAAGTTGAGATGAGCTTGAGCATAATATCAAGAAACCTTAGCATTACAGAAGTGATTTTTTAAACAAACAAAAAAATTTCTAGCGATTATCTTTCTGTGATTGTACCCAAACTTTTGGGAACGTTCCACCGACTGTATTCAATACTTAATAGGTTTTGAATGTTTGGATTATATGAATACAACGAACCCACACACTGAACTGTAATGCAATTACAACTGTATTTACACAAAAAGTTTCCCCAGCGTCCAGCATTTTATTCAAACTTAATGTTGCCATCGCCCCTTTAATCGCTTTTTTGCGGATGGGATTTTCATGAGCATTTAGCTATTATTGTCAAGATAAAGTTTAATGATTTTAGGATATTAAAATTACAATTAAGTTAAACGAACGCAAGATTTGGTAAACACGTCACGCATTCGTAGCATTGTTCACAGCACTTACGATCAATAGGCTTTTTCATTACATGCTCAAAAAGCACAGAAAGTATAGTTGCATTTTAGGAATATTTTAAGAAGTATTTCAAAAACCTAACGTCCTAAATGCTAAAATATAAACGAAACCGCCTCGTGAACATTTTTTAAAATTAGATTACTTTCGTCGAACCCCAAAACTGACTCAGATTATTGATTGACCCAAAAAGAAAGTCGAAATGTCTTATTTTAAAAAGCTTTTGTAGTGTTGAATAATAATAACTAGGGACACTAATTTTGAGTAAAAGAATTGTAAGGTTTGTTGCTCTTAATGATGCATTGTTACATTAGAAAGAGCCGTAATGTAGATAGCACTACTAGAGCTGTCTGTTCTTGACAAAATTGAATTTTTAGGTTCAAGTTTTTTCATATGTTGACTTTAGATCAGGAGTTCTTAAAGTTTTTGAGACGCGCCCCCTTGACGACACAAACAAAACCCAAGCTTTATCATGATATTCTCCACTTTTGTCCGGAATTGAAGGTGAAGACTAAAAAAAAAGTCTTCACTTTCCATCAGCGTTCAAAATTCCCATTTTTGTCCCAAATTTAATATGAAGCAAAAAAAACGTCATTGCAGCGAGTTGCTAGCGCCCCTCTGACGAACCTTTCATACCCCCCAGTTTAAGAAATCCAGCTGATGGACTTTGATTGGTTATCTAAGTCTACAGTGCAAAAGAACTAGGTCAATTTTTAGTGCTCGACAGAATTGAAAACTTAAAGGACTGTTACCTGACTTACGAACGCGCTATTTCACCGTCAACAACAACATTTTGCGTCCTATGCGAGAACTATGACAATTTTGATGCATACACATTCAAAATTGTTTGTTATACTTCTGTAATGGCAAATGACGGCACAATCGCACAATTGATAAAGCACTGCTTTTGATGATCAGTTGTAAAAAATAATTGTTGCCTGAACGAGTCCATAAATATAAAAGTTTTTGCCTGAAGATAAAATGAAATGTTACTTGCTCTGAAATTCGCCATAATTTCAACCTTGGACAAATATCATAATGATTATGAGTGTCGCAAAAACCTGACAGTACGATTTAATCTATGTAAAAGCAATGGATTTTTCTATTTTATCATCCACATAATAGGTGATTAAATTGTACGTGATTGCTCAGCTGATATAATTAAAACTAATTAACAATGCAAATAATCGCAAGAAGCGTTGCAGAGGGTTCGAATTACGATCAAGGATGTTGTTGCTGGCCGGTAACAAATGTACTTGGTGAGCATTTTCGTTTGGTTCGAGGCAGCAGTATACATATGACTAAAGAAAAAACCAAATAAAGTTTTCTAACGCGACAACAATATCTTGCAGTCTCATAATGTAGGTCTGGTTAATTGCTTATATTGAACTCAATAACTTTACTACTTTTTATTAAAATCAATTAGAGATAAGTATATTATTTCAGTGAAATAATAGAGTGCAATAATCTTGTACAAAACCTTGAAAAAATATTTTACGATTATAATGGTTTTAATCATCAGTAACAAAAAGTATTTCATCAACTAAACATCAAGTCATTAATAGAACATCAACATAGCAATGAAAACGAACAAAATAGGGGGTTTACCTTCACGTGCAACAAAGGAATTCTCTGTTTCATTTTGTTATAATGTCGAGCGACGCGGTAAACGGTTTCGGGAACGTAATCCAGCACGAGGTTGAGGTAGATTTCATCTTTCTGAAACGTAGCAATTCGCGAATTTTTCTTGTAACGAAATTGCTTGCCTATACAAGTCAAAATCAAGTTTACCTTTTCGCCGCTGGAATAGAAGAAATAACGAAGCCGAACAATATTGCAATGATCCAACTTCTTCATAATTTGCAATTCTCGATTCTACATGAAAAAAAACAAAAAAGAAAAGAAGCTGGTAAAAGAGCGATAAACTACAAATGATTTCTACCTTGAAGCGCTTGTCTTGAAGAACTTTTTTAATGGCAATTGTCTCATTTGTATCGATCAGTCGCGCTTGATAAACGACGCCGAATGATCCATTGCCTTTAAGAAAATTAGGATAATTTTCGCAAAACCAGGAACTAAAGACGATATTACAGAATATAAAATTGATTTGCTGCAGGATCTTAATGCTATTTTTTAACGATACCATTAATGTTCGAGAAACTCGTAAATAATTTATATGAAGAATGAAAAAAAAAAAAAAACTGCTAAAGGTCTCGACTTTCATAGAAGGCACGCTTTCTAAGTTCTACATAGAAAACAATCGTATTTGTTCATTGATGAAAAACTTGAAAATTGCCTATTAGTCGGTAATATCTGAGTATCAAATAAAAGAACAAAACGTTGTCGTCAGATAAAGTTTTGTTATTAAAGTACTTGCAATGTTTGTTTAAATTATTGTATTAAAAAATGACAAAACAAAGTATATCTATATACAGGATGTCCGTAAAGTCTGGACACATAAGATAATTGAATAGTTTTCATGTAATTGATATAAAGATTTGTTTTCGCTATTTATTTTTATTCAAATAGCATCTTCAATATGATTTCCATCATTTGCAATGTTAATGCGTTGCGCAAAATTTGCATGAGCTCAATGCAATAAAGCCTATTGCCTTCAATTTTGGTACATTCACTCATTATTCGTTGAGTCAAGTGTATTGAATCTGTGACTTTTGTTTTGAATTTGTATTGACTGAGAAGTACCACATCAACTCTTTCTTCTTTTGACAAAGTAATAATAATTAGCCTAATCAAGCATGCAAAAATAATTAATCTGTTAATGCAAAAAAAAAATAATGACAATTTTGAATCTTATATTGAAAAATATACAATTATCCTATGTGTCCAGACTTTATGGACACCCTGTATAGAAACAAAAAAATTACTACTGGATTGTCGTTTTTAGTGTGATAAAAAAGTTTGGCTAAAAGCTATAAGTTGCCAAACCATTGATGCAACAGAAATCTTTATTTTCAGCTTTGCTTCCAGGCAAATCTGTATGTATTTGTATCTTGGCACAGAAGTTTGCTCAAAAATTACTGTTTTGGATGTAAAACTAAACTTACAATTTACTTTTTTACACTTTGCTATTATGCTCATAGATGAAATGTTTGTTATGGATACTTAAAGGTCTACTGACCCTGATTTGACAATCAAATGTTTATAAAGAAAAACCCACCGATAATTTTGGTGTCAGTGTAGGAGACTTCTTCAGAGCGATCTGATCCATGGCCAGGAGTGGCAACAACAGTAGTTACTTTGTCTCCTGAAAAAAGTAACAATGAATTCTTGGTCCAGTGCTTTGAATAGCCAATTTTTGAGCCAGAGTATTTATTATGGTTCAGTTTTCAGTTTGTAGAAGTTGTAAAGTTTTGAGCTTTTTCTTGATTAAAAAAAAAAAATTGATTAACTTTTCAAGGCTTTAATAAAATTAAAAAAACTAAAAGGGCAGTACCTGGCAAATGTCAAGAAAATTTTTATTTTTTCGCATTTCAATCTGAAACAGTTGAAGTTGACTTTAATGAATTTACCAAGGCAAAATTCTGCCTACTTATATTACACAATAAATGTCATTCTTATATTATGAAAATAATAATAATAATCAAAATATAAAATTATCCTATTTTATATTTTGATTATAATTCTCATTGTAAACGCTATGTTAATCTTTTATCACTCAAAGAAGTCAATTTAGATTCTCACTCTTGAATTAGCTTCTGATGCTTCTAAAGGATTTTTCTACAGACTAGTGGTGTAGTGTTGTGTTGATACTTGACTACAGTTAAAGAGGTGATTAGCATTATGTGTGTGTGACAAGCATTGTGCCACGTAAGTATCAGGATGTAGGTAACTTTGGAAGAGTGGTGATTTGTTAACTCTGAGCTGTGCCAGTTTTGTATGCATATGACAAGGTAATGTTTGTTCTCGTGAATGAATGTCATAGATGATAGGTTTGCTACAGATGGCAGGTGTAAATAGGGACAAAAAAGGAAATCATTAAATCAAAAAGGGAAAAATTTATATTGAAATTCATAGTTTATAATAAGAAATTAGAATCAATCTATTCAAGAGAATGACAATCAATTAACCACACAATTCTTACAAACGCAGTTGTAATATCACAGAGTACAAGATCTCAGTTGCAAGTTGTGTGATTTTTATCTATGAGGTTCAGTGATGTCACAGACAAACTTTATGTAAACCATGCAGTTTGTTAAATTTTTCTTAGAATAAATAATAAGCACACAAAGATTGGAATGCTGCTTTAAAATTGGTTGAGTGGCACTTAGTGATGCTAAATCAGCATTTGTTACATGTTTAAAATTCAATTTTTTAAAATCTGTTCAACAGTGAAGAAGCTTTTAACCCTTAAACGGTGGTTGATGGTGCCGTCGGTAGCATCACAATACAACAAAAAATGGCTAATTTTATTTTTTGGGGGGCAATTTGTTGCCTTATTTTGGCCTATTTTGAGTTGAAAAATTTATGAAAATTATATTTCAATCTCCCAAGTGTTTAAATAAATCAAATAAGGAATAATAAAATAAATTTTTTATTAGTAAATTTAATTTTTTTAAGGGTATGATATTGGCTAAAACAATCTAAACATTAAGGAATTGCACATTCCTTGATTTCAGTTGTTACAAGCTTGCACTTCTTCTCTCTTTATTGCCTTTGGCTTGTTTTTCTGGTGCTAGGCAAAGGTAATTTCTGCAAAAATTGATATAATCTTGAGCGCCAAGTTTATCTGGAGGATTGAGGGACATTCTAGCTTTTGAAGCATGAAGTACTTTTCCATGTTTTTCCAACAACTGTTATATGGCGTTACATAAAAACTTTCAAATAGAAGGTTTGCTACCAATTTGCACTAAATATAAATTGTAGCTATTCAGCATTGTTATGTCAAGTAAATGGGAAAAGAATTTCTTTTACCACTTTAGACATTAGCACATGCAATCTATTTGCCCAATTTGCATGTTGCTTTTATCAGCTAACCTCATATTTAGTTTATTATGAACGACAACATTAGGTTTATGAACTAGTTGTTGAGTTTTGTGATTGAGCTTACTGAATTGAGAAGTTGACAATTATCAATTAACTTGTTAATTATCAATTGATGACTGCTGTATAGTAAATATTTTGTTGCTCTTCAATTGATGACAACTGCTGTTCTCTAAGCAAACTTCAATTGATGCTATCTGCCATTTAAGGGTTAAACAATAATGTGTTTGATTGTTCTGTAAATACTGTAACTGCAATTATTGAATTAACTGCATACTTTTATGAACTGGATAAATAAATAAATTGTATTTCTAAATTTTTAGGTCAGAAAAAATATTGCTATGGTTACTAGCTACAATGCTTTTCAATTCTTGGGAAGCATTCTTGGAAGTGTTTTACCTATTGAAAATTATGGTCAGGCAGCACTATAAACTTGGCATCCCACTGCCTTTGACTTTCAAAGACAAAAAAGTCCAATTGGGTCTTTGATTTGAAGCAGACTTCTTAAAAATTTGCTTAAACCAGGCTGCCAAAAACCAAAGGTTGAGAAACACCAAGTCACACTAACAAAAAAATTTATTTGCAATAGAAGAGAGAAAATGCATAAATTGATAATATGACAAGTGATGCAATTAAGTTGAAGGTACAACTCTCTTATCAACATTAATAAATAAAAGCATTAAATGAAACATTAATAAATATAACTAGAATGTGATTTTTGTAGTTTTACTTAAAAATACAAAAAAGTCATCACTCACAAACAATAGTTAAAAAGTTCTTCTTGGCCTACTTCTAGTATCAGTACAAAACAACAAAAGATTTTTACAATCATATTGTAACTATTGATTATTATCATATTTTATCAAACATGTTTTTAATGTGAATCCATTAAACAAAAACAAAAATATTTTACTTACTTCCGCTTTTCATTTTCATTAAATATGGTATGCAATCATTATGAAAAGGATTACTATCAAACAAGAATCAACTTCCTTTACTTTTTTTGACTATAAAATACAAAATATATTTTTAAATTACAGAACAATTGTAATCCAGTTAACAGCATATCTGTATAAGATAATTTTAGTTAACATTCTAACATTTATTGTGATTGCAAATAAAAATAAAATATATTAATTCTCAGAATAGCAAAGAATTTAAATCATAAAACCTAATTAAACTTATTGCTGCTATTTTTGTGCTAATAAAATTTTTTTAAAATTTTGTATTTGGTTCATGTATAACAAAACATGTTTTTGTTGAAAAAAATTGAACTAAACCAATTTTGTGATTTACTTAATCCATTTTTTTCCTAAAAGATTTGCTTAAACAAAAATATTATATATAGCAATTATTTGGAGAATTAGGTTGTTTAAATTGGAGAATTAAGTTGATGTTATATTTTACAATTAGCAAATAATTCCAATATCTTTTTGTATGACCATATTGCACTGGTTGTTTGCTGTTGTAAGCAGGGTCACTATTAGGCAAGAAGCATGACCCCATTTAAAATTTTGTGAGGAAGTGTCTTTTCCAAAGGCCTGCACAATAGAAATTGCTTTAAGTAGACTGAGCATCAAACCTAAGTCCTTCTGCTCAAGTCAGAGAATTATCTTGCAACTTAAATACAATGCCAACATTCCAATATGATTTATATTAAAACAATAAGTGAAGCTCATTATGTTGCTGGGTAACATTTTTAATGTTTATGCCTGTCAAAACAATGTACAAGGTGGCCAATAAGTAGCCCAACAATTAGAAAAGCAAATATCAAATAGATAATCACTCATGAAAATAGCATTAAATGTACCCAATTTAATCATTCAACAAATTTATTCATCTAAAGCATTAACATTTTAATCATTCTACAAATTTATAGAAAGCACAACAACAAGAATAAATGATTATAATAAATGTTCAAACTGCCAACCATTCTGTTTGATGCATTTGGTCATACAGGAAATAACAAATTCATAGACTCTGGTGCATGAGTTAATAGCATTAAACTGCATCATGATAGCCATTTTAAGATCATCCAGACTATGAGGTTTGCTGTTGTAAACTGGGTCCTTCATAGCACCCCACAAGAAAAAATCCATGGGCATAAGATCATGTGATCTAGGGGCCCACTTGACTGTACCACATCTATTGATCCAACCACCAAGTAATGTATTCAGTAGATTTCTTACACTATTGGCGTAATGCAGAGAAGCCCCATCTTGCAGCTTGCACGCTACGTGTATGCATACACACAATCTGTTATGCTACTTATTAATTATTATTTTTCATCTCTCATCCAACCGTTGGGCTACTTATTGGCCACCCTGTATTACATAAACTGGGATTAAAAACTAAGTATCAAAACATACACACAAAAAACAAAACAAATAAAAAGCATTAAAATATAACATAGCAATACAGCTAACTAAAACTAACTCTCTTGGTTAATTATGCTATTTTTTATCTTGATTACATACTGCATGGTCTACTTATTGAGCCTTGAGATTCCTGCCAAAAAGACAGAGATTTAGATGCCTGTTTGTGCTACCTGCAAAAAAACAATAAGCAACATAACAGAACAAGGTAGTTATAGTGCTTAGTGAGCCAAGTGTAAATGAAACACTGAAATAATGGGGTCCTATCCACACTATGCTGTTACTAACCATGCAGGGCTTGGGGATTCCCCAAAATTTAAAAGCTTATTAAGTAAATTTAACAAATAATGAACAAGAACCAAATATTGTGGGAATACTTAGATGCTTGATTCTTTTATTTCCAGAGCCAATACAAAGTTTGTTAGAATGAACTTACCTATAAAAATTTTGCAAAGCTTGATTACTTATGAAACCAACATTTGGCAATACATTTGTTCATACATTACATAACCAGGGTCTTGCTCCTTCATCAAACTATAAATGTGATGCCATGAAAGAAAATGCAAGCTGCATGATTTTGCATGCATGGCCCAAAGATTATGAATGAAAAAAGCATAAGGTTTGAGTTTTGAATAATAAATACAATACTGGCTTAAAAATATCTGCCAGCATTCAATTTGGCAGTGTGACAACCTGGAATAATAAAACCTGGCACTTTTATATTTCTTACTCCATGTTTCTACGTCTCTTAATTTTACTCTTTTCTCATTTCTAATTTTCTCTCATATCATGTTATTGTTTCTAATTGCAACAAGCTTGCTGGATAAATATTGCTTGCTTTCAATTTAATACTAAGACAACCCTAACCTCTAACCCTCTAACTCTATCTAACCTTTAACTCACTTGTCATACAAACAAAACAAAAAAAGAAAACTATTTATTTTCTTTTATTTGATGGCTTAATAAATGCAAGACATGATCAAAAAGAGAAACATTGCAATACAAGAGAAACAGAAACATGATGTAAGAAATTGAAAAGTGCTTAAAACCCTTGCTTTTAATATTGTTAGACCAAGAATGAATAGCTTTCCAAATAAAAAATAAGTAGCAATAAGATAGATAATAATTATAAATGCCTAATATTCAATTTAGGGTGCCAGTTTAGTATGTGGCCTACCTTTTTAAAAGGTAGGCGACATACGATTCACATTCGAAAGGTAGGCCACATACTAAACTGGTACCCAATTTAGTTTATTGTTTCCAAACCAGTGAGCTGTAAAGCTCTTTCAAGTGGGCAACGTACATTTTATCATCAGTTAAAACTGATGTTAGCAATGGAAGGTTGTACCCTACTTTCCAGTTAATATGCTGAATTGCCAAATAAACCAAGGCTAATTTTTAGCCTTGAAAATAAGGGTTTTTGCTTATTACTGCCCAATAAGCTAAGCTCATTTTTAAAAAGTGACAAGTTTTTTCAAAATGATTTCTTAGTCTCATTTCAGCATCAGCATGCATGTTAACATCCACCAGTAAAATACAAGTAAACTTAACAGCCACTGCCAAATTTCATTTGTTATTTAAAGCACATGAAAGACTTTCATTAAATATTTTATTAAAACATTAAACTAGCAATTTGGCTAATAAAGTGAAAAAAACTTGCTCTTGCAAAACATTTAATTGCAGTAAACCGATTTTTCTAAACTTTAGTCACACCTTTTTATTGTAGCTGTTTAATTGTTTGCATAAAGAAAATTAACAATTTTGGCCTTTGGTATTTTCTTGTTCAAAGCTGATGATCGGCCAATAAGCCGACCCCTAAAAATCAGGTCAAAAATTTTGGTCCAGAAATCCAGCTTATTAGGCAGAAAATACAGTATATCTGTTTTTTTCAAAATGTATGTTCATATAAAGTGAGGATCTACAGCATTTGGGAAAAGAATACTTGTAGAGCCTAATCACAATAAACAAACCTAAAGTTTGTTTTCACTTTTAAGTTTAAATGTTTTTCCAAAATGAAGTGAGAATGAATTATTGAGCAAATTTTGTTCACTCTATTCTTATATTGGTTTTTAATGTGTGATTAAAGTTATCCCAAAATAAGGAGTAACTTTGTTCAGCAGTTTGTTTGAAAGCATTCAGCTGCAAAATGGTGGTGATAATATCATCAAAATATTTTATTCAATGGCTCAGAGGCAGAGTGTTATAATCAACAGGAGAAGAGTTTTCTTATTGACAGTGTCAGATTATTAGAAGCTAAAAACCTCCAAAATTTAACAAAATTATCCCGTTTTATAGTAAAAGCTTTACTGTGTTATAAATGAGCATAGTATGTTTGAATAAACAATTATTGTGAAAAAACTTTACTGCGTTATAAAACAACAATAGTAAATTATGTTATAAACCAAAAAACAAAAAACAGATTGGGAGTGGTAAAACCTTGGTAAGAGAAAAAAGTATTAAAAACAAAACCAAGAAAGAGCTATAACAAGAGAGAGGGAAATCTCCTTCAAAGGTTTTTCTGCCTAAAATGGCACCATGGCAAATAGTAAATAAGACCTATAAAAATTGTGCTTAAGTATGACATAGACAAAAAGAAAAACAAATTTATTGTAGTAGGTGTGCAATATTTACTTGCTGGTCACACTTTAAAAAAATTGGATCTTGTTCACCTTTCACCGTTACTAACCTCACAGGCTTTAGGAATTCCTTAAAATTTAAAAGATTATTAAGCATGGCAAATAGTGAACAAGATCTAAAAAATCTATTTTTCATGATTAAATAAAATAAAAAAACAAAAAAAACAATTAAAAGCATAATTTTATGTTTTAAACAATTATTAATTAAGGCAAAATAAAAACTTTTCTGACTCCAAAATGTTATAAAGCCTAATAAAAAGCAAATTTTAGAAAGCTAATAAACAACTATAAAGTCTCTTTAATAAGTAACTATGAACAATTTTTGCTAATGAAACTAATTTTGGTTTCTTTATTATTGCTAATGAAACTAATTTTGGTTTCTTTATTATTGCCTCCTAGTGCTGTAAGGGGAATTTTGGGCTAGTTTCACTGACAAACAACAGTTACAGTTTCTTTTTGAAAAGACCCCAACTATATACTTTATTAAGAGTAGAAATTATTTTAAGTTAGCATTTTAATATTAAAAAAATTAAAATTTAAAACAAAACTACTTAACAACAGTAAACTAAACTGTCTAGTTTGACTCAACTCAATAAAGTAAAAAAAAAAGAAAAGTGACAATTTTAGCTCTGTATTCAAAAGTGAATTTTAAACTATAAGTGTTTTGCAATGTCCAGAGAGATTCTTTTGTTAAAAATAAATAGGTAAAAGTTTAATAAATTTATTTAGTTGCCGTCTCCCTATTTGCAACCTTTGCTCTATTTTGTCTTCAATTATAATCAATTGTTCTTTTGGATGCAAAACAAACTACTACTACTATTAATAAATTTGTTTATAAATAATAGTCTACGATTCAAATAATTTATTAGTTATATAAAGATGCACAATCAAAAAATACTGGTGATAACTAAATTTACTTTTTTACAATATTACATAAGTCGACAACTAATCCAAAACACCATCGATCACTTATCTTCAAAATTAAAATTAACTTTAGAAATTTAAGAGACAAAAACCATGACGAAATAAAGTTGCCAGAAAAGTTTCATTTAAAAAGAAAAAAATAAAACAAGCAGGAGTAGGCACTATTGCAAGAACGACTTAGCAATAAGCAGTTTTTACTAGGGGCCGCTCCAAATCTTTTTGAAATCACTAAAATTTTTATTAAAACTGAAGTAAATTTAAAAAGATTTTTACTTTTACTCGTTGGTTAAAGAAAAACTTTTTATTAAAAAATAGCTGAAAGAAAAGAAAAAACCGCACAATTAATAGCAAAAAACCGCCAGTTTCCAGCCTTCCTTATATCAACTAATTTGCGTATTTTCCAAGATTAAGCGTTTCTGATAATATTTAAAACTGCTGCACAGATATTTGGGGGTGCTGCAGTTCTGCAGTTCCTATATTGGAAAGCCACGACTGGCTTAGCAAACTACTACCATCTTATAGAGGTGTAAATCTTTGAAAAAGTATTTATCACAGCATTAAAAGCAAGCATTGGATTTTCTTTAAAATATTAACATTGCTTTATTTTTATTTCTTTTGCTTCAGCACCATTATCACCTATTTGTTTAAATGTTTGCGTAACTTTTTTGTATGTTTTTTGTTATTTTATTGCATTCATTTTCTTTATATTTTTTTATATTTATTAGATTAGGAAGTATCTGATTTGATAACGCATGCTCTTTGATGCTACCTAATTCCTACCATTGTAGCCTACGCTAATTTTTTTACTTATAGGGATATAATTATTTGTGTTATTTTGTGCGTATTGGTAAATAAATTATCTACTTATCATAAATTATTATTATTAAAAATTTAAGTAGTTCGACGCCCTGATGTAAAAGTGATGCAAATTGTGGGCCTGTTAAGTTTCTTAAAATCTTATCGTTTTATATCGGTATAACTTCCCTAATCGACAGACAAGATCACTGGTGTTGCTCAAAGCATCAACCATTATTTTTTATCAGTGAACAACTCTCAAAGATAAAAATTAGTCCTGAGATTTTCCTTTGCTGTTCCAATTTACTGACTTTTAAATTTTATCAGAAGAATTTTAAATCTTTTTAACACCGTGCCCAAAAAGCTTGAAACGCAATTTTGGCGGCCCAATGTGTCTAGGCGTCAGAGCACCATTTTGCAGGAAAACAAAATTTATAAAAAGACTTTTTTTAAAAAAGTTATTTACAAAATTGCTTCAGCAAAGTTGCTTTTTCGTATCGCAACCGTTTTCAGCGTAAAAATCTAGAGATGACTAAAAAAGGACATCGCTTACAATCAATCCAAAATTTTCTTTTTTGTTCCAAATTTTAGGTGAAAACAAAAAAAGTCTTTACTTTCATTCCATACCTAATTTCACCAAATCTTTCATACACAAGAAGAAATAGCCTCCAAATATTTGATTTTCACACTTTTTTACAGCATTTCTGTATGGTCCACCTAAAAAACTAACAGTGGCCTACCGGTTGAGAACCCCTGTTTTATATTGATATAGCTTTTCAATCAGATCACCCAGCAGAGAAAAGTACAATAAAACTGAGACCATGTCAATCAATCAAACAAGATTTTAATTATTTATCCACCAGGCTACACAGCAGATATTCATGTTAAAACTCAAATAAATGGCCGAAAAAAAAAGGAATCAGCGACAAAACGATAGGCTATACGTTGAAACATGCGCAAAGAAAAAAGTTACAAAAATAATTATCTATTTATTGTCGCTAACCCTTAACAAACACGCAATATACACAAAATAAACAGTAAATAATCATTAACAAAAAACAAAAACCAGGGATACCTAACCTTTTTTAAGGGTACAAAAGTGCCTAGGGCAGTGCTTTTCAACCTTTTTTTGTGGCAACCCAAATCTTGGCCAAAAATAGACAAGAAAACTTTTTTCGCAGCCCAATCTTTTTTACAGACTTTATTATTACAAGCATAAAAATCTCTATTTTCTTTCCCAAACTGTGGTAACCTCTAGAAAAAAGTCTTCACTTTGAAACTGTCTCGGTTTTTTTTGATTTTGTACCCAAAACCTTAGTGATCTCTAAAAAAAAGTCTTTACTTTGAAACTGTCTCGGTTTTTCTTAATTTTCGACCTAAAACTTTGCAGATATCTAAAAAAATAAGTCATTATTTTGACTCTATCTCGGATTTCCCGAATTTCGTTCCTAAAAATTAGTGATTTAACTTTTACACAACTCCAGTCGTCGGCCGCCCAATCAAATTAAACGGCAACCAATTTTGGGTCGCGACCCAGAGGTTAAGAAGCACTGGCCTAGGGGTATTAAAAAAACAAGAAAAATGTTAAGATTTAATGGCAATATTTAATGGCAAGGGTTATCTCAACCAGCCTACGTTATCGTGATTAAGTCAAAATTCTACAGTAGGACTACATTTTAAAACAGTTAACAGAAAGGCAACGCTTTTAAGAGGCATGTATTTGAAAGTTTAGAACAACTGGCCGCGGCCAACTGGCCACAGCCTAACTAATCAGTATGAGTCGGCTGCGGCCAGTTGGCCCATTTTGTGAATTTGAGAAGCAAAATGACTAGGGTCTCTTGAATAAGCGACTGTAAACGATTTTTGTTTGTGAAACAAACCCAAAATTTTCAGTGATTACTATTGTTTTTTGAGATATTATTTTTCTTTTGGTTTCTTTTTTATTGCCCCCTAGGGCTCTAGAGGGTATTTTGGGTTAGTTTCATTGACAAACAATAGTTACGGTCTCTTGAAGAGACCCAATAACCATAATGAATGAATATTGTTTCTAAAAAAACCAGAGATATGGTCAAATCTGAAGCAATTAAGCTACCAATACTGACAAAGGTTATAGTATTATAGTTTAAATATAACATAAAGTATCTAACAGTCTTGCAATATTGCATATTGGTAGAATGCAGTATAGAAAGATAAATAGGAGTATCAGTCTAATTACTTTTTTTGCCATATTCATATTAGACTTGATGTTATTAAACTTTTAAAGTGTCTTAAGAATTTGCAAATAATGCAATAAATGTGTTTTGCATTGGTACTAAAATGCTATAAACCATTACACTGTTTTAAAATGCTATGAACCATTACACTGTAGGTTGACTTGATCTTAATAGTTATTAATTTTTTTTTTCAGTTATTTAAGAATTTTTTAATTTGTATATTGAAGCATTTTTTTGTAATTATGTTATCAAATGTTGTTAAAGCAGCAAAATGTGGTTATAATGTTGCTTCAATTCGTTCCATTACCAAGGTTGCAGGTTTGTAAGTAATTTGGTTCTCGTTTACTGTTTGCCGTTGCTAACCTTGTAGGCTTTGGAGATTTTTCAAAATTTAAAAGGTATATAATCGGCTAAACTTGGTAAATAGTAAATGAGAACCATTAATTTTTCTTAAATTTTTTCAAAATTTGGTTTTCTTATTTATTGGTAAGGTGTGAATAATAAACCAATAGATTATAGTCGTTAATATTTGTTTATTTTTAAAAAGCTTAATTAAATCAAAACTTTTTTGTTAGTTATTGGTGCTGGATTGATGGGAGCTGGAATTGCACAAGTTGCTGCAAATGCTGGTCAGCAAGTAACACTTATTGATGTTGAAGAGAAAATATTAAACAAATCACAAGAAACTATCAGAAAAAGTTTGGAAAGAATAGTAAAAAAGAAATATGTTGAGAAGCCAGAGGTACATTTTGTTTGAAGTGACCATACATTTACAACCTTTTTTATGTTACTATTTCTAAAACATTAACATGTTCTTAGCTCTGTTTATACTTACAACCTTGACCAGTAATTTTTTAACATTGTTTAGTATTGTAGTTATTAATGTTTTCTTGTTTGATGAGCAATTTTTTAAACTGTGAACAAGCATTTATCAAGAATTTTTTTAAGCCTTAGCAAACAAGCATTGCTCATTTTTTTTATTAGTCTATGTCAAGCTCATATATTTTTGGAGTAGAATGCAAATGTTCTTTACCTGATTGCCAAATGTTTTTTTTAATGAAAGCTAAATAAAGACCTTCACTTTCCTTAAAAATTTTTTTTGCTTTCAATTTAAAGTAAAGATTTTTTTAGATTTTTAGTCTATCTTTGTTAAAAAAAAACATGTTTCGACTTTTTATTTTAAGTAAAAATCTACTTTTTTACTTATTTTTTCAATTTAAAGTAAAAAAATTGGCCTTGTTCTCAAACAAAGTAAAAAGTTGTACAAGTAAATCATTGGATTTTCTAAGCCTAAGCTAATGTCCTGACCAATACACTGTAAGGCTTTGTAAGGCCCACCCTGCCCTAAGTGGTAGCTACTATTTGCCTACTTGTTAAAACAAGTGCTAATAAATCAATTTTAAAACATAAAATGTACTGTGAAGCTTTTAAACAAAAAATTATATTGAATTTATTTTTTATAGTTAAGTTTTAAATATCAACTGTAGCAGACAAATGAAAAATTGCAATAGAATCTTATTTAGTAAAGTAATTACATCAACTTTATTTCTGACAGCTACTATTGTATGTGTAGGAAGGAGCTGCTTATATTTCTGATACTTTGGAAAGAATTTCATTCAGTAAAGATCTTGATTCTGTTAAAAATGTTGATCTTGTTGTGGAGGCCATTATTGAAAATTTGGCTATAAAGCAGCAACTTTTCAAAACTTTAGATTCTACAGCATCACCGTAAACTATTGTTTTAAATGATTTTGTTTTTCTAAGCATTTTATAATTTCATAACAAATTTTTTATTAATTTAAAAAAAGCTTGGAAAAATGTTTTGAATTTAAATAATTTTAATATAAAGTTTTATGTATTTATAATATTCTTTGGGTATGCTGAATTTTTATGAATTCAACTAGTTTTAAATTGATGTTTATTTATGTTGTAAGTGTTATTATTTTATGCCATGTTCTTTTAGAAATACTCTTTTTGCTTCCAATACATCTTCTTTACCAGTTACTAAAATAGCTGAAGTAACAAATCGAAAAGATAGGTAATTTTCAATCATTTAATTAAATTATTAACATCTTTTATTCTTATCATCAAATAATATATTTTGGACAAAATATTTTTCAAAGGATTGTTTAATTATTGTGCTTTCATTTTTTAGACTGTAAAATATTTATTAAAACAGTTTCTTAATTGTAGTTGTTTCAACATGTTTTTAGTTTGCTTAGATGTGTCAAATGAGGAATGTTGGATAATAATTATGAGCTATTGAATTGAGTAAGAAGCTATTGATGGTTAGTTTTCTTTCCTGATAAAGTCAAAATAGCCATTGTTGTTTATGTCAGCTGCTGCAGAAACTTTTCAAGCTTGTTTGTTCGTTTCTGATGTTTTTTTTTCAAAGTATCAATGCACATTGCACAGCCTCGATTGTGCACGCGTGGAAAATTCGTTACTTCTCAAAAGTTGACGTCATAACCGTTTGAAAATTACATTCAGACTGTAAAGACTATTTTTTTGGGTCTTCATCAAATTTTAACTCCGATTCCAGTTTGCTTTGATGTGTCCCCATGTCTCGCGTTTGGGGACGGACCTGACCGCGTCCCCCGCGCTAATTTTATTGTTAAACTTTATGCTATTATTGGGTCTTTCCTCCGCCTTCCAACTCCAGCAAAGACAAACAACATGTTTCACACTCGCCTCTAAAAATTCAAAGTCAAGCGTAGATGTTTGGAGGTGCCGAATTCCGGTTGGGCACGCGCGGTTCTCGGTGCCCATGATTTTTTCCATTTTTCAGTAATATTGTTTCAAGTAATTTTAGCAATCATTAGAATGCTGCATTTTGAATATCGATATAAAGCTATATTTCCTTGCAATAACTTGACTAGCAGTTAGGCAAAAACCTATTTTTTAAAAAATAAATCGGTAATTATTCGCATACCTTTTGCGGCAGCAATTTGTTTGTATAATGAAAAGTAGGAGATAAAATGTAATTGTTTTGTTTGAATGTGTATTTAAATTTCATCGTGATAAAAATTAATAAATAAAAATAATTTAATTTTTTTTTGCTTTTTGAAAGCTAAGAATTTTGCTCTGCCGTTACAAGATTTTATTAGCAATTTCTTTCGCTTTTTCTATCTAGATTTGGAGGTGTTCATTTTTTTAATCCCGTCCCAATGATGAAGCTTGTTGAAGTTGTGCGCACGTCAGAAACAAGTCAATCAACTTTCGATCAACTGCTATCTTGGGCAAAATCACTTGGAAAGATAACTGTTTCTTGTCAAGTATGCTTCGTAATTTTATTTGCAGAATCACATTCAATTAAAGTTACGGTTAATTCCTTGTGTGTATCTTTGTACTCTCATTGCTTTCTAGTCGTTTTAAAACTGTTTTGAATCAAACTTCCGATCAAAAATCCTCACTCTTTATAACGACAGTAAATTGCTATGATCAAAATTAACTGTGTTAATTAGCACCTTGTCGCAAAAATTTGAGAATGCTCTTAAATATAACAACTTCGTACGGTTTAGGATACCCCTGGATTTCTAGTAAATCGTCTTCTTGTTCCTTACTTGTTGGAGGCGGTTCGATTGCACGAGCGTGGTCATGGCTCAAAAGAAGACATTGATGTGGCAATGAAGTTGGGCGCTGGTTATCCGATGGGGCCATTTGAACTTCTTGATTACGTTGGTTTGGACACCTGCAAGTTTATTATCGAAGGTGACCTCTCTTTCTGAGCCAATGTAATTGTATGTCTATATTAGGAGGAGGCAATCTGCGGGTTTTTCTACTTTCTGTTTTGACCTTTTTTTACTTTCGGTTATTTTTTTGCAAATATTTTTCCCAGTATCTTTTCATAGAGAAAAAATATTGTTTTTAGCCAACTATATGAAATGAAAGCTTTTTTCTACTTTTTATGTGACTTTTTTTAAAAAATTTAAAAAGCTTATGCGGGTCCCAGGAGACAATATATTTATTCAAGTGACTCTTGGTTTAAAAAGATTTCCAATATCCACCCAGTTTACGTGCTTTTTTAAATGATATTACAGGGCATTTCATTAAAAATCGGACAAATTTCACAATAAATCGAAATGATTTTTAAAATAAATCGGAAAGTTTTCAAAATTAATCAGAATGGTTTCATAATAAATCGGAATTCGTGGGAGGCTCATTTTAATCTAAAATTCAATTCTGGGTATTTTTATGTTTACAATAGATTTAATAATTAGTTATCAAATTTAATTATAGTGAATAATTTTGATAATGGAGACAAGAAAAAAGTATGTGGCTTAGAATCAAGCACTTTATGAGCAAATAAAAAGGTTGCTTCAGAAAGAATCTGTGAAAAAGATTACTCAGTTCTTTTGCAACTTTTTCAGGAAAATGTGGGATACTGTTTACGAGGCATTAAATAACTAAAAAACATTAGTTTAAAAACATATTTTTGAATTCAATACTTTTCTAATTAATTTTGAAATTTTTCCGATTTATTATAAAAACTTTCCGATTAATTTTGAAATCATTACGATTTATTGTGAAAAATGTCCGATTTTTAGTAAAATACTCTGTATTTCGTACCTGTTCCGACTAGTGAAGTTTCGGTTTTTTGTTCAAAAGTAAAATAACTAACTGTGAAATTGATTTGAATTGTTTATGTTTACTTTTTTTCGTTTATCATTTGGAGCAGATATTAATGTATTGGTTTTTAATTTTAAGTGTAGGCTTTTTTCTAAAACAGTTTTTTTTGTTATTAGTTTAAATAGAAAAACAAACGCGCTTCTCTTTTAATGACGTCATTCAAATTTTTAAAACCAATTTGAAGAATTCGGTTATATTTTCGGGGTTCGATTCTTAGGCCAGCCGAATCGGATACGGGGTTACCGACCGATTTTTATCACTGCGATGGTACCACCTCAGTGGTTGAGTTGTCCTGGCGCAATATTGTGCAGATCGACTCCGCTTTCTCGTTACACGCTTCGGCATTCGTCAACGAATTTATTAAAAGGTTTGGATTTTTGATTCTTGGCAGGTTGGAGAGAACTGGACCCCGACAATCCGTTGTTTCAACCAAGTCCACTTCTTAATCAATTAGTCGATGATGGAAAACTTGGCAGAAAATCTGGCAGTGGATTTTATGATTATTCAAAATAAGCTCACATCTTTGCAACGGACATCGGCCTTTTTAATCTAGATTTTTTTTGTTTTGTTGTAATTCCATCGTGTTTTGCGCTTGTTGAGTTTTTATTTTCCGGGTGCCAACAGCTATTTAACTATTTATGCTCATCTGTAGTTCAATTAAAGGCAATTCATTAGCTTACCATGTCCAATTTTTCAAAGTTGCTTGTTTAATGATTCTAATTTGTTACTATGCATGTTTATTATATGTTGCAATAGTAGGGAGTGCTGCAACTCAAGTATTGATTTCGCTTTGGCGCCTAAATAATGATTTTGGGTTTTTTGTAATAGGTACTTAAACGATTGCTTTGTGATTGTAACTTGTAAATGCTCAACCTTGACTTCGAAAACGCCGAAAGTGTTTTATTTTTGTTTATTATAAGTAATATATGGATCATGTATGCTGTAATGCTGCCGATCACAGTTGTGATATGGTTGAAGAAAATATGCCCTTAAGACTTTTTTAAAATTAAAATCTAAAAGTGGGATCAATTATTTTATTTATCAAATAATTTTCACGCTGGTTAAGCCTGACACAATCTAACCAAAGACTCGCCACAATTCCATGCAGATAGTTGTGTTGCCCAATCCCAATGTTGCAGAAACTCGCCCTTGAGTAACCAATAAAACGTAAAAAATCACGAAATACAAAAATTTTAAGAACAACAATATTTTATTCGCAATGGACCAGAATTGTCGTCGTCGTTTGGAAGTGCAACCACTCCCGGTCGGACACAAACAGGACTGCATAAGGCCGAGGGTTTATTCTTTTATTATCCCTGGCTGGTGAACTGCCCGGATCAGATGATGGTGTTGAGCCAGCATCAGGTTTGTTCATCTAAAACTATCAGATTTCGCCCGATGTATGGGGCGCGCTGTTGGGACGTGGTCTGCGGTTTGTTTAGTGGCACCACACTCATAATCCGGTGGAGCGAGGCCCCGTTTATGCATAGACGAATAGAATCGCCCAACATCAGTCCGCAGGCGATTGAACTTAATCCAAGCTGTTCGGGGCAAGCTCCTTCCAACAAGCTTGGTATGTATCAAATCACGGAGCCTTCATGTATTCTCACAGTACTTTGTGTTCCATCTATAATTCGTCCACTGAGAAGCGCGGGTGCCTAGTCCAGCAAGGCTAGTACTGTACTGGCAATGTTATAAACCAGGGCTTAAACTTTTTTGTTCTGCGACCCCGTTTTAAAAAATAAAATTTTGTGTGACCCCAATTAGTGGTGGATATTTAAAATTATGGGCCCGAGGCAAGAATTGTCAAAAATTGATGTTCTCTAAAAACAAGAGGGTTTTGATCTCGCACTTTGCAATTTTTCTCCGAAAATCATAATGATCTCTAAAAGGTCTTCGAATCGATCTCCTTTTTCCGTATTTTCCTCCCAAAATCATGGTGATCTCTAAAAAAAAAGGTCTTCACTCAGAATCGAACTACGATTTATCTATTTTCGTCGCCAACTTCAGGTGTTCTCTAAAAAAAGGTCCGCACTCAGAATCAAGCTTCAATTTGTCAATTTTTGTCCCCAAATTCTCTGATTTGCCGATTATGTGCAATAACCATAATTTTTTCCAAAAGTTCCGCGGCACTACTGGGATTTTCAAAGTTTTGCGGCACAAAGCACAAAATGCCAATTTGTTTCGCGACCCCAAAATTATTTTAGGCGACCACATTTGGGGTCGCGACTTAAAGTTTAACCCTTTGACAGTCCTGTGCATCACATGTGATACACAGGGCATTTAACTCAGACGTCTTGAAAACCCCTTAGACTGTCAAAGGGTTAAGAAGCCCTGCTATAAACGATTCATTTCTAGGGTAAAGACGCTATTTTAATGTGGTGAATTGACTTATTTTTTGTCATACCGCCGATACTCTTTCAGAGTAAAGTGATTATAGTACTAGTATAAAAGCTATTTTAATTTAAAATGGATAGAAATTATTTCTCAATATTAATCAAATAGAACACTCCAGTGAATTACCTATGGATGAAGGTATTACCAAAACGCATACATCTGAAGACAATGCGGCACAGTTTTCAGTTTGAAAACTCGCAAAAGTTTACAAAATTTGGTTGCTGCCTTTTTTAATGTTGCAAGCAAAGACAATAATAATAATACATCAATTTAGTCGAAGTAACAAATAAACACGAAAATCAAACAATAGCGGCGGCGCTAACAACCTTTCAAAAGCACCTTCGTGTGTTAGTACGATAATTTCGTATCAGGTGCAAAATATAGGTGGGATGTGAAACCTTAACGCTACCGGGTCATCGTACGTCAAGATTAAACTGCGGGCCGGACTTGCATTACGTTTGTTGCGATACCATTAAAGCGATTTCGTTTTTGAAAAAAATTTTGCATTCGTTTCAACGAGAGGTATAAAGTTGGCTTACTTTGCCACACTTCATCTACATTTAAAGTAGAGCTATAAGAAGATAAAACTATTCAACAATGATTTGGATGGCGAGAGCCATCACTCGATAAAACCACAGGTTTCGGCGGGCCACATAATTTTGTTTCGCAGGCCACAGGTTGCACACCCCTGGAGTTTAAATGACAAAAGTGCTACAGAAATCTACTTTTATCGTACACTATTGTACACAGCACGACTGTGATTGCGGTTTGCAAAACAAATGCTCTATTTAAACAATTTCATTTAAACAATGGTAGCATTAAACAATTCATAGATATAGTCGGCCTGTAACTTAATATAAGAAGTTAAATATAAGCCAATAACTTAATACGTATAAGACCGGCCTTTGGGACAAAGCACCAATAATAAAATAACCAAGAAAAAATGGACTAAGTTGATCACTGGTTTATAACTATATTAACAATGAACGATACTAAATGCATAAATAACTGAAATTTAAATATACGTTACTGCAACTATTAAAGAATTGATAGTTGTTTACCAATTTGAAAGCAATGACAGCGACTAATATTGGGATATTAAAGTTCGTTAAAAAAGCGTGATAATAGTCTGACCAGCTGCATTAAATAATAAACCTTGTTATGATGAAAGTTGCCAACGACATTGAACTAAAGTCCAAAAAAGCTTTATGACAAATTGAACATCTAACTTAACGGACTCCTGGTGTAAAAATCACGTTTGTGGTGGTGTGGGTGGCTTCAGAAAGGGTGTAGTAAAGTTTGAAGGAGGTGGGCAGTGGGTATCGATGTAAAAGAAATATTTGTCTCAACAAGCTTTATTATAGTTAAATGAGGGAGGGTGAGATGTTGAATTAATTATAGGGAAGGTAGAAATTGTAATTGAAATAGGAAGATCTGGTAAGCAGCGTGGTCGAGTGGTTAAAGCGCCGTGCTTATGACCAACATGGTTTTGGTTCAAAACCTACTCGCTTCATTCTGTTGCATTATTGGGAAAGGCACTTCACAGCACTTTCCCTTGCTTGGTGGCCTGGGTAAACAGTTCCAAATTACAATCATATCTCTATTAAATTACAAGCGGAAAGCAATATCTTGGCATCTCCAAAGCACGTCGGGGTAATTGCTTACCCTAGTATGTATTAGCGCCTCCGTCGCTTTCCCACGAGTTAAGAGGGTAAATATAGAGATAAAATAGAAAACCTGCCATATACACTTAGAGGCTATGGTGGCAGGAACAAGAGAGAGATCAGAAGAGCGGTTTCCAGTGGAGCAGTGTAATAGGGTGGGAAGGTCCTTACCTTGTTTAGAGGTAATAGATTATAGGTATATACGGTTGTATATAGATTATATACGGTTGTTTAGAGGTAATAGATTATAGGAGAGGAGCTAGTTAAACAGATCTTTGCCTAATTGGTCCTCAGAAATATGAGAGTCCCAAGATGAGTGATGGCGGTTAAAATCGCCAAAATTAAGGTTGTAGGGGAAAAGGGTAAAAAGGTTGAAAAAAATTTTGGTCAGATATCAGAAGAGCAGATAGGTGGGACGTAGAGATTGAAAAGGTGAATAGGAGACGCCCCTTTTATTTTTACTGTGATAACTAATAGGGTGATAGCTATCAGGTCGTTACAAAAATAATGGCTGTTTGAAGTACTGTGTTTTGCAAAACTATTTTGACATTGTATTTGTTGTTTATTTTAGGTCAATTTTGGTATACATAATAATTGATGTGTACTCTTAAATATTTTTTAACTTATTTTCAGGCAAAAATATTTTTAAAGCATATAAGCCCTTAATTATAAACACAAAAAACATAAACTTCGCTTACTTATGTTGTATGAGTTCAAACTCAGTCATAATGCCTTCTAAACTGTTGCCAATATCAACAGAGCATGGGGAGATGGGTATACAAGTGATTGGACAGTACGAAAGTGCTTCCAGAAATTCCGTAGTGCAGATCAGAGCCTTGAAGATGAAAAAGGCAGAGGATGGGTATGCAGTCTTGACAATGAACAATTGCAAGCAATTGTTGAGCAAAATTCACAAAGTGCCAAAGAAATGTTTGAGATTCCTTTCAAATACCCTGTAAATGAAGCTGTTGCAGTGCTGTTGCAGTGCTGACAGCAAGGGTCTCAGTCTCAGTCACAGACGGTCTTTGGCATTTTGTCGAGGATTTTGCTCAACAATTTGCTTACAATTGCTTGCAATTGTTCAATCATCTATCTCCCCATGCTCTGTTGATATTGGCAACAGTTTAGAAGGCATTGTGACTGAGTTTGAACTCATGCAACGTAAGTAAGCGAAGGTCATGTTTTTTTGTATTTATCATTAAGAGTTTATATTATTTAAAAATATTTTTGCCTGAAAATAAGTTAAAAAATATTTAAGAGTACACATCAATTATTATGTATACCAAAATTGACCAAAATAAACAACAAATACAATGTTAAAATAGTTTTGCAAAACACAGTACTTCAAGCGGCCATTATTTTTGTAACGACCTAATATATAATGATAGCTAAATAATAGGAACTGTGATAGCTAAATTTTATTTTTACTGTGATAGCTAAATAATAGGCACACTGTGATATTAAATTATTTTTACTATGATAGCTAAATAATAGGGCTATAGGAGCAGGGATTGAGCAAGGAAAGATGTTGAGTAGTGAGAAGGGAGTAGGTTAGGCCGTTTTTGACAAGTATAAGAACACCACTTCCTAGGTTTTCTATATGGTTGGTGGTTCCTCTCCTAGTCACAGAGCGGTCTTTTTGAGGGTTTTATACTAGAAACGTGGGAAGTGGAGTCTGAAGAGGCGTGACACTTGCACGAAGATAAGGTCATACTGATTAAGCAAAAGAAATTAGATGAGTTCAGTTGAGACGACAAATTTCATTTGGCATTCCACTGGAGGATATGTAGGCAGTTTTGGAGGGAGGAGAATGATGAAAAGTTGATTGGGTAAGAGAAATAAAGGATTAAGGTTGAGAAAGAGAAGCTGAGGGTAGGTAAGTAGAAATTAGTTGAGGGTTGTTTGGAAGTTTAGAATAACTGGTAATGGTACAGGAGGTTGGCGATTTTTCGAAGTGCTCTTTTCTGAACATGAAAATAGAATGTTTGAGGAGATGGACATTTTGGACAAGTCCAGGAGTGTCCTGGAGAATTTTTCTGGAATTTAAAAATAGAAAGACCAGAGCAAGAGAGGACCCAGAGAGAACAATTGACACATTGTACTAACCTGTTTCCTTGATAGATACAAATAGAGCAAAGATCTATAGGACCAGGGTTATGGTAAATGTTGCTGCTAATGAGAAGGACTGTAATAATGGGCAGCAGCAACAGAATTACAGAGATTTTGAAATGGAAAACCGTTTAGTAAGAATAGAGGAGATTGTCAAGAGTATTAGGTTGGTAAACAAAGAAGGGGGTGGTCATTTGGGATTAAGATCGTTATCCATCTGTGACCGCTCAGTGTCAGCAGGAACAAAAAATAAGGAAAAATGTCTGTAAGGGGTTGCCTGAGGATGAGACCCTTGGAGAACTGACAAGCCATTTTGGCCTTTTTTCAGTGCAGAGAAGGGGACCGCACCACCATGATGAGGTGGCTTGCCATTGGTGCAATAGTCTCAGTTCAATTCTTGCTGTTGTCATTCTGTTGTGTCATTGAAAAAGGCACTTTACGGTCTTAGAAAGTAGCTAAATAAAGGCTAAAAAACCAAAAAAATTAAACTAAACAGCAAATCTTGGCATCTCCAAATGCAATTTGAGTTAATTACTTGACACTTGCCTTAAGTTTTGCACCACGTAAGTTGTTGTGAGAGTCAAAAGAATAATTAGATACAATGTAGCCCAATGTATTTGTAATATATTTTAGTGTAAATTATGAGACACAACCACAAAAAACGTAAAAGTCACCCTGATACACCGTTTAGCACAGCTGCTGTACTTCATTACTATCCACTCAATAAATTATTTAAGATTAACAATAGCGAAATCACGGAAATAAAACAAAGCTAAAACCCAACAGACTGTTTCACCCATAAAAGGGATCATCAGGGGTATCTTATTCAAATAGAATCTAGTCTATTTGAATAAGATACCCCTGATCTTATTCAAATAGAATCTATCAAATAGAATCTATCTTATTCAAATAGAATCTATTCTATTTGTGTAATGGTGAACAGTCTGTTGGGTTTTAGCTTTGTTTTTATTTCCGTGATTTCGCTATTGATAATCTTAATTCAAGCTCTAACTTTGTTATCGAGCACTTTAGAAGAACTGATTTTCATACAGTGTCAATAAATTATTTATATATTTCCAATGGCAGATAAAGTTTTTCATTAAGTTTATAATTTAATTTAATTTAAAAAACCCTAATATATAATTATAAGTTTGAAATAGAAAATTCTGTTCGAAACACTGCTGAACATGACAATTTCAATAAAGCAAATTCACAGTGAAGAGACATTTAGTTGCGTAATTGCAACAAACGAACATCTAAACATAAACATACAGCATAAACAATAGCTAACTTCTACAAAATACAAAAGAGAATTATCTTTCGTAGCCCAACCCAAACTTACGCTTCAAGTGGAAATATTTCCAAATATTTTACATCGAATTTTTCCGAAACGTTCTTGCTGGATTCAGTATCGCACGCAGTTTTGCAAACACTACGCCATTGTGCGGAAGCGGTCGCAAAAAGGTCTTTTTTCTTATCAAGGGAAAGCTGACCCAAAGCAGCGTAAGAGTCGGCGCCGTCGTCCAATGTCAGGTTGGCGAGCTTGTGTTCATTAAACAAGGCATTGAAACACTTTCGCAGCTGAGCTTGAACGCACTCGTACATCATCTGATCCGACAATACTAAAACGATCGACGGCAAATCTTCTGCATCGATGAAGGAAGTCATGTGCAAAAGCGTGTATATCAATCGTTCTTGAAGTTGGTCTTTAAACTTGTACTCGCCAATATCGACTTCATTTGTTTCGCTGTTTTTCAGCGAACGCAAAACGCTGACATACAATGATTGAAACTCATTTCCGAATGCCGCTCGGTTAGGGGGACACCCAAGGGCGATCGCAGCTTTAATCGAAACCTTGTAATTTTTCGAAGACAATACAGCCACAGTTAAAGCTTTGTAAACGTCGCTGGTCCATGCAGGCTCGCCAACTGGCAAATTAACATTGCGTAGCATGTTGCCGCACGCCAGACACGCGTTCCAACGCACTTTCATAAGAGGATCGCGCGTTATAGCGTTTACCATAATCGATTTTGCTTCCAGCATTAACTTTCGAAGCCTCTCGTCACTGAAATGAACCTGATCGCAAAACCTCATTATGTTGCCAAGCACTCGCATCATGTTAAAGCGAACCCTGTCTTTGCTATCGAAGGAAGTGATGGCGCACTGTATCATGTCTACAAGCAAAGGTTTTCGAAGGGTGCTTCTCGGAAATGATTGAGAATCGTTTTCAACGTTTATTATAATAGCATCTGTGAAATTTCCAAACGACCAAGCTGCGTTATACTGAACACCTTTTGCTTGATCTTTCATTAACTTTAAAATTCGAATGGCAACATCTTCAACAAATGCAACGTCTTTACGCAGCATCGGATACATTATGTAAACTGCCAATGCTCGAATAGAAGCAGATCGTACGAGGTAGTTTTCATCAGCTGTCAGGCCAAGCAACAAGGTTTGGCAATAAATTTGCTGCCTTTGATCCAATGAGTTAAAAACCTCTGATCCCATTGTCGATAAACTATTGCACATAAGACTTTTACTGACGGGATCGTCCATATTTTCCACCACTTTCGGCAATGACCCTGATAAGATTTGTTGCCAAAATAACACACCTTTCTCTATCATGTTTTTTTCTTGTTGCTGACTATGCAACAGACTAGCACCAAAGTCTACAGCAAGATTCGAAGCATGTAGACGAACAGTGGCATTTTCGTCACAAACTGTTAAGCATATAAGCGAACTTATTTCAGTGAAGTAATGCTTGGCAACTTGAAAATACATTTTTGAAGCTGTTGCAATTAAATGTAAACAAGCTATTTGAACAGGCAATGGGGTATTGACTTGTGGTTTAAAAACTGTTAAGCAATCTTCTATGAGCCACGATTTCACTATAGTTTCCGATTGAGTATTTTCACAAGCTGAACTGCACGGAGTTTCAATTTCAATCTGGCTTGTTATACAATTTGACACTTCAGGTAAAGAAGAATCACATCCTAATAAAGATATATACACATTCAAAACTCCGATTCGAGTGTCAATGTCACGGCTGCTTGACATAACTGTTTTCACTTGGGCAAAAATATTTGAAATAAAGCCGCAGGACAGTTTACTATAAGGAGTATTAGCAGCTAAAGTACTTAGAGTCTTTAGAATATGAACCAATACCAAAGTAGATCGCTCTTTTGCAAGGGCTTTTAACAACGCATGGTGAACATTACAAACATACAAAGCAAGCATTGAAGAAAAAGAAATAAAAGCTGATGAATCTCCTTTTTGAATTCCAAGAGTCAAGTAAGTCTTGCTACCATCTAACAAAGCAGAAAGTACCATTAAAGCACCTACTCTTGCCTTTGGTGCAGGATCATTAGCAATGCATGACAGCAAAGAAACATCATTAACTTGTGAAGAGCAAGATAAAAAAGAATTCCAGTAACCAAGCATTAATACTTTACTTGTTTTTTTTACAATTGAATACAAACTTCCAATTGCCATTTGCCTTATTTTTAATGCAAAAGATGTCAATGATGACAGCTGACCACCTTCAGTATCAGAGTATTCTGATTCAGAACTTGGAACATGAAATTTGAAGTTTTGGGATTGATTTAAATTTGACATAGAATAGGATATTGATGCTTGTGATTCATCAAAACCTGACAACTGTAAAGGTGGGGATTCGTTTTGGCCATTTGAAGATGTCAACCTTGATTTATTTTGTGCCTGTGACAACTTATGACGACTTTTTTTTCTTTTTTTCTTGGTAGAACGTGGTTTGCTAGTGTAAACTGAGTTTAATGATTCAGGATTAATTACTGAAGGTATTGGTATAGGTGTCAACACTTCTGGAAGATCAGCAGAAGGTGTTCCAAGACCAAATACCAAATGTTTTTTTAAAATTGCAAGAAGTGGTCCAATTTCATCAACATGAATGCAACTTGGACCATCTAAAATGTACTGAATTCCTTTATGAGAAGCAAAAATAGTTCGATAATGGGGAACATCTTTGACAGATGGAACACATTGTAAAGCTTGAATGAACAACTGTAAACAATAATGAAGATAAGTATCATCTAAACTTTCTCTACTTTCAGACGTGATGCATAAACCAGATAAGCACTGAAGACTGAGTTTTTTTAGATCAATTGAAACAGGTGATAAAAGTAATTCACCAATGCTACCACCTTTTCCATCCTTTCCAGTCAACCATTCTAAAATATCTGACATAATATAAGCACCATTTCCATACACAACAGCAGCAATAGCAGTAAGTAATTGATTAAAACAATCTTTTGAGGTATTTGTGAAGCTGCAAAGAGCTAAAACTTCAAACCAAACATCTTTTAAACCATGCAGTATAACATTTACTGACATGCTTGATATAACTACTTTCTGCTTGGAAGCAACATTTACAATCAATTGACAAAGCAAAGTCAAATAGGATTCTTCCTTTCCAAACTCTTTTAATAAACTTATAACATGAAGAAGTAAATCAGTGCAAGTCCATGTTGTAATAAATTTAATATTTTCATTATAATTTAAGCTGTTTAACTTTGTTAACAAATCAAAAAGAATGGTTTTGTCTGATGGTTTGTTGCCTATTTCCATTAGCCTAACATAAAGTTCTTCAAAAACCAAATTTTGGGAATTCATTTCTTTAATTAAGTCATATAAAGTAATTCAAAAAATTGACCATTTATAATGGCAAATAAAGTTCACCACACTAAAGTACGTATGCTATATATATGGGAGTCAAAAGTGATCTGTAAAGACAATTTTACACATGATTTCACAGATTATTTTGATCAAAAATAATATGTAATGTACTGTAATAACTTTACAAATTGTGTAAATAAACCAAAATTACTTACCGTTTATGGTAGCAGATGTAGCTTTATAACAAAAAGACTTATATTAGTTTTGTAATTAAGTATAGTATTATGGGTACAAATGATCCATATCTAGCATTTGTGGACTTATCAAGTCTCTTTTGCTTTCATAGCCAAGGTATATTTTTTTACCACCCCAGAAGCACCCCGAATTCATCATCCTTTTTCTAATCATTTGCCAGTTACTGGGAGTTGCCACATGAAGGCTGATGTGAATGGACAACCTTTTTTCTTATCAGGCATCCAACCAATGAAGCTTTGCCACCAAAAAGCCATACTGTCTCTAGCTCGCCACACTCAGAAACCACAACACCTCCTGAAAGGCTCCTGTCTTCACTTTGTGGACAGCTGCAGCAACTTTAATAAAGACAACTATTTGTGCCTGCTGCATTGCAACTGCTGAACAACCCTTCCAGTCAGGCACCAGTGTAGCACGATAGATGAAATATAAATGGAGCATTGAGTGGGGAGAAAATGCCTCTAGACTCCACGGTTGGGGAGTAGTGGTGATTTTGGGGTTACACCTATTTCTGCTCCAGAGTAAGATGTTTTTTTAATGCTACTTCTACTCGGAGTAAGATTTTTTTTTAAATGTTACTCCTTCTCCTACTCCTCCATAAATTTATTTTGCCATGCCATAGATTCTATGATGGAGTCAAAAAAAAAAAGGTCTTCACTTAGAATCAGTCTTGGATTTTTCATTTTTCATGACAAAATTGTGGTGTACCCTAAAAAAAAAGTCTTCAATCAACCAAAGACAGCAAACATAAGAGTTTATTGTCCTTTTAATGTAATTTTAAATTTCATGTCCTTTTTATGTTTGTATGTGGAATATAATGAAAGGAGTAAGAAATAATAAATACTTTTTGTTACTCCTACCCTTAATCTTTGAAAAAACTTTGACTCCTCTTACTCCTACCCCTTAGCCTTGCTAGACTCCATACATTTATTAAGGATGTAAGCCCAACGCCAATGGGATTTAGCTTTTCAGACCTGCATGTGTCAGGCTTAACTGCCTCTGAAAAGGCGTTTGTCTATTCTGCTCAGAAACACACAAATGGGGTATGGGTTCTATGGCAGCCTGTGAGTGAGGCACAAAGGAGTAGACAGCTGAGGACGTAATAACATCTTGCCCCATTTATCACCATCCAAATGGAGCCTATGCTCTCTTTGATGTTGAGAAGAACCTGGTGACCTGGCTGATGGAAACATGTCTGGCCATTTAATAGACCATCCAGCTCTTGTCCATCTTCCCCAAATAAAGAGGTATAATTAAGTTTTGTGCCATGACAGTTTATAATGCATTTTACAGTAAATCCTGACACAACATACCATAATGCTGTTATGCTTTATGAAGACAAAAAATAATTGTCTTTTTAACTGCAACAAAGTTCAAATTTAATTATATAAATAATTTTGTACAATAACCTTTTGCAAGCAGCAAAATTGATCCAAAAGTGGGAGTTTAAGTTGGCTCTAGTTGAAAATTAAAAAGTAACTATTTTAGGATAACAAAGACTTTGAACAAACAAAGCATATCATAAAGTTGTTGCATAACTGTTTTGACAAAAAGCTTTAAAAACAAAATTTTGTGCTAGGTTTTTTAAATTTACTACTAACAAAAAACTTTAAATTTTATGCATTGGAAAATGAACAATATCAATTAAAAATTCAAGATCTACAGGTATCGATGAAATAAATTCTTTGTCTTGTTTATTGAGTAAATCTATTAAAAAAATTAAATAAAAAAAAATTATCAATGGTATTGATGCAACCAGTGGCGTACGCAGAAATTTGTGAAGGGGGGGGTTTTGTAGTCGAAAACACGATTGCTCCCAGTAGTCCTGGTAATGGGCAAAACTTTCAAAATTAGGCCTACATTCAAAAATAAATTGTTTTGGTTTTAAGAACATCTTGTAGTAGCATGAATTTCTTTTTACCAAACCGTAAAACTAACTATTGAAAAGGCAAGTGCGTGAATTCAATCATGACAAAAACTTTCCAAATTAAAAGCAACTCGTGTAAATGATAAGAACAATAGGTGAAAAATCTAACGAACAAAAAATAACCTTTCTTAACAAATATTTAAAGTTTTTTTAAAGGCTTATATTCAAATGCCTGTTTTTTTCACTTAATCTGTTAATTACATCATCAGGGCAAGGCGTGTGGCTTCTATAAATCTTTAGTAATGCAAGTCCATTCATTCGAGTGGTACCAGTTGTGTTTTGTAAGCACGTTTTTAGTCTGCGTAATGTGGAAAACAATTGTTCTCTAGTGCATGTTGTCACTGGAAGAGTTAACAAAATGGTCATCAATGTAAATATGTTCGGAAAAGCATCGGAATTGCATTCTTTGATGCTGCTCAATGCATTAGTTGGTCTTTCTGCTGCGTTCAACCGAAAAAGTTTCCTGTAACATAATATCAGTTCAGGCACTAATTTTCCCCAGGATTTCATTAAATCATTTTCGTAAAATTTTCCCAAAACTTGAATACTTTTAATTTGTTGAGGAGTTGGTGCACTAGTTGGATCAGCAGAAATTCACCAATAATCGATTTGTGGGCTGCAAATCTTGCTTCGAGAGTGACAATAAAGTTATCAAGAAATAGAATAAAAATCCCTAGTCTAAAATGTTCTTCATCTGTTACAGCAGCAATGTTGCATGGATAGGTCTGTTTTGAAGTAAGGCGTGGTGTTTTCAAAATAAAGTCTTCAACTTTTGCCGTTTCTTGCACAAAAATATAGAGCTGGTAAAATTCATATTCGGCTTTTTCTCTAAGACACTTCAATTCATTTGCAATATCCTGTGCAATGTTGACGGTTTCAAGAGGGTTTATCGACTTTTTTTGCTTAACTTTACACAAAGCAACACTGTATCCTAAAATGTTTTTTAAAACTAAGAGAGCAATGCAAAATTCACTGTGTAATTGTCGATAGCAACTGCAGAGCTCGTGATGAAGTTTCTCTGTCTGGCTATGCTGAAATTTCTGCCGAAGTTTCTGCAACAATAACTTGTAAATTTGAAAAAGTACTAACACTCTCGTGTCGATCGACCTATCTAGTGGCACAAATTTGAACAAGTTTTTAAGCTTTTGTTGTTGATGAAATCGTGTTGATGGACTTGCGCAAAATGTTTTGACGTTTTGAAGCATTAAAAAAATTGTGAACTGAAACTGTTGTTCCCATGTAGTTTATTTCCATTCCCATGCTTAACTTTCAATATTTTACAAGTTTGAAAGTCTTCTTTACAGTGGCAATTGTACATTAGCTAACTTTGAAACAATTTAAGCGATAGCGAAAATTGATGGAAAGCAGTAATTAAGTTTAAAAAGTGCTGTAAACAATAGAAACCAAAATCTTATTATTAAAGCCTATTTATTACCATGTACTGTATATGTGGCTGAACACCATTTTAAGGGGGGGGGGTTTGACCCCTGAAACCCCCCCTTGCATACGCCTATGGATGCAACCATTTTAACTCCTTAAATTGTAAGTAGTTTGTAGTTTTTAAAAGTGTTTTGAGAATTCTTTCAACCAAGTTTCATCAGATCACCTGTTCTTTCAAAAACCTTTTTAAAGACTACATTTGATCTAAAGAGTTAAAACGATTTTGTTGATACCATTGGTAATCTTAAATTTATCGATTAGTGATAAATAAATTATGAATTTGTCTTAAAGACAAAACAAAGAATAATATGATCTTAAGCAGTAAATTACAGAAAAAAGATTACATGTGTTTAGGGTTACCAACTTTCTGTTTCGCCATTCCGGGACACCTTAATACAGGGGTGTCGAACCTTTTTAAGCCGAGGGCGAGTTTGGCTCATCAAAAATATTGTTGGGCCAAATAAATAAAACACCTTAATTTTTGTCCCAAAATCATAGTGATCTCTAAAAAAAAAAAAAAAGGTTCTCACTTGAAATCAATCTCAGATTTTATTATTTTTCTCTGAAAACTAGGGATGTCAGAAAAAACAAAAAGAAGTTTTTACATAAAATCTGTCTTCGATTTCCTACGCAATTTTTGCCAAAATAGGTAGGACAGAGCCCCAAAAAGTTGCCCCAAAACAATCGAAAGAGCTGCCAGTAAATTCCAGGACAAAAGTGACCCAGCTTGGGACATGGGACCCCAGACGTCAATTCCGGGACTGTCCCGGCCATTTTAGGACGGTTGGTAAGGCTACATGTGTTGTTTAAGCATGACATTATGGTTATTCATTAAAAATTTTATTTTATAATTAAAAAATTGTACAAATATTCAAACAAAAAGAAAAAAAGTACAGTAAAAATTTTTTAATTTATCAAGATAAATCTTTCATAATTGTAAAATTCGATTATGATTTACTGCATGTTAGTACCTTATTAACAATTTCTCATTTTCTTTAACAACAACATGGGAAATATCGTTTTAAATTGATGAATTCAATTCGCTTTGAGAAATCCTGGTAACCTTTTAAATAATTTTTTAAATTACTCATTAGACAATAGACAGTGCAAATTTTGATAGGTGTTATCAACAGGGCATTGAACTAGAGACAATAAATGCAAATTTTTAATTTGAGTTTGGTTCAATTCTTTTGCAAGTGATAAAATAAAATGGCTTGTGGATCATAGCCATAGACAAACTGGGTCCAGAAACATTTGCTGTATATAAACATTTTGGGTCTCTTCAATAAGCGACCATAAGCAATTTTTGTTAGTAAAACTAACCCAAATCCTCCTGTGATTACTATCATTTCTTAAGAGATTCTTTTTCTCTTAGCCTCTTTTTTATTGCCTCCTAGAGCTGTAGGGAAGATTCCAGGTGTAAATAACAGTTACGGTCTCTTCTTGAAGAGACCCATTTGAAATTCTTCTTAAATTTTTGCCTTAGGAAAGCTAGCCTCAGGAATTTTTGCTGTAAGTAACTTTGCCTAACCCCTAACCTTAAGCTAGAGGTACTTGACAACAAAGTAGTTCACATATTGAGAAAAAATGGAGTGAAATGGCCTTACAACAAAAATTCTATGTGGCAAAGTCTTTTACAGCAAAAAATTTTGAAGCAAGTTTTCCTTATAGCAAAATGTTTATGGCATGTATTCAGATAATAGACAAACCAAACCAAAAGATTCAGGAAAGGGAGGTGAAATTAATCTTAATCATGGTTTTGCACAATTTTATTTATGCAGCCTAAACCTAATAAATTTAACTGAGCAAACTACATTAGCTTTGTTATGTAATTAAAATCTTTTTGGTGCCCAAAAAATCAATAAGTTTTATGCTTTGAAATAATCAATTTACTCTGCTTTGAAATAATTTACAATAAAGTTTTAATGATTGAATCTGGGGTTTAAACATGCATTGAAATAAACTATTTGGATGTAAAATAATTTCTTTTCTTCCACAAAACATTTTTAAAGGTGCATTTTATGCTTTCAAAAATATAATTAAAGCCCAAAAAATCATATTGTCCTTGGACTTTTTTGCTGGTGAACAGATTGAAATGGTGATAATGCTCCTTTTTCCCCTAATTTGTAAGGCTATGTTTGTAACCAAATAATATCTCATGGATGTAACTGGTATGTATCTATGTATCTTGGAGGACCATGGTAAATAGTTGCAAACCTAAAAAAGTAAAAATTCTTAAAGTAGCAGTATTTCTGGTAGAGCTGATTCTAAATAGCTATTTAAGTATAAATGGTAAAACCAACTTTATATATTTCAACAAAGTTTAATGAATATATAATAATTATTTTGCATGCTCCAAAAGTGCAAGTGCAAATTTCTTGTTATTTTATTATTGATATCAAGTTTTTTAGGTTATTTTATGCTTTTGACCAAGTCTAAAAACTTTTTTATTTTGTTGTGTGTATGCATTGCACTGACAGATTAGATGCAATTATATGACAAATAAGGTATAGCACTAGCAACCATCTTATCCTTTTTCAATAAATATTATTTTTCTACTTTGTCTGCAGCTATATCGTTATGACTTGGGCCTGTTACATTCAACAAAATCAAAATTTTTCAGGGCTTTACTACATCATGAAACTTATACAAACTAATAGTTTTGATTGTTTAGGAGTCTTTTAACTGAGTTTTATAAAGCAAAATAAAGTCAAATTTTGATCTTATCGAATTTTGCATGGCTACTAAAACTTGATTTTACATTTTTTGAGCATAGCTGTAATAAACTGTTTTAATATTTTGTTTCTGCATTTTATAGGAGGTATTTTAAAACTTCTGGAACTGCAGACTCTTTAGCGTCAATCTTTTCCCCTTTTCTTTATAATTTCTAAAACATTAATAATAGTTTTCATGTTTTTCAATATTTTACCAACTTTAAAGCCTTAAAAAATTCAATTTTTTCCAGTTTAATAAAGTTTCAGCCAGCGGTGGGCTTACTTAGCAAGTGGCAAAGGCGTGCTTCAGTGATTAAAAAAGCTTGGATTGGACAAACGTTTCTGCACCTCGACTTCAGAACGAGTAAACAATATTTTATCATCTCCCTAATCAAGTACACACTACTAATCACTTAACCGGAATATTTGTTTTTTTATCTGCACTTACACGCAACTACAGTATGTTATTTTTTTTATATTAGATGTGAGAGGAAGCAAATAAAGACTAAAAAATGGCCCTTACCTTGACAGCTATGCATTTTTGAAAATGTTGACACTGTCGCTTTATTGTTCGGGTAAATCCTAATGTATATTCATCGAGCCCCATTTGACCCTTAGATGTTCCTATCGACCACTTGGAGGAGCACTGGTCTAAATAATAAATTTGTTCATCCATATAGCGCACAACTAGACAATATGCATTGGTGAGACGAAATATTTCAAAGAAGGTCAATAAAAAATCTAACATTATTATGTTTACTTTTTTCCAGGATAAATACTGGGAAATGTGATTGTTTAGTTCGTGCTATATGTCATAATATATCGTTTTCCTGTACTGTTATTTTCTTTGTAGTTAAACAAGAGGATTTATTTTTGATTACAAATCGAGCTGCTTTGAAAATGAGAAGCACCAGAATCGAGTTTCGCTCTTGTTTGAGCTCGTCAGTGATGCTTATCTCACTGCGAATCGAACCGAGGACCTGTAGTCTCTCACGCAGGTTACTATTTCACTAGACCACAGGACCCGAAAGCATACTACCAATTTGTAAGCGATTTCAATGTACAGGGCTGTTTTTGACCAATCAAAGACAAGCATTCATTTTCAATTGCTCTGAAAGAGCAAAACGGTTTTCAAAGCTGGTCTTTAAGAGCATTTAGAAAAAAATTGCGCTGCAGTAAATTAATTTTTATTAGACTTAAAGGCCCGTTTCCACTACCAGCGTGGAAAAGAGTATTCTTTGTCTCTTTTATTGATCTTCGATTTAAGCGAGCGGTTAAAATTGAAGCGAGCGCAAAAAAAAATCAATAAAACAAACAAAGAATGCTTTTTTCCACGCTCGTAGTGGAAACGGGCTTTAAAGAGCAAAACGTTTTTCAATGCTGCTCCTCAAGAGCATTAAAAAAAAAAATTGCTCTGCAGTAAATTAATTTTCAATAGAAATTTTTAATTAATTTTTTTAAGTAAAATATTGATTATAGTTTTGTTTATCATTGATAATTTCTCGTGCAGGGTTTCTTCAATGTGTACAATTTTTGGTTGGAAAGATTAGTCTAACTTTTTTACAGATTATTGTAATTTTTCAACAAAGTAATATGCCACCCGGACGATGGATGGACTCAAAGCAGCTATAAGTATTTCTCGAATTTGCAGCTCAAGGCGACCTCATGACCGAGAATAACCCGACAAGTGGTTAAGCAAAATGTGTTATTTTCTGCTTCAAGTTTTAGTTCAGTAAGCGTGTCAGCTTTAAGCCTTTAGTTCAGTAGCGTGTTGAGTTTTAAGTCGTTTTTATTATTTAGTCTTTTATGTTGCAGGTAAAACGATTTCGTCATTTTCGTTATGTTTATAAAATTATATCGTTTCAAAAATGTGTCGTATTCTTTTATGACGAAATCATTTAGGCTTAGTTAAGTTTCTGTTATACAATGGTTATTATAGATTGTGCGTATCCGGGTTGCGCTTTTCAATCCGAAGACGCACCAGAAGCCGTGGCGTGTGCAATTTTGCAGAGTCACGCATTTAGTCATGCTGCTTCTGGGGCCAATTTCAATCGTGCTCCCTCAGAGGGACCAAAGCTAACGAAACCCAACATCGACGTGGGCGTGTCTTTAGAAGCGTGAAATGTAGGCTATTCACTCGCCGCTGGCAAATGTTTATGCAAGGATCAAGCCTTAACAAAGCTTCAGCCACTGCGCGATTCTTTCAGTGTGCCAGTCAGAGCTTAGGAGATAGGGGAGAGCCTCCAACAGTGCGCCATTTTTCGGAGTTTTTCAAAATTTCGGAAACTGAAAAGCTATGAATGAAAAATTTTTATGACATTTTAATCTCATTCAATTGATATTTAAGGTGCATAATTAGGCTTTTTGTTGAAAGTCTTTATCTTCCAAAAAAATTGATTTTAAAATGAAGTAAAAAAATGGCGCACTGTTGGAGCATAGGTCCAACCATATAGGATATCTATGGGTCCAACAGTGCGCCATTACGGTTCCAACACTGCGCCACTTAGTTTTTTTTAAGCAACATAGCTTTATATTACCTGATTAATGAAATTTTTAAGTTCTTTTTGTTCATAAGTTTTTCTTTGTTGTAACAGCAAAATACGTGGAACTCTTACGTCAAAAAATATTTTTTTATTCTTATATAGAAAGACAAAACAACTTTAAAACCAATTTAAACAAGCAAATGCAAAGTTTACCATTAATAAGTCAACATATAACATGTAACTTTTGAATAAAACACAAAAACATAAAAAATAAAACTATTTTAATTAGCAAATTAAAAAATAAATAAATAAACAACTTTTACTTTTTTTAAATTAAAAAAATAATATACATTTTAACTTGTGGGTATCCTACACCAGTGGCGTGCGGTCAGAGCATGCAAGTTATGCGTTGCATGACCAGCGAATTCTTGTACGATGACCTTTATTTCTGAACGAAATAAAGAACAGCGCTGCTTTGGGACAAAATTAGAAAAGGTGAGCTGGTTTGAGACAAAAAGTAGAAAATCAGGGAGAGATTTTAGGTGAAGACCTTTTTTTTCAGAGAACACCATGAATTTTGGACGAAAAGTAAGAAAAATGGGACTTATTTCAAGTGTTGATTTTTTGTTTTTTGTAGAACAACTTGATTATAGGATAAATCACCAATATTCGGTAACTATTTTTTGTTTAGATCATCTTCTGTTGAACTAAGGTCACAATCACTCTCACACATATCGTTTTAATAAAATTTTTTTTGAAAGAAAAAGTTCTTTTGCTGTGAATAGCAATACAAGCGTAAAAGAAAAAGCTCATTTGTAAAGCCGAATATATGAAGATTCTGTTGTGTATGTTTCTTTAGCAATATAATAATATGTAAAATGTTTGTTCCAACAGTGCGCCCCCTGGCGCTACTGAATGGCGCACTGTAGGAACACCTGCCATTTTGACTTTAACTCTTGATTTCAGAGAAAAGCTACAATAATCGATTATTATCTTTTACCAGGCTTTACTTCACGCTATGGAGAAATTGGTGTCGTTTTGACTTAATTCTTAGTGCTTTTATGCAATTTTTTTTTATCAGCAAAAACTAACTTTACTTCCATAAAAATTGAAAAGCCTTTTTAAAAAATTTTCAGTTTTTTTAGCATTTCTGAAAATACAAAGAGAAATTAATATTTTAATACAAATTTTGATAATGCAATTACGATGTTATTTTACGCAACAATAAAAAAATAAAACGCAAAGGCGCACTGTTTGCACCGGCGCACTGTTGGAGGCTCTCCCCTAGTTTGTTAAAATCAATTGCGAAGTTTGTCTCTAAGCCTCTGCAGGAGTCACTATCCGCCATGCGTCGACTTGTAGTTATTCCAGTAGCTACTGGCGTCTTACGATCAGATCTCACGCAAATGCGGCAACTAAGAGACGAACCCATTTGCAGCAAGAGTGCGCGGCAAAGCCAGGGATACCTATAAAGCAAAGCAGACATATGTGCGCTTACAGTTGATTGTGGTTTAAAAGTTAACTACACTGACCATGATACCCTCCTCAATGGCATTGCCGACAATGAGATCCACGAGAAATTCTTGGGAGTACAGATGTGCTTACACGCCCGTCAACGAGATCGTTGCTCTAGTAGAAAGCAAGGAGATGGCTCGCAACGGTGTCCCTCCAACCAAGGTCATATCTGTGTCAGCCGTTCAGCACCCTCATTGTTATAGTATGTGACGTCATAGCGCACGGCTCTACTGCCTTCTTCTCTCTGGTTTGATAAGTGTGGTTAACCGCGTGATAAATTATTAGTATAACTTACAGATTCAGTCGTATTACTATCGTGTAACTCCGTATAAATAAAAGAGCTAACTGCAGATACTAGTGGAACTCATAACATGGCGTCGTCGACAGTCAGCTTATAAATTTGTTTAAAGAAAATAAGCTTACGAACCATTATAAAAGTATACTGCAAGTTCGTGATCGGAGATTTATAAAAGATTGAAGATAAAAGAGAGATGGCAAAAAACAAGCGAGAGCTGCAAGCAGAATTAGAAGCAGCAAACAAACGTATAGCCGAATTATCTCAATCTAATCAAAACGCGAATAGTAATATTAATAATGATGAACCTCCTTCTTGGTTAAAAACTCTTTTAGAGGCACAGTCTGAAAGCCAACGACAAATGCAACAAATAATCGAACGATTTTCGCAACAGCAGCTGCCTCAAAGCGCGAATAGCGAAAGAAGCGAATCACGTGAGCAAACCATTAACGTCAACAATTCTAACAACGAGGCAAGGCGAACCAAAGCGGACGCACAAAAGCCTTCGATACTGCAGGTGGGAATTTCGTTAGCTGAATTTGCGAAATGGCGTAAATCGTACAACGATTATGCTACGGTCTCGCTTGCAACAGAGCTGCCATTGAGCAGTCAGTTGGCATTGCTTCGCGGTTTTTTTTCGATGGACATGCGAGAAGCCGTAGAACACGTACTTCTTATCCCGGATGATACGACACTTAAACCAGACGAAGTGTTAGACAAAATTAAAAATTACATCCGGAGTCAAAGAAATATAGCGTTAGATTGTGTCGCGTTTGAAGAGAGAAAGCAAGCGGCTGGCGAAAACTTTGATTCGTTTTTAATCGCGATTAAAACTTTGGCGAGAGACGCAGACTTGTGCAATGAATGTTTAAATCGTCGTTTAGTCACAAAAATCATGTCGGGAATATATGACAAAGAGACTCGAACAAAGCTCCTAGCCATATCCCCATTACCTGATCTTCAGACCGTCACTGATTTATGCAGATCGGAAGAGTCAGCAAAACTAGACGACGCGCGAATAAGCCGACAGCTGAATGAGAGAAGAGCGTACCAAAGCAAATTTCGTCGAAATTTCTCTAAATCTAAAGAGCGCACTAAAACGCCCTGTACAAAATGCGGTAAAAAGACCTGCCCACCAAAAGGTCAAACCCACTGTCCCGCAAAGGATACAGAGTGCTTAATATGTCGCAAAAAAGGTCACTTTACATCAACGTGCTTTCACAACAAACCCGGGTTTAACAGACGCGAAGAAACGAAGAAAAAGTTAACGGGACAAATAAAGCGTAGATGCAATGCTAATGCAAATTTCGATAACTCCGCGGCGCCCAAAATAACTGTTAATCTTTTTTCTCTTAAACATCGTAACCCGTTAGGTTCCACAGAAGCTACACCAGACACAGGTGCTGAAGCAAGTCTTGTTGGGGTAAACATCATTCAACGGCTCGGAATAGACCTTGCTAATTTAATGCCGCCAAATCAAGACACTCTTAGTGCAGTAAACCGGCAGACCGTAACATGCGTAGGGACTTTCCCATGCATCATCGAATACTGCGGCCGATTCGTGGAAGAAACCATTTACGTCTGTCCTGAGGTAGAAGATTTTTTGCTTGCTTGGTACGTATGTCAACAGGTTAACATTCTACCTGACACGTATCCTCAACCGATAAATTCATCAAAAACACCTCGAAAATTAGCAAGCATATTAAAAGCAGAGAACACAAGATTCATTATATCAGAGAACCCAACTGAAGCAGAAATTAGTAAAATTGAGAACAAGTTGATAAAATCATACAGCGATGTGTTTTCTGAAGACACAACATTACGGGAAATGAACAGTAAACCCATGAAAATTTCCTTGAAAGATGATGCTGTTCCATTTGCTTTACCTGTTCCACGCCAAATACCTTTAGCGTTCAGAAGGATGGTGAAGACAGAGCTTGACCAACTTGTACAAGCCAGAGTCATTGCACCAGTAACAGAAGCAACTGATTGGGTGCACCCTATGGTCGTTGTACAAAAACCCAATGGTGGAATTCGTCTCTGTATTGATTTGCAGAAATTGAACAAATACGTACGCCGTCCATATCATCCATCTAAATCACCTGCTGAAGCTATTTCGAATGTTTCTTCTTCGTCTAAATTTTTCTCAACATTAGACGCCACTAAAGGATACTGGCAAGTACCTTTAGAAAAAGAAAGTCAAGACTTTACCACATTTATTACGCCGTTCGGAAGATTTAAATTCCTTCGAGCTCCGATGGGACTAGCTTCTTCTCAAGACGAATATTGCGCAAGAGGCGATGAAGCTCTGCAAGGCATTGAAAAAGTCGAAAAAGTGGTAGATGACATTTTTATTCAAGGCGAAACCGCACAGGAGCACTTGAATACCGTAGTGGCTGTACTAAACAGATGTCGAGAACACGGTATTACTCTTAATCCGAAGAAAGTGCAGTTACTACAAAGGGTTGTGAGATATGTCGGATATATAGTGAGCAGCGACGGTATTAAAGCAGACCCCACAAAAATTGAAGCAATCTCTGAATTCCCTGCTCCAACAAACATAACTGAATTACGATCTTTTATGGGTATGGCAAACCAGCTGGGCGGATTTACTCACCTACTCAGTGAAGCAGCAGGCCCACTTCGGGACTTGCTCAAACCAAAAAATGCTTTTCTCTGGTCACCCCAGCATGAAGAAGCATTTACAAAGACAAAAGACATTCTTTGTAGCCCCCATATTTTGGTTGCATTCGACCCCAATCTGGAAACGATGCTGCAAACAGATGCATCTCGGTTGAAAGGTCTAGGTTTTGCACTTTTGCAAAAACATCAAGAAACGTGGAAATTGGTTCAAGCAGGATCACGTTTTATAACTGAGACTGAGGCCAACTACGCTATGGTTGAACTGGAATTGCTCGCTGTTGTTTGGGCTATGCGTAAATGCCGCATATATCTGCAAGGCTTACCCAATTTCGAGCTGATAGTAGATCACAAGCCATTAGAGTCAATCTTGAATACCCAGACACTCGATATGGTGGATAATCCCAGGATTCAGAGACTTAAAGAAAAACTCAGCGCTTTTATATTCCACACCACCTGGAGAAAAGGCAAAGATCATGTGATCCCTGACGCGTTGTCACGAGCACCGTGCCGCGACCCAGAACCAGAAGATATCATAAACGTAGACACAACCAGAATGATTTGCAAAAACGTTTCTACAATTCTGAGAGGAAAAGACCCAGAAGTCACAAAAGAAACATTTATCGATCCAATGCTGGAAGACTTAAAAGAAAGTACTCAGCAGGACGAAGCAGCACAACAATTAATCACTGCTATTAAAAGCAACTTTTCAAAAGGAAACGAATATCCATTAGCTCAACCTTTCAAAAAGCTGAAAGAGCTGAACAGCCATCGCATTGTGGTGCCGGTACAGAAAAGAAAAGAAATACTGACAAAGCTACATGCCTCACATCAAGGCATCGAAAGAACAAAACAAAGAGCGCGTCAAATAGTGTACTGGCCAGGAATCAATAGCGACATCAAAAATACCGTTGAAGCCTGCACGAAATGCCAAGAGCACCAACCAAGCTTGCAACAGGAACCATTACAACGCGATCCCCTCCCATCAAGACCCTTTGAAGACGTATCTGCAGATTTATTTTATTATGCCGGTAAGACTTACCTGGTTTATGTAGACCGTCTGTCGAGATGGATTAAGCTCAGCGAGTTCTCTCATGACCCTAGTTCACATCAGATAATCAGCACTATAAGAAAATTTTTCGTGGACACAGGGGTACCAGTACGAATCAGAACTGACGGAGGACCGCAATTCACATCAAGCAAGTTTCAACAGTTTCTCAAGAAATGGGGAGTAACTTCCACCATAAGTACTCCACATTACCCACAGTCAAACGGACACGCAGAAGCAGCAGTGAAAGCCATGAAGCACCTTGTTGCCAAAACTGCTGAGCATGGTAGTCTCGACTGCGATGAATTTAGCAGCGGCCTAATCGAATGGGTTAACACACCCAAGGCCCATGGGTTATCACCAGCCGAAATCTTATACGGCGTTCCGCTACGTTCAATTGTCCCAGCTAAACTGAAATATTTCAAGGAAGATTGGCAAAACAAATTCGACAAGTGGGACGCAGCTTTATCAAATCTACAAGTGGCTGCAGAAACCGAATACAATAAACGCGCAAAACACCTCAATCCACTAAAAATCGGACAACATGTTCGAATTCAAGACCATATTACAAAAAAATGGTTGCGATCGGGACTCATCATCGGCGTCGGGAGAAACCGCGACTACCACATAAAACTACCGAGCGGTCGAGTCTGTTGGCGCAATAGACGTTTTATTCGCCCTCTCCCCACCGAAGGGGCAGACCCCAAAGAGGAAATGATGACATCAGACGAACGTCACGTCCATTTTGAAGATGAAGTCTTCCCACCATCTCCAACCTCGCGGCGAAGCGTGAGACAAAAACGCTTTCCTGATCATTTAAGGGATTTTGTATGAAGTAGCGTAAAACTCATAGCGCTTGTGCCGTATTGTATATAGTTTGTTGCATGTTTATTAATCGGGCTCGTACAACGTACTAATATTTTTCTTAGACAACCTTTTCGCTAAAAAGCTTCTTGAAAGGGGGTTGTTATAGTATGTGACGTCATAGCGCACGGCTTTACTGCCTTCTTCTCTCTGGTTTGATAAGTGTGGTTAACCGCGTGATAAATTATTAGTATAACTTACAGATTCAGTCGTATAACTATCGTGTAACTCCGTATAAATAAAAGAGCTAACTGCAGATACTAGTGGAACTCATAACACTCATGATGCAGACCACAGACGTCGTAATGCAACCCCACGCACTAAATCCAACTATTCACTTGTTCGGTCAAAAGAATCGCGTTGTCCGCTCTACCAGGGACTTTATCAGCTCTACAAAAAAGGGCCTCATGGTTGGAATACCAAACCTTAAACCTTGAGTATTGAATGCTACCAGACACAGAAACACCGAAGAAGTCACATCGCTCCTAAATTGGATCCTTTACCACCTGAACCAGGTCTACAAACTCTTGAAGTCACGTCGTGTCCCTCAGTTGAGTTCGGTAAGAACAAACCACGGGCCAGTTTTTAGGCACACCCCAAACAATGCAACATGCCGTTGTCTGCAGTACATAAGAATGCCACCATGCAAGGCCCCCATTATGTACTCAAAGACGGACAGTGGGCAACGGCACATATGAGCGAGCACCCTAAGATCCAGGTGACGATTTTAGTTGATTGAGCTCACGCTCATGGTGAATCTACGTCAGTCCGTGCTACAAATGTCACTGCTATCGCTGACACAGGCGCCCAAATGAATGTATGGTCTCTGGGTGAATTCTTGCAGTATGGTTTCCCACGTGACATCTTGACCCCTGCACCCAACCTGGTGGCCACTAATCATTCCTCCATGTCAATACGTTCTTCGTCATTACTCAAGGATTGTCATGTCACGGTTATGTCGTGCAATTCCGGGTCATGGTCTATGTTAGCGTCGATTTTAAGGCCCTCTTTTAATTGCACGCCACACTTGCGATGCTAGGGGTGTTGTCCTCCAGTTTTTCATCATTGCTAACCTTGCTATGCTTGCTAACATGCTAACCCTGAGATGCAGGAATGCGCTGGTGAACCTGCTGCTGTACTAATGCGCACCTCACGCGCACTGTTACTGGTGGCTAAGCCTCACCGGGCGATCAAAATCATTCTTGCACTTACCCTCAACGTACTGCCGTGCCACCACCCCCACGGTCGCTACCATTTCGCTGAATTCCCCAAAATAATGATCGAATAAAAACTTGGCTATTGGAGCGATATGCTTTCTGCACATTTAACACATGTTTCATCCCCCTCTTCATTGCATGGCGGGACCACCCAATAAAATCCATGTCAGCCCCTCATCGAAATCAAAGGTATTTCATACCCCAGCTTCTATTTTTCTACATTGGCAACAGCAGGTCCATGCAGACATCCTTTGGGATGAAGCCCTAGGAATTCTTGAAAAAGGCCGCTCACGAAGAGCCTACACAATGGTGCCATTGCATGGTGATTGCAAGGAAACATGATGGTACACCTCAACGGACTGTAGATTTATCGCCGCTGAACGAATTCTGTCGTCGGAAAACATTTGCGTCGGAAACACCCTTCAAGCTAGCCCGTCGCGTACCGAGTTAATACTTGAGAAACTGTTTCTGACGCTTGGAATGGATAGCATAGCGTTCCACTAGGCGAGTCTGGCCGTCATCTTACCACCTTCATCACGCCATTTGGACGATGGCGATATACAAGGTACAAGGGCACCACAAGGTTTTCTCTCTTCGGGAGATGGCTATAACAATCGTCGCTTCGCCGCCATTTTATCTGATTTTATGCTAAAGGAGTGATGCGTGGATGACATTGTGTTTTTTGACGAGAGCCTAGAGGAACATTGGTGGCACACCATCCAATTCTTTATTATAGTAGGCCGCTTCGGTATTGTTCCAAACACCAGCAAATTTCAATTCGCTCAGCAGTTAGTTGACTTTGCAGGATTCCGCATTTCTGAATCATGTATAGAACCCCTGCCCAGGTACTTGAACGCTATTAAACAATTTCCTACGCCTAAGAACATCAAGAACATAGCTGGTTTGGCCTAATCAATCAAGTGGCTAGCTACGCCAAAATTCGAGACTTGATGGCTCCATTTGAGCCGTTTCTCAGTTCAAAACGTAAGTTTGAGTGGAATGGCAATTTCGCTAAAAAATTTTCACATTCAAAAAATGCTATCATTGACGCTATACGTCACGGCGTAAAAATTTTTGATTCGACTCGACGGACTTGCTTACGGCCGGACTGGTCAAACCGGGGCATCGGATACTTCCTGCTTCAAAAACACTGAGCATGCCCGTCCACCCTCCTTAATTGCTGTTCCAATGGATGGCGAGTAACTCTCGCTTTCTCTCGTCGGCTGAACAACGTTACGTTCCAATTGAAGGAGAAGCCCTAGCTGTACTTGGGGACTCGAGCAGACTAAATATTTTACGCAGAGGTGCAATAATTTAGTAGTTGTCACCGACTACAAGGCGCAAACAAAAATTTTTGGTGATCGAACTCTAGATAATATCAGCAACACTCGGTTCTTCCGATTGAAGCAGCGCACTCTAATGTGGCGTTTTGACATTGCACACTTGCCGGGGTCGACAAATATTGCTGCTGATGCTGCATCGCGACACCCAGCCACATCTGAATTTTTTGCTACGATTTCGGGTGCCGAGCGCGATCCTTTAGACTCTCTCAAAGAGGCCCTTCTTGCCTCTCTCCGACGAAACACGCGTAATGAATTGACTTTAAACTGGGATGAAATTGCGCGGCACACTGCCGGTGACGCTGCACTAAATGATTTACTGATTGTCATACAATCAAACTTTGATGTGAACTTTCCGCCGAAGGAAGGTATTCGTCAATACCTCCCATATCGCGACGGGTTTTATATCTCTGACGGTGTTGTTATACAATGATCGTGTTGTTATTCCGCCACCACTCCGCTATCAAGTATTATATGGATTACATGCCGCCCATCAAGGGGTGTCGGCCATGGAACGGCTTGCCCGCGCAACTGTTTTCTGGCCGGGATGACCCAAGATATTCACAATATTCACAATGTGATTCTTGTGTTTACTACAACCGAAATGCGCCATCGCAAGCTGCAACCCCCCCCCGTTGCCTTCCCACCCACCCACCACGCCCTTTGAAAAAATTTTTGCCGATTATTTTGATTACACGGGACGACACTTCTTGATCGTTGGAGACAGATTGTCCGGTTGGTCAGATGTATTTGGTACACCTGCCGGGTCCAGCGTCACTGGCGCAAATGCACTTCTTCGCCTCCTTCGATCATACTTCGCCACTTTTGAAGTGCCTGAAGAAATTTTCTCAAGTGGTGGCCCAGAGTTTACTGGTTTTGTCACACAGGATTTTATGCGCAAGTGGGACATTAAACACCGCATTTCTTCCGCCTACTTCCTTCAATCCAACGGCCGCGCGGAGGTTGCAGTCAAAGCCGCTAAAAGGCTTCTCATCTCATGTCAGGAATGGGAATTTGAACAATGATTCGTTCCTGCGGGCCTTGTTGCAACTGCGTAATACCCCGGATCCTGACTGCAATTTATCCCCAGCTGAAATTGTTTTAATCGGCTCGTCACTTTTTCTATTCGCTTTATTCGTCGTACATGGCGCGAAGCATGCGAGCTAAAGAAGATGCCCTTTGAGTTTGAGCCAAGCGGACCGAAGACGCATTGAGCGCACGAACACTTCCGTTGCGTGCGCTGCGGTGTGGTGATCGCGTGTTCATTTAAAATCAAAAAGGCAGACACCCACGTAAATGGCACAAAGTCCGCACTGTGGTCGAAGCATTGGACTTCGACCAATATAATGTTAAAGTGGGAGGATTCGGTCGTATAACCAGGCGTAATCGACGATTCCTTCGTTTAATGCCTGATGTTGCGGAAACTCCACAATCCTCTTTATCATCATCAGTGCCCTCTCGACACGAAACGCAATTTCAACACCCACCCTCGGCGTCGACCCACGTAATTGTTGATGGATCTGACATCTGAGGCCATAGATCACGGGAAACAACAAGACGTCAATGATGACGTACCTACGACCACACAGCCCACATTTGTGATGGGTACTAATTCGCAGGAGAGCGACCCTGACACCCACGAAAACAACAAATCAATGCTTCCTAGACGGTTCTCTCGCATGCGACGACCTGCTGTCGAATTGGATCCGACATCTGGTCAATGGGTGATCAAGGGATCGACTACATAACATCCTTGGTTGTAGGAGTACGAACTTGGGAAGATGTAGAAATATGATTGTTTAGTTCATACTATTACGTCATAATATATTGTTTGCCTGTACAGTTATTTTCTGCTTCAAGTTTTAGTTCAGTAAGCGTGTAAGCTTTAGCCTTTAGTTCCATAGCGTGTTGAGTTTTAAGTCGTTTTTGTTATTTAGTCTTTTATATTGCAGGTAAAACGATTTCGTCATTTTCGTTATGTTTATAAAATTATATCGTTCCGAAAACGAGTCTTATTTTTTCAATTACTGTTTAAATGTTCAAGGTGGGCATGTTACGTATACGCACATAACTTTAAAAATATATTTTATTCTGTCATTTGGCCTATTATAGGGCTGTGCAATGAGAGAAAAATAGCATTCTTGTTCTTGCAAAAATAGTAACGACAACAGGCAAAGATAATCAAATAAGTATATGGATATATTTACAGGCATCCAATGGAAATCTCTAAAAATGTTCCAACTGCAGTATACATGATTGCGCATGCAAGATTTATTGCAGTTAAGATAGGCAAATAAAAACAATCTTTATTAAGATGAAATTGGAACTCAGCACTCGATTGTTAAAACTGCAGCAATTTTGAAGATGCTAAGGACTGTGTCGCTTCAGTGGCGTAGCAACGTAACCTGCCGCCCTTGGATTCTTGCACGAACTGCCGCCTTTTAACATTATCGAAACGAAGAACATATTAATGAAGTTCTACACAATATAAAAATAATAGTGGTAGTTTAATTCTTATCAAAAGTTCAAAATTCAATACGTCGAGCTTTCACTGAAACAAACCCCAAAATTATATCTTCAAAAGATAGCATCTCGACGAAATCACTTTCAATGGACAGGATTCCTAAAGCAGACAGCCTGCTTTCACCCATAATCGATCTCAAGTAACAATTTATTAATTTAAGCTTTGAAAAACTTCTTTCACAGCTTGCAATAGATACAGCAACAGTGAGGTAAAGCTTAAAAATACATGGATTTAGATACCAGAAATTAACAAAGGGTTTGAAAACGAATTGAGAATTATCATTTCTTGCCTGAACGGCTATTTGAATAAAGCAACCAAGATCTATGAACTTCATCACTGTTTTTTAACGTCTTAGAAAACCACTTCTTACTCAAAAAGCTTAACGACTCCTTCTCTTTGTCCCCTTCTTTAATTACTCTAATCGCTGGCTTAAACGGCCCTTCTTTATTCTGATGTCTTTCAAGTTCTGCTTTGACCATCTCAACTCTTATGTAATGAGTTATGATTTCTGGCCAAGTAGCCACATCGCTTATATCATCAATTTTATCTTTAGCCATAAGTGTTTCGTTGGTAGGAATACTTTTAACGATCACTTCTTGATTACTTTGTTCAAGTTCAGCTGTCTTTTCCGTTTCTGTGTAAGGTAGAGATTTACTGAAGCCGCTAACCTCATTCCTTTCGTTAGCTGAAGAGAGTGAGGACTGTAAAGAAATGTTTACAAACTTCAAAATAGTTCCTTCATTCTTTTTCAGCTCTTCTTCTCTGGCTTTCTTTTTTTTTATGAAAAAAGCTCCACTTTCTTTTACTTTTTTCATTGGTAGGCTAACTTTCTGTAAATTAATTAACTTTAAAAAATTAGCAACTAAATTTTTTAACTGCAATCTGCAATATTAAACAGCACTGTAGTAGCAATTTGCTGTAGCCGAGCTGTAACCTACTAAGTCTGGCGTAAAACTGTCAAATTTTTAATGTTTTTTCCCAAAACCTATAGGCTAAACAAACTCTACAGTGCCCAGGTATACAGCCGACATGACTTCAGCAGAGTGATTAGCAATCTATGCCTTCACAGAGAGCACAGTGCATCACAATTGAAAAAAAGAATTGCTAATAAAATCATTACATTTTGCCGCCCTCAACAACATGCCGCCCTTGGATATATCCACAATATCCAATGGTTAGCTACGCCACTGTGTCACTTTTCTTGGTTTCTTTCTGGTTTCAGGACGGCAAGTTGCGCACCAAAGAATTACGTGAAGTGTAGTGAGGAACAATGTAAAAAAAGCGGAATAAAACATCCTTTCTTTTCTTTGATTGTGTCAGTTACTATAACTTTGAGATTTGGTTCCAATCAAAGTTTAGTTTTAGTTTTAATTTGTCTTTAATTTTCAGACATCCCCTTAGCCATTGAAGAACGAGTTGAACTTGTGTTTATGTTTGTGCTGATGGTGCCACTAATCCATCAGTTGCTGAGAAACTTATTCGAATTCATCCTGATCATGTACATATTTCTCACACGACAGTTGGACGTCTGATACTGAAATTTCGCGAAACTGGAAGTGTCCTAGATAAACCACGAAGGCCTTCCCAGAGTGTCTGATGAAATCCGAATAAGCGTCATCGAAAAAGTTGAGAACAGTCCAAAGAAATCATTGCGACGATTGTCAATTGAGCTCGATGTGCCAAGAACCACCATACGACAAATCATCAAAGGCGAAAAGTTTTATCACAATAAATTGCAACATGACACTGACCGGCGGGTTCAGATAGTTACTCGGTTTAAAGGTCAAATGATTCAGAATCCAAATTTTGTGAATCATGATGTTTTGTTCAGCGACGAAGCCAATTTCTTTGTTAACGGCAAAGTTAATAAAAAAACTATCGTTATTATTCGCGGGAAAACCCAAATTGTATGGAAGCTACTAAAGAGCACCCTTGTCTAAAAGTGGTAGTGTGGTGCGGACTTTGGAGGAACCATATTTTGGGCCCATTCTTTTTCAACGAGACAGTGACCAGCGAGGTGCTACTTTAAAATTCCTGCAAAACTATTTGATGCCACAACTGGAGCGCATCGATGAAGGAAACCACTTTAGTTTATGCATGATGGCGCCTTGCCTCATTTTGCAACCATTGTGCGAAAATGACAATCATAATGTTGAAAATTGGATTGGGCGAAGAGGTACCGTAGAATAAGCACCAAGGTCCCCGGACTTGACCCCAATGGACTTTTTATTTTTGGGGCCACCTCAAGCGAATCGTTTATTCTACAAGAATAGCAGATGTCAACCAGCTTTTCCAACAGATAGTTCGTGGTTGCAATTACATTGATGGAAACAGCCATTTACTTGGCCAAGTTTATAGAAATTTTGGACATCGACTGGAATTGTGCATCAACGCAAACGACGAGCATTTTGAACATTTGAAATTGTACCAGCGTGTACATCGTGTTTGTTAATTTATTAGTTAAGCTTGGCGTTAACAAATAAAATAAGGTATATAATAATAATAATAAAATAGTAGCAAGTAATAAATAACGGGATCATGTCCCTTTTTCCCCCTGTATTTTCAAGTCCTTTTTTTCCTCATAAAATTTTAATGTAGAAAAATATTTAAAATATGAAAATAAACAAAATTTTAATGGAGAAAAATATTTAAAATATGAAAATAAAACAGTTTCAATAATTAAATAATTTTGATTAACTCAAATAATGCTTCAATACCAATTTGTTTTCCAATATTGTGTTTCTAAACAAATTCTTGCAACATAATTTCCATCTTTGACCCTAACACACCCTTTTGTTGTTTAATGTGCTACTTGCACACATGTGAAAGAGAAAAAGGAAGAGAAAGAAAGATAGATAAAGAAAGATAGAAAACTAAAAACACGGTACAAGCAAACTAAATTAATAATAATCAAAACAAGTTATTTGGATCAAGTTCATAAATTTCCCACATGGGAAATCTATGGACTTGATCCAAATAACGTATTTAGGCCTAATCATTAAAATTGTTTTAAATGCTTTGGTGCGCGATTAACGGTCCACCCTGTAGAAAAAAAGTTTTAGTTTTCATTTCTTATTTTACATTTTTTGAGTTTTTGAGTTTTTGTAGAGATTAGGGACCATTGGGCAGAAATTTAGTTTTTTTCGATTGTAGTCTTTGATTCAAAAAGAAAATTGCCTGAAAACCTTACATTAAAACTCCAACTTTTAACTGATTCAGACATGCATATAACTTCTTGATTCGATAAAACATTGACAAAATATGGGGTTTCAAAAATTAAAAATTTTTGGTCCTATTTTGGTTGGATAATCCCAATTTTTCGGACATTGTCTCGCCCATTTCCACAGAAATCCCGCCAGAAATCAAAAACAGATTCATGTGTAAACCTTTTTTTTTGTTTTTTTCAAAGATCACTAGTTTTCAGAGACGAAAATCATAAAATTCGAGACAGATTCAAAGTAAAGAACTTTTTTTTAGGGACAAATTTTTTTCTGTTAACGAGCGTCTCGGTTTGCCGCTTCGAAAATATGGTATGCCTACACTTAAGTGGTTACCTACCTATAAGCGCGCTGCCGACAAGCCAAACATATAGACTATGTCAAGAAGTAGTACTTTCAGTTTTTTGCTTTTTATTCATGTTGCTTTAAATTTAAAAATAGGCTTATTGTATATCTATATTTCAACAAATTTTTGCAAGTTATTTTTTTCAGAATTAAGTCCATTATTTACAGTCGGACTATACCAGGGATCAGCATTAACTCGGCTTCTGTTGGCTGTGATTATGGATAGGATAACGGACGAAGTAAAGAGAGAACTACCGTGGACGATGTTGTTTGCTGATGATATTGTGATTTGCGAAGAGACCAGAGAATAAGTGCAGCGGAGACTAGGATGCTGGAGGTGCGCGTTGGAAAAAAGAAGAATGAAAGTAAGTGGATCAAAGACCGAATATCTGTGCTTAAATGGAGGAAATGATGAAGAAAAAGTGAAGATGGAAGACACAAAAGTGTCAAGAGTCATTGAATTTAAGTATTTGAGATCAACGGTGCAAGAAAGTAGTAGCTGTGAGAGGGAGGTAAAGAGGAGAGTGCAGGCAGGATAGAACGGATGGAGAAAAGTATCAGAAGTAATCTGTAACAGGAGGATATCAGCTAGAGTAAAAGGAAAAGTGTACAGTTCAGTGGTGAGACCAGCAATGGTGTATTGAGACGGTGGCGGTCACAAAGAAACAAGCAAAAAAGAGATGAAAGTTGCAGAGATGAGAATGTTGAGGTTTGCTATGGGAGTGACAAGAAAAGATAAGATTAGAAACGAATACATCAGGGGTACAGTTAAGGTAGAACGGTTAGGAATAAAGATGAGGCAGAGCAAGCTGAGGTGTTATGGACATGTTATGAGGAGAGACCAGAAGTATGTTGGAAGAAGGATGATGGAAATGGAGTTACCGGGAAAGAGGAAAAGAGGAGGCCAAAGAGAATATTTATAGATGTAGTTAAGAAAGATATGGGGAAGTTGGTGCGAGGGAGAAGGAAATTGAAAACAGGACGCTTTGGAGAAACATCATACGCTATGGCTACCCCTGATTAAAGGGAAAAGCCGAAAGAAGAAGAATTTTTTTCAGAAATTAGTTAATATTATTATGTTTTTTTTGCGTATTTTTTGTTTAATTTTTGAATTATTGTTCGCTTTATTGCATATATAAGGTTGCCAACTCTATGATGTTCATTAGCTATTAACTATTTTTCTGCCTAAGTTGCCGGACATCGACAGGAGTTGAATTTGATATCTTTGAACCAGGTTAGGGTGATTGCTTTACTATTCATTTAACGCTCCTGTAACAACAAAGGTTACGAGTTGAAGACCAAAACGTATCATAAATGAAGTTAAGATTTAAACGAGTTTTTCTAAAAAATTCAAACGATAGAAAAACTTGTCCTCTGAAGCGAATAATATATAAAGATAGGCTACATTTTTGCTCCAAGTCCCACAGCCAAACTTTATCTTTGCTTGGAGTTTGTTACTCAGATTTAATCTATTTAAAAAATATTATGCCTTCCCAGGCTCCATAACTAACAAAGATGAAGTGGTTAAAAAAAGGAAGGTTGGCAACTGTTTATGTATAAAAATATTATTGCATGTTAATTGAGTTGTTAATATTTATGAGCTGTTTCAATTCATTCTTATGGGCTCGAGATAACAAGATTTCAATCACGTAAAATTTACTCTGATTTAAAATAAATTTCACTTACAGGTATTTGTTCTTGCCGCAAAATGCTAAGAAGTAGAATTAAACCTAAATTAGTTCAAAAAAAGCATAGTTAAGGGCTCAATAAAAAAGATAAAGTACTGTTACAATCTCTAAATTTATTTTGCCGCTAACTTTAACAAAATTTCCAACAAAAATTTTAAAATATTAATTTTGATTAAATATTTGGTTATTACTGTCACTTAATTTCGTTTTTTTCAAAACTCTTATGGATTTAAAAGGTATACTTTTTCTTTTCAAGGACTAAGAAAGAGGATTTTTGCTTATCGTATCAACAATAATAATAGACACAAAATGGCCGCATAGTGATGTTTTGGAATCCAGTTGGTCATATAATTTACTGCTTATACTATAAGAATTTTGGTAATTATATAATAAACATTTTTAATTGAAAAAGTCGCAATCGACCGACGTATTGAACACTCCTGCTTTAAATCATTACTTTCAACTCAAATGCAATAGAACCGGGATTTTTCGGAAAGTTCGTCCGGGATCCCGGGAATTTAAAACTTAAAAATCGTCCGGGATCCCGGGACGTAAACCCTAACCGTGACGTATCCTGTTTTTTGTTTACTTGTGCAATTTATGCAATCACTATTTCGTTTTGGATTCTGTGCTTGTCTTGATATTATTTCTGTTTACGTGCGTTGCTTGTAGTGAGACTTTTAACAAATTCAAGACTCATTTATAATTTTCTTTACTGAGCAGCGCGGGTATTTCGTTAACCGAGGTTGTTTCCGCGCAGCTGGCACAAACTGACGTCTAAATCTTCGTCTCTCTTGACAGGCATCTAAAGATTCATTTACAAACCATGCAATATTTAGTCAGGGTTTAGACTCCCCAGAGTGCCACGGTTAGCAAAGAAGAGTGTTGCTCCATAGTCGGGAACCTTGGCTAGCTAGATTTTTTATCGAATTGGCAAGTGGTCCGTTTCAATGGGGCGTAGATATTCTAGCAACTATGCGTAAAGCGTCATTCAAGACACAAATTTAAGCGAATATGTAAGCTACAGAGACCACTGGTACGAAATAATCCGCATTTAAGTTGACCAGAAACAGAGATGCACGCAGTATTTTGGCACCAGCACTACATCTTAAGTCGGCTTAGAAGTGCGACACATGAAGATAATTTCTTATGCATATTTACCATTGCTATAAACTTTAGCTCGCATTTGGCCTGTTGATTGTTTAAATATATAAAAGGCTATCGAGAGTGTCTTTGATACGTTGAAAGTGCAGTCATATCTTCACTTTAAAGTTTCTAAAACCTTAGAGTCTTCAAAGCGTGCAATAATGCCAGATTTTCTTTACTTTTGGCTGAACAATAAAAATGAATAGATATCCTTACGTTTTGGCAGTTATGGTTTCGATTTGTCATACTAAAAATAAACACAAAACTCACTTAGTACTCACAATATGGACAATACCAGAAAGCAACTGCCATCCGGGTTGGATAGAGAGGCGCCGGAAAATTTTTTGGCAGGAGAGAAAAAATTGAAAACAAAGGCACCTTTTTTGTTGGATACAAAAAATTGTAGTTAAGTTTCATAACTGTAACAGCCGAAAAAAATTTGGGGGCAATAAAATTTTGCCCAAGTTTTATCGACGATTGCCCAAATCATGTTTTGTAGCATTTCACAGAGATGCCATTTTGTATCTGCGTCCATTTTCCTTTCAAAAATCTAGTGAAGACTAAAAAAGTCTTCTCCTGAGTTAAACACCTATGCTTTTGTTGATGACTTTTTTTACATTTATTGTGGCTACCTTATCCACCAAAAAAGTGCCTCTTTTTTTGATTTTGCTCCCTTACAAACTTACTGTTATTTGCTGTTGCCAAATATTTGTTAGATTTAATTTTGGTCGAGTTTATATGATTATAGAGAAAAATAGAGTCTAACCTGATGCCTCTGTACTACGAATTTCATAGGGCATTATGTCCCCCTTGTAATACCAAAAGACCAATTTCAATATTTTCGCTTTTTATAAAAAATTCAATCCAATAATTACGGAACGAATAAATAAGTTCTGCATGGACACAGTGTAGGAGGCAGTGTAAACGTAAAACATGACATACTTTTTTGGAAATTTTACGATTATGGTGTTAGGGAGTGGTTATTGTTTGTTTTTTTTAAATGCAAAAAGGAAAATTGTTGAGCGAAATAACATTTGCAATTATTATTTTTCGAAATTACATAACATTACAAAACAATTAATATTAATACTCAAGTCTCGAGACCATTGTCATTGCTACAATAAAAGATAATAATTATAACAATTTATTACCGTTTTTAAAAAGTATAATTTTTCTTAGCCAAGCTTGAATCAATGCAATTTTTGACATTGCCTTACTTTTGTGATATCAATAACTTTCTCAACATTTTGAAATTAAGTGGCATAGGGGGCAACATTTTATTTTGTCCCGGGCGTAGAGTGTCTTTGCTACACTTCTGATTGATAAATCTTCCAACGAAACAGCAGCATATGGAAGCGCTAACTCACTTCAGCTTTTTAAATACCGAATTGCGAGTGCGGCGCCACTGAACAAACCGCAGACCACGTTCTAAAAACGTGTCCCATAAATTGGGCATCACATGAAGAACGAGCGCTGACTGTTTTGGATGACGAAACTCGATGCTGGCTTAACACCGTCACTGCCAGCATCTGATCCAGACAGTACAGCAGCCTGGGTTAGGAAAAGGATAAACCCTCTGCCCCAGTCCTATTTGTGTCTGGCCTGGAGTAGATGCCCTTCCAAACGACGACGACAGCCTAGCTGAACGAGAAACGTTTTTAAATGATTTAAGATCTTATCTCAATCTAATCGCCACATTTGGCCCGCGTAAAGGTTTTGAGTGGCCCGCGCAATATTTTCCAAAATAAAGTAAGCTTTCCATACGTCCTGATTTGGGCGGGACAGTCCCAATTTTTTAGGGTTCTGTCCTGTCCATTTTGGCAAAAATTCCGCCAGAAATCGAAGACAGATTCTATGTAAAAACTCCTTTTTTTCTTGTTTTTTTCCAAGATTGCTAGTTTTCAGAAACAAAAATAATGAAATCCGAGACTGGTTTCAAGTGAGCATTTTTTTTTTTTTCGGAGATCATTATGATTTTGGGACAAAAATCGAAATGTTTTATTTGTTTGGCCCGCCAATATTTTTGATGAGCCAAAATGGCCCTCGGCTTAAAAAGGTTGGACGCCCCTGCTATAGATTCGAGTTTGTTATAAAAAAAAAAGAGTAATCTGGGCTATCTAGCCGAAGGTAAAATTCATTACTAAGCATTCTTCTAAAAATAAATTAAACAACGAATTTGAGAGAGTATCGGGCCCAATGAAAATGTCTGATGGGCCGCAGGTTGAACATCTTTATTTCAATTATCTAGTAGACTATAGGCTTATACGTGATGCACTTATTTTAAAATTTAAAAAATTTAAATTAAAAAATTCTGGAAATTTTTGAGGACGTGCTAGAAATATTTTTCGGCGATTTCATGAGAATTATTTCCAATAGAGTGGATAAAAGACAAGTACAATTTATTATACCTATTTTTGTGCTTAGGCTACAGCTTCAACTACTGGGCAGATTTAGTATTTCTTCTTTTTTCTAACAAGTAAATGCTAATAACTTCACAGGATTTCTGTAAATTGCATTTTTATTGAATTTGTTTGCCAACAAAATAAATGTAAAACTTTTTTTAAATATTGGAAAAAAATTGTTAAAATTTAAGAAAAAAATATTAAAAAGGTTGCGTTTATTTTCAGTCAATATTCTTAAATGTAATATGAAAAGCTCAACTAAGTCAATTAAAAACGTATCTACCCATCACTTGGGTTTACCCCTTTTTCACATTAGTTTAAATTGTAAATTTATAAGAAAGAGAAATATAATTTGGATAGACAAAATATCGCAACCACGATCGGTTGTTTTTTTTATTCTTTTGTAAACTTAAATTTTTACATTTAACTGCAAAAATTTCAGATCAAATAGTCAAACTGCACTAATCATTGCAATAGTAGCGGTAGGCATGCTGGAGTTGACAACACTGCAATATGTCAGGGACGCCGCTTTGCGCACTATTCAATGAGTGCAAGCTTTACTTGAGCGTTAAAGGTTTTTTACAGCAGCTCATTGATATTGACTGATTCATTCATATAGAGAAGAAAAGAATACAAAATAACAAGCTTTTATCGATAAACAAATTTACGCTTTCAGCCGACCGTGCTTAGAATTCAATGTATAAAGTGTGTAGAATTAAATGAACATTGTCTGTAAGGTTGAACGAACATTTCTCCAATTCATTAAACCAAAGCTTCAGGTTATAGAAAAAAGTTTGGAGCTTGTTTACGACTAGCTCTATTTTTAGATATTTTTGATTTTAAAGAGAACTATAATTTGTAAAGTCCTGTACAACAGCAATTGGTTTCACGCTTAGGTGTTGGTTCAGAGCATATCTATTAAAATCTTAAATTGACTAATAAAAAACGTTAATTGTTGTTACTGTTCACTAACTTAAAAGCAAATCTTGATCGCAAAAATCGTCTTAATTATGGAATTGTTATATTTATTTAAAAAAAGTTTATAATCTGAAAAAAAGTATGAGGCTGTATCATCATTACAATACCCAAATTATCTTGCATTGCAACAAACGGATTAATATATGGTGTATTGATTATTACCGTCTGTTCCTAAGTTAACTTAATTTTTTAAATCTTTTACATTGAAAAAAGTTGTGTTCTTATTTTTCAGATAGCTTTTGACGTATGAATTTAAGTTAGCTCTGTGTTACAAATTTTTGATTTCAAATGTGTTAAAAATTTTAAAAGCCTGTTTTGGGATAAGTTGTTTAACGAAATTTATAAAAACGATAAGATAAAATCAACAGCATGAAAGCAACACTTTTTTTAATTTTATGTACTACTCTTTGTTACAATTTTTTGTTAAAGGTAAGTTTAGAATTGTTCTGGCCAAGCCGGCATTTTACTTGGGTTGGAAAGTGCGGAATATCGTTGAGTTTAGACTAGTTTTCATGAATTCTCACTGCTATTTTTGTCTAGTGTGGTAGTTTTCTACCAAAGGCCTATGGACCTTCACAGGGTTCGCGAGTGCACTATAATTCAGACAAAATTTTTTAAGAATATCTCAAAACTATTGGTCAGGATCGGCTTTAAAAATTTAGGGAACCATTGGCTTGATATTTTTTAAAAAGGCCTTTGACTTAAAAAGGGTTGTGGACAACTGGTCTAACAGTTTGACTTTTTCTTTGCACTCTTTCAGTTTACCATGAATACTTGATTTTTATATTTTTTTGTTGCGTTTCACTTCGTCAAAAAATTCCTTTTTAGCCTTGAACTATATTTTGTTCAAAGTTTAATAAGTTTCTTTTTTATACATAGAAATGTGATCACTCTAGATATGAATTTGTTTTTAAATAAAATATGTATCAACGTGTGGTCCCTTAAAAAAATAGCTTAATAAAAGATCGCCCTCTAGTGAACGTTGGAAAATTACATTTGAGATGTTGACTTTTTTCTGTACGGTTGCTATTAAAAAACTATATAACAGCATTAAAAAAATGCATTCATTAGTGACGTCATTATTCCTTTAAATCATATTTGTTTTTTTATTCCAATTATTCTATGAGTTTTTGTTTTGTTGCTTTTACTTTCTGCAACTGATTCATGGAGGTAACTGAGAAAAAGTTAAAAAATGAAAGTTGCAATTTTGACATCACAGATGCAAAAGATTGTTGCTGTTTAGAACGGAAATTTTACTGTTAGTCCATTATGGTTGGTCAAGATTTGACCACAAGCAAGTATCAAAAGACCTGTTTCGTCCTCATCAGGACTCATCCTTATTTAATTTTTTATTTTTTTAATTTTTATTTTATATTGTTCAGACTATTTCAATTACTTTCATTACTTTCACTCACATTTATTCTCTTGCACCTCAGGAAAGCGTCGGAGGCGCTGTACATAGGGCAAGTAATTAACCCGACCTGCTTCAAAGATGCCAAGATACTGTTGTCCGGTTGAAATTTTTTATTTTTGGTTTATTTACAGTAAATTTTTAAAGAGATATAACTGAAATTTAGAACTGCTTGCCAAGACCTCCAAGCAGGGGAAAGTATCGTTGAGTGCCTTTCCCAAGGACACAACAGAGTAGCGCGAATAGGTTTTCAACCGCGATCATGTCCATCACAATCATGGAGCTCTTCACCGCTTGACCATGCTACCGACCTTGGTTACAATAAAAATTTAATTGATGTTTGACAATGGTGTTTAAAATAAAACTTTTCAAAATTTTGCTGCCACAATCTGCGAATAAAAGTTGAAAAGTGCAAAATAATTATTTGCAGTTTTATATTTATGTCCGAAGTACAAAGCAAACAAAAGACTAAGCTGATCTTTATATCATTTGCAGGCAAGCGCCGATGGAGTTTTTCAAGTAAAACTACTTGAGTTTTCAAACAAACAATCTTGCACGCAATGTCGGATCAAGTTTTTTATTTGCCTTGCTCATTTTCAAAGCCAAGTTGCTACAAGCGAACTCTGTGTTTTCGGAAATGCTACGCTTGAACATAACAGTTTTTATTCTTCGACTAAAGATCAACCGCGTCACAAACCTGTTCAGTTTTCTTTTGTTGGAAGATGGCACGTGAGTTTAGACAAATTTGATCTTCATTCGTTGCACTTTTAATCACACTGTAAACTAATAAAATTGTATTTGCATAGTTAATGAGTTAATAATGTTTAGCAAGTAGTCGGCTATATTTTATTGAAGCAATTTTTTAATTTTTCGGAATTGGAAAAAAGTTTTTACGTTCTGTAACTTTCAGTAGTTTTTAAAAACTTCTATGAATGGGTGTTATGTTATTAACTTTTGCATAACCGTTATGTTATAAAATTTTGGATGTAGTTCACTGTTCGCCGTTACTAACCTCTCAGACTTAAAAAATTTTTCAAAATAAAGAGAAAAAAGACAGAACGATAACCAAACATGTTAAGTTAATTATATTGTGCTCTATTTATTTAAGCCGTTTTAACAATAATAGCGCTCTACTGTTTCGATGGCCTATTGAAAAACAATTTGTGAACAGGGTTATTTTTCTCTTATTATTGACATTTTGGATGAAGGAAACGTAAGAAGTAGCGGAACCGTTAATGGTAAGAAAAATTCAATTTCTAATTTTTTTGTCTGACTGACTGGACAACGTTTTTATCGCTGGTCTGCAGACGCAGTGATGGCCTCATAAAAAAAGGGGGCCCGGTGCAAAAATAAGAGGACCAATTTTGAGTGTATCAAAACAAAATGATCTCTAAAAAAAGGTCTTAATTTTAGGCGGCCCACTCTCGTGTTCCAAAAGAATGTGATCTCTATAAAAAGTTATCGTTTTAGGCGGAACCACTTTTGAGTGTATCAAAACAAAGTCATTTAAAAAAAGTCTTTATTTTAGGAATCCAACAGTTTTGGTGCTACTATAATGAAATAGAACAATATCCTGCGTAGGGGGACACTTTTTGATGTTTTTTAAGGGGGGTGCTCCGTTCGTACTACTAAAAGCCATCACTGTGTAGATGAATCAAATCTGGCGTAATTTTTGTTGCACCGCATGTCGTTCAATAGTTAAAGGGAATTTTTAGAGATAGACTTTTAAATCATACTGGTGCACCCCCTTTTCATTGCTGTTGCATTGACTTTTTTCTTGTTCGTTTTTTATCAAAAGAAAGCTGCTTATTGAGTTAGAAAACCTTTTTATACGAAATTTTTAAAGCTTGATTCTATATATTTATCTTCATTAATATCAATTGACTTTTTTGTAGCGCGGGCGGCAAGTAGGCCAAAGTTTGTTTTGCAAGTCATACCAAAACCTAATCTGTGTAGGCTACTTAGAAGGGTGTCTATTCTAAACAAGTAAATGTATAGCAATGTTTTTATATAACGATAAAGAATATACCTGATTTTTTTCTGAAATTTTCTTTGATCTTTTTTTTGCGAACTAATATAGAAACTAAAATCCTGTTTACTAATTGAAAAAAAAATCGCTTGGGATTAAGGGTACTCGGAAAGAAAATAAGTCGTAATAAATTTTTTGCTTTGGTCAGAAAAAAAAGCCGCGTTGTTGTCCCGAGCGACAAAAAGCCAAGAGATTCGCTCGATGAACAACACTGGTGAGCACTGGAGAGTGGTTTTTCACAAAGACAATGGCCTTGAACTGCAGTTTGCTTACCGGGTGGTTTGCACGGATCACACTTATGGGCCGTATTGTTCGGCTTTTTGTCGTCCGAGAAACGACACACACGGGCACTATTCGTGCGGTAACAGCGGCGAGAGATTGTGCCTTTCAGGATGGACCAACAAAAACGGAAATCCGTATTGTACCAAGGGTGAATATGGCTTTTATCGTTTTTGATGCATCGCTTTTAAACAATGTTTGTTTCAGCAATTTGCTCAGCTGGTTGTAATGAAAGCAACGGAAAATGCGTTGCACCTAACATTTGCAGGTATGTTAAAAGACCATTTTAGTGGCCGTTTACACTTACACATAGACTTTAGAATGTCACAGATTTAATTTTTAAAATTTTGCGATTCTTCCGAAAAAACTGTCTCGCATGTTTAAATATTAGAAAATACATTATAAACATATGTATTAAAAGGTTCCTTTATATTTAATTAAACTGCTTGTTATATAATGTATCAAAGGTGATTTTATCGCATAAACTGTTTTCAAAGGTATAAAAATAGACTGACATAAACCAACCTCCGTAAGTTATGTTCTATAATGACAAGAGGTCTTTTATAGTACCTTTTGGGTTTACATTCAGTTACTATCTTCCTCTTTATTTAACGTTGTCCAAAATTGTTCCATGCTACTCCACAATCAATGATAAATCTTAACAATAAACGACTCTTCCCTTGCAACAACATGTCATTGTGGCAGGTGCAATCATGAAGGTTGGACAGGTGCCGACTGTTCTCAATGCAAAGTTCTGACAGGCTGTGCCAAAGGTTCATGTTCGAAACCGTACGAATGCAAATGCGATTACGGTTGGGGAGGAAGATTTTGCAATCGTGGTAGGATTTTGTGCTTTAATGCTTTGTATTAAGTCTACTATGCAAGCAAATTTGTACATTATTTTGTTTTGATAATCTCCTTAATGTTTTTGCTATTTATTTTTATCAAAAATTGTGTAAATTTTACTTTTCACGTTCATTTTGCTTCCCCAATTATTCAGTCGTCACTGCACTTCCGTAGAAAAAACACTTTTGCCTTTCAATTTCGAATCAAGGCTTAAGACTTCGGTGTTAGTGATGAAAAAATTTTCCCTCAACTGCCAGCCCATTAACGTTTTAAGTATACCTGCCTGGTAAACTTAAAATAGAATAAATAAACGCAAATTTGTATGCTGCACAATAAGCTTTATGTTCGTTTTTAAGCGCAACGATCAAACTTGACCAATCTAAACGGTTTTTTTTCGATTAATTGTTTATTTAGATCTTCATTACTGTGCCCGTAACAAACCTTGTTACAACGGCGGTTTTTGTCGTAACTCGGGAGAACGAAGTTATCTATGCGAATGCAAACTAGGCTTCACTGGTAAAAACTGCGAAGTTGAAATTGACGAATGCCGGTCGGATCCTTGTCAAAATGGCGGCACATGTGTGGTAAGCTAAAGTGTTTGTTTCTGTATTTTCTTTGGGTATGAGTGTAATTCTCCTGGGAAGAGGCGTACGCAGCAATTTGTCAAGGGGGTGGTTGCAAATCTAAAACGCGATTATTAAAAGTGGTCCTGGTCATGGGCCGAAAACTTTTTCAAACTTTCATTCCAAATTAGAGTCAGCCTATTACGCTTTTTTGAGCGCCTTGCAGATGCATGAGTTTTTTTGCTTTACCGTAAACACAACTATTAAATATCAATAAATTTTTTCCGAGTTTAGCTCGTTGATATAATTGAATTAATTCAACTCAAATCGAACCTAATTTTAATTATGGCTACTACCACAAAGCGTTGCTACAAAAGTATGAAGACAATTCACCTTGCAAAGGTACATAGTGGATTCTATTTGAATAAGATGGTGATCGCACGTGGGTGAAACAGACTATTGGGTTTTTCAATAAATAGTATTTTGATTGCATGATAGTTTGATTCAGAAATATTTAGCACTTTTGCAGCACATCTATCTCAGTGTTTCTCAAAATGAGTCACTTTGCTGCCTAGGAAGGAATTCATAATCTGTAGAAAGAAATAGTCTTTTAGGGAAGAATTTGAATAAAATATAAGTTGATTCTAAATTATTAATTGGTAACATAAACTGGCACGTATTTTTAGCTGTACCTTGGCAGTTCAAAGAAATTGTTTCGCTGAAGTGAAAAAAAGTTTGTTGTCATAGTGCGGAAGACCATCGATTCTGGGTTAAACACAAACAGGGCTGCGGCCAAGGTTTATCTTTATAGTACCCCAGGCTGCTGCACTTCCAGGACAGATGCTGACAGCGATGATGTTGAGCCAGCATAGGGTTTCGTCATCAAGAACCATCAGGCTATGTACTCCATGTCATGCCCAATGCAGGCTGTTGGGCACGCTGTTAAGACGTGCTCTGCAGTTGGTTCAATGGCGCCGCACTCGCAATCCAGTAAAGAAGCGAGACCCTATCGTGCATGGACAAATGGAATTGCCCAAAACAAGTTTGCAGGCGATTGGTCTTAACCTAAGCTGTTCGAAGCAAGCCAATTTTAACTGGCTTGGTAATGGTCATGGGTATGAAAGTACGAACCTGTATGTATTCTCACAGTATTCCGTGTTCCATCTGTAATTTGTCCACTAAGGACACCAGACTGGCGCGCAGTATTTACTGTTGAGTAGGCCAGAGATAGGGCAGCTGGTTACAATGTTTTGGCCCAGCATCTCATCTTCGCAAGTCGCCTTAGCAGTGTGACGCGAGAAGACACGATTTTTTACGCAATGCCACAAAATGGTGACGAAATTAGCAATCTGTTTGGTTTTATCCTAAAATAAGTCGGGATCGGACAGAATAGTAAAAGTTTGTTGTTGTTGTAAACCTTTAGCTCAGGTTTGGTCCCGGTTATTTAAATGAAAGGCTGCTCTCACCGTTTTTGAAAAACTGAGTTTTAACTTCTAGGTCTGGAGATACGCGGAAACTGTTGTCATGTTTTGAGTTTCAAGTACTTTTAATCTCAAAAAGAGTGCAACAATGCTAGATCAGCTACAAAAACAAACTATCTTAAAATTGTGTAAGGCAGATCACACATATAGATATTAATGAGTAGAAGAGGAGCCGATCCCCGAGCTTGTTTCGCTTAAAACCCCCTTGCGTAAACCTATGCTCCTGATATGAGTGTAAACTACATCCGGTTGTAAGCTTATCAACTGATAAGTCAGGATGAATGAGCAAACTCGATTGCAACTTCTTCCAGATTACCCATGCGTGAGGTGTAGTACTTGATAGCCTTCGTGTGCTGGGGATACAAGCATCAAATTATAAAAGCAAACCGGGCTGTGTTAATCTTGTTCCACAATAATGTTTTGTTCTGTTGTTTCTTTTTTCCTTTTTAAAATTTTTGTTTCTAGGTAATGCAACCATGCAAATCCTTGATCTCAGTTATTGTAATTTTTTTTTGAATTTTTGCCTGTTAACAACGTTATTTTAGTTTTTGTTGCATGTGTCTTTTTTCGTAGTGTAAGTATATTGATTTAAGTATTTCGTTTGTCAAGTTCGTGGAAATAAAAACGATTGAACTGAACTGTTTATTAAGTAATTAAAAAATTGTTTGTGTTTGCAGGATATGAAAAATGGATATTTGTGCATCTGTCCGGATAATTTCTATGAAAAAAACAGCAAAAAATCAACAGCTACTTGCTTTACTAAAAATCCTTGTTTGCATGGCGGTGAGTTTATTCCAAAGACAACATTATTTACGAACAATTGAGAAATAATTAATAGTTTTTGATTTAAAGCGATTACGTGCGGCGTAACTTATCAAAGCAACATCAATCTTTTAAAACTTTCATTTTTAATCAGCAGGTTGCCATAAAAATCGTGGTTTTCGAAAAACTCATATGCTAAAAATTCGATTAAGAAAAAGATTTAACCGCTTCTATTTTTTTTTGACGTCAATTTAAAATGTAGAAACATTCATTTTGTATTTAAAATAATAAAATTAGCGATGAAGCCTAGATTTTAAAGACTCTGTTTAAAATGCTAGTAGCTACAAATTTCCTGACTGAATTCTAAACTTAACGCTTCCACTACGAGCGTTGGCGGGATTATTCTTTCTTTGTTTAATTGATTTTTTTACGCTTAAGTGTTGCAGGAAGTAAAAGAATTAATGGACAAGCAAAGAACAATTCCACCAACGCTCGTAGTGGAAACGAGGCTTGACAAATAAATTTTTTGTTTAGTGAAAAATCTTTTAAAAAGATAAAGTCTTTTACTTTTGAATATCTTGCGAGGGTCAGGCATGAATAGCTTTAATTTAACACAATTCTTTGTTTGAAATTATCTTTTTTATATTTAAGTATAGACTTGCGCAGGGGTGGGCAAACTTTTTAGCTCGAGGGCCGCATTTTCAAGTTGATTTTGTCTGCGGGCCGCACTATAGTGATCTCTAAAAAAAACATCATCACTTCTAATCGATGTCCAAAATATCCTTTTTCTTCTCGAAAAAAGTGATCTCAAATTTTCGACATTGATTGAATGTGATGACTTTTTTTATAGATCACTACGACTGAAAGCGAAGAGAGAGTAAAGTTATTTTTTGAGGCTTTCGCGGGCCGCACAAAAGTCGTGGCGGGCCGTAGTTTGCCCACCCCTGGACTTCCGCATTTGCTTTAAGTTGATGTGACAAGATAACCTTTTATAAAGCAATCAGACATGTTTCGCGGCTTTTTATCAGATAAGATCGATTTAATGTTCTGTCTATTTAAAATGCTTTAAAACATGCATGGGCAACCTACGGCCCGCGGGCCAAATCCGGCCCGTCAAGGCTTCTCATCCGGCCCGCCAATAAATTTTCTAGGGCTGTAGGCCTATGTAATATATGGATATTCATTTATTTTATATAATGTGTGTTACGTTCTCAAAATCGCTTTATTTATGTGTTTTTAGGCCACTTTGGTTGTTATCATTAATTTGGCGTTAGTCCGGCTCAAATAACCGAAGAAATGGCAGCTTTATAAAGGTTTAATCATTTTACAGTAACTTGGCGAAAAATGGCAACACTGATAATAGAATTGTCTAGTAATTTCTTAATAGAATGTTCGAGCATAATCAGACCTATGACGCAACAATCGTGTTTGTGAATGCTCAATTAATCGTAGTATATTGTAGAATAATCTAGTAACTATGACCGACAAATATAAATACGCTCGCTTGGAAGCGAGCGGTATTCTAGTATTGATTTGGTAAAAGTGAAATTAGGTTGTTGACCGTGTAAATTTTAGTTTAGAACCGCAATTCTTGGCTGTCGTATCTGTTCCGGAGCTTAAGCTAGTGTTGAGCTTTAGCTACCTTCATTTTGTGTGCTTCAAGTGGCTGGAGCTTGTTTAATAAAGTTGTTGTATAAAAGTCATAGCGTGTTGGGCTAGACTTATACCTTCAGTTACTGGTTCCCAAGGTTAGATCCAGCTGAAGAAGATTTTAGTTTGATAGGCAGCGAGGTTGTGTTGTCGGTGAACCTACATAACAGGCACCGAAGAAGTGTTAATTCTTACCAATCTAGAATCAAACGGTTTTTAAGGTACTTCGAAAGGAAGTAGGTAAACTTGTTACTTGCGATAGTGTGATCGCAACGAAATTTTCTAAACCATTTGGAGCGAATTCTCCAGTGTGCTGCTCCCAGCAGTACATACTTTGTCATACTAATTATATATTTTTTAGATGGTACTAAAGTGCGAAAATCATTGACTGTAATTAACCTTAAAATGGCGACTAATAACAAGAGAAAAGTAGATACTGAATCTCGAATTTTTCAGGAAAAGTGGACAATTGATTATTTTTTCACTCAAATAAATGAAAAGCCAGTGTGCTTGCTATGTTCAGAGTCAGTTTCTGTTATGAAAGAATATAATGTTAGGCGACATTACGTTACCAAGCATTCTGCTAAATATGACAGTTTTCAAGGTGAACGCAGGAAAGAAAAGGTTCAAAATATGATAAAGAATTTGAAACAACAACAATCAATTTTCACAAAGAAAAGTGATAATGCTGATAACCTTCTTCGTGCTAGTTACATTGTGAGTGAAAAAATTGCAAAACATTCGAAAAATTATTCTGATGGTGAATTTATTTCTGATGGTGAATGAAAAATGCTTGATAGTGGTAGCTGAATGTTTGTGCCCAGAAAAGAGGAAAGATTTTGATAATATTAGTTTGTCACGAAGAACAATAACAAGGCATATTGAAGAACTTGCCACAAACATAGAATCGACTTTAAAAGAGCTAGCCTCAAAGTTTGTATATTATTCATTGGCTATTGACGAAAGCACAGACATTACTAGTACAGCCCAGCTTGCAGTTTTTGTTCGTGGGATTGACCAAGAATTTAACATTACGGAAGAAATGCTTGGCCTTCAAGCAATAAAAGACACCACCACAGGAGATGATATTTTCAATGAAGTGAAAGCCTTAATGACAAAATTCAATCTCCAACTTCAAAACCTTCGTGGTTTTTCAACGGATGGGGCACCTGCAATGGTTGGTAGTAGAGGCGGTGTAAGTTCCCTCATTAAAAAAGAATTGGCATCTAATAATGTTGATATGCACGATTTTACTGCATTTCACTGCATAATTCACCAACAGAATTTGTGCGCCAAATCAGTAAAATTTGACCATGTCATGAAAAAAGTTGTTTCTACTATCAATTTCATCAAATCTCGAGCATTAAATCATCGCCAGTTTCAACAATTTCTGGAGGATGTTGAGGCAGAATGTGGAGATCTGATTTATTACTGTGAGGTGCGATGGTTGAGCAAAGGAAAAATGTTAAAAAGGTTTTATGATCTCAGAGATGAAATTGCTACATTTATGGATATGAAAGGCAAAATCATTCCGGAATTAAGTGATGATAACTGGGTTCGGGATCTTGATTTTCTTGTTGACTTGACAATGCATTTCAATGACTTGAACACAAAATTGCAAGGACAGGGCCAGTTTGTTCATCATCTGTACAGTCATGTGAAAACATTTCAAAGCAAACTTCAACTGTGGGAAAAACAGCTTAGAAATGATAACACATTTCATTTCCCAACATTGGTTGGCTGTGGCAAATCAAAATGTGCTCCTTATGCTGATGAGCTCATATCCATGAATGAAGAATTTGATCATAGATTTCAAGATTTTAGATCACAAGAGAGTAGTTTGCATATGTTTTCATCACCATTTGATGTGAATGTTGAACAGGCTCCAGAAGAATTCCAAATGGAATTGATTGAACTACAAGGAAATGATGATTTAAAGCAGGACATGAAAGATTATTCATTGCTTGAGTTTTATAAAAGGTTACCTGAAGAATCCTTCCCAAAGATTAAAGATTTAGCCCGAAAGAAAATGTCACTATTCGGGAGTACTTATATCTGCGAGCAACTGTTCACCAAAATGAAGCACACTAAGTCAAAAACTAGATCAAGACTGACAGATTGTCATCTTGAAAATAGTCTAAGAGTGGCCGCCTCCAGTATAGCACCAAAAATTGACACGTTGGTGAAAAAGCACCAAGCCCAGATTTCCCATTAGAAAGTAATTTAATTAAACATTGCTATTAGTTTTATAGCATATCTGACATATTAAGATTGACAATTCATTGGGTTCAATAAATTTTTCATTTTCATTATTACAATTATATGTCAATACAGAAATTACAGATAAAATATGGTGAAAATGCTGCCTATATCAATATAGGTATACATTTTTTATGGATATCCCTGTGCAAACAAAATTGAAAACACATTGCATGTAAAATAGCATTACATGAATACAATCCAAACCCACAAAAATATGTACCTAGCTTACACTTAAAATCACAATTACGGCTCCGGCCCTCAGTCAAGTTCCAAATGCACATTTTGGCCCCCAGTGACAAAAGGTTGCCCATGCATGCTTTAAAACTTCATCTTGGCAACGGTTCGCCATAAAATGTATACTATTTGTTTAAAAAGAAAATGGTGACTTGAAACGAATTAAAAATTATTTCCAAGTAATCGAAATTGATATAAACACTGTTACCAGGTATATTACTTAGTTTAAAATTCATTTGTTCTTCTGGTAGAATTAGAGGCAATTAAAACTTCAACAAATACAAAAGGCGTAATATATTTATTAAAGAAAAACTCAACGACGATTCGTCCGTTACATCGGGCGGACTTCATCAGGTAAAAGCAAAACACAACGCGCACCGTATTTAAAACCAAGAAGTTAAAAACACAAAATATAAACACAAGGTGAGAAGCGAACATACATAACAATTAAATAATTACTTAGTGCAAAAGAAACAAATTTAACAGGTTGAAAACCCACATTCGTTGAGATTTTTTATATTGCTATGTATTTTTGGAAAAACATTTCGATCTTTATCATTTATTGAATTTTTTGTATTATTAATATATAATGATTCTAAAAATTTTCGTTTATCATAATCAATGTTATAATTCAATATTTCAAAATTCCCAAAATCCATCCTATGTTCACAATTAAAACAATTCTTAACCAATGCAGTTTTTTTATTTAAATCGTCTTCTTTTAATTCAGCCAAATTAATCAGTTTCAAATCACGTTTATGTTCCGATGAGCGAGTATTAAAGCATTTGCCCGTTTCACCAACATATACACTAGAACAATCTTTATACGGAATTTTATAAATTGCACCACGCTTATATATATCATCCACAGAGTCTTTTATTTTCGGTAAAATATTTCCAATTTTTGGTAAAATATTTCCAATCCAATATTTCCAATTGTTTTATATGAGTAAATCTCACTCATATAAAACAATTGGAAATATTTTACCAAAAATAAAAGACTCTATGGATGATATATATAAGCGTGGTGCAATTTATAAAATTCCGTATAAAAATTGTTCTAGTGTATATGTTGGTGAAACGGGCAAATGCTTTAATACTCGCTCATCGGAACATAAACGTGATTTGAAACTGATTAATTTGGCTGAATTAAAAGAAGACGATTTAAATAAAAAAACTGCATTGGTTAAGAATTGTTTTAATTGTGAACATAGGATGGATTTTGGGAATTTTGAAATATTGAATTATAACATTGGCTATGGTAAACGAAAATTTTTAGAATCATTATATATTAATAATACAAAAAATTCAATAAATGATAAAGATCGAAATGTTTTTCCAAAAATATATAGCAATATAAAAAATCTCAACGAATGTGGGTTTTCAACCTGTTAAATTTGTTTCTTTTGCACTAAGTAATTATTTAATTGTTATGTATGTTCGCTTCTCACCTTGTGTTTATTATTTTGTGCTTTTAACTTCTTGGTTTTAAATACGGTGCGCGTTGTGTTTTGCTTTTACCTGATGAAGTCCGCCCGATGTAACGGACGAATCGTCGTTGAGTTTTTCTTTAATAAATATATTACGCCTTTTGTATTTGTTGAAGTTTTAATTGCCTCTGATTCTACCAGAAGAACAAAGGAATTTTAAAAAGTAATTGAAATGTTTTTATGATGAGTACGTGCGGTTTTCTATCACTGGTTTTCTATATCTATTTCATAGACAACCTTTTTTAGTACTCACGTTTTATAGATACGTGACCACTGTTTTCAAGCGCTATAATGTCTATTTCATAGAAAACTGTTTTAAGTACTTGCGTTTTATAAATACGTGACCGCTGTTTTGAAGCGCTATTAAGTTGCAAGTCTTATGTTTTATTATGAATACATTTGTTTCAGTCATACCTGAAGTACTCTTAGTTTACTAAATCTAAAATTAAACTTTTCTTACATTTACTTTTTTTGTGATTAATGATTACGTTTTTAACATTGTTTCGAATCAAACCTCGTTTGCAGGAACATGTGTGACGGTCGAGAATTGCTTATCTTGTTTGTGTCCAGCCGAATATGCCGGAAAATTCTGTCAAACCCCGGTTGAACACCAGAAATCTGTTGTAACTTGTCAAAATGGCGGATCGTGCACAGAATGGAAAAACACTTCAAAAATGTGCGTGTGCGAGAGATGTATTTGTTCCGGTTACTTCACCGGAAAAATGTGTCAACTGCTCAGTATTCCTCCTGGCATAAATCAAAACTCAAATTTAAGCATAAAATTAGATAAAAAAAAAAACGATTTTGGAATTTTGAATACCGGTCAATGGATTGGTATATGCTTTGGGTCAACTGTGCTTGTGGCGGTGCTTGTCATGGGGGCGCTCTGCTTACTATACCACAGAAAAATAATTTTTACTTCCACGCAATTGCTCTCAAAGCAATCGCAGACGAATGACAATCAGAGTTGCAAAAAAAGCGTTTTAGCGAAAAGTTCTAGATCATTAACAGAGTCATCGCTGGTCGATGTTCAATTTGATTCCTTGAACGCCGAGGATGCGGCCCCAAATTTAATTTCAAGACACTCGCGCAAAAAAATGACGGAAAAAGTCTCGCAGCAATCGGAAAATCAAATTTTGTGTTTGTTCGAGCGCTCTCGCCGTTCTACTTTCGAATTGCAATCGACACGTTGTAACAATTCATTGCTTCAAAAACAAAATGAACTACCCACCTACGAAGAAGCTTGTCAAAAAGACTTTACTTCGCTTCGTCGAGCAAGGTACAATAATGTATAAAAAGTATGCGCATTACAATTAAAAGTTGAAGAATACGCACTATATAAATGTATATATTTTTTTATTGCCTGCCATAGACCACTTTCTGATCCTTTCATATAAAAATACAATGTTATAAAAAGCAAGTAGGTACAAAAGCATTTAAAAGTTGTGGAAACTGTACACTGTTTTTTATTGCCTAGATTAGCGATCGCAAACTGGTGGTGGTTTACAGAAATTAAGAGTTCTAGGTCACCACCTATAATTTCTTGCAAATATGTTAGTGTTGCGAATTTGGATCTTGGCAAACAATTAGTCTTGTCGTTTTAATCCCAACATCGGGTCGCGATGCCCGCTACTCCTATCCCTGGGAGGCACGATACTTTCTGGCTAACCTGGACGACACGGCATCAAAATTTGGTTTGCAAAATTGTTAGCAAACTTTTTAGTTATAGAAAATACGGTTTGGCTTTAGCCTAGTGACTGAAAATATTCGTGGTAAAACGTTTAAACGCTTTATTATTATTAAACAATAGACTAGGTAAAACGACATCAAGACTTGCCCCGTACTTTAGCACAAGTCTTCACAAGCAAAAAAATTTTTTCTCAGCGCAAAAGATTTGACCCAAAATGATTTTTTTCTAGGTTAACGATTTTTTTTACGAATCTGCCTCCGGATCCCATGTTCTTATGATTAGTTAGATTAAATGAAAAGCTCTGTGCTACATGGAGTTATGCAGTATTTTCACAATAGAAAAGCCGCGTAAAAAACTTTTTTAGCTTCAGGGTCGAATTCAGAAATTAATTTTGATTGAGGGCCACACAAGTATTTTCAAGAATTTGTGCCTTAAAAACGTACACGAAGACCAAAAAACAAAGTCTTTACTTTGATTTGTTACACCGTTCACATTGAATGGTTAGCGAGGCGTAGTTCGCCCACCACTGGTTTATTATAAAACTATTTTTCCAGGTTTCATGCGCATCACAACGGCAAGAAACGAATATTGTCGTCGTCTTTATGACTTTTACTACATATTTTCGTATTATCGGGTTATTTTTTGTTGGCTAAGATTTGCCTGACGATTTTGGTAACGACGACGTTGCATAAATGGGAAACTTTCATGTTATGAACAATTGTGCTTTTATAAATCTAAAATGACTGTTGGGAAATCTTAAAACTGTTTGTAAACTCTATTTTAACCTGTAGCTTTTTCATGAATAGCTACTGTTTAAAAGAATTTTCAATTTTCAATCAGAAAACATTTAAACCGATTAAAGTACAGAGTTTGTATGGGCATATACGGATTGAACAAGTCTGTTACCCGTCGAAATCGAAATAAGATATTTTTGATGAAACGTCTCGTTGTGTAAATTAAGTTGCGTTAATACCAAAGTCAAATTTATCGCATTTCGGCTTATATATTGTGCTTGGTAGTAGTTAAAAAAAACTGTGATTGCCTTTGGTATCGACGCAGCTTAAAAAGTCAACGTGACTTTACGTCGATGAATTTCTTTATTGGTACTTGGCCAATATTTTCAGTTTATGTTTTTCTGTATTTTTTTTTCTATTATTTCCTTGTTATTGTCGCAAGTTTTCTATTGTGTATTTAATGCTTTTTGATACTTAAAATTGGCTTCAATAAAAAAAATGTGCTTACCAAAACGTGTGCAACGTTATGCTGCTATTGTCGTCAAATTTCTGCTACGCTTGCAGCCAACTTTTCGATAAGCAACCAACGCTACTTAAATCTTCAGTAGGAAAATAATAGCCCAAAAATTTTTGTCCGATTCGCGCAGCAAAACTATCGAGTGATCACCTCGGCCTGCTTTTGGAAGATGCCAAAACATTGCTGTCTAATTAATATTTTTTAAAAAAATACGAGTAGATATGGAAACGCGGTCGCATTCACCACCAAAACGACGCTCTTCCCTACTCGACTAAGCTGCCAGCAAACTGCATTTTGAATCAATTCCGTTGCAATGCAGTTTGCTACTTCACGTTCTGACTATCGCCAAGTAGAAAGAATCGCGATAACGATTGATTTTTCGCCAAATATTGTATCAGTATCTTTTATTTCTGAACCGCCACAATAAAAACAAAGAAATAAACAAACATATAGGACTATAGCAGAAGAAAAAGGAAGAAGTATAGTAGTTAAAAAAAAAGGAAAGCGCGACAAAGTAAGACGTACCATGTATTTGAGGCATTGTTGCGTTGGCGGCCGGACTTGTCGTCCACTAACGGCATAAAATCACATTCACTTTTAATCCTCAAACGGCATAATTACATCGACATATAATAGGTTATTTGAGTGCATAGAAGCAACATAAAAAGAAGATAAGTAAGTCTTGCATTGCACCAAATTCGAACAGCACTTTTATAAAATTTAAGGTTTGATTTAAAATAGAATTATTAATCTTAAAATAGACTGATTGATTTTTCAGTGTTTTTACATTTGCGATTTAGGATTTGTTTTAAAAGATATTTTAAGGCTGTAATCTACCGCATAAATTTCTCTAGAATATTCGAACACTTGTACAAAAGAATTAAATATTTAGTTGATCACGAATCGAAACAACAATCTTTAAAGTTTAAAAAGGGCTAATTCGCTGGTGTAGAGAGCTTGTAAAACATTTCACGAACTCGATAAAGGGGACAGTAAACGAAAGAGTATTTTGCGACTGAACTGAATTGATAATAAAGGCACTAATAATATGCAATGATAGCTAATTTTTATTCAATACTTCTAACTTTCAAAAACGTTGTACTAACTTTCAAGTGTACACAAAAATTTTTCATTTTTTCTCGTCAAACAAATTGCATCAATAAAAATTAATTTAGTCTATTCTTTTTCTTTAATGTTGAAACTACTGAAACTTTTTCTTTTTAAGATAAGATTGAATATAAAAGTTTGAAAACAGTATTATAAGCGAGAGCATGTAACCGATAACCATTCCGTTCAACCAATCTGGAAAGTCGCAGTCGATGAAGAAGTTGTAAGAGCCATGAATCAGAATCAACACGAACTGAATCTGTCAAAAATTGTTAGCATCAGAGTACCATTTGATATTAAATCTAAAACTAGATTCCAAAATAAAAACCATGAAATTAAATTACGTATAACCAAATATTGTTAGGAACAAAACAAGCCTTTTGATTTCGATTGAAAAACCGTGTCATTTACTTATTTCGATATTGAACCGAAAGTGAACGTTAAAGAAATATTAATAATCCCAGATGGCAGGTGCTTTCTCGCAGCCTGGGACGTGAGTACGTCTGTTATTACTCTCAAACATGAAAGACCGAAACCAAACCTGCCGAAACAGAAGGGTATCTACCCATTCCGATGTTCAGCGAGGGTCTGCTAACCGACAAACGACCTTTTCAGGATAGAGAATGCTTGGATAAAACTGCCCTTTTCAGGGCACATTGCCAACAAGTTTCAAAGACCCACTATTCTTCAGCTGAACATCGAAGGCCTCACTGCAAGCAATATGATCGTTCTTCATTACCTTGCTCTGCAGTCTAAGGCACTCGTCATCCTACTACAGGAGACCACTGATGCAGAGAAATTGGTACTTCCAAGCTACCAACTAGCCCCGTCTTCTTTAAGCAGGAAGCATGGCCTTGCCACGTTTGTCCACGAGCGACTAAGATACACGCTTTTGGACCAATCTCCACCGACATCGGAGATCGAGTGGTTGTGCGTGGATGTTGATGGAAATAAAATAGTCAACGTCTACAAACCACCACCAACGCGATTGCGATCTTTGGATCTCGTAGTGTTTCCTCACCCCTGTCTTTATGCTGGCGATTTTAACTGTCGTTATGCTGATTGGGGTTACGATGATAATAGTCCGTACGGTGAGTGCTTGGCTGGCTGGGCAAGTATTAATTGTCTTGCCCTCCTATATAATGCCAAGGACACCGCCAGTTTTTATTCCGGCCGCTGAAACACTGGTACCAGTCCAGATGTAGCTTTCGCTAGCGTAGGTCCTAAGAGTCGCTTACAGGATAGACGTGTCCTTGACAAGTTCCCCAGGTCACAACATCGACGTTCGCTTATTAAATCACCAAGGTTTGGTCTGGCAATGCCAAGCATGCCTGTTAAGCGATGGAACTTCCGCAAGGCCAAATGGAGTCATTACATTGCTTTGACGAATAAATTCGCAAAGACTTTGTTGCCGCCTGATTCACTTGATGTGGATGCGGCTTACCAGGACATCTGTAACATCATCAAGAAAGCAGCCAAAAAGACTATATCACACGGGTATCGAAACAATATTGATAAAATGACCAAATACAGTTTGGCCGATACCAATGATGCAGGAAAATTAAACATAACATTTTGCATGGCATAGAATCTGAATAAAGGACAAAACGCCTGTAATCTCGCAGTTCTACAACTGCGACTTTTCAGGTAGAACAAAAAAAGCATTGAATTATGATTGTGGAAATTAATATCATTTGATGATTTAGTAAAAATCAATAGATTAATTAAGTCTGCATATACTTTTGCTACCCGAGCGTATTTGGAAGGTCTTAGCAAACGCAATTTTTTACAATCATGTGATACTCAACAACAGAAAAATACTTTCAAACAGTATGTGTTTCTAAAATTTAAAACTGAAACCTTTGAAAATAAGGAGATGTTCTAACTTGATAAAATACTCTTTTAACTACTTTGATGCAATAAGCTTACCAACTGCAATTTTGTCAAGTACTTCTTCCACCACAAATATTTTTGCATATGCGGTCCCAAACAACTCATGGCATAATAGCTGTACATGATGACATGAACAAATGAGTTGAGTAAAGCAACGAAGAAAGCTGCAAAAAAAGGAAATAACTCAACAAAAAGTATAAATTAATATTGTTTTATGCTGTTGCACAGGTTTAAAATTCAACCAAGTATATTTGTTAAAAATTTAACAAGCTAAGTTGATTCAAATCAATAATAAGTACAGAATTAAGCTACTGACTTAGTACTGACTACTGACTAATTTAGAAATAATGGATAAAAATATGATAGACTGGTTGCCGTCCATCGTTCAAAGTCAAAAAAAGAAAAGTAGTTTTATTATAATCATGATAAAAAACAAGAGTACAATTATACAAAATTAATACACAAGTCAAAATATAATAGCAAACAGGAAACATAGCTAAGCTTAAAATTCTTAGCTTCATACATTGTCCACCAGGAACATATTTGATTTGTAGCCACCAATTAATAGGCATTGTACTGTGATGATATACATGCAGAAAGGAAATTTGATTGAATTTTTTACGTAACATAAAAAACACTGTGTCTAGTAGTTCAATATATTTGGAAAAAAAGTACCACCAAGATACATTTGCCATCTGAAAATATCTAAGTTAAAATGAAATAATCAATTACAATAATATTCTTTATGCTACAAAATAACACAAATTTTCTTTTATCGTACAACTCAGACATTAACTTATTAAGCTTTACATTTTTGATCATATATATACAGACATACTTAAAAGTTTAAGGTCAGGTTTTTTAATACTCAATAATACATTTTATTTAAATAAAATTAGAAGTAAATACTGCTTGCTATATTCAATGTACATCATTAAAATGCAATATTATAAAAAAATTAAATATACCCGCATTGCTAGAGGTGACATAGAATAATCCACAGGTTGGCAATAAAGGTTATACCCAGCAAGATAGCTTGACATAAAATACTTGAAAAAAATAAAAATAACTATGATAAAATTGTAACTGACATCAAAAATAATTTTGCAAAAACAGAGACTTTAATGAAAAAAATATGTATTTGTCAAAAAATACAAATTTCTTAAATTTAAATAAGCCAATTTTACAGGAAATAAGAAACAGTGCAATTTTATTAAAAAAAAACTATTTACCAGTCCCCTAGCAAAAATGATACGTATTTTCATACCTCATAACAGATATATGCTGAGAATATAACCATTGCAAGATTATATACAAAAAGAACACTTTTTAAATCAAATGGTTGTGCATTTTTCATAATTTTTCTTGCATTAACAGACAAAATTACATATCCAACCAAAATACAAAATGGTGGCCATGGATTATGTACCAAAAACCAATTCTTTGTTCTTGGATCTAAAAATAATGATTAACACTAATGTGTGGCAAAATGTTATGGCAAAATATGCATTAAGTAACACCGTGTTTGCAGAGGTGGGCACAGAACAAATTACGCAACTTGCGCAGATGCAAAGTTGCGCTGCACTCTTGGTTGGAGAATTATACGTTGCGCTTAATTGCGCTGCGCACCGAAAAATAAAAAAACTAATTGAGCTGCGGATCTAAGATTATACAAATCTATAGCGCTTTATTGCGCTGCGCATTAAAGATTAAACAAATTAATTGCGCTTTGTTGCGCTGCGCTTTATACCGGTTTAGTCCTATTTTGTAAAAGCGCAATTTACTTTATTTGGTTTTCAATGTGGGCGAATGGAAAACCGATTGGGTTGCGCTTATAATTTTAAAAAGTACCTTACATTTTAATTGATTAAAAAATCACGTTGCACCGCGCTTAATATACAGTAGTTTTAAAATAGCCTACATTGCGCTTTACCTGAATTTCAAAACCGCATTGCGCTTATACGATTTCAAAAACACATTGCGCAAATTGCACTGCGCTTTACGAATGTACGGAAAAATGCCCACCTCTTTTGCTTTGTTATTGGCATATACAGTAGAAGCTTTTTTACTTGAAATTGGTTAAAATTAAAAAATTGGACTATTATTTAATAAAGCAGCTTTGGCGCTTTTTTGTATCTTCCCACATGTTTCTATTTGAAGATAGCCAACAAAAAAACTCATCTCAAAGCTTTTCGTCGGACACTCGTCAGGAGATAAACGTCGGAACGAAAAATTGAATTGATTTTGTAATAAATGATTTCAAAAATCGTCAACACATGCCAAAATTGATTAGAACCAGGCAAATTCCAAACTCTCGCAATACCTCTACTCGTTCTGACAAATCTTCAACCCCAGTCACGTTTAGTGAATTGGCGGTATGCCAACACCTTTCGGAAAACCCTATGTGCCCCAAAAATTACAGCACTGATGAAAGATTTACTATTCTTTTATTTGACCGTTGGTCTTTTCATTTATCTGCTTTAGAAGCCGTTTACATCAAATCATGCAAGCCAAATTTATGCCGCCAAAAACAATTTGCTTACAACTTGAAACTCTTGCGCTGGTCACGTGTTTGACACATTTCTCAAACATCCAATCATCTTCGTTTAGCTTTATTACAAAATCAATTGAATTTTTCTTTCATTTATTCTGACGTTTATTTTCTGACAAGTGTCGGATGAAAAGCTTAGCGTAGAGATGAGTTTTTTGTTGGCTATCTTCAAATTCTGTATTACAAAGCACGTGTTTAAATGTTTTGATTTCTCTCGTTTTTACTTTTTCTTGTTTCTAATTTTCTTAGGCATCGCGCTCTCGTTTCTAATCGCGACGCGACTAGTTGGTTTAATATTCCTCGTTTTTAATTTAATTCTTTAAATTTAAACAACCCTAACCCTAAACTCTAACTCTAACCTAACACTTATCCTAACCGATAGGCGTACCAGCTGAAAAAAATTGGAGGGGAGCGATGGAGTGTTGCCTAAATTTTGTGATTTTTGCCCGAATCATGATTTTGTAGTACTTTACAGGTATGAGAAAAAAAAATTACAGTGAAGACCAAAAAAAAAAAAAAAACATGAAAAAAGGTCTACAACTTAGATCTTGCCCACGCGACTCTGTCGTTGCCCTAAAACAGTGATGGCAAAACGATGACACGCGAAGAGATTTTGTCTGACACCTAGTGCAGGGCTCTTCAAACTGGGGGTCGCAAAGTGGTTCGATGGGGGTCGCGAGATTTTAAATTTTAGATTTTTAGAGATTACGATGATTTTGGAAGAAAAGTAGCGAAATACAAGATTAATTCGAAGTAAAAACCTTTTTTCTTTTTTTTTTGTTTAGAGCAGCGGTTTCCAAACTTTTTTTTCACGGCGCCCTTTGAAGACTTAAAAATACTCGCGGCGCCGTAATGAAAAAAGGTATTCAGTTCCATTAATTCTTTGAACAATCTTTTTTTCTCCGAAAATCAGGGTGTTCTCTAAAAAAAAAGGGTCTTCACTTCGATTTATATCCGATTTCCTTATTTTTCTCTATTTCCCTCCCAAAATCAGGCTGTTTGAAAAAGGTCCTCAATCGGAATCGTTCTCTGAAGGGAAGTTGCTGCTAACAACCTTCACACTGCAATTATTGTGAGAAAAGCAGTAAGTACAACAACTTTCGCATACTTTCGCGGCGCACAGTTTGGGAACCGCTGGTTTAGAGAACACCTTGATTTTTGGGCAAAAATAGCGGAATGAGAGATCGATTCTAGGTGAAGACCTTTTTTTTAGAGAACACCTTGATGTCGGGGGAAAAATAGCAGAATCAGAAATCGATTTTAGGTGAAGACCTTTTTTTAGGGGTCGCGAAAAAATTTGGATGTGCAAAATGGGTCTCGATGAAAAAAGTTCGAAGAACACTGCGCTAGTGAAAAGTTAACCGGAAATTTTCGGTGGTTCCTAAAACGAGCATTGTGTCACAAATAATGACTGTAGTTGAGCTGATATCCCAGATTTTGCCAGTTCTTTTCATTCTTTTACTCAAAAAATTCTTATTTATGCCATTGTTGTTTATCGTTTTTGTGATGTAATACATGTAATCATAGACGCAAGGGGGGGTTTCAGGGGTCAAAACCCCCCCTTGAATGGTGTTCAGCCATATATACATGGTAATAAATAGGCTTCAATAATAAGATTTTGGTTTCTATTGTTTGCCGTACTTTAAAACTTAATTACTGCTTGCGCATCAATTTTTTCTATCGCCTAAATTGCGATTTTTTCTTTTTGCAATTTCTTTTTGCAATTTTCTCTATCGCCTAAAGTTAGCTAATGTACAGCTGCCACTGTGAAGAAAACTTTCAAACTTGTAAAATATTGAAAGTTAAGTATGGGAATGGAAATAAACTGCATGGAAACAATAGCTTCAGTTCACAAATTTTTTAATGCTTCACAACGTCAAAACATTTTTACGCAACTCCATCAACACGATTTCGTCAACAACAAAAGTTCAAAAACTTGTTCAAATTTGACGAGAGTGTTAGTACTTTTTCAAATTTACAATTTACCGTTGTAGAAGCGTTGGCAGAAATTTCAGCGTGGCCAGAGAGGAACTTCATTACGAGCTTTGCAGTTGCTTTCGACAACTACGCAAAGTGAATTTTGCATGGCTCTCTTAGTTTTAAAAAACGTTTTTGGATACAGTGTTGTTTTGTGCAAAGTTAAGCAAAAAAAGTAGAAAAACTCTTTTGCGGCTGTCAACATTGCACATGATATTGCAAATGAATTGAAATGTCTTAGAGAAAAAAACGAATATGAATTTCACTAGTTCTATATTTTTGCGCAAAAAAACGGCCAAAGCCGAAGGTTTTATTTTGGAAACACCACGCCTTACTTCAAGACAGACCAATCGATGCAATATTGCTGCTGAACAGATGAAGAATATTTTAGAGTAGGGATTTTTATATCATTTCTTGATAACATTGTTGTCACTCTCGAAGCAAGATTTACAGCCCACAAATCGATTATTGATGAATTTCAGTATTTAATTTCTTCTGATCCAACTAGTGGACCAACTCCTCAACAAATTAAAAGTATTCAAGTTTTGGGAAAATTTTACGAAAATGATTTAACAAAATTCTTGGGAGAACTAGTGCCTGAACTAATATTATGGTACAGGAAGCTTTTTCGGTTGAACGCAGCAGAAAGACCAACTAATGCGTTGAGCAGCATCAAGGAATGCAGTTCCGGTGCTTTTCCGCACATATATTTACATTGATGACCATTTTGTTAACTCTTCCAGTGACAACATGCACTAGTGAACAATTGTTTTCCACATTACGCAGACGAAAAACGTGCTTACGAAACACAAGTGGTACCACTCGAATGAATGGACTTGCATCACTAAACATTTATAGGAGCCACACGCCTTGCCCTGGTGACGTAATTAACAAATTACGTGAAAAAACAGGCGTTTGAATACAAGCCTTTAAAAAAACTTTAAATATTTGTTAAGTAATGAGGTTATTTTTTTTGTTCGTTTGATTTTTCACCTATTGTTCTCATCATTTACACGAGTTGCTTTTATTTTGAAAAGTTTCTTATGATAATTGAATTACCTGCACATGCCTTTTCGATAGTTAGTTTTGCGGTTTGGTAAAAAAAAATTCATGCTACTGCAAGACGGTCTTAAAACCAAAACACTTTATTTTTCATGTAGGCCTAATTTTGGAAGTTTTTGCCCATTACCAGGACCACTTAGAGCAGGGTTTCCCAAACTTTTAGTTGATCGGTACCCTTTGAACACTGTAGCAGGTTTGCATGTACCTCCAAAATGTTGTGACGTTTCTCTAAAACAGGGTGGTCCAACTTCTTCACTCTTGCGGGCCACTTTTCGAAATCGTTCGAGTTTGTGGGCCTCAGCCGGGTAGATATTATTCCAAATCATGGTGTCCTCTAATAAAAAAAAAAGGTCTTCACTTTGAATCAGAAAATTTTCCCAATTCATGCCGAAAATCAAGGTGATCTTTAAAAAATGAAAACTCTTCCCTTTTCAGCAGCCACAAATTTTCCCCATTCAAACCCAAAATCACGATGATCTGTAAAAAAGTCTTCCCTCTTAATTGTCCTGTTTGACGTAATTATAATCAACCGGATTCGAAAATTCTAGACATTTGAGTCCATTATTTCTTCCGGACACGGAATTTAACTTAAATAAGGATATTCTTTCTGATAATGTACCTTTTGAGAAGCCTAAATGTACCCCAGTTTGGGAACCCCTAACTTAAAACAATCGTGTTTTTGGCTCCAAAACCCCCCTTCACAAATTTCTGCGTACGCCACTGCATGTAATCGTGTACCACTTAGTAATTTTATTGCAATTATCCTTTCACTTAAAGCAGTGGTTTCCAACCTTTTTTTATACGGCGGCACACTGTTAAGCTGTTTAAATTTTCGCGGCACACCAATCATATCGATTAATAATAATCATGTTTACCACTACGCGCCGATGCTTAGTGAACGTAATTACGTTCGGGAACACAAGATTAGAAAAAGCCGCTTGCTTTTTACTCTTTTTGTGTGACGTCACATTCAATCCAACGGAATGAACACTGAGTAAAAATATTCTCTGGACACTTTTTTATAACGGTTTTATCTGCAATGGTAAGTTTGAAATTAACTTCAGACCATTATGAACGTTCAGATTTTTTTCTAGTTTCTAATCATATTGGAGTGCAATTTACAAATACTGCTTTATTAACACATACGCCTAAGTAACAATAATGTTTATTATTAAAATGATTAATATAAGTTAGTAGATTTAATAAACATAATGATAATCATGAATTTCTTACTGATGACATTGTTGCTTGAACACTGCAAGTAATTAAGATTCGCCCTGCTGGACACAACCGCCAGCCGGGTTAGTAGCGACTACAGCCATTCAAGGCGTATTCTTTACCTGATAATTTCTTAAAAAATCGAAACATTTATATAAGCTCACCTTTAACCAATTTTTTTTAACGCTTTTGAACTACTCAAGCTAGCGAAAAACACAGCACGGCTAATGTTTTAACATGTAATAACCTATCTAAAAAAACTAAATTCAAGACATTAAAGGCAAAATTTTTTGAATTATCGCTACGTCCGTTTTGCCCCACCTTCCCGTAATAATTACTAATATTTGATGTACGCGTAATTATTGCCTCACGGCATTACTTCGGGGCACACAAAGGTACTTCTTGCGGCACAGTGGTTGGGAACCACGGACTTAAAGATTTAACAGGTTTGTGATTGCATCTCTCTTAATCATAATGAAGAGAAAGAAAATTAAATTATCTGAAAACCGAAGTAATAGAAATTTCCAAGAATGCTGGACTAAACAGTTTAACGCAATTTAAAGAAATTGCAAAGCTCTTTGCATCTTATGCGATGAACAAGTTGTGAGCAGAACCTGGAATGTAAAAAAACATTGCGAAACAAATCACAAGTGACTGTTAAAAAAAATTAAAGAAAAACGTACACAGTATAAACAGCAAGAGTTAAGAAAAAAAACTGTTCAATCTAAAAGTTTGTTGAGATTCATCAGTGGAAATTCAGATTTGGTTTCGGCAAGTCTCAGTCTTTCACACTATATTGTTAACATTGAAAAAAGTTTTAATAAATAATAATTTTAAAAGATATTTTAACCTATTATGTGAAGTAAATTTTGAACCTATTGTATTCGTTTTTTGAAACATAATTACATAATAATTAACTTCTTCTTTCAGCCTTTCCCTTTAATTAGGAGTAGCCATAGCGTCCTGTTTTCAATGTCCTTCTCTGTCGCACCAACTTCGCCATATCTTCTTTCACTACATCTAGAAATCTTCTCTTCAGCCTCCCTCTTTTCCTCTTACCCGGTAACTCTTTTTCCATCATCCTTCTTCTTACATACTCCTGGTCTCTCCTCACCACATGTCCATACCACCTCAGCCTGCCCTCCCTCATCTTCATTCCTAATAGCCAGCCATCAAGGGCACATTCCAGTGTTTCCTGATGCCGGTCCCAAGCCCAGATGAATGAGGGCTGCGGCAGGAAGGGCATCTGGCGTAAAACTTTTTTTTCCAAAACATTATGATGCGTTGTGACAATAATTAAATCCTATGCCATGTTAATTGATGATATCACTTTAGTTTACAATAATAAAATATAAATATGCCTAAAATTAAAGAACTGTTTTTTAGAAGTGACACGCGATGAGAAAAAAAATACTAAAAAATTTGTTTTTGAAACACCAACTGAAAAGTCTTGCCATCACTGCCCTAAAACGACTGATTCTGCTCGAGGTTTTGCTATCGCTGCCACAAAATACCGATTTTATCCAAATATTTCCTTCTCACTGCCTGAAAACTTCTGGTTTTCCCCAAATTTTTCAGATTTGGTGGAGTAATTGCCTGCCCCCTGCAGGTGCGGCAATGCCCTAACCCCAAGTCACTGAAGGATTGAAAGAAATAAAAATTGGGAAAGCCGTGTCAACTAATAAAATAAATCAGAAAAGAACAAAAAATTATGCATTGAACTTGACTGAGTTTTTTTAATCGCACGAGTTTTCGTGAACTACTGCTCCCTTCGTCAGGTGCGACGGAATAAAAATAATAATGCAATCAAAACAAAATTTACACCAACAGCATTAAACGTAATAAAGAGACATGCGGCGAAGTAATCAAATACAAAAATATGGGTTAGAAAAAACTGAAAAATAACTGAAACTAAATTATAATTAAAAAAAAAAGCAAATTTTGTCCTTACGGTAGCGTACAGTTATATATGCTATAAGTAAAAAGATCTTAAAAATATAAATAAATTAATATTTATAAGATAATTATCTTATTGAAATAAAAACTAAAAAGCAACAAACCAGCTCTTTCTTCAACAGCTAAATGATACAATTCTTGAATAGAGGAATTCATGTTTAATGCAATTATTAAGTTTTTTCTTTGAAACTTAATTACTTTTAAGCAAATATTTTTTTAAAAAAAGGTAATAAATTTAATAGCAAGTAATTACATAATTGGGACAACTGACACGTAGTTTACCGTATCATCTATTTTCCTGTACATATTAAAATCAATATAATTTCGTCTTCGATAAGTAGGCTCCTAATTTACTATTTACGTTTATTATCAAATCAATTACAGTACTTGGTATTTATTGTCTTGCCTTACTATTTGTAGCTTTATACAAACTGTACAGTATACAAATACAGACGAATCCGAATATTTTCATACCGGATAATCGCATAATGATCAGAAATCCCAAACCAAAATCTAATTCATTTGATAAAACACGTCGGTTAATTGAATAAAAATTTAATTTTATTTATTCGATTAATCAAACATTTCTGCAAATAAATGAAAGTGACTGCCGATTGAAACGCATTGTCAGCACAGAAGCACAATGCTCTTGCGGCATATTCATGAGTAGATAGCAGTTGATACAAAACAACCGAGATCAAAGTTGCCCAAGCGCTACTAAGCGTCTTTACAACTTCTGTTATCATCTGATTAAAGAGGCTTCAACGTTTCTAATCGATTGAAAACAACACGAGCGGTCGCCTTTTTTCTTCGTTTTACGTCACCGCTCGGATTGTGAGAATAGAAGAAACAAAGCGTAACAACTTCGTGCGAGGAATTGCAAATTTTAAGGCATTGTTTCCACTACGAGCGTGGAATGGAGCATTCTTTGTTTCTTTCATTAATCTTTCAGCGCTTAAAACCTAAGAGAGCGCTAAGCAAAGTAAAAAAATCAATAAAACAAAAAAACTTTATATGCTTTCATCTGTAGATTAAAAGTTTGAATAAAACATCGAAGAAGAATCGTTTGAACTATATCAATACAGTAAATTATCTTAAAATATTTTTCTACTGTTCAGCTTTTACAGAAGAAACTTTCTCGCACGTTTAGCAACAATGCACGTATCAGCCATTTAGTTTCAGCTCAGCTAATAAACGCTTTTATAATCTTATAGCTGTAGCAGAGACTACTTATAGTATCTGGTTGCAGCTAGCAGTTGGTGAAAATTTAAGGTGGGTGCAAGAACCAGAATAAAAGCGTTTGCGCTCATTCGATCTGGTATTTTCATCGAGTTTCTAATTTGGGGGCGAATCTAATCTAATGCTTCTGTATCCGTCCACCTGTACCCTTCTTCTTTCAAAAGAAAAATTTGAAGAGCAGTTATCCCCCTTTCCCCCACATAGATAGCCCTTTGATGGCAGGGGCAATTTCCCACCCTGCTTCCGGCGCCCCTGGTTACATTTTAACAAAAATTTTTTTTTTTCAATAATGTCTCGTAGATTAGAATTATTTTGCTGTGCATAAATAATTATTAAAATGTAAGTAAATTAACATTAAATTTAAAATATTTGAATATAATGTAAATCAGTGTTGACGCAGACTCATTCTTCGCCGAGATTAAATTTTTAACAAAAGTTGTTTTTTCCGCCAATGTCTTGTTTCTGCGGGACGAAGCGGAATAACTCGTTCACTAACCTGCGCAGTCCGGGTTCGAAAAATTAATTATATTGGATCACCAAAAATACGTGCGTATGATACCAAACAATTTTGGCATTACAAAATGAACCAAGAAACTATTTGAAATGCAAAAACAATTTAACTAGATTACCAATGATCTAGAAACTTATTCAAATAGAAACAAATAATAATAATAAAAGACTTAGTAATAAACATAACGCAAACAAATTACTTTTATTATAAAACATAAATAACCCTAATCTAACTAAGCAACTAGCACATATAAACATAAGTAAAACACTAACCTAACCCTAAATTAGCTAAACTAAATGACCACATTTTAAAAACGAATAACACCTCAGATAACACAAGGCATATTATTACGTCACAATAAACTGTTTTCGAATACTAAACAAAAAGAAAATTTTAAATTAAGAACTGCTATGAAAAGTGATTTGAACGAAGCTTTAACAGAAAATTACGGTAAATTAAAACATAGGCGTACCAGCCAAAAAAAATTTGGGGGCAATGAAGTTTTGCCCAAATTTGTGACGTTTGCCCACATCATGATTTTCTAGTACATTACGGATAGGACAAAAACATGTTCTGAGATTCTCCGACGTAGAACAAATTTTGTCCTAAAATCATGGTGATCTCTAAAAAAAAAAGGTCTTCACTTGAATTCAATCTCGTATTTTTCAATTTTCGTCCCAAAATCAAGGTGTTCTCTAAAAAAAAAGGTCTTCACCTAAATTTCGTAACTATTTTTTGCAGTTGATCATTGTCAATGCTCTAAAACTCCTGACTTTGCCCAAATTTTTCATATCGCTGCCCGAAAAATTATGGTTTTGCCCAAATATTTTCTTGTCACTGCCCGAAAAATTTGAATTTTGCCCAAATCTTGGAAACTTGGGGTTCAATTGCCCTCTTTGCCCCCCAGCAGGTACGGCTATGAATTAAAACAATAAATAACAAAAATTGAAACATACAGTATAGTAATCCTTTTGGCAAGCCGGAGGTTTTACTGTTCACCTTCTTGTCGGGACCTCACAGCTTGGCGTAATCGCACTACGACGCGCATCGTCCGTCGCAACATGTCTTGTAGATCAGAAGTTGCTTTATTTTATAGCGTTACCTAATTGCTTCCAATGATAACATCATTTAAGCTTGTTTTTTCCCGCTTCGTCTTTCTCAAGATCACATTTTAGTTCAAATAGCCTCATACTAACCCTCATGCGCTTAAAGTTCTATTTGGCATTTTAATCGAGAAGAATAACTCCATGCTTCAGTAACTATCAAAGTTACGAAAATTATTTTTAATTCAATCAATCAATCAAGGTTTTATTTTTTCGTCCATTACACAGTGGATATGTATATTAAATTGCACACATGTGGTCGAAAAAAAGGAATCAGCGACAAAATGAAATTCGTTGAAACATGCGTCAATTAAAAGGTTACAAGAGTAACTATTTAAAAATGCATGGTCGCTGACCCTTAACACCCACACACACTCACACAATATGCACTAAACATATAGTAAACAATCATAAACAGAACACCAAAGTAATGTTAATTGAGTATAGAAATGAAGCATCATGCTATCAACCTGTAAGTTAATTTCTAACAATTTCAACCAAATTTGATCAATCAAAGTATAATATAAGAAAAATTAATTTATTATTATTATTATTATTATTTATTTATTTTTTTTAGTAACCCGTGTTTAGGGAGGCTCACAGGTGCTACACCTTGCCCAAGGGTCGTCGTCGTCGTCATTTGGAGATCCACTCCAGGTCAGACACAACTGGACTGGGGCCGAGGGTTTATCCTTTTACTACCCCAGGCTGCTGTGCTGCTGAATCAGATACTGGCAGTGATATTATTAAGCTAGCATCGGGTTTCGTCATCCAAAACTGTCAGACCTCCTGCTCCATGCGGTGCCCGATGTATAGGGCACGCTGTTAAAACATGGTTTGCGGTTTGTTCAGAGCATAGCCGTACCAGCCCAAAAAATTTTGGGGGGGCAATGAAGTTTTGCCCAAATTTTGTGACGTTTGCCCAAATCATGATTTTATAGTACATTTCGGATATGACAAAAAAATGTCTGAGATTCTCAGACGAAAAACCAATTTTGTCCTAAAATCATGGTGATCTCTAAAAAAAAAAAAAAGGTCTTCACTTAAATTCAGTCTCCTAATTTTCCATTTTCGTCCCAAAATCAAGGTGTTCTCTAAAAAAAAAAAAAAAGGTCTTCGCCTAAATTTGGGTTATTATTTCTTGCAGTTCCTCATCATCACCTCTCTAAATTTCCTGACTTTGCCCAAATTTTTCATATCGCTGCCCGAAAAACTATGGTTTTGCCCAAATATTTTCTTCTCACTGCCCGAAAAATCTTAATTTTGCCCAAATCTTCGAAACTTGGGGGGCAATTGCCCCCCCTGCCCCCCCGGCAGGTACGGCTATGGTTCAGAGGTGCCACACTCGCAATTCGGTGAAGGAGCGAGACCCCATTTATGCGTGGACGAATAGAATCGCCCAACACCAGTCCGCAGGCGGTTGAGCTTAACCCAAGCTGCTCGGGGTAAACCCATCTCAACAGGCCTGGCACCGGTCCCGGGAACAAAAGCACAGAGCCTGGAAGCATTTTCACAGTACTCCGCGTTCCATTTGTAATTTGTCCATTCAGAGGCGCGGATGCCAAGTCTGGCAAGGTTGTCCAAAAGATTCCGCGCAGCTGGCACAAACGGACGTCTGGATCTTAGTCTCGCGTGGAGAGTATCTGAAAACCCCTTTAGAAGACCATACAAGATATGATCGGGGTCCAGTGATCCACGGTGAGCCAAAGAGAGTGTTGTTCCCATTTGGCGAAGCTCAGCTGGCTGGATGCCTGAGAGTATAGGTAGGTGGTCCGTTGGAGTGGGACGCAGGCATCCAATAACTATGCGCAAGGCGTCATTCAAGACGCTGTCGATGAGGCGAGTGTGAGCACTGCGACACCAGACTGGCGCACAGTACTCAGCTGTTGAATAGACTAGAGATAAGGTAGCTATGCGTAGTGTTTTAGCATTAGCACCCCATCCCGAGCCCACGAATTGCCTCAGCAATGTGACACGCGAGGATAGTTTTTTGCGCAATGCCACTAAGTGGTGACGAAACGTGAGCGATCTGTCCAGTTTTACCCCAAGATAACTAGGCGTTGGACAGAACGGTAGAAGTCTATCGTTGTTGTAGACCTTTAGCTCACGTTTGGCCTCTCGATTATTTAAGTGAAAGGCTGCCGTCACCGTCTTAGTGTGACTGAGCTTCAATCTCCAAGTCTGGAGATACGCTGAAAGTATGGACATATTAAAGTCCCCCTTCAAGTCCTTCCAGTTTCCAGAAGAGTGCAACAATGCTAAATCATCAGCATAAGCAAACTTTCTGGAAATCATGGAAGGAAGATCGTACGTATAGATGTTAAATAGGAGGGGGGCCAAGACCGATCCCTGAGGAACGCCGTTTTTAAGACAGCATAGCCTGCTTTGCTTGCTGTCACCGGTGGTAAGGGTGAAACTTCGATTTCGGACAAGCTCCATAATCATTCTGATCATGTGCTTATCCGGAAGTAGTCTCAGCAGCTTGCAGGTAAGGCCACGGTGCCAGACAGTGTCATAAGCAGCTGTCAGATCGACAAATTTGGCACCGGCCTTCTTTTTAGCCTCAAAGAATCCTCGATGTTCTGGGTTAGCAGAACAACTTGATCTATGGTTGACTTCCGGAACCCAGCCTGCTCTTTAGGGAGCAGTGGATCGATTAATGGCTCAACGCGGGCGTAGATAAGCCTCTCGAAAATCTTGTAGGGGACACAGAGCAGAGATATCGGTCGATAGCTCTTTGGGTCCCCCACGGGCTTTACTGGTTTTGGGATCGCGACCACAAGCGCTCTTCTCCAGATCTTGGGAATTTTGAGTCGGCGCAAACAGGAAGAAAGGAAGTCACGTAACCAGAACTTCAAAGCAGCTTCAGCATGGAGTATAAGCTCTGAGCAGATGGAATCAGGGCCCGGAGCTTTACCTGGTTTTAAATGTTGAAGGTAAGCAGCAAATTCTCTCTGTAAAAAAGTGTCAGAGATATTTACTGCGTCTGGTGTTGTGGCCCTCCAAATGTCAGACACTTCTTGAGAGACAAGTCGAGATGACTTGCGGTCAACGGTCTCATATTTCCCATTTCTAACCAGCTGAGATGCAATAGCATCGGCTGAAACGGGACAGTGACGAGGAGAGTGTCGTGACCTACCAATAAGGTTGTTCAAAATACTCCACGCTTTTCGACTAGAGTGTGAGAAGTCAATGCTCCGAACTGCTTCGGACCATCGATCCCTCCGCTTTCTGTCAAGCTTGGCAAGCAGAGCTGTAGCAGCCAAACTTGAGTCGTCTCCCTGAGGAGACTGCAGAAAGGTTTTAAAGAGGGATTCACACTCTGCATTCCAACACGGAATATAGTTATTTCGATACCCGCGTGGGATAGTCTTTTTGGCTGCTTTTTTAATGGTGTTACAGAAGTCCTGGTAAGCCGCATCCACATCAAGTGAATCAGGCGGCAACAAAGTCTTTGTGGATATATTTGTCAAAGCAATGTAATGATTCCATTTGGCCTTGCGGAAGTTCCATCGCTTAACAGGCATGCTTGACACTGCCATAGCAAACCTTGGTGATTCAATAAGCGAAGGTCGATGTTGTGACCTGGGGAACTTGTCAAGGACACGTCTATCCTGTAAGCGACTGTTAGGACCTACGCTAGCGAAAGCTACATCTGGACTGGTACCAGTGTTCCAGCGGCCGGAATAAAAACTGGCGGTGTCCTTGGCATTATATAGGAGGGCAAGACAATTAATACTTGCCCAGCCAGCCAAGCAGACAGACAGACAGACAGACAGACAAGTTTATTTCATACAATTCCGTATTAATATATGATGCACACAAAACAATAACAGTAAAAATAATTATAATGAAGAAAATGAGTGCGTTTAATTGACGTAATTTGTTACACGAAAAAAAAAAAAAAAAGATAATAATTATACCAAATGTATGCGGAGACTGCGAAGTGACCAAAAAAAAATAATTGGTCTTCAAGTCGAGCAGCCACCGATTAACTAAAGTTATAAGAATAAACGTATGTTATAGAAAAAGATAAAAAATAGACCACTGTAGATATAAGTTTGATTTGAAATATTAATGGATTTAAGGATAAGAATTTAAGATATAACGTTTGTACATGTAGCCAAAATTATATATGGAGTAGCAATTTTTTTTTAAATTACAAGGAACATCATTCCAAACTTTAACGCCTCTATATTTAAGAGATCTTTGCAAACGATTAGATCGATATCTTGGTAAGTATAACTTATTGTTGACTGATGAACGGGTTACACGGAAATGAATATGAGATACCTTTTTGAAATATTTTGTAAAAGAAGTGGGTAATTTACATCTGTCTAAATTAAACATTAATTTTGAAGTTTCAAGCTTGATTAAGTCATCTAATTTAAAAATTTTGTTTTTTCTAAACAAAGGATCAGAATTTGATGACCATTGCATATTATTGATGACTCGCATAGCTTTATTTTGCAATTTTCTTAATGGTTCGAGATAAGTTTTATATGTAGCACTCCATATTGTAAGACAGTATAGTAAGTGTGAGTGAAAGAAAGCAAAGTAAAGTTTTTTTAGGATACAAGAAGGAAATAAATTTTTTAGTTTGCATAAAATACCAATTGCACGAGAGAGTTTGCTACGAATTTTATGAATATGATCATGAAACAATAATTTGGAATCAATTAGGACGCCTAAATAATTAATACTGTCTGAAATCGCAATTATACTAGAATTGAGTTTAATATTAATATTGCTTGGCGAAACTACTTGTGATAGCAAGGGCGGTATTATTATAGCTTGCGACTTGGAGGGATTAATAGTAAGACAATTTTTATTCATCCACTGGGAAACTCTAGACAATTCATCGTTTATTTTGATTTCGAGTTCAGTTATATTGGAAGCATTAATTAACACGGCAGTGTCATCAGCAAAGAGTCTAGGTATACTTTTCAAACAATTTTGAAGGTCATTGATATAAATTAGAAATAGAAGCGGGCCTAAAACAGATCCTTGAGGTACACCCATTATAACTCTTTTTCGTTTGGACTCAATATTATTTACGTACACATATTGCAATCTATTATTTAAATAAGATTGTATCAGATTAAAGGCTGTTCCTCTTATTCCATAATGGTCAAGTTTTATCAAGAGTCTTTTGTGGCATACAGTATCAAATGCTTTAGTAATATCAAGTGTAACCATTCCTGTATATTGATTATTATTAATATTATCATAAGTTGAAGTTACTATATCTAGAATTGCGTGAGACGTAGAGCAATTTTCTCGAAAACCATATTGATTTGAAACAAGAACAGAATGTTTATTAAAAAAATTTAAGAGACGATTAAAAATGACTTTTTCAAAAATTTTTGTGAAACATGTTAATACAGATATAGGGCGATAGTTGCTTACATCAAGTTTATCACTTTTCTTAAACAAAGGAATTACCTTGGATAGCTTTAATTTTTCAGGAAAAATACCTAGAGTCATAGCCGAATTAACCAATGTTGAAAGTAAAGGGGTAAGCACTGTGGAAGAAAGTTTAATAAAATAACATGAGATATCATCATAACCTGCAGCTTTGTTAATATTTAATTCATTAATAATATTAAGGATTTCATTGATGGAAGCTGGCTCTAGAAATATAGTAGATGTGACTCTATTAATCAAAAAAATCCTTTACGCAGGTTGCAGAGCAATTCGACAAATTACTTACAACACTTCGTCCGACTTCACTAAAATAGTTATTAAAACAATTTGATATTACAGTAGGGTCAATTATGGTACGATTGTTAATATTAAGTTTATATGGAGTAGACTTAGTATCGTCTTTAGTATGGAGAACTGAATTAATTGTAGACCAGGTTTTACGGGGATTTTTACAGTTATTTTTAAATAAATTATAGTAAAACGTTTTTTTAGCTTTGGTTTTAATTTTATTTAATTTATTTGAATATTGCTTATAATATGTCTTTTTGTCTACATCATTCGACAAAAAGTGGGAACGGTAAAGTTTTTGCTTATACTTTATGGAAACAAGAAGACCTTTTGTTAACCAAGGTTTAGCTCGAAGACGCTTTTGTCTGCAAGAGATTTGACTCACCGTACGGACTATTATCATCGTAACCCCAGTCAGCATAACGACAGTTAAAATCGCCAGCATAAAGACAGGGGTGAGGAAACACTACGAGATCCAAAGATCGCAATCGCGTTGGTGGAGGCTTGTAAACATTGCCATCAACGTTCAAGCACAACCACTCGATCTCCGATGTCGGTGGAGATTGGTCCGAAAGCGTGTATCTTAGTCGCTCGTAGACAAACGTGGCAAGGCCATGTTTCCTGCTTAAAGAAGATCCAGCTTGTTGGCAGTTTGGAAGTACCAATTTCTCTGCGTCAGTGCAGTGGGTTTCCTGTAGTAGTCGAGTTCATCAGACTGCAGAGCAAGGTAATGAAGAACGTTCATATTGCTTGCAGTGAGGCCTTCGATGTTCAGCTAAAGAATAAGTGGTTCTTCGGAACTTGTTGGCAATGTGCCCTGAAAAGGGCGGTTTTATTCAGGCATTGCCCCGTCTTGAAAAGGTCGTTTGTCAATTAGCAGACCCACGCTGAACATCGGAATGGATGGACACCCCTCCATTTTGGTAGGTTTGGTTTCGGTCTGTCATTTTTAACACCAATGAGCAGATGTACTCATGTCCCAGGCTGCGAGAAAGCACCTACCATCTGGGCCAAGGGTGACCTGGAGGAATTTCTGACAGGGTTTCCTCATTCGTTCCGACTTATCGAAGATAAGCTCACAGCATAATTAGATGCTCGTATTTACAATTTTCTTTTCAGTTTCGAATAAAAAGGCTTCACAAATTGTTTTTACAACAGCTTTTTTCTTCTGTAGCTTATTATTGTTGCCATGGTATCAACGGTAGTCATAGCGATGGCGTAGATCAATGTTTTTCAACCGCTGACCGTGCCAGGTGTTCCGCAGAAAATCGTCAAGTTTCATTTAGGTACTGTAGCGATCCCCGCATTTTTACGCTTGTGTATATTTTTGTTCGTTTATTCATTTTTTCTTTTTTTGGAAGAAAACGAGAGAGTCTTGCGTTGTAAAAAACACATGTAGAAAAGTTCTTGTACTGTTGGCTTTAAAAAATAAAGAAGATCTGTAAAAGTTTGTGAAATTTACATGTAGCTACGTAGATATATATATAAACATCTAACCGCTACATATTGGTGACCCCGAGTGTGGATCTTGGATTTCAAGAATTTAAAGTTTGAAGAACACAAGTTCTCAACAATCTACCATAAAAGAAAAAGACTTACGTATGTTGTAATAATGCTCAGCTTAATATCAATTTATGTAATATTTATGCATATAGCAATTATATTTCTTGCATTTTATTATTTGTACGCAAAATATTTTCGGTTTTCTAATAATCAAAATGAAACTAGTGAAGACTTGCATAACACTAGTACAGTTCCGCCATCTTGTTTTCAACGAACTAATAGCAACCATGGTGACTGATAATTATCAAGTTATGTTAGAGAGCTTGTCTCAACTTAATAGAAATGTGTCTTTAAGTCTACCAGCGTTCTGGGAAAAAGAACCCATCGCTTGGTTTAAATGTGTGGATGTTTTTTTTACTTCTCAGCGTATTTGTAAGCAAAGCGAAATGTTCGACCATGTTCTTAAACGTTTGCCGCCTAAATATTTGGCGCCATTAAGTGATGTTATTACAGAGTGTTCGCAATCTATTAATCCTTACAATATTTTGAAGCGTGCTTTAATATCGCGGTATACCTTGTCGGAAGACGCTCAATTAGACAAACTACATAAAATCCAATTAGGTTAAATGTCCCCAATCGAATTTTTAGCAAAGCTTTGGGGTTCTTTAGTAAGTTTTGATCACAATGAACCTACTTGCAAAAGGCTTATAAAAAAGTTTTCTTTGAGGGTATGCCCGTAATGGTTCGTCAATTACTGTCGGTTTCTGGCGAAACAGACGTTGATTTACTAGCACAAAAAGCCACTGATATTTTATCTGTAAGCCCCGCCAATCCTCCCACAGATGATAAACCGCAATACAAGGTCAATGAGTATTTTAATAAACAGTTGGGAAATATGTCGGACGCCTTAGACGAATTAAATCGAAAGCTTGAAAAGTTTACCTCCGACCGGCGTAATAAAGGTTCTGCACCCACATCAACAATTTCTAAGAATGAATTATGTTTTTACCACAACCGTTATGGCAATCGAGCTCATAAATGCATATCCCCTTGCTCTTGGCATGCAAATGACGCAATGTCTCATTCTCAAAAAAATCATTTAAACTGATAGCTCCGGTAAAGAAAGGCGACTTAAGTGCTTATCCGGATAAAGGCGACTTTACCAGAGGAAATAATGAGTGCTCAACTCTTACGTCGCAACTATTGTACTGTACATAAAATGTTCTATTACTAATTTGAAGTTTTTGATTGATACGGGCAGTTCTTGTTCTGTAATTCCTGTGGACCCTAATTCTCGAGATCATTTGCAGGATTATTTGTCTGCTATTAATGGAAGCTCTGTCCCTACGTTTGGTTGCAAAAATATTACTATTGACCTGGGAGGTCCGGTGCCTTTAAACTGGGAATTTTGCATTGCTGAGACGTTAAAACTTATCATTGGAATAGATTTTTTATCGCACTTTGATATCAAGATTGATCCTAGAAGAGGAAGATTGATATTTCCTGAAAACATACCGCAATCTGAAAATATTAAATCGTTCTGCTGGTTTCATCGACGTTTTGGTCCTCATGCACAGAAGTGTCGTGATCCTTGTTCTTTTTTTTCTAATACTGAACTTAAGCCTAGTTTGTGTAATGTCAAACCTCCGGTTTATAACTTAGGAGATTATCAGTTTCTTGAAGCTGAATTTCCCGAGGTGTTCTCTGTTTCGAACTTAAGGCTTCCTCCAAAACATGATATCGTTCACTGTATTGAAACAACCGGTCCACCCATCAAACAGCAGCCACACCGTCTTTCTCCCGAAAAACTTGCTGTTTTAAGAAAGGAATTAAGTCAGCTTGAGCAATTGGGGATAATTAGACCCAGTTCCTCCCCGTGGGGATCTCCCGTTCATATGGTAAAAAAATCTAACGGATCTTGGCGAGTAGTAGGAGACTATCGGCGTCTGAATCAAGTAACCGTCAAGGACTCTTATTCCATTCCTTTCCTTCATGACTTTACCGAAAATATATCCGGTTCCACAATATTTTCCAGCATCGATTTGTTTAAATCATATCACCAAATTCATATTCACCCATAACATATTGCCAAAACCGCAATTTGCACCCCGGCCGGAAATTGGAAATTTTTAAAGATGTCTATGGACCAGCTAACGCTGGCCAAACATTCCAACGCTTTATGAACTCTCTATTGTAAGACTTGTCATTTGTCTTTGTCTATATAGATGACATATTAATATTTTCGTCCTCCATTGAAGAACACCGAGCCCATCTTCGGCTAGTATTTGAGCGTCTACAACGCAACGGATTAATCATCAATGCAGCTTAGTGCTTATTCGGCCAAAATCGGCTACACTTTTTAGGGCATATCGTTTTGGACAAAGATATCGCCCCTGTTGCATGTAAGGTTGATGCCATAAATTCTTTTTCGACCCCACAGAAGGCCCAGTCTTTACGGCGATTTCTGGGCATGGTCAATTTTTATAGAAAGTTCATTCCTCAATGCGCAAAAATTTTGGCCCCTTTAAATTCCCTCCTCCAGGGGATTCCTGCCGGTCGCAATGCAAATCTTTCTTGGAACGAGGAGGCATCGACTGCGTTTGAGGATATAAAAGTAGCTCTGAGTAAAGCAACACTACTAAATTATCCTCAGCACGACAGTCCGACAGCATTGTTTGTAGACGCAAGCGATAAATTCTGTGGTGCTGTACTCAGTCAGATTAACAGTAGTGGTTCGCACAGACCATTGGAGTACTTTTCAGCCGCCTTTTCTGATGCCCAAAAACGGTATAGTACTTTTGATAAAGAATTGCTGGCAGCTTATTTGGCAGTACATCATTTCACATATTTCTTAGAGGGACGTCCATTTACTCTTTACACGGACCACAAACCATTAGTTGGTGCTATACCTAGAAAAAAACTCCTTTAAGTAACAGGCAAGCTCGATACCTATCGTTTATCTCAGAATTTACAACTGATGTTAGACATATTGAAGGAAAAACAACGTAGTTGCCAATTGCTTGAGCCGTCCTGAAATCACTGCTGCTCTTTTGCCTTCTTTCACAGATTATACCGAGCTGGTTTTAGCACAGAGGGACGATCCATTGATTCGTGAGCTCTCTCAATCGATGACTTCATTAAAACTATGTGAACGTGCGATTCCTAATTCAGGTCTTTTGTTACTTGGAGACACTAGTACGGGAAAATTTCTCCCCATCATTCCAAATTCGTTACGAACCACAATTTTTGAGCGCATGCACAACCTTTCCCACCCAGGCATTAAGGCTACTCAAAAACTCATCGGAGAGCGATTTGTGTGGCCGAATATGAGACGAGATATTGCTGAAAAGTGCCGTACCTGCATTTCTTGCCAACAAACGAAAATTACCCGACATCAAGTTACACCCTTACAGCATTTCAGAACCCCAGATGCCAGATTTTCACATGTACTCGTCGATATCGTCGGTCCTCTTCCCGATTCTTCTGGTTACAAATATTTACTGACAGTTGTAGACAGATTTACGCTTGGCCGGAGGCCATACCCATGAAGGATATCACTGCGCAATCTTGTGCAGATTCTTTTCTTTTGCATTGGGTGGCCCGTTTTGGATCTCCTACAATAATCACTACAGATAGAGGGGCCCAATTCACGTCCCTACTTTGTGCCAATTTTTGGGTTCGAAATTATGCCACACAACAGCTTGCCATCCGGCTGCAAACGGATTAAACGAGCGATTCAATCGCAGTCTCAAAGTTGCATTGAAATGTCAATCTTCTCCCGATCTTTGGTATCGAAACTTGAGTCTTGTACTCTTAGGATTTCGATCGGCCATAAAAGAGGATATGGGGTGTGCTGCAGTTGAAATGGCTTTAGAGACTTCTATACGACTCCCCGGGGAATATTTTGAAAATCCGACTCCTGTAGAGTTTTCCCAGGAAAACACAGTCCAACCAGCTTCGCAGTATGCTAAGACACTTTGTTCTTTCATGAACTCATTACGTTATACTGTACCACGTCATCCTAAAAAACAACAAACTTATGTCGACCCACTTCTTTTTCGGTGTTCCCAAGTATTTGTTCGCATTGACAGTGTAAAATCTCCGTTGCAACGACCTTATTCGGGACCTCATTTTGTACTTGAACGACACGATAAATATTTTGTCATCGAAAAAGACGGTCACACTGACACCGTAACAATTGATCGTTTAAAACCGGCGCTTGTTGAGCCTATATCTCCCACTGGCTCCTCTGTCGAGGGAGAAACTTCCGAGACTCTATCTTTTTCGCCCACATTTTTGAGTAAAATTGATAACATTTTTGCGGGAGACCTAGACGAACTCCCCGCTAATCGCGTTTACTCCCGCAGTGGCAGACTGATTACAAAACCTATACGCTATCGGGACTAGTTTTTATTTTATATTTTTTTTTCGATGTCTTGTTTGGTTCACGTTTTAATCACGTGTTGCATTTTGCGTATTCGCTTGTATAATGTGATTTTTTTTGCCTCTGTCGGTGCGTGTAGAATTTTGTTGTACAGTATTTTCTATTGCAATCGCTTATTATTATTATTATTTTTTTCTTTCAGTGGTATTTGCTTTAATGCAGCCATACCACTTGGGGGGGAGATGTGTAGCGATCGCCGCATTTTTACGCTTGTGTATATTTTTGTTCGTTTATTCATTTTTTCTTTTTTTGGAAGAAAACGAGAGAGTCTTGCGTTGTAAAAAACACATGTAGAAAAGTTCTTGTACTGTTGGCTTTAAAAAATAAAGAAGATCTGTAAAAGTTTGTGAAATTTACATGTAGCTACGTAGATATATATATAAACTCTAACCGCTACAGTACATGGCTAAGTTTTTTTCCATAATAATTTTTATATAAATGGTATTAAGAAAATACACGAATTAATTTTATCATACATAGTCATATTATAGGCCTTGCTATTGTATAGTAGGTAATTGTTACTTTATTAATAATAATATGTGTTTGTCAAAAATGTCATAAATAATAATTTCTTCAAATGATTTCTTCATAAATTGCTACCTATTCTAGTGGAAGTTAATGTTAGGGACATTGTTACATAAGTGTACCGTGATTGCGATTGTACCACTTTTGTGAAGGTATTTTAATTATAGTTTTTAAATGTATGACATCATTATAAAACCTTATAAATATATATGTCATTCTATTTTACAATCCAGGTCTTGAATATTCATTTAACAGATTTTATAAAGGGACCTATAAACTTCAACGTAATCCTAAGTCTAAAATGTTTTGGCTTAAATTTTAGGCAGAGCTGCGTTAAGACAAGTAGTACGGTAGTAAAAGTAATGGATAAATTTTTTAATAAAAGATACCGAACTTGAACCTAACCAAAATAATACTTTTCCAGAAGAAATTCCTCGTACGAGCAGTGGTCAAAAAAAAGCAAAAACAGTGATGTGGAGAAAATACAACAAAAGATATCTTTCGTTAGGATTTACTTTCACTGCGGATGCCATAAAACCTACTCCGTTGTGCGTAGTATGTGGCGAAAAGCATGCAGCAGTGCTATGGTCTCAAGCAAACTTAACACCATCTACGAACTTAAACACCAGTCACAGGAAAACAAGCCGGCAGACTATTTTCTTCGCTTAATCAAACATATAGAGAAACAGGCCAGCTTTATGAGCAAAGCCGAAAAAATAAATAAGAAAGCTTTCAAAACTAGCTTTCAAGTAGCTGAACCTGTAGCCAAATCAAAAAAACGCCTACTATAGCAGAGTCATTAATATAACCTGCCTGCAAAGCCATTGTAATCCTCGGCCCTGACGCGGTTCAAGAAGTAACTAAAGTTCCTCTCTCAGACAACACAATTAGCAGACGTATTGATGACATGTCTGTAGATATCGAAACTATTGTTTTGGAAAAGATTTGCATTGGCAAACAATTTTTTCCGCAATTGGACGAGTATACAGATTTAAGTAAAAATGCTCAACTATTGGCCAACGTGCGTTTTGTGGATGGAGATATTATCAGGGAAATCTTCTTATTTTGCAAAATACTAGTAAAAACAACAGGAAAAGAAATTTTTTGTCTTACAACAGAATATATTGAAAATGGAAATCTGCGATGGAAAACTGTATTAGTATCTGTACTCACGGGGCCGCAGCTATGGTCCGACGAAATAAAGGTTTTGTGAGTAGAGTAAAGGAAAGAAATCAAACTGTTACCTCTAAACACTATTTTTTGCACTGCAAGGCAGTTGTTTCCAAAACTTTACGAGCAGATCTAGTTCCTGTCTTAAGCGATGTGGTGAGTATGGTAAACTTCGTAAAGATTAGACTAGTAAAAAGTTGCTTTTTTGCTTTGTTATGTGAGGGAATGAGAGCGGAGCATGCAACATTACTGTTCCATACAGAGGTGAGATGGTTATCGCGGGTCAAAGTGTTCGCCCATGTGTATGAGTTGCGGGAAGAACTTGAAGAGTTTTTAACTAACGAAAGGTCAGATTACGCACTGCTGCTTGCAAGTGATAAATGGTGTGCAAAGTTGGCATATCTGGTGGAGAAATTTTACCATCTGAATAAATTAAATACACGAATGCAAGGCCGAAATGAAAATCTGCTTACAAGCAGTGGCGTAGCTAACCATTGGATATTGTGGATATATCCAAGGGCGGCATGTTGTTGAGGGCGGCAAAATGTAATGACTTTACTAGCAATTCTTTTTTTCAATTGTGATGCACTGTGCTCTCTGTGAAGGCATAGATTGTTAATCACTCTGCTGAAGTCATGTCGGCTGTATACCTGGGCACTATAGAGTTTGTTTAGCCTATAGGTTTTGGGAAAAAACATTAAAAATTTGACAGTTTTACGCCAGACTTAGTAGGTTACAGCTCGGCTACAGCAAATTGCTACTACAGTGCTGTTTAATATTGCAGATTGCAGTTAAAAAATTTAGTTGCTAATTTTTTAAAGTTAATTAATTTACATAAAGTTAGCCTACCAATGAAAAAAGTAAAAGAAAGTGGAGCTTTTTTCATAAAAAAAAGAAAGCCAGAGAAGAAGAGCTGAAAAAGAATGAAGGAGCCATTTTGAAGTTTGTAAACATTTCTTTACAGTCCTCACTCTCTTCAGCTAACGAAAGGAATGAGGTTAGCGGCTTCAGTAAATCTCTACCTTACACAGAAACGGAAAAGACAGCTGAACTTGAACAAAGTAATCAAGAAGTGATCGTTAAAAGTATTCCTACCAACGAAACACTTATGGCTAAAGATAAAATTGATGATATAAGCGATGTGGCTACTTGGCCAGAAATCATAACTCATTACATAAGAGTTGAGATGGTCAAAGCAGAACTTGAAAGACATCAGAATAAAGAAGGGCCGTTTAAGCCAGCGATTAGAGTAATTAAAGAAGGGGACAAAGAGAAGGAGTCGTTAAGCTTTTTGAGTAAGAAGTGGTTTTCTAAGACGTTAAAAAACAGTGATGAAGTTCATAGATCTTGGTTGCTTTATTCAAATAGCCGTTCAGGCAAGAAATGATAATTCTCAATTCGTTTCCAAACCCTTTGTTAATTTCTGGTATCTAAATCCATGTATTTTTAAGCTTTACCTCACTGTTGCTGTATCTATTGCAAGCTGTGAAAGAAGTTTTTCAAAGCTTAAATTGATAAATTGTTACTTGAGATCGATTATGGGTGAAAGCAGGCTGTCTGCTTTAGGAATCCTGTCCATTGAAAGTGATTTCGTCGAGATGCTATCTTTTGAAGATATAATTTCGGAGTTTGTTTCAGTGAAATCTCGACGTATTGAATTTTGAACTTTTGATAAGAATTAAACTATCACTATTATTTTTATATTGTGTAGAACCTCATTAATATGTTCTTCGTTTCGATAGTGTTAAAGGGCGGCAGTTCGTGCAAGAATCCAAGGGCGGCAGGTTATGTTGCTACGCCACTGCTTACAAGTACCGATAAAATTAACGGATTTTGTTTAATGCTGCACCTCTGGCAACAACATGTGGAAATTGGCAATCTTGAAATGTTTCCACTCACTCAAAAGCAGCAAAATGCCAATAATGCTGCCCTTTGTAAGATAATAGGCAAACACTTGAAAACTCTCGAAGACAAACTGTCGTTTTATTTTTCGTCAGCTTGCACGGAACATTTTGACTAGGTGAGGGACCCATACAGTTCATCTGCAGTTGCTGCACTTGACATGACCTTGCAAGAACAAGAGGAATTAACTGAACTTAGGCAAAATTGTAGTTTGAAGCTACGTTTCGTGGAAGTACCTTTGTACAGTTTCTGGATAACTGCTGTGAAAGAATTCCCGTTCTTTCAAACAAAGCTGTTCAGTGTTGCTCCTGTTTTCAACAACATATTTGTATGAGCTTAGCTTCTCAAACCTGACTGCTATAATAACAGAAAACAGAGAAAGATTGACAGCTATCAAACAAGAGCTCCGCGTGTGCCTTTCTTCTATTTCTGTCAGAATATCCAATTTGTGTTTATCCAAACAATGTTCACACTAATTTAATTATGTTGAAATATGAATTCAAAATTAACTTTTTATTTTGTAACTTGTTCTTTTTAACTTTACGTTAGTAGTGTGCTGTGACATTTTTCTAAAGTAAAAGATGTACCACAACTGAAAAAGGTTGAAAAACACTGGCGTAGACTACTTAAGTTTGTGTGACCAGGGTCCATGGGGTGAGACGTCACATAAAAGAGCTGAAAAGCAAGCGGTTTTCTCTATACTGTAGATATCCTTTTGGATTTTTCTAATCTTATATCGTTTCATTAAGCAGCGGCAGTAGTAACGTAATTCAGTTTTTTAAAATGTTGAAGTCACATATTGATAATGAGAATTTTTTTCATTGTTTTATGGTAAAGTATAGGGCGGGTGTATTTGTAGCACGATTTTGGCAGGACAGTCCTGCCCATTTTGGCAGAAATCTCGCCAGAAATTGAAAACAGATTTAATGTGCAAACTCTCTTTTTTCTTGTTTTTTCCGAGATCACTAGTTTCTAGAGATGAAAATCCTAAAATCCGAGACAGATTCCAAATGAAGACCTTTTCTTTTAAAGGGCTTCTTTCTGGACGAAAATTATAAAATTTGAGCTGATTCGAAGTGAAGATCTTTTTTTTAGAGAACAATACTTTTTAGGGTTTAATTTTTTCCTGTTAACGAGCGTCCCGGTTTGCCTCTTCAAAAATATGGCATGCCTCATCATATGGCCTCACCAAGAGAAAGACTTTACAAATATAATAAAAAAATAGTGAAACCTCGATAAGATTTGAGATACATCATATGTAATAGGCAACATCTATTGAGAAAACAAAATTATTTGTTTAGCTAGACTGACCCAATTAAACAAAATAAACGTACAAAACTTTTTTACTTACCCTTTTTATTAGCGCGTGATGAATCTCAAGAGCGCATACGAGCACACGCACCACTTTTTAAAAACAAGACGAAGCGGTTTGTGTAAACGATAAACCGTTGACGTGCTGTAGGTTTATTGCTTATTGCAAATTTGTTTTTTAACCAATTTAAAAAATTTTATAACGTTGTAATCGCAAATAAATTACTTTTTTAATAATATAAAATTTAAAGAGATTTTTTAACAATAAAAGCGTAAGTTGTAATTTAATTGTTGTTAATTCATAAAGTTCCTATCGCTGGTCGCGAAAAAAAGCTTTTGCGCTACCAGCGGCAAAAATACTCATAGGTAAAAAGTTACCTCGATTACTAAATACGAATTTAATATTAATTTCTGCAAGAAACTTAAGCCAATGACTTGAGCTCGGATTTACTAATCCAGGATTTAGACTTAAGCTCAGCTTAATTAAGTCAAGTTTCTGCTTATCAGTCTTAAGCTTGCAGGTTGCAATTCTAACAACCGTATTTCTTCTTGTACTGTATCATCAATGATGCTTCCTCGTTGCGTCTTTTGAAAAAATCGTATCTTATAAAACCATAAAAAGTTTTTGTTTTAATTATAGGCAGGGCGTCGAACGTAGACCGTTTGAAATAACGTTCAGGTTCAGGTTCTGCAAAATTTAGACAAAAAGCAAGCCCTATGATCATGTTCTCCATTTTTGTCCAAAATTTAAGAATATTAAAAAAAGTCTTCATTTTCTATCAGCGTCGAAAGTATTTTCGTCCCATTTTTAATGTGGAGACAAAAAAATTACCATTGCAGCTATCAATTTAATTTGGAGCCATTTGCTTGCACCCCCCAGTTCAAGAATGCATTAGCAGTTAATTCGTATTTTCAATTCGGGTTTAGTTCAATCTCTAAGTTTATAGAACATTTTTTCTGTCTTTTTTTACAAATGTATAAACCAAGGACATGGTTTAAGGTCGTGGCCATCAACATACCAGGCCAAAAGATTTGGGAAAGAGAGACAAAACAATTTTGCCCAAATCTTGATTTTGTACGATTTTACCAAAATGCCAAAACGTAAGAAATATAACTGAATAGATTGCATTAATTTGTTATGTACCCAAAATCTTTTTGTCGCCAAATGCGTTGAAATAATCAATTTTACTCAAAAAAGCAATTTTAGTATTGAATCTGGTATACAGCACATTGAAATAAACTATTTAAACGTAAATTAATATCCATTCTTCCAAGAAATATTTTACAGGTGCATTTTAAATACTTGGAAAAAAATATCAGTGCCAGAAATATCAGATTGTTATCGAAGAGATTGAAATGGCGACAATGCCTTTATTTCCCCCAATTTGTAAGGCTATATTTGTAGCCAAATGATATCTTATGAGCGTTGACTGGTATGTTTTTTGGAGGATCATGATAAACAGTTTATACCTAATAAATTTTAAAGTGAAGGTAAATAGTAGGGAAAGACTGGTTTGGTGACCACCTAAATGAGGCGATGAGGCGGTGAGGAGGTGAGGATCGTAATCCTAGTCCTAATTCTAACCCTATCCTAATCCTGATCTTAATCCTAATTCTAATCCTAATCATAAGACAGTGGCCCTAAGTTTGATTCCCAACCAAGAAAACTGCAAATCCTAACTCTAACTTTAACTGTAACCCCAAGAAAAACAGAGCTCCTCAGTTTGATTTCCACTCAAGTCAGTGGATAGCGTAGCTGTAAATTCTAACTCTAGCTTTAATCCTAAGAACGACAGTAGTCCTAAATTTGATTCCTGCCCAAGACAGCAAAGCTGTAAATCCTAACCCTAAGAAAGTCAGTGGTCTTGAGTTTGTTTCTCACCCAAGACAAAAACAAGATTTCAATCGTAAAAACAAGAAAAATAGTGGTTTGATTTGATTCCCTTTCAAGTCAGTGGACAGTGTAGCTGTTAACCCTAACTCTAGCTTTAACCCTAAGAACGACAGTAGTCCTGAGTTTGATTCCTGCCCAAGATAGCAAAGCTGTAAATCCTAATCCTAAAAAAGTCAGTGGTCTTGAGTTTGATTCCCACCCACGACAGAAACAAGATTTCAAACCTAACCCTAAGAAAAATACTGGTCCTAAGTTGGATTCCCACCCAAGACAAAACCAAGACTTCAAAACATGACATACGACTATTTCAAAACATTCTGCAAAATTTTATAACAATAAAGTCAACCAGTTTCTTGTTTTTAAGCGCGTATAAAACGAACCTGTCCAGCCGTTTCTTGCTTTTAAGCACACAATAAAAAAGTCTTTTAACCAGTTTCCTGTTTTTATGCACACAATAGAAAAAACCTGTCAAAATATTTTCTGAGAAGGGCCGGTTTGGACAAGTCAGGTTTGTTCAAGCTTGATTTTTAGATCTCAATATTCAATTTACCTGCCTGCACTCTCTTCTTTACCTCCCTCTCACAACTACTACTTTCTTGCACCGTTGATCCTAAATACTTAAATTCCTTTACTCTTGGCACTTTTGTATCCTTCATCTTCTTCTTCTTCCCTTCTTCTTCCCTGGTCTCTTCACAAATCACAATATCATCAGCACACAGCATTGTCCATGGTGGTTTTCTCCTTACTTCATCCGTTAGCCTGTCCATTATCACTGCAAACACGAACGGACTTAACGCTGATCCCTGGTGCAGTCCAACCTTGATCTTGAAACTTTCTGTAGTTCCTATTGCACACCTCACCACTGTTTCGCTTTCCTCGTACATATCCTGTACAAGTCACACATATTTTTCCACTATTCCTGATTTTCTCATACAGTACCACAGCTCTTCCCGTGGAACCCTGTCGTAAGCTTTCTCTAGGTCCACGAATACACAATGTAGCTCTCTTTGACCTTCCCTGTACTTTTCCATCAACATTCTTAAAGCAAACATGGCATCGGTGGTTTCCTTTCCTGGCATAAATCCATATTGCTGTTTATTCATCTCTACTCTATTCCTTAGCCTGGCTTCAATAATTCTTTCCCATACCGTTCATTGTGTGGCTCATTAGCTTTATTCCTCTGTAGTTTCCACAGCACTGTGCGTCCCTTTTGTTTTTATAGATTGGGATAAGCACACTCTTTCTCCATTCTTCTGGCATCCGTTCACCCACTTATAGTCAGTTGAACAGTCTGGTCAAAACTTTATCCCCATCTCTCCCATGCACTTCCAAACTTCTATTGGCAACTCATCTGGCCCAACCTCTTTACCTTTTTTTATCCTTCTCAGTGCATTTTTCACTTCTTCTCTACTGAGGCAATTTACCTCTTCGTTAACCACTTCTGCTTCCTCTGTCCTAGGGTCTCTGTTATTTTTCTCGTTCATCAGTTTCTCAAAGTACTCCGTCCATCTTTTTAACACTGCTTCCGAATTTATCATAACATTACCGTTTTCATCCTTTATAACTCTCACGTGCTATACATTTTTCCCTGCTTTGTCTCTCGGAGCAAGTTAAGGAATCGCCCTCACTGCTTAAAATTCTTTTTTCTAATTTTTGAATTCTCTCGTTTTCAACACGCTTCTCTCTCTCTCGTACACTCTCTCTCTCGTTTTTTATCACTCTTTCTCCCTCTGTTTCTCTGTTGCTCTTTACAAAAAGTAAAATTGTAAAGCTTCGCGAATGCTTTACAACAGTGGTCCCCAACCCCCGGTCTGTGGACCGGTACCAATCTGTGATCAATTAATACCGGGCCGCACTGGCTGCACAAGAAACGTTTAATTATTTTCGTTTTCTTTTGTTGCATAGTTTATTCTCTTACACGTAATTATTTAGCAAATTACTGAAAGTTTCTTTTGATGATGCTATAAGCCTACTTGTGAAGTCATAAAGATATTTAATAACAATAATAACAGGAATTTTCTGGAAGGTTTTGTGTGCAGTTCATCTAATTTTGTCATAGATAAACAAATACAGTAGCAAGTTCTCGACTATTTTTTTGTTTTATTTAAGGCGGGTTTGAGCATTTCTTTTCATTTATTTCGTAGATTTGAAAATGTTCAGAACATGATGCTGTCAGTTGTTATAGAGATATTTGTAGTATTTTTTATTTATTTATTTTTATTTTATCTCTATATTTATTCTCCTGATTCGCAGGAAAGCGACGGAGGCGCTAATACATAGGGTAGGCAATTACCCCGACCTGCTTCCGGAGATACCAAGATATTGCTGTCCGCTTGTAATTTAATAGAGCTATGACTTTAATTTAGAACTGCTTGCCACGACCACCAAGCAGGGAAAAGTGCCGTAAAGCGTTTTTCCCAAGGACACAACAGAATGACGCGAGTAAGTTTAGAACCGAGCCTGTGTTGGTCACGAGACCATGTTGGCCACCAGGATACACATTGCGCTTTTTCCTGAGGAGTAGTCATTTTATGGAGGTTCAGTTCATATAACTCAATCATTAAACATAAGAAATTTTAATTAAGAAATTTTATCTGAAACAATTAATTTTAGTGTCAATAAAAACTTTATGAAATACTGATTAACATAAAACAACCGTCATTGCAATATCTTATCATTTCACTTTGAATAATTTTTAAAAATTGTGTAGAGACTTTGTGGACACCCTGTATATGTCACAACTTGATCCATCAGCCTATGTTACAATTTACCCCATCTCATACTTAGTCAAGTTTTTATTAATATCTCAAAGAGTTAAGTTTTATTTGCTAAATCTTGTTAGGCATTTAATAGCCTATTGTTTTGTGTTTTGACTGATATAAAACATTCTAATAAAACCGCACCCGCTATCTCTCCAGAAGACAAAAATTAAATTTCCAAAAATTTACTTTGCCTACTCAAAAAGTTTCTTTTAACAGTAAACCTATTTTTAGTCATGGGAACTAAACAATGTTATTTGCTAGTGATCGTTCTTAATATGACTGTTATTTGGAGCTATTTAAAATTTTGTTGGTTTATGTTAGATTTTCACAAATACGAATATTACAACTTACCCCATGGTTACAACTTGCCCCGGTCTCCCCGACCCGATCGAATGAGCGTAAACGCTTTTATTCTGGTTCTTGTCCCATCTTAAATTTTCACCAACCTCTAGCTGCAACCAGATACTATAAATAGTCTCTGCTACAGCTATAAGATTATAAAAGCGTTTATTAGCTGAGCTGAAACCAAGTGGCTGATACGTGCATTGTTGCTAAACGTGAGTGAAAGTTTGCTAAGACGCGAGAGAAAGAAAATTTAAGATGATGTACTGTATTGATATAGTTCAAACGATTCGTTTTCGATGTTTTTCTCGAATTTTTAATATAGAGATTAAAGTATATAAAGTTTCTATGCAGCAGTTTTGTTGTTAATCCGGCATAGGCTACAGTTGTATTTGTATGCAGTTTGTATTAATCTACAAATAATAAGGCAAGACCATAAATACCAAATACCGTATTTGATTTGATGATATAAATAGTAAATTAGGAGCCTACTTAGCGAAGACGAAATTATATTGATTTTAGTAAGTCCTATGTAGATGAGACCGGGGCAAGTTGTAACATTCGTATTTCTAAAATCTAACAAAAACCAACAAAATTTTAAATAGCCCCAAATAACAGTTATTTTACCAATTGCTAGCAAATAATATTGTTTAGTTCCAATAACTAAAAACAGGTTTACTATTAAAACAAGCTTTTTGAGTAGGCAAAGGCCTAAATTTTTCGAAATTTAATTTTTGTCTTCTGGAGAGATAGCGGATGTGGTTTTATTAAAATGTTTTATATCAGTCAAACCACAAAACAATAGGCTATTAAATGCCTAACAAGGTTTAGCAAATAAAACTTAACTCTTTGAGATATTAACAAAAACTTGACTATAAGTATGAGATGGGGTAAGTTGTAACATAGGCTGACGGGGCACGTTGTAACACATATTTTTGTGCATAGGTTTAACTAGCTTACATTAAAAGTAACTTGGGCAACAACATTTGTGAATAATTTGAGAAATTATAAAAGAAAGACTAACAAGAACACCAGCTCATCATTACAAGACAACTTCAGAGCTGCTGCAGCAGCTGCTATAATTTAAGAGATCAATAAGAGGAATAGCAAAACATTGGTGTTGGCCATTGGCTCTACAGAGTGCTAAAAAACTTAATGATAGGCTAAGTCCTTGGTACGAAACAAGAAAAGGTCTAAAAAATGTGCCATATCAGACACACCAAAAAAGGACAATCTGTTGCAGCTCCAAACAAAGAAAAATCAATTTTTAAAAAAACACTAAAAGCAAAAGAGTAGTTTTGCATTACATTTCTTGAGCCCTATTTTAATAATCGTCCTGATGGGAAATGGGTGGTACAATGCTATGGTTACCAAAAGAGATCACATTTAGCTTGTGCCAAAAATTTGAATACATATTTTTGTGACAAATATGATTCTGAAATTTATGGTTGGGCTAATCCAGCAGCGAAAAAAACTGTTTTAACATTTTTAGGCAACGGCCAAATACTTCATTTTTGTACTGATACTCATGTCTATGACTAGGCTATGTGTGATTTCATTGTCTTTACTTTTTCTTATTGCTATTTTCTTCAAATTGCGTTTATATTTAAACATTTATTAGTGATTTTGTTGTTGTTACAACTTACCCAACTGGTGTTACAATTTACCCCATTGACGGGGAACATTGTAACGCTTATTTTAAATATTTAAATCGTAATTTTAACAACTAAGCTTTGAAAATTATTTATTTATTTTTTTGATATTAGTTAAACAGTGATCTAAATTTTTCATATTAAACAAAAATTTAAAAAAAAAATTTATTATGAGAGACATAGCCGTACCTGCCGGGGGCAGGGGGCAACCGTACCCCCAAGTTTCCAAGATTTGAGCAAAATTAAAATTTTTCGGGCAGCGAAAAAAAATATTTTGGCAAAATCATAATTTTTTGTGCAGCGATACGAAAATTTTGGGAAAATTCGAGAGTTTTAGGGCATTGAAATTGATCAACAGCAAAAAATTAGTTACCAAATTTAGGTGAAGACCTTTTTTTTGGAGAATACCATGATTTCAGGACGAAATTTCTTCTTCGTCCGAGAATCTCAGACAATTTTTGTCCTATCCATAAAGTACTAGAAAATCATGATTTGGGCAAAACTTCATTGCCCCCCAAATTTTTTTGGGATGGTACGATTATGATGAGAGAAATAGCAATAAGAAAAAAAAGTGTTACTTCGTGCCCCGGTCTCCCCAACATGAAAATGGATATTACGGTAAACTACTTGTCACTGTATGATTACTTGCTATTAAATTTTTTATATTTTATAATTTTTAAAAAGATATTTGCTTGAAATTAATTAAGTTTCAAAGAAAAAAGTTATTTTTGCAATAAATATGAATTCTTCTATTCAAGAATTGTATCATTTAGCTGTTGAAGAAAGAGCTGGTTTGTTTTTTGTTTTTATCTCAATAGGATCCTATATCCTAGATGTTATCTTATAATTATTGATGTATTTGTATTTTTAAGATCTTTTTATAGCATATACAACTGCAAGCTACCGTAAACATAAAATTTGCTTTCTTTTTAAATGCTAATTTAGTTTCAATTATGTTTCAGTCTTTTCTAACCCATATTTTTATCATCAAGGATTGGAAGGAAAAAAAATAGAAAAAGCCCTGTCAGTTATTAAAATCAATCAGAAAAGAACAAAAAATTGTGCACTAAAGTTGACCAGGTTTTTATTAAATCATATTTTTGTATTTGATTACGTCACTACATGTCTCTTTATTACATTTAATGCTGATGGGGTAAATTTTGTTTTGATTGTATTATTATTATTCCGTTGCATCTGACGAAGTGACCATTTGTTCATGAACACTTGTTCAATTAATAAAAACTCAACCAACTTTAGTGCACAATCTTTTGTTCTTTTCTGATTGATTTTAATAGTTGAAACGGCGTATTTCTTTCAATACTTCAGTGACTCTGGGGTTAGGGCATAGCTAGACCTGCAACGAGGGCAATTGCTCCAGCAAATCTAAAAAATTTGGGCAAAATCAGAAGTTTTCGGGCAGTGAGAAGAAAATATTTGAGAAAATCAATATTTTTGGGCAGTGATAGAAAAAATTTGAACATAATCAGCATTTTAGGGAAACGACAAGGAGTCGCATGGGCAAGATCTAAGTTGTACACCTTTTTTTATTCATGTTTTATTGCTTTTTGTTATTGTTTATGTTTTTTTTGGTTTTCACCATAAATTTTTTCTCATAACTATAAAGTACTACAAAACCATGATTCGGGCAAGCGTCTCAAAATTTGTGTAAAACTTCATCGCCCACCCCAAATATTTTTCGGATGGTGCGCCTATGGGTTAGGGTAAGTGTTGAGTTAGAGTTAGAGGTTAGAGTTAGAGGGTTATCTAACTATTAAATTGAAACCGAGCAATATTAAACAAGCGAGCCGCCTTGCGATTAGAAACAACAGCGCGATGCGAAAAAAAATTAGAAACGAGAAAAATAGAAACATGTGGCAAGATACAAAATAGTGCCAAAGCTGCTTTATGAAATAATAATTTAGTTTTTACTTTTAACAAATTTCAAGTAAAAAAAAGCTTCTACTGTATATGCTAATAACCAAGCATCATGTTGGGCATTTTTTCTTACTTCAGGAAAGCGTAGTGCAACTTGCGTAATGTGTTTTTGAGATCATATGAAGCGCAGCGCAACAAGCACAATGTGATTTTGAAATCATGTGGTAAACCGCAGCGTAACACGCGCAATGCGCTTTTGAAATTCAGGAAAAGCGCAATGTAATTTTGAAATTCATGCAAGCGCAATGTAATTTTGAAATTCATGCAAGCGCAATGTAGAGACTATTTTAAAATTACAGTATATTAAGCGCGGCGCAACGCGACTTTTAAATCAATTAAAACGTAATGTACTTTTTAAAATTATAAGCGCAGCTCAATCGGTTTTCCATTTGCCCGCATTAAAAAACAACCAAAGTAAACTGCGCTTTTGCAAAATAGAACTACATAAAGCGCAATTAATTTATTACATCTTAATGCGCAGCGCAATAAAGCGCTATTCATTTGTTTAATCTTAGATGCGCAGCGCAATTAAGCGCAACTTTTGCATTTGCGCAAGTTGCGGAATTTGCGCAGTGCCCACCTCTGCAAAGCATGGTGTTAATGCATAGCCTACATTTTACCACACATTAGTGTTTATGATTATTTTTAGATCCAAGAACAAAGAATTGGTTTTTGGTACATAATCCATGGCCACCATTTTTTATTTTTGTTGGATATTTAATTTTGAGTGTTAATGCAAGAAAAATTATGAAAAATGTACAACCATTTGATTTAAAAAGTGTTCTTTTTACATATAATCTTGCAATGGTTATACTCTCAGCATATATCTGTTATGAGGTATGAAGGTTCCTATTATTTTTGCTAGGAGACTGGTAAATAGCTATTTTTTTTATAGAATTATAATGTTTCTTCTTTCTTGTAAAATTGGCTTATTTAAATTTAAGAAATTTGTATTTATTGACAAATACATATTTTTTTCATTAAAGTCTCTGTTTTTGCAAAATTATTTTTGATGTCAGTTACAATTTTATCATAGTTATTTTTATTTTTTTGAAGTATTTTATGTCAAGCTATCTTGCTGGGTATAACCTTTATTGCCAACCTGTGGATTATTCTATGTCATCTCTAGCAATGCGGGTATGTTTAATTTTTTTATAATATTGCATTTTAATGATTTCCATTGAATGCAGTAGTATCTACTTCTAATTTTATTCAAAATTTATTACTGAGTACTAAAAAACCTGACCTCAAATTTTTAAGTGTGTTTGTGTATGATCAAAAATGAAAAGCTTAATAAGTTAATGTCTAAGTTATATATATGATAAAAGAAAACTTGTGTTATTTTGTAGCATAAAGAATATTATTGTAATTGATTATTTTATTTTACTTAAATATTTTGAGATGGCAAATGTTTCTTGGTGGTACTTTTTTTCCAAATATATTGAACTACTGGACACAGTGTTTTTTATGTTACGTAAAAAATTCAATCAAATTTCCTTTCTGCATGTATATCATCACAGTACAATGCTTATTAATTGGTGGCTACAAATCAAATATGTTCCTGGTGGACAAAGTATGAAACAAAGAATTTTAAGCTTAGCTATGTTTCCTGTTTGCTATTATATTTTGACTTGTGTATTAATTTTGTATAATTGTACTCTTGTTTTTTTTCGTGGTTATAATAAAACTACTTTTTTTTCTTTTTTTGAACTTGAATGATGAACAAAAACCAGTCTAATATATTTTTGTCCATTATTTATGGGTCAGTTAGTAGTCAGTACAAAATTAGTAGCTTAATTCTGTAGTTATTATTGATTTAAATCAACTTATTAGCTTGTTAAATTTTTAACAAATATACTTGTATGAGTTTTAAACCTGTGCAACAGCATGAAACAATATTCATTTATAGTTTTTGTTGAGTTATTTCCTTTTTTTGCAGCTTTCTTGATTGCTTTATTCAACTCATTTGTTCATGTCATCATGTACATCTATTATGCCTTGAGTTGTTTGGGACCACATATGCAAAAATATTTGTGGTGGAAGAAGCACTTGACAAAATTGCAGTTGGTAAGCTTATTGCATCAAAGTAGTTAAAAGAGTATTTTATCAAGTTATAATATCTCCTTATTTTCAAAGGTTTCAGGTTTAAATTTTAGAAACACATACTGTTTGAAAGTATTTTTCTGTTGTTGAGTATCACATGATTGTAAAAAAATTTGCCTTTGCAAAGATTCATTTCCATATTTTTTCAATTAAATTTAATTTTATTTGCAATCAAGGTATTATGTTTTGAAGTTTTTATTGACAAAGTGATTGCAAAATAGGAAACAGTGGCTAAATTATATATGTTATTACATGCACAACGTCAATTGTGCATGGTCACCATACCTTTACAACAAAGTAGCTATGCTAATTTTAAAAAAAAAAGAGAGAAAAAAAGAAAACAATTAAGATAAATTTTTTAAAAAAAGAAAAAGTGTATACATAAGTGAAAAAGGTAGTTACAATACACATTCAAGCCATATGAAGAGAATGTTGCATAATTATGGGTGGGAGAAACAACAAACTCTGCGACCAAAAGGGTCAAGACCCAAAAAGGGTCAGGCAAGAAAGAAATCCTGCTACGGTTTAAAAGGACCATTTCAAATGTATATGGTTGGCAAAAAAGAAAAAAAATTAAACTACAAAAACAATAAAAGAATTGTGTGTATCTCATAAAAAAATTAATTGAATTTTCATTGCAATCGGCAAATTTCGTCATTGATTTATTAACTTGATTTTCTTGTGGATTGCTTGAGCTTGTACTTAGTTTTTTCATCAAATTATTTGAAGTTTCCCGAAATAAAAAAGAATAACAATCAGCAAAAGTTTTTCTAAAAGTTTGTTAAATTCTTTTTTTAAAAGCTTATTTTTCTATAAGATACTTTAAAAATCCTTTATGAAAATTTTTATAAGGCCCAGACTCCCTTAAACTGTGTGGGACATTATTCCAAAGGAGTGGACACCTATACTTTAATGATTGTGTGGTCACATTCAATCCACAAAACGATGGAAAAAATTTAGATTGACTTCTTGTGTTTATTTGTAAGCCATTGCCTATGATGTTTTGTTGAAATAAATTGAAAAAGCATGGTGGCAACAAGTTTTTTGTGTATTTGTACATACAGTATAACTACATAGTTCTAGTTTATTTGATCAATTGTGATTATGCCATTGTCTAGCTTTATGTTTGTAACACTTGCTCTATGATGTAATTTGTAGTTCAAATGATTTGTAGTTTCAAAGTCAGAAAAATCAAATAATGAATTTAATTTATTAACATCAAATTTCTGTAATTTTTTAGTACTGGTATTATCCTTAGGCTTTATTAAAGAGTTGAGTCCATCACACAACCACGATAAAAATTGTTAGAAGTCAATGCTTGGTTGTTAATTTTTTGGCACATTTTTTGTTAAATGGTGCTAAGCATTTTGTACATGTAATAGGTGTAAAATTTTTTCTAATTGTTTTGTAACAAGAATTGCAAGTAAGTTTATTTAGCATTATAAAAAATACAGTTTAAGATGCACGCATATAAAACAAGTAGCGTGCAGTCAGGGCATGCAAGTCATGCAATGCATGACCAACGAATTTTTCGAAATACAAAAAAATAATTGTACATGTTATATAAATAACACTGTTGGAAAATCAGTTCTTCTAAAGTGTAGTTTTTCTAATCATATTATATAAATATATATTTATTAAGCAAATTTATTGCATAATGAATTTAGTACATTGCGAATTCTGAGGAACGCTTATTCCAAGTCATAAACTCAAAACCAACATTTAATTAATATCGCTTTAAACAAAGTCGATTTCATTGGAGCCATAAGCTTTTCGTGACACTCTCATCTGTGGCAATCTCGTCAAAATGGGATGACCCAGAGAAAATCAAGGTATTTATATTCTCTACAGTTAGGGGAAAAGTGCTGTAGTCTCAGAAAGCAGAAAGATACAACTGCACAAAATCAAAGAAGTGTGGTGCAATACGGAGAAACACACTATGTGCAATTACCAAGGAGAAAAATACTGTTACCACAACTTAGGTTATTTGAAAAGTTTATGTAAACAAAAGGAATTTGTTTGGATAGAACGAGTTGCGTGCCACAGCAAGAATTTTAAAACGTTTGTCATTATAGTTTGCAGCACATTGCTCGTTATCAAGCAAGTGTTGTCCTATAGCAGAGTCACAATCTGGGTTATTACGTTTTGGCTTACAGGATCTACCGGGTTGAGATCGTATAGGGCGCTTCGCTTGCTGTTGTAGCCATTTAGGAACATGCTGCTTGATTCTATCTTGTAGTCGCTGTGATGTTCGTCCTACGTACCTACTGTCACAGTGGCACGAATATTCATAAATAACGGAGCTTTTCAGCGTGGTAGGTAAAACATCTTGCGGGCTATAGGCAACATGCGTTTGGATGTAAATACCACTCTGGTGGTAACGAAGCCATAACAGCTTTCAACAACCGTTTTAACATTTTTATCAAGACCAATGGAAGCTTTCCCTATCCAAGGAACTCTCAAATACACTGGGCACTTTTCAGGGCCAAATCGTTTGGGCATAAAAACTGAGCAATTTTCTTCGAAATGTTGCTGTCAATAATCGATTCAGGATAACCATTTTAAAACACTTTAAAACACTCTTACGCCGTCATTAACCTTATTCAAATAAATGTTCCTTTAAAATATGCTCGGTGTAACAAAAGTATGTGCAGATTTGATTAATCTGTTGACTTTTACTAAACAATCAAATGATATTAATTTGCACAATCAATAATCCAATGCTTTTTTTTGTTTTACCTGAACAGTCTTCTCATATCGCAGTCGTAGAACTGTTAGATTAACAGGTGTTTCGTCCTTCATTCTGGTTTTATGTCATGCAAAAAGTTATGTTTAATTTTCCTGCATCAACGGTATCGGCCAAACTGGATCTGGTGATTTTATCAATATTTTTTTAATATTCACTTTGGTTCAACATCGAAATGAGTAAATGATATGGTTCTTCCATTGAAATTAAAAGGCTTGTTTAGCTCTTAACAATATTTGGTTATGATTTAATTTTATGGTTTTTTTTTTTAATCTAGTTTTAGATTTAATATCAAATGATACTCTGATGCTATCAATTTTTGACAGATTCAGTTCGTGTTGATTCTGATTCATGGCTCTTACAACTTCTTCATCGACTGCGACTTTCCGGATTGGGTAAACAGAATACTTATCGTTTACTTGCTCTCGCTTATTATATTGTTTTCAAACTTTTATATTCAATCTTATCATATAAAAAAAAAATCCCAGTAGTTTCAACATTAACGAAAAAGAATAGACTAAATTAATTTTTATTGATGCAACTTGTTTTGACGCGAAAAAATGAATACTTTTGTGTACACTGGAAAGTTAGCACAATGTTTTTCAAAGTTAGAAGCATTAAATAACCATAAATTAGCTATCATTATATATTATTAGTGCCTTTTAATTATCAATTCAGTTCAATCGCAAAATACTCTATTTTTCGTTGACTGTCTCTTTTATCGAGTTCGTGAAATGTTTTACAAGCTCTCTGCACCAGCGAATTAGCCATTTAAACTTTAAAGATTGTTGTTTCGATTCGTGATCAATCATGGACTCCTAAACAATAAAACCTGGACTGGAAACGAGAAATCACGAGTGCCCAAAAGTAGGCCATTGCAGTAAGCTTTTTTTTTTTTTAGAAAAAGATTGATGCTTTTTTAAAAGCATAAATTGATGAGATTAGAGCTTTACTTGATGGAGATTTGCAGAAGACACGTTTGGGTCGGCTTGCAGGCTAGTTGAACCGAAAATGTTTGTTTTGAGCCGACTTGAATTTAGTACGAATGAAATTCTGTGATAAACATCATCTTAGTCTAACGCAGGGGTTCTTAACCTTTTTATAGTCGTTGCCCACTTTTGTTTTGAAAATATTCCGTGGCTCACTTCTTAAAGTTCTGTTTAAATTGGTTATAATGAACTTTCTTACAAAACCAAGAAATTTGTAAAAAGATACAGAATAATTTCACAATGTGAATTAAAAAGAGGAATAACATTTTAATAATAACCCACATATAAACGCAACTGTTAATGCGAAGCTTGAGATTGTTTGTTCTTTGCAAGTAGAGATATTCGAAGTTCAATACATGACAATAAACAAATCAAGTCATTTTCCACATCCATGGTATTTCTAGATTTTGTTTCATTGCAACAAGAGCTGAAAAAGCGGCTTCACATAAGTAAGCTGACCCAAATGGAAGCAGCTTATCATATATTTGGCCACTCGAGGATATGAAGCACTAGCATTACACCAGAATGTCGTTAACTCAGAATTTTCAAATGCAGTCTTCATGGTTGAGTCATTTTTTAAATCAATAAATTCTTCTTGGAGATGCACGGGCAGGGAAGAGAAGTTTGCATTGATTGGATTTCTCACTATTTTCAGATTTTCATTCACAACTATGCACTCTGGAAAGTAGTGATTTAATTCTACTTCCAATTTGCACAAATGTTCTGCGACCTCTGCTGAAATATTTATCGATTCATTCGCTCTGTTTACGGATGAGAGTCTGTCGAACATGACAAAAACGTCTTTCATGACATGCATTTTCCACAACTCTAATTTCTCCACAAAAGCATTAAGTGAGTTATAGAGATTTATGATAGTGGTTTTACTCCGTTGCATGGATAAATTCAGGGTATTTAATTTTTCAAAGATATCGGCTAAATAAGCCAAGCGTTCTACGAAAGAAGGATCATTGAAGTAAGTTGCAAATTCTTGTCTTGCCTGCCAAAAAACTCTGCTAATTCTTCTCGCAGTTGAAACACTCTGGACCAGGGATTCTTAAACTGAAGGGCGTGAAAGCTTCACAAGGGGGGCGCGAGCATGACAGTGACATATTGATGAAAAGCAGCTCCGAACTACAGTCAAATCTCGTTACCACCTCGTTACTAATCCAATAGATTAGAATCTGTGACCTAGTTTTAAAAAACAATTTTGTCTGGGCTTTAATTCGTTACTGTTTTAATTTCCGCTGTCTTATTTACATCGACATATCGTTATATGCTTTGCCTTCCTTTCTCCGCGGGAGATGTCAACCTATTTTAACTTTAACACGTCGTTTTTGTACTTTTTCATTTATTCGCTCTTTTCTCTCCCACGCCGTTATAGCGTATTTTCCAAACTTTTTGAAGGTTCGCGAGATTCATTGTTAACGTTGTTATGGAGTGGACAGTACCTAGTTCAGTTAAAATTCTTTGCTAGAATTTATTAGTAGTTTTTTAGTGTTGTGACTTTTGTTTGCTTTTTTTAAAGAACTGATGATGCTTTCTTAAAGCGAAATATATTTTCTATTTTTTGTTTTATTTTGAGGTTGATTGATTTTAAGTTTTTCAAACTTGTTAATCCCCCATAATTTACAAATTTTAGACTTTTGAAAATAAGTGGTATTTAATTTAGCTGCGGTGATAAAAATGAGTGCAAAAAAGAGGAAGTACAATGAAGAATATCTGCAGTATGGTTTTACTGATGCAGCAGTGAATGGTCAAGTTGTACCACAGTGCGTTATATGTTTCGAAAAGTTGAGCAATGATGCTTTGAGGCCAAATCGCTTGAAGCGCCATCTTCAAACAAAACATCCTCTTCATCAAACGAAACCCTTGGCTTTCTTTCAAAGCAAGAAGGATTCTTTTAAAAAAATGAAAATCGCCTGTGCGGAGAGTTTTGGCCAATTACCATCTGCAGAAGTGGTAGAAGCATCTTTTGAAATTGCTCAAATGATAGCTCAAGCGAAAAAACCTCATAATATTGGCGAAACTTTGATAAAACCATGCATGTTGAAAGCAAGTAGCCTTGTTTTGGGGGAAAGCAACAGCAAGAAGTTAGCAAAGATTTCGCTTTCAGATTCCACTATTAAGACACGAATCGATGAGCTTGCAAATGATATTAAATGTCAAGTTCTTCAAAAGATACAAGCATCACCTTATTTTGCCATTCAGTGCGACGAAACGACTGACGTAGCTCAATTGTCACAGTTGATGGTCTATGTTCGTTTTGTTGGATCTGCTACAATTGAGGAAGAAATGCTATTCTGCAAATCGCATGAAACGACCACTAAGGCAGAAGATGTGTTCAGAGTTGTTGATGCATACTTTCACAAAAACGACATGAAATGGGAGAAACTTGTTGACGCCTGCACTGATGGTGCACCAGCGATGCTTGGGTGTCGGAGTGGATTTATTACCAGGGTAAAGCAAAAGAATCCGGACGCAGTTGGAACTCACTGCGTACTCCATCGAGAGGCTTTGGCCTCCAAGACTTTACCTGCTGCAATGAAGAACAAGCTTGCCATAATTATACGAATTGTAAACTTTATCAAATCAAGTGCTGTCAATTCCCGGTTATTTTCCCAACTATGTAAACAAATGGATTCCAATCATGAAAATCTGTTGTTTCATACAAATGTTCAATGGCTATCAAAAGGTAATATGTTAGCTCGCGTTTATGGTTTGAAAGATGAAGCAAGTATATTTCTTGAATCTCAGGGGAAACAAGATCTGTTACCATTCCAATCACAAGAGTTTCAACTGGCGATGGCATACCTCGTTGACATTTTCGAAGCTCTCAATTGTCTCAATCTACTGTTGCAAGGAAAGAACACCAACCGTATGAAAGATTACGATGAGATACGGACATTCATAGCAAAGCTGGGTTGTGGCATCGCCGAGTTCAACAGGGAAATGCAGCCTCATTTTCTACCTTGGACATAGCACTTGAGAACAGCAAAGCCAAACTGGAAGGTGAACTTAAGGTAGAAGTGGAATACCGCCTCCAAATTTTGAAAGAATATGACTGCTATTTTCCTGACTTGGGTAATGTTGAACTAACAGAGTGGAAGATGACGAGAAATCCCTTTCGAATCAAAGAAGATATTCTTTCGGAAGAACTGCAGGAAGAGTTTTTGGAGATGAAGTGCAACTCCAGTGCTAAAAATGATTTTGAAGCAATGTCTCTTAACGATTTCTGGGCTAAATATTTGCGTATATATAAGAATGTGGGCAGTGTGGCGATACGTAACCTTTTTCCATTTTCATCGACATATGTACAGTATGTGAAAGTGGATTTTCAGCACTTGTGAGTATGAAGACAAAATTTCGTAACAAACTGGAATGCAAAGCAGATCTTCGATGTGCGTTGTCTTTAACAAAGCCTCGAATTAAACGACTAGTTTCCCAAAAACAGTTGCATCCTTCACACTAAGCAGGATAATGGCAAATAAATTATTGTTCTATTTTTCGTGAATTTGATTTTTGAGGGTAGGTGAGGCGTGAGCATAAATGACAAACGTCAAGGGGGGCGCGACTGAAAAAGTTTAAGAACCACTGCTCTGGACAGTATGTTTCCTTTTGAAAGCGAGCGCATATCTGTATGGTATAAAAGTGTGGTGTAGTCCGCTGACATGTCCTTACAAAGCTCTCACAGCAACATCTTTTTGTTGAGCAATGAACTAATCGTAATAATCAAGTAACGCATATGCAGAACAGGTAAATTCTGCCATCCCATGATAGATGGCACAGTCAAATTACCGCGAGAAAGAAAGTAAAAATAAGGGCGGTTGTACATTGACTAGTCAAAATTGACTTGCACAAGTTACATTGCAAACGTTTTATCATTTTTTTGGCTATATAATCGGCCACCGTGACTGCAACTTCGTCACTTTCTTTGCACAAATAGAGGTTTTCGGTTTCCTCTTGATTAAAAACTTCCTCAAAGCTTTGGGTAAAGTCTTTATTTTTCGAGACCTGCTCACAACGTAGTAAAAACTTTTCCCAAATGCACACATTTTGTTTAAGTAAGGATCTGCACAAAAGAATGTTTTCACTGTTGATAACCTCTCTTAAGCTGACAAGAATATTTGCCACCGCTCATCTGTCGATACTGGGAAAATCGTTTTTCGACTGGGCCACTTTGAAATATAGCTGATAGGACAGACTGATAGCCCTCATCAAGAAGATTAGAGGCAAATGGGCTTGAGCCCGTAGCGTTTTTATCATACCATCAAATGTTTGCTTTGATAAGCAGAATGTGCTTCTCGACTCGCAACACAAAGACCGCCAATCTGCGAAAGTAAGTAAAAAACCCAGCTTTTTGTCATTTTTAACTAAAACGTTTCCAAGTGGATTCGGAGCAAATCGTACTTTCGCATTGACAACCGTCCACCAGGTATGTATTGAGGTTAGAAAGCCATGCATATCCTTTCGTGCTGCGCAGTACGATTTACTCGCGGCTACGGTAGTTTCACAAAATATAGTCAAAGCCAGACTAAAGGCCCGTTTCCACTACGAGCGTGGAAAAGAGCATTCTTTGTCTCTTTTATTGATCTTCGATTGAAGCGAGCGGTTAAAATTGAAGCGAGCGCAAAAAAAAGCAATAAAACAAACAAAGAATGCTTTTTTCCACGCTCGTAGTGGAAACAGGCCTTAACATTTTGCTTGTCATTAAAAGGGTAAAGCGACTTAAAGGTACGTTTATACGCTTTTCGTTAATTACCATCTAACTTGCTGTATATAAATATAATCAAGATCTGACCATGCCAAATACCTAGCAGGCGATTCAACATTGGTTTGATAAAAAGAAAAAGCAAACGCAGGAAACACAAATTTCTTGGAATTCATTAAGTTCTGCATATTTTTAAACAAATGGACATTGTCAAAAAACAGATAAACTTTTTTTTGATTGTCTGGATGGCATATGAACAAATTGCTGTCTTCATAAAACTGGCTATGGAGTTTTTTAACTTTGCAGTTTACGTTTGCAACATGATTTTCGGTGACTATACCTGTACATCAAACTTTAAAGCTATGCTCGCTAAAACAGATATGCAGCTGGCCATTTCTTGAGCTAACCACTCGCTACTAAAGGCTGTAATAAGACAATCCTTAACAAGAATAGGCACAGATTTTTGCAATCCTTCTATCATAAACACAACAATGCCTTTAAATAATTCTCCTTCTTCATCACAGCCAATTAAATGTCCTTTACAAATACTGAACAGGTTTTCTAAGATACATTTCATCGATTATTTTAACCAAATCGTCCGATATTTTACCATTTTCACGTAAATATTTACAAGCACTCAAAACATTAACATTTCCTCTTTTCAGTTTTTTTAATAACGAAAAAGATGGCATAGGAAAGTTTTCCAAAAGAAGTTTGTACGCCTGTGCTGATGTATAACGCAGAAGTAATGCCGATCACAAAAATTGAGGCGAGTATGGCTTGCGATTTTTGGATTTATAAAATTGCTGAGTCATCATCTCTTTTAAAAAGATGTTTTCATTTTCTGCGAAGGTGCGCGGATAAGCAGGCAAGTTATCAAGCAAACTAAAACAGCTTAGCTTTCCATCTCGACCACTAATTAACCATTGTGGCAGCGGAACATTATTACATCGAAATGGCGAATAAAATGAAAGGGTTTTATGTATTTTTTTTACTTTTTTCAACCCTGGGAAACCCACTTTTTTCATCATGTGCAATCTCGTAAAAAATTATGTAATCATTTGTCTTGTGGCAGTTTGTAAACTATGTACTATTAGATCTTGGAACATTGAATTGAATAACCATTAGATAAATCCTTTCTCTAATCTTTCAGAATGACAAACAATTCTGGAGCCTACATGGACTACGTAAAATTTGAAGGTTATTGTGTTAGTGTCGCGACTTTTAAAGTAGAAAGCATTAGTGAACCAGAAACTAATAAAAATAGTTTAAGCTACTTAATACTTATACATGTTAGAATAAATCTTGATCGCCGGGCTACGATCATAACTTTTACTCGGTATCGATTTTAAACTCTTCTACAATGAGCTGCATTTTTAGTTTTATTGATGACAACTAGTTTAGTCTAAACTGCACTGTTTTAATATTATTAAACTGCATATTAACTTACTTTTACACAGTCATAACAATATTTGACCATCAACCTATAAAAGTATTTTGCTTTATTTTATCATTTTCTTGGTCATTCGCTTTAACCAAATATTAATTCCCAACAAACTTTTACGCCTTCCTTTACGATTAAAACGATTTATAACTGATAAATTGGTTAACTGTTACGTAAGCTTCATTATGACGTTTACCACCCGCACGTTTTAACAATACACTCGTTTTTGCTGATCAGTTAAAATATAGCTTTTGGTCAAGCCAGACGGGTGTTATAAAATCATTACGATCGCATCGGCCTGGTAATTTTTTCGCTCCAATGTAACATATTCGGCCGTATTTTAAGTAGGCCGTGAGTGCTCACTTTCTCTTTTTCTTTTGCGTCTTTGCTTTGAATCATGAGAAACTTTAATAAAATCGTCTGGTTTAAAATGGAGTGAGCACAACTTTGAGTATTTTGAGGGTTTAAATTTTTTTCTAGCTATGTTTTTCAACCATTTACATAAAAGTTCTTTATCATTCAAAAGGAATGAATGATACGTAATATTTAACTTTTTTTCTTCTGATGAGTATCCAGATTTGCAATTGATGGCAGCACGTATATAAACCATTTTAGATATAAATATTTCTCTATGCAAAAAAAGGCAATTAGAAGGCTAAGAAAATGCTATATATTAGGTTAACTTTTAAATGAGGTAACCAAAATATAATAAAGTATAAAACACTAAACTTTAAAATGGCAATTGTGTGCTTCAATAATAAATGTATTATATTCAGTAATTCATTCAGTAGTAACATTTAACTGAAATAATAGAGAGAGATAAAACATAATTGTTGTTGCATATAAATTAAAAAATAAAAAATGTATTATTTCTATTATTGTTTTTATTAATGTCACAAAAGTAATAGGGACTAAATTATAATGTCATTATTGAATTAAACAATGATCGAGGTTTATTCTGTGCAAAAATACACAGCAAATAGAAATAGTTGTTAATTCCTAAGTTGCCTACATTATTAACTGGTAAAAAAATTTACCGGAATACCAGGAGTAGAATACAAATTTTGCTGGTATTTGTAAATAATGTGTACAATATTTGTGATTCTTATCATAATTTGTATAGTCATTATTCTTTTTCGAATAAACCTGCACTGATTTTTTTCTAGTACTATTTTCACATTTATCATATATCTATTGTTCAATATATTTTGCAAGCCATACTACTAATTTTAATAACCTAAACAGTGAGTAGTTTCTAAAAAATCGAACTAATTTTCCAGCTATCTAAAACCGGCCTACCTTAGTCACGCGCTCTGCGATTTTTAATTCCGTTTTCAGACCAGGTTCTATTAGGAGTCCATGGATCAACTAAATGTTTAATTCTTTTAAACAAATATTCGAATATTCTAGAGAAATTTATGCGGTAGATTACAGCCTTAAAATATCTCTTAAAACAAATCCTAAATCGCAAAAAACTGTAAAAACACTGAAAAATTAATTAGTCTATTTTAAGATTGATGAAATCTTTTAAATCATTTTAAATCAAACCTTAAAATTTTATAAAAGTGCTGTGCGAATTTGGTGCAGTGCAAGACTTACTTTTGCAATAGTTAAATAGTTACCGCAGTGTTTCGAATTACTGTTTTGTTTTAAAATTTATTACTTGGTTCATTTTATCTTGCTCCTGTGCACTGAAATAACTTATTGCAAGTTGATGTAACTATGCCGTTTGAGGATTAAAAGTGAATGTGATTTTATGCCGTTGGTGGACGAGTGTGATTTTATTTAATCGAGTCCGGGACAAAGACGATGTTTGGCGAAAAATTGATCGTTATCACGCTTTCTACTTGGCGATAGTCGGAACGATTTGCTAAAAGTTTGCATCGCTTGTTGACGAAGTAGCAAACTGCATTGCAACGGAGTTGGTTCAAAATGTAGTTTGTTGGCAGGTTGGTCGAGTAGGGAAGAGCGTCGTATTGATGGTGCATGCGATAGATACAATTGCGTTTCATTATCTACTCGTATTTTTTTAGAAAATATTAATTAGACAGCAATGTTTTGGCATCTCCGAAAGCAGGCGAGGTGATCACTCGACAGTTGTCTTTACCATGCGTAATTGCGTATAAGGCCCTCGATTTTTGCTTCGCGAATAGGACAAAATTTCTTGATTATTATTTTCCTACTGAAAACTTGGCGTTGGTTGCTTATCGAAAAGTTGGCTGCAAGCGTAGCAGAAATTTGACAACGATAGCGGCATAACGTTGGATACGTTTTGGTAAGCAACTTTTTTTTTATTGAAGCCGTTTTTAAGTATCAAAAAGCATTAAATACACAATAGAAAACTTGCGACAAAAGCAAGAAAATAATAGAAAAAAAAAAATACCGAAAAACACAAACTGAAAATATTAGCCAAGTACCAATAAAGAAATTCATCAACGTGAAGTCACGTTCTTTTTAAGCTGCGTCAATACCAAAGGCAACCACAGTTCGTTTAACTACTACCTAATGCGATGAATTTGACTTTGGTATTGACGCAACTTAATTTACATAACGCGACGTTTCATCAAAATTATCTTATTTCGATTTCGACGGGTAACGGACTTGTTCAATCTGTACATGCCCATACAAAAACTCTGTACTTTAATCGGTTTAAATGTTTTCTGATTGAAAGTTGAAAATTCTTTTAACCAGTGGCTATTCATAACAAAGCTACAGGTTAAAATAGAGTTTGCAAACAGTTTAAGATTTCCCAACAGTCGTTTCAGATTTATAAAAAGCACAATTGTTCATAACATGAAAGTTTCCTATTTATGCAACGTCGTCGTTACCAAAATCGTCAGGCAAATCTTAGCCAACAAAAAATAACCCGATAATACGAAAATATGTAGAAAAAGTCATAAAGACGACGACAATATTCGTTTCTTGCCGTTGTGATGCGCAGGAAACCTGGAAAAATAGTTTTATAATACAGTGCGTTCAGAAAGTCACTGTGCACCTTTCATTGTCTGCTTTATTTTTAGATAATCAGCGTTTTTCGTTTGATCTTTTTCAGCGTTTTTTGGTCGTTTCTCGTATTTCGTCTTTCATTTTTTTAAATGCACTTTTCGAGCACTTTTTAAATTTTTCTTTTTCTTTTTTCTTTTTAATTCAATGTAATCATTGACAAGAGGAAATTCATCGAGTGTTCGAAAACTTGAAACGTCGAATTAACGTTTGTATTCACGAACTTGGTGGGCATTTCCAGCAGTTGTTGTGACTCTATTTTTGTTATTTTTAATAAATTAAGAGACGGTCATTGTTCTTCACATAAAATTGACAATTCAAAATATTTTGTTATTGATTTTTCGAACACAGGATATCGTTCTTGTTTTAAAATTCCAGGTGCACAGTTACTTTTTGAACGCACTGTATAACAGTAGTGGGCAAACTAGCCCCGCTAATCATTTAATGTGAACGGTGTAACAAATTAAAATAAAGACTTCGAGTACGTTTAAGATTTGTCGGCAGCGTGGTCGAGTGGTTAAAGCACTGGACTGATGATCAGCATGGTCTAGGTTTAAAACCCACTTACGCCATTCTGTTGTGTCCTTGGGAAAGACACTTTACGGCACTTTCCCCTGCTTGGTGGTCTTGACAAGTAGTACTAAATTGCAGTAATATCTCTACTAACTTACTAGCGGACAGCAATATCTTGGCATCTCCGGAAGGGCCTCCGTCGCTTTCCTGCGAGTCAGGAGGATAAATATAGAGATTAAATAAAAAAATAAAAAAAAGTATACAAATTCTTGTTGAAAATACTTGTGTTACCCTCAATCAAAATTAATTTCTGAATTCGACCCTGAAGCTAAAAAAATTTTTTACGCGGCTTTTCTATTGTGAATATACTGTATAATAGCTATATGTAGCACAGACCCTTACATTTGATCTAACTAATCATAAGAACATGGGATCCGGAGGCAGATTCGTAAAAAAATCGTTAACCTAGAAAAAAAATCATTTTAGGTCAAATCTTTTGCGCTCGGAAAAAAGTTGTATGCTTGTGAAGACTTGTGCTGATGGACGGGGCAGCGTTTAAACATTTTACCACGAATATTTTCAGTCACTAGGCTAAAGCCAAACCGTATTTTCTATAACTAAAAAGTTTGCTAACAATTTTGCAAACCAAATTTTAATGCCGTGTCGTCTAGTTTAGCCAAAAATTATCGTGCCTCCCAGGGACAGAAGTAGCGGGCATCGCAAACATGCGATACGATGTTGGGATTAAAACAAGACTAATTGTTTACCAAGATTTGCGCAATACTAACAATATTTGCAAGAAACTATAGATGGTGACCTAGAACTCTTAATTTCTGTAAACCACCACCAGTTTGCGACTGTTAATCTAGGCAATAAAAAACAGTGTACAGTTTCCACAACTTTTAAATGCTTTTGTACCTACTTGCCTTTTATAACATTGTACTGTATTTTTATATGAAAGGATAAAAAGTGGTCTATGCCAAACAATAAAAAAAAAACATATATATATATATGTGTGTATATCCACCTAATGAGCCGTCTTTGGCGAAATAGGCTGTTGTGAATTTTTAATTTTTATTCTATTTAATGTTTTCATTAATAAATTCTGCTCTAGCTGTTTGGTTATCGAGCTCTGTACCGGCGAAATAAGGCAAGCAGATATGTATACAGTATATATATATATATATTAGAATATCAGATTACACAAAGCCAGGTTACCGTCTAAACATCCGAACACAACATAGGTAGAAAGCCTTGTATCTTGTACAGCATTTAAAACGAATAACACTCGACAAGGCCCTGTTTCGCCCTTAAGGGGCTCATCAGGAGTATGGTACAAATTACATGTGCAGTTCTTTACCCCGAGGGACGACATACGAAGGTTTTACCGTACTGATAAACACATATTGCCGGATAGAGAACCGGATACGAATGAATTGCTCATGACCCAAGATAGAGAACTTGGCACGGAGCAATGTAAACAGGTACTAAATATATATTATGCATTTTCACATTTTTTAATAGCAATTCACATGCCTTTTATACATTTTTGTACCTTGCTCGACAAAGTGAAGTATAGTCTTTTTGACAAGCTTCTTTGTAGGTGGGTAGTCCATTTTGTTTTTGAAGCAACGAATTGTTACAACGAGTCGATTGCAATTTTGAATGTAGAACGGCGAGAGCGCTCGAACAAACACAAAATTTAAATTTTCCGATTGCTGCGAGACTTTTTCTCATTTTTTTGCGTGAGTGTTTTGAAATTAAATTTGTGGCCGCATCCTCTGGGTTCAAGGAATCAAATTGAACATCGACCAGCGATGACTCTGTTAAAGATCTAGAATAGCCATGTCCAACCGAAATGCGTGGCAGGGCCAAAATTTATTTTGCTATTTTAGAAAGGGCCACAAACATATTAATAGTACACTGAAAAGAAATTGCATAAAAATAAAAGTTACATGAAGTGTAATAGTAGGCTACCTACAAATACATAAAGGAATCAACTCAAAATGTTGTATATTTAATGTCATCAAAAGCATCAATGCGATGATTGCTTTTCGATGCTATAGACCAGTTTTTTATGTCAACAGGCATGCTTGTTGCCGCACATCGCAACTCACTCGTCATGCTTTTATCAGTCAATCTATTTCGACTTTTCGATTTCGCAACCTTCAATCTTGAAAAAAAGATTTACATGCATACGTTGTGCCGATAGCCGCAGTAATACGCATTGCCAAATGCCTTAGGTTGGGGAACTCTTCTTTCGGAACATATTCTCTGTAAAACTGCAGTTTATCGATTGTACGAAATAAAGATTTCAACTCTGTACTTGTTCGAAGATCAATCAACTCAAGCTGCAGATTATCTGGCGCTTCTATTACAGCATCAAACGGACATACGAATATTTTGAATAGTTGGTCAAACTTACTCAAATAAGCATACCTCTCCTGAAACGCTTTCACTAATTTTGTGATTTCGCCAGAATATTTTGTAAAATCTTTGTTGTCGCAATTAAAGCTATTTAAGTGTGCGAAATGAACTGCATTTTCCGATGTGAGTTGTCTTTCATAAAGTTTTAGTTTTGTCATAAATGCATGTATGTCTTCAAAGGAATCTGTAATCAGCTTATCTTTGCCTTGAAGCTTTTGAATGAGTTCATTTAACTTTTTCGTTATGTCAACAAGAAAGCACAAATCTAGAAACCAATGTTCATCTTCGAGTTCGGGAACATCAGAACAGTTTGCTTTTATAAAATATTTAATTTCGTCTTTCAAATTCCAGCATTTTCCACGACTTAACCAGCGAATTTTCGTATAATAAAGCACATCACCGTAGTCGGATTCCAATTCCTAAAGATATTGTTGAAACTAGCGATGTTTCAGAGAATTATTTTTTATCGCGTAACAGTTTTGACAACCTCCTTCATGACAGGGACATATCCAGAACCTGAGCACATAAGTTTTTCAACTGCAAAAAGCAATGGCAAATAAACATTCCATCTTCAGCACTTGAACAATTTCTCAAATTCTCTAAGTATCTAGGAAGCAAGATAGCAGCTCCTATATTTTTTCCGATCATCAATGGAGCTTCGTCTGTTGCGATTCCAATAAGACTTTTCAAATCAAGTTGACGATCTTCAGCACATTTTATTACAACTTCTTTTATGTCTTTTCCAGTAGTTCTATCTTTCAAACTCGCAATATCCAAAACTTCTTCATTTACTCTCATTTTATTGCTAACTCCTCTGATAAAGAGAGCTAGTTGGGATGTATCAATAATATCCGTCGTTTCATCAAAGGCCAGAGTAAAATAGACAAAAGATTTTGAAGCAGTTTTTAGTGTTTCACAAATATCATTGGATAAGAGATGAATTCTTCGTGATACAGTTTGATGTGACAGACTAATTTGTCGAAAATCTTTGACTTTTGTTGGTGGAATTTCTTCCTTCTACAGCAGCAAGTAAGCATTCTTTTACATATTCACCATCAGAAAATGGTTTCATTTTTTGGCAATTATTTGAGATATGCGGAGACTTGCGCTCACAACTGCATTTGAATCAGAACTATGCTTTCGAAATATCTGTTGCTGAGCATGTAAATCAACTTTAAGTGACTGCAGCTTAGCTTTTCGTGCATTATCATTAAGTTTTACAATTGCCTCATGCTTTTGCTCGTGATGCCTTTTCAAATTATATGACTTAAGGGTGTTGACAGATTGACGACGTAACAAGCAGACTGCTTTATCTTTCTTTTGGATAAAAAAAATGCAAATATTCCCATTCTTTTTGAAACTGTCGATTTTCATCTTCAATTTTTCTTTTTTGTTGAGAAGCCATAGGGAATATCGACTTATTAGCCTACTAAAGCTTACAAACTAATTTTTTAGCTCATAAATTCAGAATTGTTGTTTTATTCTAACTCAGCTCTAACTGCATTGCTACAACGTCTTGTGATAGGCACCACGTGCGATAAAATGTGACCATAGATTACAAATACATGTGCGACGTTTTGTGCGGTAACAAAGCAATCAAGGTTTGTTACGCGTATTTATTTGAGCGGTCACATTTTATGGAAAATTACAACATCCCCTTGATCACTCGTTTAACCAACAATGACATTGTCAGTAAACATAGACGTCTTATTCAAATTTAATCAAGATGTTTAATAAGTTTTATGCTTTTAGTAACACTTTAACTGATACAATTCAAATAACTTAATAATTTAATTATTTGATTGTCATGTGTCAATTGGGCCGCAGGTTGGATATGGCTGATCTAGAAGTTTTCGCCAAAACGCTTTTTTTGCAACTCTGATTGTCATTCGTCGGTAATTGCTTTGAGAGCAATTGCGTGGAAGTAAAAATTATTTTTCTGTGGTATAGTAAGCAGAGCGCCCCCATGACAAGTACCACCACAAGCACAGCTGACCCTAAGCATATGCCAATCCATTGACCGGTATTCAAAATTCCAAAATCGTTTTTGTTTTTATGTAATTTTAAGCTTAAATTTGAGTTTTGATTAGTGCCAGGAGGAATACTGAGCAGTTGACACATTTTTCCGGTGAAGTAACCGGAACAAATACATCTCTCGCACACGCACATTTTTGAAGTGTTTTTCTATTCTGTGCACGATCCGCCATTTTGACAAGTTACAACAGATTTCTGGTGTTCAACCGGGGTTTGACAGAATTTTCCAGCATATTCGGCTGGACATAAACAAGATAAGCAATTCTCGACCGTCACACATGTTCCTGCAAACGAGGTTTGATTCGAAACAATGTTAAAAACGTAATCATTAATCACAAAAAAATTAAATGTAAGAAAAGTTTAATTTTAGAATTAATGAACTAAGAGTACTTCAGGTCCGACTGAGACAACTCTATTCATAATGAACATAAGGCTCGCGATTTAATAGCGCTTGAAAACAGCGGTCACGTATTTATAAAATGCAAGTACTTAAAACGGTTTTCTATGAAATAGCCCTTGAAAACAACGGTCACGTATTTATAAAACGTGAGTACTTAAACGGTTTTCTATGAAATAGACATAATAACGCTTCAAAACAGCGGTCACTTATTTATAAAACGTGAGTAGGGGAGACCGGGTGGCAATTTTCAATTTTGTACCCATGGAATTGTAATCTACATATTCTCAACCGATCAAAAATCCAAAATTTTTTCCTCTGCTTATAAAAATTCTATCACTCAGCTCTTGGAGCGATCAAGGAGCACTCTATGTTAGTTATCATGGCAAAGCTTTTTTTTAGCGACTTTTTAAGATGATAAACAAACCAATCTGTTTCTTATATTGCGTTTGCAAATCTACCGAAAAATAAATATGATTGATTTGCAAATGTACTATATCAGGGGTGGCCAACTTCAGATCGTTCGAGATCGACTACAAAATTTCTTACAAGCTCGCGATCGACCAGTCAATGATGCGTTGCAAAAAAGCCAAAACTTTCCTTTGACTTTTTCGGTACTATACCTCATATCTTTAATGCATATTACTGCTGTCAACAGAAATAAATTATTGATAAAAATTGTTTATTCTAATAATTGGTCACTTCGGTTTAATGAATAAACCAGCAAGTTAATTATGAATGAATAAAACACAAAACGAATGATACACAGTTCATTTAGTGAGATGTTTGAGTCATCATATTGTTGACCAGCTTTTCACAATCAGGAGTATATCCCGTCAAAGACAACTTCAAACAATCGGCCAAGTGGGAATCGGTTAGTACAGAACGTTGTTTAGTTTTAATAGCATTCATAAATGAAAACGCGGATTCACATAAATACGTTGACCCAAAACAAGAATGGATATATTCCGCACATTTTTTCAAGTTGCTGTATTTCGAACCAACGAACCTCCATAAGTCTGGTTCGGATGCCCGGGCCTTGAGGAACACGTCTACTTTCAGTGCTAACATTTCCATTTCAAGGTCACCTTTTTCCAACGCAAATACGTCACTTATTTGTTGAGAAACAGATGACACGTTTAAATCCGACTTGAATGGGTATGATACGAATTCAACTATTTCTTCTATCTTTCGAAAATCACTGAACCGATCTTCAAATTCGTCAGAAATCAAATTTATTTCATGAATATATTTCTCATGGTCCCAAATACCACCAGAATGCTTTTCCAAATGGTGTTCAATGTTTGGGAAAAATTTGAACTGCTTTTCTTTTAGATCGGAGATCAGTGCAGGAATTTGCAAGTGCAGCAAGGCACTAATAGCGCTGATCATTTCACTAATTGCTTTGTCCTTTCCTTGCAACTGTAGATTTAAGGCCGCTAATCTGCCAGTGATATCAGCCAGGAAAGCCAGGTCGCCCAGCCAATCCAAATCGTTCAACTTGGCGTCGTTATCACCTCTGTTTTGAAGAAAAACACGAATTTCCTCCAATAGATCACGGAATCTTTGAAGAAATTTGCCGCTACTTAACCACCTTACATCCGTGTGTATATTAAGCTGCTTTCCCTCAAATTCCTGCGTGAAAAGGCGTCGTTGAAGGGCTTTTGCTCTTACGGAGTTTGAAATTTTGAATGCGACATCCATTATCTCTTTTGTGTTTAGTCGCTTGCTGCATAGAACTTGCAGGTGGATTATGCAGTGGTACTGCAAAAAATCTGGAAAATCATCGTCTTTTCTGGACAAGGCAACAAAGCCGTTTACACTGCCTACCATTGACTTTGCTCCATCTGTTGTAATTGCAACCAATTTCCACAAAGGCAATCCTATTTCTGTGCAATACTTTTTAAATGAAGTGTAAATATCTGTCCCCCTCGTCCTTTCTTTCAAAGTTATAACACCAAACACTTCCTCTTTAACTGTCCAATCATTAAATACCATTCTAATGAACACAACAATTTGAGCCGCATCTCTGATATCCGTCGACTCATCAAGCTGTAATGAAAAACACTCGCATTTGGTAAAATCATTTCTAAGCTGGTTTGCCACATTTTCACTTATCTTTTCTATTCTCCTCATCACAGTGTTTCTTGATAATTGTAGGTCTTTAATTGCATTTTTAATTTCACTCTTATTATGAATATTCTGAAAAAGACTATCTAAAATTTCTAGAAAACATTCCTTCAGCAATTCTCCATCTGAAAATGCCTTGCCTTACTTTGCTAAGAAACCACTGACTTTGAATGAGGCTAAAGTAGTTGCCTTTGACGATGTGCAAAATAGTTTTAGGCTTCTTTGCTGTCCACGTAAATTACTTTTAAGTTCATTAAATTTTATCTTTCTCACTTCACTTCCGAGGGGAAAATCGTCGTTATAGTTTGCATGGCGTGTCATAAAATGTCTTTCGATATTTCCTTTTTTAGGCAAAGCAAGAGCTAAATTACAAATAAGACAGGTACAGTTGTTGTTTACCATTAGGCAGAAGTAAGCCAGCTCCCATTCTTCATTAAAGTGGTACGTTTTCTTCCTCTTTACAGTACTCATTGTAAAAATTAGACTAGGCTACGACTGAAATACAACAAACACACCGTAACTGAAGCAATGAATTACATAGGGCTAATCGGCAAACATTCTTTCCATTTTTACTTCTAACACGTCACAAATGATATCTATCATATACGTCACAAATGATATTTTGGCGATCGACCGGTCGATCGCGATCGACTTGTTGGCCACCCCTGTACTATATGATTGATTTGCAAAGATTGAACTGTAAAGAGCTGAGCGAGAATTTTTTGAGCAGAAAAAAAGTTGGATTTTTGATAGATTGAAAATATGTAGATTACAATTCCATGGGTACAAAATTGAAAATTGCGACCGGGTCTGGTTGTCACAAATTTCAAACTTTATAATCTAGCGAATGGTTGGTCGATTTTCAAAATTTTTTTGTTTTTTTCTTTAGTTAAAGTTTTCAGCTATAACTTTAGAGTATTTTTTTGGTTTTTCAGCAACAATAAACATGTTTTTGGACAATTTTAAAACAATCAAAAAAAGTGTGACGACCTGGAAAAATCTGTCCCGGTTGTCACAAGCATTGGGGTAAAATGTCACAGCTGTTTGTGAATCGACACTCACTCAGTTGCTTTTAAATTTTGCTATACGCCAAGATCAAACGAGCAATTTATTGATAAAAAAAAACAATACAAAAATATTATATAAATGTCAAGTAAAAATACCACCGTATTTCTTGTCCAGTTAGCTGTTTACAGAGATATTTTATTTTTGTTTTAACAGTCGAGCGCCGGATACAATTAGATAAGATCAGAGTTACACTAGCTTTGTTTTTAAGGAAGCATAAGTAACCAAAATAGGCATGCAATCTGCACATTTAGTTGCACGAAACAGCTTAATTATTTTTTTAAATGAAAAAATCAAATGTTTTTACGCTCATCTTGAACAAGTTACACTGAGGTATTAATTTCTCGTTGGTTCTTCATCGGTATCACATTTGAGGCACACATAACTTTGAGAAAAAGCAATGCATTTGTCATGTGCCCAATTTTTGCATGAGAAACACTGCACCCAAATCTCTTTTGACTTGCTATTGGAATAGGAGTTTATACGTACCAGGCAATACCATTTTTGTTTGCAAGGGCAGTTGGTTTTCTCTTCTTATTCTGTCTTGTGGACGAACTATTTTTATAAAACAAACTGTATTTTATATTCTTAAGTAATCGCACCTTTTTGCTGGATTTTGCTTGTGCGATTGCTGTTTTAACTCGGGTGTCAGTCAGGATTTCTGACTTTCGTTTTCGCGACCCTTTTCTTTTGTTATTGTTGCGCGGTTGAGCTTTTGGAAACGGACGAACTTGAATTGGCGATATACTTTCTGATCTACTAAACAACGGACTGCTCAGCGCTTCCGATCCTTGCTTGGAAGGATTTACAGCTATATCTGATGATGTAAAGGTTGCTGTCCTATATCAGCAGCAGTGCTATTTGCAATCTTGGTATTTCCAAAGAGCTGATCTTTTAATAAGTTTTCCGGAGTGCTGTTGAAAGTCGTTTCTGCTTCTCCAGCTGCTGGCAATAAATGGTCATGATCAGTTACATATCCTGGCAAAAAGTCCGAGTCAGAAAATATTTGGCTGTTAAAAGGATATATCCGGATCGATTTAAAGGCTGCTTGAATATTTGATGGCGTTACAGCATTTGTATATGCAATTGCAACCAAAGCTGGCAAATCATAGATGGTCATTCCTTTACCGGGGTTATCAAGATGCCATTCATCAGCCGCTGTATTAAAATATTTTTTAAATGGTCCGTATATAGATCGATCCAGCGGTTGCAAACGATGACAACAGCGCGGCGGAAATGAAAGCATTACAATGCCATTTTCTTTAGCGAAGTCTAATCCTTTAATGCATATATGCGATTTGTGATTATCTATTAAAAGAAGGCAAGGTTTTTTATGGCTGCAGCGAACATGCTCAACAAAGTGCTTTAAAAAGTCCAAAAAGTGCTCTTCTGTCATCCATCCAGATAGATTCGCACCTGGTTTGCTTCCAGGTGGCGCTCCATTAAAGAAATGTCTTTGAAATATTACTCGGGGAAAATAAGGTAAGGAGAAATAGAATTTCCACTTGATGATATGGTGCCTACTACAGTAATAAGTGTGCGTCGCTCAGCCGATGTTATAGCGCCTATTTGCTTCGTTCCACGTCTTCCAATAATTCTATCAGGCTTACGTAAAGTAGTTACGCCTGTTTCGTCCATGTTCCAAATGGCCAAAGGCTGAAAGTTATGCCTATTTAAAACTAATTTCAAATTTTGAAAAAAAGAATTGACATTGTTTTTGTTAAAGCTACTTGCCCTAGCTAAACTCGTGCTTTCTGGAGTGCAGAGTGACAATTGGCAAAAGATGTTAGCCAATCAGGACCAGCTTGTTGTTTGTCATACCAACTTTTTGGTATTTCTACACGGTTAGCTTCAGCAAACCTGTAAGCAAGTTTTTGGCATTCCTTTGGTGATAATCCAAAATAAATATCCGATGCTTTTAAAAGATATTCGACAATCATTGTTTCTTGTGCATCTGTAAACGCTTGCCTGTTTCTGGTGTAGGCTACCCCACAGTTGTTGTTGGAAATGAATCTTCTCCTTTAATTTCTTTGTCAAAAAATTTTTTATATAACTTGTAAGTGTTTTGTAATTGATACCAAAACTCTCAGCAGTTTTTCGAATACTCTCTCCGGTACTTTAATGTGTCAAACTGCTCTCAACATCGCATCAGGTTTAGCTATGCCTCGTTCACTTTTCCTTGTGTAATTACGCGGCATTATTATAATTACTGTACATATATATATATATGTATATACATATACAGTATATAACTTTCCTAAACGAAAACATGATATTCTCACTGGAAATTTAAAATATTTTTACAATTAGCGGTTTTGTGCGTGTTAAATTTTGGAGTTACTCTTGGTTGAACTATATCTCAAAAGCAAACCAGCAAGAACAATCATTAATTTCGAACAAGACTTCATTTGATGTCTCAAATCTCCCAAGCTGTAAATATGCTTCAACATTTCTCAATGAAGCAAACACTATTTTAATAGCAGAGACGGAGCGCAAGAATTGAACAACTTTTTTGCTGCCAACGTTAAAAAGTGGGGATTTCAAAGTAGATTTACACTTATTGTAATAAATCAGTCTCTAATTTCTGCTTTTAATCATTAAATGAATAAAACAGCTGTTAGGCATATCAGGCTTATGTAAATTTAACATTTCAACATAATGTGATGAGCTACATTTTTAAAAACACACTAAAACAAGGTAATTAAACAGTTTATTCAGCATGGGGTTGGTTGTCACAGTGTGACAACCTTCACTAATTTTTTTGTGACAACCTGTACAGACCTGCCATTTTGAATTCAACTAAACCTATTTCAAAAACTGTACTACCAGCTAAATAAAGACTTGTTTTACAAAAATGCCAATGCTTTTACGCCTCCAACGACATATCAATGTTAATAATACGTTCATCCTAGTTGCTTCTATCCTTTCTTGAACAAAAACAAAAAAATAATAATACATTTTTTATTTTCGTCGAAAACTTATAAAAGCATGTTCTTAAACTTATAAGAAAATTTTATCTGGTAAAGAGTATGCATTGAGGAATAGGACATTGCGTTTATGCTTGCAAATAATTATCAAATAGGCTCACCAAAAGGATCTATTATATATATATATAACTTCGTGAGGCATAACAGGAGATAGAGTTGCCTATTTTTTCTATTACACTAGAAATAGAATCTGAAATTGTACAAGTGCAACCATGCAGTTTGATGCATTGCTGGCTTGCTGCCCTTAATATTTTTGTGAGCTATACAATAAGAATGCTTCAAGAACATTGTTTAGTGAAAGCAGGGGAAGAAGTAACCCTTTTTATTAAACTAGAACATGTGATAATGTGAAAAAATCAATTAGACACTTACACTTTACGATTTCTCTTTCCCATATGAGCTCTCCTATTGGAAAATACTTGAATTACCTTATTTTTTGTATCTGCTGAAAGGAATTCTCTTTCGAAGCTGATTAAAGCCAAGCTTGTTAGGCGTTCCTGTAGCATAGATGATCTTAGACATGTTTTTATCAATTTTAACTTTGAAGATGACCTTTCACAGCTTGCAATTGAAAATCCGATGGTGAGCAGCAGTGGCGGCTCGTACATAGGGGCCACAGGGGCCGGGCCCCACTAAAAATTTGACTAATTATATGTGAATTTCTAAAGAAAAACCCTATATCAAATATCAAAATGTTTACATGCATGCCAAGATAACAGTTAACAGAAAAACAACGAGAAATATTTTCAAATATTTCTTGAAGTCTCTTTAAAACGATTCAGAGGGGCCCACATATTTTGGCCCGTTTACTCCTATATATTTACACCTAAAGCCAACCAACTCACGCGCCGCGCTTTGTGAAGATTTTACTATGCTAGCAATAGCACAAAATTGGGGCCAGCGATGTCTGGCCCAAACAGCAATCGTAACTTATAAGCAGACGTTAGCTGCGCCTGCCTTTTTTGGCTTAAGCGTGATCAATTGTACAGTTTAATTTGCTTTAATTTTGTGAGTTTGAGTTCGTTTTCAATTCGACAGTTAAAATTCAATCACGTTACATGCGTTTGAATTTAGGTCGCTGCAACTCATAGAATTTAGGTCGCTGCAACTCATGCACCTGTTTCTCATTTGCAATTGCAATCATGTGTAACGGAAGCATGTGATACAATCACAGAGGAAGTTAAAGAAAACTTCGGATCTTCGGATAAATTTCGTTCATTTTCCGTAGTGAATCCAGCTGAATTTGAGCTTTATAGAAACTCTTCCCGACAATTATGTTAAAGAAATTGCTTCGAATTACGCAATGCTTAATAAAGATAAACTGAAGTGTGAATTGTCCGTTTTGTATGCAAATGATAATTTTAGTGGAATTTCCAATATTAGCGAGCTATTAAAATTCATAAATGAAAATGGACTTGATGAAATATTTTTTGAAGTGTCTAAACTGCTTGAAATTGTTCTTGTGACACCAATTTCAACTGCTGACTCAAAGAGAAGCTTCAGCACAATGAAGCGAATAAAAATGTATCTTCAAAACACCATGTTGCAAGACAAACTGAACAGCCTCGCTTGCCTGTCGATACATAAGGAGTATATTAGCAAAATCAGAGATTACAACAACAAAGTCATCAACATTTTCGCGCAGATAAAGGACCGAAGAGCTGGCTACTTATACAAATAAAGGCTAGAGTTGAATATTGCATTTTTTGTTAAAAATTTATTTACCCCGCCTTTGAATTTAGGTAGTCTATGAATGGAACTTTTTGACATTTCAAAAATTGTTTTGCTGGCCCCACCATTAATGAAAGCCACGAGCCGCCACTGGTGAGCAGTAACCTATATGCAATACATAAAGTTGGGAAGACATCCTCCCAAACTGCAATAAACATTTAAAAGTATGCTTAGGATTAGAGGGAACTGCATTTCCTCTAGCTCGAAAGAGCATAACAAAGTCAATAAAGTCGTCGTACAACTGATTGGCTGTTACATCTTTGTCATAATAATTTGCAAATTCCAAACGATCCTTCATTAATTTCTCTCTTTCTTTTTCATGCTTAATGTCAATTGAACTTAAACTCAGGATAAACGAAAATCGATCTGTGAGGTCTTGCAGGCGAATACTGTAGTCCTCAATTTTGGTTTTTAATCTGTTTACAATCTCTACCATTACTGCATTTATTTCTTGTTGTGCTGTAAGTCCACTATCTCGTGCTATTTCTCCTGGCATCATTCTTTTTCTTGGTCTTGCAATTGTTATGTCCCATTTTTCGCAATATTAATTTGCTGAATGTACTGCATTATGCATACGAGTAATTTCTTCACTTCTCAAATTCAAGATTTGAATAAGGCTTTTTAGATCGCAAAACGCCTCATTGAACCCCATTTTTGATCCTGCAGACGCTTTGAAACTTTGTCCACTGATTTTAAAATTGGATACCAGAAATTTAATAAAGATAAAAAAGGAAATTGTTGAATAGAGTATAGAAGTGCTCCTGCATCGGACTTGGTATCCTTAGAATAGTCTCTTTCCAGCAAGTGGTCAAGATTTGCAATTACTTTGTCAAGTTCTTCGTACATTACTTCCTCAGCATCGTATCTGGAACTCCATCTTGTTTGACATTGTCTTTTTCAGTCCGGGAAATAAATAATTTTTACATTTTCCAACGAGACGAAGATGAAGAAAAAAAATGAACAGTTTCTCCAGAAGTCCAAAAAAGGTCACAACAACAGAATGTACACCACTTGCATGGACAGAGGCTAAATTGAGGCTATGGTTCTCACAATTCACAAATACAGCTTTTGGATTGACATCCAGAATTTTTTGTTCAACGCCTCCTCTCACTCCAGCCACAACTGCTGCGTTATTGTATGTTTGGCCACGGCAATCAATGACGGAAATTTTATCTTGCTCCAATTTCTGTAGAATTTTATTTTCCAAGCTGCCTTCATTTTTTTTGTCGATTTGAAAAAATCCCAGAAATACCTCCTTTATTTGGACTTTTCTGTTTTCATCAATATGTACATAACGCAAAATTTCTGAAACTTGTTCTTCGTGGCCAATATCTGGACTTGAATCCAACATTATTGCAAAATATTTTGCATCCTTAATTTTAGAAATTAGTTTTTTTTTGATAGTTTCACCAAGGAGATCGATTACTTCGTTCTGACTTCTGTTGGAAAAGTAGATAACTCTTTTTGGTTTCTCTTTACTTTGCACGTGTTCAGCTAAGATTACATCATACTTAACCAAAAGTTTGATCGTTGCTAAAAAGTTTCCCACATTTACATTATCACCGATTGTCTCTTCAGGCTCTGACAAACCAGATATTCCTACTCCTTGTATACAGACATTTTATCACGCGATATTTTATTATGCAATTGTTAATCACGGATATTTAATCACTGAATATTTAATTACTTAAAAATTTAATCACAGAGACACTTCATCACGCTCTCAAGTGTGGTTAAGTTAAGTATGGCAATTAGCGGGTAAAAAGGCCTGAAAAAAGTCATAATCAGTGGTGGATATTGGGTGAGGCGAATGAGGCAGTTACCTCGGCCCCCTTTTTTTGGGGTCCCCCCCTCGAAAATAGCACATACACTTTCATTTCGCTGCAGATGTTTTTTAGAGATTATTATAAAGTCGGGACGAAAAGTGGGAAATACAAGATCGATTCGAGGTAAAGACCTTTTTTTTTTTAGAGAACACCGTGATTTTGAGAGAAAAAAGTGAAAAACAAGATCAAAAGCTCTTTTTCTTTTTTGGAGAACATCAATTTTTGGAAATCCTTGCCTTGGGCCCCTGAATTTGAATATTCACCACTGGTCATAATATAATCGTTTATTTAGGGTTATGGTAAGGGTTAGGATTAGGGTTAGAATAATTGTTCATTTATGCGATAAATACGCAAACACGCAATACACTAAAATGTCTAGTGGTTAAATGTGTTAATATATCTACGTGATTAAATGTCGTAGTATTAATAGGTTTATGTAATTAAATATTTAGTGGTTAAATGTCCGTAATTAACATTTGCGTGATAAAATATCGCGTGATGAAGGGTGGTTAAACCCTTCTCCTCGATGTCCACTTAAGGCCAGATTCTGTTTTGCTAAATATGAAATAACCTCAACAATCCGTTCAGTTGAAAATTCATTTGTTCTTCTGGTAGACTTAGCAAGTTAAATTTCAACAAATAACAGAAGGCGTAATATATTTATCAAAGAAAAACTTAATACGACGTTTCGTCCGTTACATCGGGCGGACTTCATCAGGTAAAAATAACACACAATGCACAGCGTATTTAAAAACTTTGCGATGCGTGACAAAAAAACATTGTGATTTTACGAGATGACAAAAACATTATGATTACAAAAGCAGATAAAGGTAATTATACAGTTATTACTGATAACGAAAAATACGAAGAAAAAATTTTAAGTTGTTAAACGATAAAGATACTTATGTTATATTAAAAAATGATTTAACAAGAAATATTGAACGTAAATTAAACAAAGTTATTTTTGATTTATATAAAATTGATCGTTTATCTCAAAAAGAATATTTTTATTTACGAAGCACTGATGCTATTGCGCCACGCATATATGGGTTACCAAAGATTCATAAATCAGACTGGCCTTTTCGACCAATCGTTTCGTTCATTAATTCACCTTTATTTAATCTTTCTAAATTTGTGGCTAAAATATTAACACCTTTAGTAAATTCCAATAATTTATCAACAAAAAATTCATTCAAATTGATCGATAGAATATCTAACTTTAACATTAATGATAACAATTTGATGCTTTCCTTTGATGTATCTTTATTTACAAAAATTCCTGTACATATAGCTAAATCAGTTATTTTGATCGTCTAAAATGTGATAGAGAATTGAAAATTAGATGTAAATGAAATATCAACGAAATTATGAATGCTTTAGATTTATGTTTAGACAACACTTATTTATGTTTTTGTAAAACATTTTATCGCCAAATTTTTGGTGTTGCGATGGGTTCTCCTATTTCCGTTATTGTGGCTAATTTGTTTATGGAATCGATTGAAAATAAAATGCTAAAAAATTTTGCATCCCCACCTCGCATTTGGCTACGTTACATTGATGATACTTTTGTTGTTCTAAAGAAAACCGAGGTGGCATTTTTTCATAAATTTATAAATAATGTAACGGTAAACGGCGCTGAAGTAGCCGATTACCGCAAAGTGAAGTGTCGATCAACGCGCTTCCGGCTTCGTAAAATTAAAAGGAAATAATAATCAAGGAAAATAATTTAATATAAAATAAGTTATAACTGAAACGTTGAAACTTGGAAATAAAAGCGAAAACGAAAGCGGAAACGAAAGCGGAAACGGTAATCTGTAAATAAATAAAAACAAACTAAAAATTAAACACAAAAAGAAAACACATAGGTGTCTTACCGAGCAGTTCACTTCGGTGCTGACTCACGGGAAAACGGGAATATCTTAACTTCACGCTAAGTCTACTCAGACTTCAACCAGCTGCCCACAAACACTGCAGCTGGTCGCCTCACAAATTGAGAAGTGTGCACAAACGAATAAAGCCAGCTCTAAAATCAACGCGCTGCAGACACAACTATGCTTCTAGGTGAAATTAATTAAAAATAAAGCGTAAAACAAAAAAAGGCGCAGGCAGCGAGTGCTCGCGCAAATAATGATTAGAAACTCAAGAGAAATAAAATAAAACACGTGCGTTGGTAATTTTCTACAAATAATATTGAGAATAGTATTAAATTTACGGTCGAACAAGAAGTTGAGAATACTATTCCGTTTTTAGACGTATTAATAATTCGTAACAATGGTCAATTAACTACTTAAAGCCTATAAAAACCTACACATACGACTAGATACTTAAATTTTAATTCATGTCATAATTTCTCTCAAAAAGTTGGTTTGGTTAAAACACTATTATTCCGAGCTATTTCTAAATTAATTACAAATTATCAGAAGACCAATGAAGTTAAATTAGTTTGTAATGCTTTACGTGATAATGATTGACCAGATTGGTTATTGAATAAAGTGAAAAAAGAAATTAAGCCTAAAAAAGTGAATAAAAGCGATCGCATAAGTAAAGAGAAATATAACTATGTTGGTTTACCATATATTAAAGGCCTTAGTGATGAAATGTCTAGAATTTTGAGAAAATTTAATATTGGCGTGTATCCTTACCCACATAAAACAATTGAAAATATTTTACCTAAAATAAAAGACTCTGTGGACGGAATATACAGTATAAGCGTGGTGCAATTTATAAAATTCATTGTAAAGATTTTTCATGTGTATATATAGGTGAAACAGGCAGATGCTTTAATACTCGCTTGTCTGAACATAAACGTGATTTGAAATCGATTAATTTGGCTAAATTAAAAGAAGATGATTTAAATAAAAAAACTGCATTGCTTAAACATTGTTTTAAATGTGAACATAGGATTGATTTTGGGAATTTTGAAATATTGAATCAACATTGATTATGATAAACGAAAATTTTTAGAATCATTATACATCAATTGTACGAAAAATTCAATAAATGACAAAGATTGGAATGTTTTTCCAAAAATATATAAAAATCTCATAATGGATGGGTTTTCAACCTGTTAAATTTTTTTCAGTTGCACGAAGCAGTTATTAATTTGTTATGTATGTTCGCCTCTCACCTTGTGTTTATTAGTTTGTTTTTTCGATGGGAATTTTAAATAAATTGCGACATATTTTCCCCTCCTCTGCTCTTTTTCTTAGCTACTTCACTTTAGTCTCATTTACTATACGGCCTTCCCATTCGGGGAAGTACTTTCCCAATATACCTCCTAAAACTCCAACGTCTCCGAAATAAAGCTCTTCGCATAATCTCAAACTGTAACCCCAAAACATCAGCACACCATTTTTTTTACCAATACAAAATCATAAAAATACAAGATTTGTTAAAAATTTATTTTGAAACAGGGCTGCGAACTCGAACTCGGCAATTTTGACCGAACTCGAACTCGAAAAATAAAAATTTCTGAACTCGAACTTGAACTCGAACTTGAAAAAAGTTTGTGATGTTTGAGTTCATTTAATGAGTAAATTTAACTACAACATTTCTCGGCGTTGGTGCCAAATTATAATTTGCTATCCTCTTTTATTTTGTTTAATAATAGATTAAAATTGGTAACATTGATGACAAAGCATTTTTAACATGTGCTCGGTTTTTCGCGGTTGAATTATTCTCTTAACTCTATTCCGACTGTATTTTTTCAACTCTATTTTGTGAACTCAAACTCGAACTCGGACTTGCAAATTTTTTGTGAACTCGAACTCGAACTCGATTAAAAATGCTTCGAGTTCGCAGCCCTGTTTTGAAATTGCCAAAATTATGCACCAATAGACCAACAAACACCTTCCAATCTGCTTTACATCTTTCTTTATCCAAACCAGTTCAATTCATAATCGCTCTACTAGATCCAATATTCGAAACGGTTTATACTTACCACACTTCTCATCGTCTCGATGTCAACGATCAATTAAATTTCAAGGGGCAAAAATTTGGAACTCCATCTCTCCTCATATTCGAAACCAATCGTTTAATACCTTCAAACCTAATATTAAAATTTTGCTCTTAAATTCCTATATATGAAGCAAAACGATATAATTCGTCATGCCCTAACGCAATAATCTTTGAAATTGAATACTTCCGCTACAATTTCTGGGTGATTGCTTGACTAGAAAACCTTAATCAGTTACTTCGCAGTCTCCTGTCGAGATTGTTATTATTTTATTCACTGTAGTTGTACATAACCTGTGTTTTACTATTTTGATATGTATTTTTTTTATTTATTTTTTATATATTACCTTCATAGTGCGTAATAATCTCTGACAAAATAAACTTCTGTCTGTCTGTGTTTTTGGTTTTTAAATACGTTGTGCATTGTGTGTTATTTTTACCTGATGAAGTCCGCCCGATGTAACGGACGAAACGTCGTGTTAAGTTTTTCTTTGATAAATATATTACGCCTTCTGTTATTTGTTGAAGTTTAACTTGCTAAGACTACCAGAAGAACAAATGAATTTTAAACTAAGTAATATCCCTGGTAACAGTGTTTATATTAATCTATTCAGTTATAGCTTTCCATTTCTGCTTTTCAGCAAAAACTTGTTGTTGAAGTTGAGCATCTATCGTAGCTGAACGCTGGAGTTGAACTACGTACAAGGTTCAAATATTCCCTCATATGAACCCTATGAGAAGGGATTGCTTCGTGATTTTTTATTCGTGGATTCAACTTTCTCCAAGTGGAGAAACCTTCTTCCTTGCTAAAGTTTGAAGAGAACTGCTCTTTTGAAAATAAAAAATATACAAAACAGCAACATGCTTGCCTATATGAAGAGTACAACAACCATTTTCTCGCTACAATTTCTCCATTTGTAGAAACTTTTTGATATCTTTCTGGCCCATGTTGTAATTATTGTTATCTTTAAGTTATCTGGAACTGGTTTTTTGGACCAGGGCTGCAAACTCGAAGCATTTTTAATCGAGTTCGAGTTCACAAAAAATTTGCAAGTCCGAGTTCGAGTTCTTTAAATTTCAATTTTTCGAGTTCGAGTTCGAGTTCACAAAATAGAGTTGAAAAAATACAGTCGGAATAGAGTTAAGAGAATAATTCAACCGCGAAAAACTGAGCACATGTTAAAAATGCTTTGTCATCAATGTTACCAATTTTAATCTATTATTAAACAAAATAAAAGAGGATAGCAAATTATAATTTGGCACCAACGCTGAGAAATGTTATAGTAAAATTTACTCATTAAATGAACTCAAACATCACAAACTTTTTTCAAGTTCGAGTTCAAGTTCGAGTTCAGAAATTTTTATTTTTCGAGTTCGAGTTCGGCCAAAATTGCCGAGTTCTTCGAGTTCGAGTTCGAGTTCGCAGCCCTGTTTTGGACTACTTTTATTTTGATATCTTTCTGGCCCATTTGTAATTATTGTTGTCTTCAAGTTATCTGAAACTGGTTTTTTCAAATACTCAAAATCGTTTCTTTGCAAAAAAGTGCTGATTGAAAAACTTTATTCTTCTTTGCTGGAACCATCATCTTGACATGGAGACGGGGAAGAAACAGTACTATTATTATTGTGTTCTGATTCCATACTGCTATCTGCATCCATACTACGCATGCTATCTGAAGAGTTCTCCGCTGCCTCATTATTTCCTGTTTCTTCTACCTCCACTCTACTTCTTTTTATCTACTTCCACGTATCTAATGCCCCTTTTTGTCGAGACTCTGCTTCTTCTCTGGCTCTCTTTTTTTTCGTGTTTTGTGCTCCACTTGGTTACACTTTCTTCATCAGGGTTATAACGTTATAAAAAAATTTAATTATTGAATTAATATTATTTTATGGGCCTACAGGATCAGCATATTAAAGAAAAGAATAAATAATCAAAAGAGAGTTGACAAGTTTAAAATTACATAGTGGTGTCCAGTCCGTGTATCTATGGACCTGCAGTCTTTCTCAATCATTGCAAATAAATGTAAATTAAATAAAGATAAATAAATTAAATAGGCTAACTGTAAATAAAGGTCATTATATGTTTGGTTTTTGTTCAGTGCATAGCAAATTAATTCAAATTTTGTAAATAATAATTTCAATACAAAAGCTGACACAACAGAAGATTTTCTACAAAACATAATCACACCATGCCCCCCAAGCAAGATCCTATCAGATCCATGTAGCATGTGTTAGTAGACTTACGAAACGAAAAAGCATATATTTTTAACAATTTCATAAAATGTAAGTTTTGTAATTCCACTCTTTAGATGCCCCCCTGCCTTAAATGCCCGGGGCCATCGCACCGTTCGCCCTCCTCCTCTGCACGTCACTGATAGACCTACAATGTTATACGATTTGTGTTTGACTAAAGTCGTTGCTTAAAAATGGTGACATTTTGTTCCATTACAATCGGTAGGAATGAATAGCATATTACCGATGAAATTTATTATTTTATGCGCCGAATAGGCTACTAAGCATAGCCGTACCTGGCGGGGGGCAGGGGGATCAATTGCCCTCACAAGTTTTATAAAATTTGGGAAAAATTCAAATTTTTCGGGCAGCGATATGAAAAATTTGGGCAAAGTCAGGAATTTTAGGGCAGCCACAATGATCAATTGCAAAAAATGGTGTACGAAATTTAAGTGCAGACCTTTTTTTTTAGAGATCAGCTTGATTTGGGGATCAAAATTGAGAAATATGAGACTGATTCCAAATGAAAACTTTTTTTTATAGAGAACACCATGATTTTGGGAAGAAATTTGGTCTTCGTCTGACAGTCTTAGACAATTGTTTTGTCCTATTCGTAAAGTACTAGAAAATCATGATTTGGGCAAAACTTCATTGCCCCCAAACTTTTTTTGGCTCGTACACCTATGCTATTAAGTCTTCAGTAGGAAAATACTCGTAATAGTAAAAAAATTTTGTCCGACTCGCGCAGCAAAACGTCGAAAGCCTTATATTTATGGTTTAGACCAGAACTTCTCAAATTGTGGGTCGCGACCTTAAATGGGGTCGCAAAACAAATTGGCTTTTGTGCTTTTGAAATTGTTTTTTTAGAATAATACGGGTGTCCATAAATTATTGTTACAATTTCAAAAATTTACCTGTTCCGTTCCTAAAAATCGCCCACACTGTGTATATTCACAATCTCATAAAAAATCTCTTTGATTTCGCTTTGGTCCGGCTCAAATAGCCTAAGAAATAACGGTTCTATGAGCAATTTAAATATTTATATTTATTTACAAGAAAAATGGCAACACTGCTTAGTTTCTTGAGTCTTGGAGAAAGATCCAGAACTATCCGCTTGACCTGTTTTGACTATGACGTAATAGTGATTGTTTGTGATTAACTTGATTTAGTAAATTTCAGAACTATCGAAAAACCTTACCGACTGGTATAAATAAGGCTCGCTGGAAAGCAGTATTATGATTCGATGATTCGATGATTCATTGTGGTAACTTAGAATTGGAAAATTGTTAGCTGTGTAAATTCATAGTTTTTTGGTCGCAAGTCTTTGGTTGTCTACGTGATTGTGAAGAATTAAGCTATTGAGCTTTAACCTGCTGCTTTGATTGTATACTATTGTGGGCTCCTAAGTGGATTGGAGCATATTTTTTAATAAAGAAGATATTGTGGTAGTCTGAGCTGTGGTTTAGCTAGACTATATTTTTGCTGTCGCTGGTTCGAAGATCAGATCCAGCAAGAAGATTTAAGAATTTTATCTTTTAGTAGACACCGAGATTGCGTTATCGGCGAGGCCTTCTTTACAGGCGCCGAAAAGGTAGACGATTAAATAACGTACTGAGTTACCGAATTAACTTCTATAAAAAACTAAAATTTGTGGAAGTAACATTACCATAGCCTTATTTTTTAAGATATTTTCAATCAGTTTGTTTTATAGTAAAGGGGAATGCTTAAAGTTTACGTTAAATGCTTTAGTACACCTCTACGTGTGCACCATCAGTCGCACGTACGATATCCAACCGATATACAATTTCTTGCCATGTTGTTGCTAACATATCTACAGTAACTGTATCAATTGCTTCAATTATTCGATGTTGCTAATCATTTATATCTCTGTGGTGGCTTTCTTCCATACTTGCATTTAAAGTTTCGCTGTGCTTGGATGTCTGGTTTTGTCCCTATAAACCAGGAAACACACTGGGCTTTTTCCTGCGGAGTGCTCACTTTCTTGAACTCTACTTTCGCTACTAAATTCAAAAATATTCTGTTTAATCACTAAATAAATTGTAATTTTAAACCTTATTATTTCCACAAGTACCTGTTAAGAAAGAAAAAACTTAAAGCATTTTCCTTCACTATAAAACAAATTAAATGAAACTAAAATATAAAATTTTGATAAACTTTGAAGATTGTAACGATAATTTATGGACACCCTATATTTATTGACAATCAAAAACTGAAAAAAGTAAAGTGTCATTAGACCATTGTTGCGTCATAAACTAGTAAGGTGACTCATGTAATGTAATCAATAGAACAGCAAGAAACAAGAGCAAAAAATTACTTACTGAGTCTAAGGCCAAGATTGATTTCAGATAAATGCGAAAAAATCAAATTATTCTTTTGTATCGATAAGGTAGCTGTGAAAAAATATAGAGTAATTGAAGGCCCTATTTCTAAAAATACCTAAGTCACATTTTCGATAAAATGAGATAAGCTGAAAAAATTGTTTATTTACTCGCCAGAAATATTCTGACAAAAAATCTTTTCAAAATAATGTACGGAAATCACTTTCTGAATAGCACAGAGGTTTGAAATCTTAGCGTATTTTTTTTCTAGAAGTACCGAAGTCCAACTGATATATGCTAAAAATTCTTATACACACTTGATAGCTTATTAAACCTGTTGTTTCAAGGCTCGACCTGCAAAGCAGTCTTACCTGAACAATTTTTTTTACTTTTGTCAATAAAACTTGAAATAGGAGTTTTTGAAAGTTTGTCAAAGGTTAACAGTATAAGAGTAACGCAAGCATTATAATCAAGTAATAACTTTCAGTTTTATTATAGGCAAGCTTATTAAGTAACTTATTTTTGCATTAGGTTTACCTGTATTATTATTTTAATCATTATTTTTAAATTAATTGGATATCCTAACGTTTTATTTGGAGCTTTTGATTCCCGTCTATAACCTAATAATTTAGTTACATAGCATCAGACTTGGACAAAATACAGGTATTTAAATACAAATACAAAATACTTTTTGGCAATGCTGGTAAACACAAAATATAAATACTGTAACAATGTATTTAAATACATTTGAAAATACTTTCAAATATTTTTTCAAAAAAAATCATCCTCTTTAAAAACAAAAACAAAAAAATTAGCGAATACAGTCGAGACAATGCCAAAATGGTTATCAATTTTTATGTTTCTATTAAAACGATCATTGCATTTTCATTTGTTTATTGAAAAAAAAATATGACTGTAAAATAAGCAAAAAATAATTTAATGAATCATGTGAATGGAAACGTTGTAAATAAGTGGGTGTCCATCAAATCGATTCAAACTGTAAATCATTTTATCTATTAGCTTGGTTATTTTACAATCACTTTTTGTTTTACATTAAACAAATAAAGAAACGTCGATATACGTTTGAATCGATTACAGCAACTAGCAAGCCTGAAGAAAAAATTCTAAGAACACAGCATATGTACAAAATAGACAGCACCACTATACAAAACATGCAGCGAGTTTCGTCTGTACATAATCTGGTAATGCAGCATTGAGATGTAGTAAAATAGCTTCAGAAATTCGTGATCGTACAAAAGAAATGCTTTATCTGTTTATTATCCACTAATGCTTATCAGCAGTTTCGCATTTGTGTGCTTTTAGTAAGGTTAACTTTTCAAATTTCTTATCAGTCAGCCTTCCCCTGCGTCCTTGTAAAATGATAGAAGCAAATGAGAAGAGAAGTAGTATGTAACGCGTCATTTGGAGGGTGTCGGAAGGAGGGCGGAGGTAACGAAGTGAGGAGGTGAGGAGATAAGAAGGTAAGAAAGTGAGGGGGAGGAGGACTCTAACCCTAGCCCAAACCCTAACTCTACCCCTAGCCCTAACCCAAGCCCAAACCCTAAGAAGGGTAGTGGTCCTGAGTTCAATTCTTGACCAAGACAATTGACAGCAAAGCTGTCAAGCCGAAAGAAAACTCTAACCCTATGAAAGACAGTGGTCTCGAGTTTGATTCCTGCCCAAGACAGCAAAGCTCTAAATCCTAACCCTAAGAAAGTCAGTGGTCCTGAGTTTGACCTCCACCCAAAACAACAAAGCTGTAAATCTTACCCCTTAGAAAGTCAGTGGTCTTGACTTTGATTCCCACTCAAGACAATAAAGCTGTAAATCCTAACCCTAAGAAAGACAGTGGTCTGGAGTTTGATTCCTGCCCAAGACAGCGAAGCTGTAAATCCTAACCCTAAGAAAGTCAGTGCTCCTGAGTTTGACTCCCATCCAAAACAACAAAACTGTACTGTAAATCCTAACTCTAACCCTAAGAATGACAGTAGTCTTGAGTTTGATACCCACCCAAGACAGCGAAGCTGTAAATCCTAACCCTAAGAAAGTCAGTGGTCCTGAGTTTGATCCCCAACCAATACAGAACTAAGACTTTAAAACGTGGCATAAAATTATTTCAAGACATTCTGCAAGATTTTAATGCAATAAAGTCAACCAGTTTTCTGTTTTAGGCACGCATAAAACGAACTTGTCAAACCATTTCCTGTTTTTAAGCGCCTGCGAAACGAACCTGTCAAGCCACTTCCTAATTTTAGGCGTACAATAAAAAGTTTTTCAATCAGTTTCCTGTTTTTAACCACACAATAGAAAAAATCTGTCAAAACATTTCCTGATTTTAGGCGCACAATATAAAGTCTGATTTTTAGATACCTATATTTAATTTTTTTTTTCTAAACAAGCTTGATTTATGTTACACCCTTGTTGAATTTTTCAAAATTTTTCTTTGTCAATCATGATTTTACTATACCTTTGTTGAATTTTTAAAAGTTTTTTTTTAGGTAACCTTGGTTTTTAAATATCTATTTTTAATTTTTTCTAGGCAAGCTTGATTTTTGTTATACTTATGTTCAATTTTTCAAAAATTTTCTAAGTCAACCTTGGTTTTTGTTACACCTATCTTCAATTTTTTTCTAGACAAATTCGATTTTTGTTATACCTTTGTTCAATTTTAAAACTTTTTCTCTAACCGACCTTGATTTTTGTCATAACCTCAATTTTACCTAGACAAACTTAATTTTTGTTATACCTTTGCTCAATTTTTTCTAAACAACTTGATTTTTTTTATGCCTTTGTTTAATTTTTTCTTGACAACCTTAATTTTTTATAACTATCTTCAATTTTTTTTTCTTGGCAGTCTTGATTTTGTTATATTTATGTTTAATTTTTTTTGGTAACCTTGATTTTTGTCATATCTTTGTTTAAGTTTTTTCTTGGTAACCTTGATTTTTGTCATACCTTTGTTTAATTTTTTCTTGACAAACTTGATTTTTGTCATACCTATCTTTTATTTTTTCTAAGCAACCTTGATTTTTGTCATATCTATCTTTAATTTTTCTTAACAGTCTTGACTTTTGTTATACCTAACCTCAATTTTTTCTCTGAGCAACCTTGTTTTTGTTATACTTATGTTCAATTTTTTAAAAATTTATCTTAGTCAACCTCGATTTTTGTTATATTTATGTTCATTATATATTAATATATCACAATAAGAAGCCTCATTTAAATTTGTTCAAAAATTTTTTTAGTAATTTAATCAAATAAATTAAAAATTAGAACTGGGTCAAAAATAATTTCTTAGGGTTTCTAGTGTTAACTATCATGCAATTTTAAATACTTATTAAAAATCAATGAATTAAAATTATATTTTATTGAACAAAGCAGCTTATTGCATGTTAAAATTGAAAGTTTTTTCTCTGCTCAGCAATGGTTTGTTGCATTGCAGTAAATAGTATTTAAAAATTTTGTTGCAAGCTGAAACCAAATCCAACAGCAATATCATTTAATGAGTTTATTTCAAATTTTAGACTATACTATTTACAAGTCTATTTGGCAAAAATGAAAATCAATTTGGCAGAAATGAAATTCAATTTGGCACAAATGAAAATCAATTTGGCACAAATGAAATTCAAATTGACATTAATGAAACTATATCCTGTTTCTTACTTGCTATTTTCATATTTTGGCATAATTTTAAAAAATTTTCTTTTTTAAATTCTTATAATATGCATGTATATAGTTTTATTATATATTAGTAAAAAATAACATAAATATGTACATATATAGTGACCCCATCGGAGACCCTATATTTAGACCAGTGGTTCTTAACCTTTTTTTACGTATTTACCCTTTTAACAAAAGTGCTTACTAAATTTACCCTCAATGTACTTAATAATGCTCATTTATTAAAAAACGAAATTAGCAAATTACTTCAATTATACTTATTTAATGTGATGGCTGCCCTTGTTTTTTGGCAACGAGCTTTTCAATGTCTGGTGAAGTTGTAGATAATGCGCAACGAATGTCAGATTCAACGTCAAATCGGTTTCGTGCTTTAGATTTGATAGTAAGCAATGCAGAGAAGCCGCACTCGCACAGGTAAGTTGAAGAAAACGGAGCCAAAATATTCAGAGCATGAATATCTAGCCGTGGATAGCAACGTTGGATTTTAACCCAAAACTCCTCTAGGTTGCAAGTGTGAAATTCATTTTTTGCAAAAGAATCGTTTGTTAATTCTATAAATTCTTCTTGAATTGCTTCAGGAACATCTTCCACTTTACACACAAAAAGATTTCTAGCTACTTTCATCAAAATGCTAGAAGTATTTATCTCGGAAAAATATCGTTCAAACTCATTTTGCAGGTTTTGTAGATGACTGATGATGTCCTCCTTCAAATTTTGTTTAAAATCATCTCCAGTTATCTCAGTCAAGCGGTGAAATGAGGCAAAATTATCATTATTTGCTCGTTGGGTCCAAAGCTTGAGCTTTGCCACAAATGCATTGATGGCATCAGTGTGCACGATTATATTACTTCCTGGGCCTTGCAGTTTCTTGTTTAGTTGATTTAATGTTTCGAATATGTCAGCAAGATAAGCTAAGTACGTAGAAAATTCGACGCCACCAAATGTTAACAATAAATCATTTTTTTGTTTTGCAACCAAAAACGACTTGACTTCTTCTCTTAGTTCGAAAATACGAGAGAGCATGTTCCCTTTTGAGAGCCAACGAACTTGAATGTGATATAAAAGTGCGGTATGATTGGCATCCATATCTTTGCAAAGCTTGTTGAAGAGTCGAGTGTTGAGCGCTGAACTTTTCACATAATTAATGACTTTAATCACAACAGACAAATGCTCGTGAAGTCTCTTCGGAATGGTTTTGGAAATGAGCGCCGCTTTGTGAATCATGCAATGCGTTTCTTGAATTGTTGGATTTTTCTGCTTTATCAGGGAAACCAATCCAGAATTTGCACCAATCATGGCTGGAGCACCATCAGTGCAAACCCCAACAAGCTTACTCCAACTCAATTCGGTTTTGTCAAAAAAGTCCATTAACAATTGAAAAACATCGGCTGCCTTTGATGTTATTTCCAAAGGTTGGCAGAAGAGAAATTCTTCACTAATCCTGTCATCTGCAACATATCTGATATACACAAGTAGCTGTGAGAGATTGGAAACATCGGTAGTTTCATCCAGCTGAAGAGCAAAAACAGGAGAGGAATTAATTTTTGATATCACCTTGCTCTTAATATTTTCAGACATGTCATGAATTCAGGATTTTATAGTGTCATTGGACAGTGAGATTTGTTTCATTGTTTGAGATGCTTTTTCTCCAAGCATCAACTTCACACTTTCCAATATGCAAGGTTTTAGAAGGGTTTCACCGATCGTATGTGCTTTTTTAGCTTTTGCCACATGCAAAGCAATGGCAAATGATGCATGTACAAAGGCATTGTTAATCTGCCAAAACATTTCAGTTCTATCCAGCTTTTGTCTTTTCAGATTGGACAGTTTTAACTCAAAAAGGACCAGTTTTTGCTTATCATACTTGGATGGGCATTTGCTAGGTGTTGTTTTAGCGGAGCAGGTTTCATGGTACTGTTTGAAAATATTTTCATGCACTGGACACACTGAGGAATTTGAAAACCATCCTGAATAAGATATGTAAATCCAAAATTCAAATAATTGTCCTGATGCTTTCTCTTTTTTTTGTGACATGCTATATTTATGACTAAATTTATGACAAAATCCAAATAATAGGCTAGCTTCGAATTCGCATTAGCAATTACTCTAAACCAGGAAGGATACTGTTATGTTCTTATTTCGTTAATGAAGTCTTTATTTATTGCATTTATTATAAACAGCAGTAATTCAAACATTCACAGAAGTCTTGGGGAGCACGCTAACAATTAATTCGCCTTTCATTAATCACCGTCTGACTACACTCGTTATTATTTCGATTAAATCAATGTTCCAATTACTAGCACGTTACGGTATCTAGTATGTTTTTGTTATGCGGTAAAGATCATTGTTATCTCGCATTATGGAATGTGCACTGAAATGTTGCCATTATCTTTATTATGTTAAAGCAGTACATCACAGATACTAAGCTATCAATACCTACAGCTGCCCCAATTTTTTTGTCCCGTCAACTTTTCTAGGCTGAAATCATGCCTGAAACTAAGGCTATGTGTTGCCACAATCAAATTTAGAACTACGTATAGGCTGCTCATTTCAGTTAAAATTTTATTTGATATAGAAAAGAATCTAACCCTTTGTATTGAAAGCAAAAACGACAATTTCTAGTCACTGTCTATCCCTGCACAAAAACAAGACAAGTTTGAAACTTAGAAATCTGTTGCTGCCCAATGACTGTATTAAAAAGTTATTAAAAAATTAAAATCGATTTTGATCACAAGATCATCATCACTTAACAATTCTATCAATTCTGTGGAAAATATAAATATAAAAACAACAAATTTGGATAAAAATGAGCCTAATAATTACACTGCAGTGAAAAAACTATTTTAAAAGCTTTACAAATTTAAACTAAAATACTATTAACTACAACAAGAAACATATAACTGGCATCACACTGTGATACAAGCCAAAACCAAAGTGACGTCAACTATCTTTTCAACACGTTACCGCATAACGTCAGTAACTGTTGGTCACTACTCTAGTAAATTGAAAAAGATATATTTATGTTGATATATATATATATTTTATATATATAAAGATATGTTTATTATGTTTGCGCTGTTTGAACTCATACAATTAAACATATCTTTCTCAATTTACTAGAGTAGTGACCAACAGTTACTGACGTTATGCGGTAACGTGTTGAAAAGATAGTTGACGTCACTTTGGTTTTGGCTTGTATCACAGTGTGATGCCAGTTATACGTTTCTTGTTGTAGTTAATAGTATTTTAGTTTAAATTTGTAAAGCTTTTAAAATAGTTTTTTCACTGCAGTGTAATTATTTGGCTCATTTTTATCCAAATTTGTTGTTTTTATATTTATATTTTCCACAGAATTGATAGAATTGTTAAGTGATGATGATCTTGTGATCGAAATCGATTTTAATTTTTTAATAACTTTTTAATACAGTCATTGGGCAGCGACAGATTTCTAAGCTTCAAACTTGTCTTGTTTTTGTATGGGAAGCTCATTTATCCCCCATAACAAAGAAATTTACCCCCAGGGGTAAATTTACCCCAGGTTAAGAATCGCTGATTTAGACCCAATATTATGGAGACTTAAAATATATTATGGAGACCTAAAATTATGGAGACTATAAACATATATTATAGAAACCTAATTATGGAGACTTAATTTGGAGACCTAATATATGTAGAGACCCTATATTATCTATATATGAATATATACATACTGTAATATTGTTATAAATATGACTTTTTTGCATAAAAGCATATAAATATATACAAATGAATAATATTAGGTCTCCAAAATATATATATATATATAGTCTCCAAAATTAAGTTTCTATAATATATGTACATATTCTCCATAATTTTAAGCCTTCATAATATATATGTCTCCATAATATTGGGTCTAAATATAGGGTCTCCGATGGGGTTGCTATATATGTAGGCTACATATTTATATTATTTGTTTCTATATAATAAAACTATATACATGCATATTATCAAAATATGAAAATAGCAAGAAACAGGATATAGTTTCATTAATGTCAATTTGAATTTCATTTGTGCCACATTGATTTTCATTTGTGCCAAATTGAATTTCATTTTTGTCAAATTCAATTTCATTTCTGCCAAATTGAATTTCATTTTTGCCAAATAGACTTGTAAATGGTATAGTATGCATTTATGGAGTCTTGTTCACTGTTTGCCTTAACTAACCTCGCAGGCTTTGGAGATCCCCAAAATTTTTAAAATAATAAAGTCGGAACGGCAAACAGTGAGCAAGATCCCAATTATGTAAAGTATATTTATTTAAAAAAAACGTTTTTTTTTTGTTTTTTTTGTTTTTTTTGACAGGCTTAAACTCAAACCAAATAGCATTTTAATTTAGTCAGTATTTCATTACAAGATTTTTGAATGAATGTGCCATTTTACAAGTTTCGGTAAAAAAATTGTTTCTTGCAGGCTAAACCCAAATCAAGAAGCTCATTTACAGACTCTAATTGAAATACCATTTTATACGCTTATTTTGAAAATTTTGTTTAAAAACTTATGGTATGATATAAACAGTTTGTTTCAAAGGTTCTTGTTATAAACAGCTATTTAAACTGTTTATATAACTATTTATAAACAGTTGTATGATATATTATATAAACCAGGGATGCACAACCTGCGGCCGTAAAAGGATTTTTTTGCGGCCGTGAAATTGTACTTCAAAATGCACGTTGTGGTGGCCGTGCATTTATTAAAATGTTTTGCAACGTAACTGTTAAGAAATAACTGTTAGGAACAGTTATGATTTGCTAACTGTTACTTTAATTAAGACTAGGGGCGTCCAACCCGTGGGCCGCGCAGTGTTTTTTGAAGCCCTCTGTCCTGTCAATTTCGGCAGAAGTCGAAGACAAATTTGATGTGAAGCCCCTTTTTTCTTCGACTTTTATCAAGTTTGGCCCGTGTAAAGATTTTGAGTGGCCCGCACAGTGTTTGTTGGAGCCCTCTGTCGCTATGATTTTGATTTTGGTGCAAAAAGTAGCAAATCGGATACTGATTTCAGGTGAAGACCTTTTTTTTTAGAGATCACTATAATTTTGATGCAAAAAGTGGGGTGTTTTCTTTGTATGGCCCGCCAATATTTTTTGTGCGTCAAAATGGCCCTCGGCTCAAAAAGGTTGGACACCCCTGCACTAGGATGAAATAAAAAAGAAACTTAGAGAGGGGGAATTTCGGGTTAGTTTCACCAAAAAAATTACTGGCAATAGATGGTGGGGCGATAAAAGGAAAGTACCGAATTTTTCTTGACTCGATGGCTGCCGCAAGTTAAAACTAACTTTGTATTGCGGCCAGCAATAACAAAAAGGTTGTGCGCCGTTGATATAAACTTTGTTATAAACAGTTCAATCATATTTATTTTTCGATACATTTGCAAACGCAATATAGGAAACAAATTGGTTTGTTTATCATCTTAAGAAGTCGCTAAAATAAGCTTTGCCATGACAACTAACATAGAAAAATTTTCGGAAAATTTTTCGAAAAAGAGAAAAAATTTTTGAGTTTTGATTGGTTGAAAATATGTAGATTACAATTCCATGGATACAAAATTAAAAATGGCAGGCCGCTCAGCTGTTAATTGTTGTCTTGACGCAGTGGAACTGTTTTGACATTATTAATAAAATTTACACTTTTTTTTCATCTTCCACAAAGAGGTGGGCAGTTCTAAAATCATTTTTACAATCTCAGTCAAAGGTGCCCAAACATTTGTCAGATATTGGGTGGGATGCACATGCAAAAGCCATGGAAGCTATTTTGAAAAGTTACAGCGCCTCACTAATGTTCTCAGTCATTTGCATTCCGATGTAAGTGAGAAAGGTGATACCAGGCTTCATGCTAACAACCTTTGGCAAAAAATGGAAAAATTGGAATTTGTGTTTATGTTGCATTTTTGGACCAGAAAGCTAGGTCGTTTTTATAGGATTAGCAAAGCCCTTCAGGAATCTGATATGTTATTAAGTACTTGTGCTGAATTGTACAGTTCAAATGTAGACTTTCTAAGCGAAATTAGAGATGACTTTGATGAGTTTGATCAGCAAGCGAAAGCTACCTTGCCGAATATTAACTACAAAAAGTTTTCATTAGGAGACAAAGAAATGCACCTGAGGCTTTAAGTGAACTCTCTTCAAAGGATAGTTTTGGCTACAATAAATTTCTTTATTCCTATGCTTGGTGCACTTGAAGCCAATTTAAGAAAAAGAGCTATCGTGTACACTGTACAGTGACATTGCAAAAATGTTTCTCTTTTTTGTTAATCTGAAAGCAACTAAGCTAGAAATTTCACAAGGCGTACTTTTAAAGGAAGCGTATCCAGAAAATGTTGACCCGAAACTTACTGATGAACTTCCACATTTTCATTTGTATGTGAGACAAACACAAAGTCAAGGTCTTACAGACGAGCAATCTATTTTCTTGTCTCATGAAGACCTTTAAGCAAATTATTTGCACCGAAAAAATTCACACAACCTTTCCTAATGTGGAAGCAATGTTAAGACTGTTTCTAAGCTCAATGGTCACTAACTGCTCAGGAGAGAGATCTTTCTCAAGGCTGAAAAGCATCAAAAATGAACTGAGATCCACAATATCTCAAGAAAGGTTGTTTGCACTGAGCATTCTGTGCATTGAGAGTGACAAACTTAAACTTAAAAAGATAAATTTTGATGAACTGTTGCATAATTTTGCTTTGACGAAAACTAGAAAAAAAACTTTCATAGCCTAGTCTTACTCTGTTTGATAGATTTACTCTGTTAGCCACCTTGTCTCTAGTCTACTCAGCAGCTGAGTACTGTGCGCCAGTCTGGTGTCGCAGTGCTCACACTCGCCTCATCGACAGTGTCTTGAACGACGCCTTGCGCATAGTTACTGGATGCCTGCGTCCCACTCCAACGGACCACCTACCTATACTCTCAGGCATCCAGCCAGCTGAGCTTCGCCGAATGGGAGCGACATTCTCTTTGGCTCACCGTGGATCTCTGGACCCCGATCATATCTTGTATGGTCTCTTAAGTGGGTCCTCAGATATTCGCCAAGTGAGACTAAGATCCAGACACCCGTTTGTGCCAGGTGCGCGGAATCTCTTGGACAACCTTGCCAGACTTGGCATCCGCGCTTCTGAATGGACAAATCACAAATGGAACGCGGAGTACTGTGAAAATGCTTCCAGGCTCCGTGTTGTCGTGCCCGAGACCGGTGCCAGGCCTGTTGGGATGGGCTTACCCCGAGCAGCTTGGGTTAAGCTCAACCGCCTGTGGACTGGTGTTGGGCGTTTCCATTCGTCCATGCACAAATGGGGTCTCGCTCCTTCACCGAATTGCGAGTGTGGCGCCTCTGAGCAAACCGCAGACCATGTACTAACAGCGTGCTCTATACATCAGGCAGCACATGGAGCACGAGGTCTGACGGTTTTGGATGACGAACTCGATGCTGGCTTAGTAACACCATTGCCAGCATCTGATTCAGGCAGTACAACAGTCTGGGATAGTAAAAGGATAAACCCTCGGCCCCAGTCCTGTTTGTGTCTGACCTGGAGTAGATACCTTTCCAAACGACGACGACGACTCTGTTTGATGGCTGTAATTATTTTTTATGTCCTTGTAAATAAACTTTACAACTACTGTAACGGCTGTTTGATCAAAGAAATTAAAATTAAAAGCAAAACTGTCTTAACTAATTTTTATATTTTTTTAATTGAAAATTTGCAACCATGAATAGGGAGAATCAAAAGAACGAACAGTTCAATGCACTCACTTTTTAAAAATGTTATGTTGTTTAGAAAAAAATTCTGAGTTCAAAAATAGGGAGGGACCTCACAAATGGAATAGCCTAGGGCCTCTCATGGTCTAAATCCGGCCCTGATTACACGAAATGCATAAAAAAACTGTGTGATACATTTTTATTTGCTAAAGTGAAAAAATATAAATAACCTAATTGAGAATATTTTGCTGAAACATAATACCGGAGTAATTTTATGCTTTAGCAAAAATACATCTATCGTTCAAAATTTGTTACATAAGGATTTATTGAGTGACAAAAGCAGGGAATCGAACCGTTTAAAATAACGTTCCGGTTCAGGTTTGGCAAATTTTATTTTTAATGGTTCAGTTCCGGTTCAGGTTCAGCAAAAAAATTTTTTTCGGGTTCAGTTCCGGTTAGGGTTCAGCAAAAAAATTTTTTTCGGGTTTAGTTCCGGTTCAGGTTCAACAATTTTTTTTTAGGGGTTCAGTTCCGGTTCAGCTCCGGTTCGGGTTCGGAATATATATTTTTTATCTATTTCTTACAAGCTTAGGACTGTAAACACAATTTCTTACCTCATGTTATCATGGGCGCCCGTAGACGCGCTTCCTGGAGGAGTGATGGCAAACAGTCGGAAACACAAAAAATATTCTTAAAAAGGGTTTTTTAAAAAATTCTGGTAGAAGTTTTAAAAAAATTAAATTAAACTAATTCACCGGCATGGGTCTTGGTTGTAAAAATCAAGTCTTACTAATAAATTTATAGTAATGATCTTGCGAGCGCCAAAAGCGGAAACGGAAGTTTTTTGTTGTTTTGTGATCTCAAAATTTTCTTATAGATTGCGTTTACATGAGTTTATATAGATCTTTCTTCGACTAGCCACTGATACACTTGTCTAAGAATTTTTTGATAATTTTTTAGTGGCGGCCCTCACGCAGGAGGTTTATTAGGTATGAAACGTCATTAAGGTTCATTTCTACTACGAGCGTAGATTGGAGTATTCTTTGTTTCTTTTAATGATTTTTTTCTTCGCTTTGCCTTTAAGCGCCGAAAGAAGTAAAAAAATTAATAAAACAAAAAATACTTCGTTTCACGCCGGTAGTGGAAACGGGCCTTTATCTTACGTAATCTAAACTTTTAAAGTTTTAAACAAATTAAACATTTAGTCATTCAAGTTTATAATAATAAAAAATTGACGCATAAAGGCTCTTTTCCCACTATGAGCGTGGAATGGAGTACAGTGGCGAGCAAAAAAGTAAGATTTTTTATTTTATCAAATTTTTTAAAAATAAGTTAGTTGCAATTGAATTATATTTCTAAAAAAGAAATAAATTAATATTGGATTTAATATAATTTTTTGTGCTCTTTTAATGATATATTACTCGATATATATTAATATAATTCAATTTTAACAATGATATTTTTAAAAAATCTTAAAAAATAAAAAAGTCTTACTTTTTTTGTTCGCCACTGTACTCTTTGCTTGATTTATGGACTTTATTTGCTTCACTTAGATTTTAAGCGCGGAAAGATGATCAAAAGAAACAAAGAATGCTCTATTCCACGCTCGTAGTGGAAACGAGCCTTAACTTTAGAAGTTTTTAATGCATAGTTATGTATTATTTTGTAAAATTTGAAATTTAAAAAAGCGAGTCCCCCTTTTGGTTCTCCTGGCGCACGTTCATGTATCTAGTGCACATATTTTTTCTTCATTTCTCGGCTGATAAAGTTGTTTATGACGTTTCTTTGTTGGCACACAAGTGCTCAAACAAATTGTGGCAACTTCAAACGGTAACATTTGATTTAATAATTACAACTAGAAATAAATTAAAAATTAAATCAGTTTGTTGTATAAGATTTTTTTTTTCTTAAGAGACAAATCTTTGACGTAAAGTTGAAGCAAACATTGATGCAAATGAAAAATTTAAGTAATCCAATTTTCACTGCTATAATATCTTTAAATAAGCCTAAAAACTATGAACAGCTCATCCCGAATCAACCTTACTGCAAAAGTGAGGGCCTTTTTAGATTCCAACATGCAAATTTGAGCCTAATAAGAAGCTGAGAAATAAGAGAAAAGCAGTTAGCTTACAAAATTTTACTTAAACTTCACGCTACAAGGCGAAGGTTAATAGCTTCTCTTCCTAATCTCAACAAATTTTTTTTTTTAATTTTGTTTTTTTGAAAAATCAAAAATTAATTAACTTTATTGCATTGCTTGCTCAACATTATTTTTTACTCAATCTCGACTATTAGGGATAACATCATGGTAGTGAAAACCATTTGAGGCAACTATAAGTTATACTGAATTCGAATCGTTCGATAAGTTTACACTGCTTTTTTATTAAACTTCTCCACGTAACTTAATTTCAGTCGAGTGGCTCCCCAACAGCATGCACTGTGCAGCTTCGATTTTTCAATGGCGTCAAATAATTTTGCTTCACCAACGATAGTTTCACTATGTTTGCTACGTCTCTATATTAATATGTATTTTTTTAAAGGTATGGCACTGTAAAAAGCTTAAGAACAACTGCTTTAGCATATATTTAAAATTTCGCTTTCTTTATCTAGCAAGTGACATGTTTTTGCTTTAACTTCTCGCCTGAAAAAGTCGTTTATAACGTTTCTGTATTGCCACACAACAAGTATTGTGACCAAAAAAATTGCGGCAACTTCAAAGACAAAATTGTGATTCTGATTCTTCTACAAATAACTTTAAAATTAAAATTTGAGCATCAAACGGTCGAACCGGATCCATTTAAAATAAAGTTCTGGTTCAGGTTCGGGTTCAGCAATTTTTTTTCTACAGGTTCAGCTCCGGTTCAGGTTCATCAAATTTTATTTTTAGGGGTTCAGTTCCAGTTCAGGTTCAGCAAATTTTATTTTTTCGGGTTCAGTTCCGGTTCGGGTTCAAAAAATAATAACGGTGAATACGGGTTTACGGATCCGGTTCGGGTCCGGTTCGACACTCTGGACAAAAGACAACGTTACTTTGCTGAACAAGCTAAAATAAACTATGCGCTTGCCATTTTTTGTTTATAAATTGCCACGAAAAAAAGCCGAAACTTTTTTTCTTGATCAAAGTCAAAGCGCGCAAAGATTGCGTGGTAACAAATGTATTTAAAAATTTCTAAAAATACAAAATACTTGTAGTAAAAAGGATTTAAATACAAATACAAAATGCACAAAAATAATTGATTTAAATATAAATATAAAATACAGTATTTTGTATTTTAAATACGTATTTGTATTTTAAATTACAAATACATCCCAAGTCTGCATAGCATTATATTGGAGTCACGAAGCATCAACTCATCTATTGACATTTAGAAACATTTTTTAAAAAAATTTGTACTTAATAGCTTTATATTGATTTAGTTTTTAGTTAATAGATAATGGAAAAGTTTTTTTTATGTTTTTTTGGTTTAGGTACGAAAATTTTCGGAAAATTTACTTCTCATCACTTGGTTTTTTGATTTCCCCCAAATCCTAAATTTTTTTCTGATATGTCACTCTATAAAAAATAGAATGCATATTATCATTGCTATTACATGTGGTTGACTTTTTCTGTCTAACTATACTGTCAATTTGGTAGAAAAGCGCTTGTAAAACAAAATTTCCAATAAAAGTACTAAGTCCAATTTGCAAAACAAGCTTTAATTTCTTATGACGTCATAATAAAAATCAAAAAAGTTATTGAAATAGGGAGAGATACGTAACTAATCTAATAAAAAACCATTAAGGTTTTTTCCATCATTACTCTGATTTGCCAGGGTTTTTGAAAATTATAAACCTCATTTTCTCAAAACTGAATTTATGTGACTTATTTAGGTACATTTAGAATTACGCCCTTCAATTTTTCCATCCTATTAAATGTGCTTGATAATGTTTATTAAATAAAGTCTGTTTTTGTAATTTTGTTAAGTACTTTAGGTTATTATTTCCAATTCTCGTTGTTATTACATGGTTTTCCATAGAAAAAATTAACGTAAAATTAGCCTACACATATCGAGGTCGCACAAAAATTTGTTTTTTAAAATGGGGTTGCAGAACAAAAAAGTTTGAGAAACCCTGGTTTAGACAACCGTCGAGTGATCAACCTCGACCTACTTTTGGAAATGCCAAAAAATTGCTATCTAATTAATATTTTCTATAAAGATACGAGTAGATATGGAAACGCAATCGTATCTATCGCATGCACCATCAATACGACTCTCTTTCCTACTGGACTAACCTGCCAACAAATTACATTTTAAACCAACTTCTTTTCAATGCAGTTCGCTACTTAGTCAACAAGCGATGCAAAGTTTTAGCAAACCGTTCCGACTATCGCCAAATAGAAAGAAGCGTCATTTCAATTTTCAATGCGCTCCAAACTAAAGACTAATTTTTTCACCAATATCCGACTTACCCTGGACTCAATTAAATAAAATCATATTCGTCCACTATCGTCATAAAATCATATTCAGTTTTAATCTTCAAACGGCATAGTTACATTAACTTACAATATGTTATTTGAGTGCATAGGAGCAAGATTTAAAAAATATACCGATTAATGAATTTTAAAACGAAACAGCAATTCGAAATACAGTACGGTAACTATTTAACTATTACAAAAGCAAGTCTTGCACTGCACCAAATTAGTACAGCACTTCTATATAAATTTAAAGTTTGACTAAAAATACAATTATCAATATTAAAATAGACTGATGAATTCTTCTGTGTTTTTATAATTTTGTGCAATTTGGAACTTGTTTTAAAAGATATTTTAAGGCTGTGATCTACCGCTTATATCTTTCTAGAATATTCGAACATCCGTACAGAAGAATTAAACATTTACTTGATCACTAATCGAAACAACAATTTTTAAAGTTTAAAAAGGGCTAGTTTGCTGGTGCAGAGAGCTTGTAAAGGGCACAGTAAACGAAAAATAGAGATTCTTTTGCGACTGAACTGAATTGATATTAGAGGCATTAATAATATATAATGATAGCTTATTTATGATTATTCAATGCTTAACTTTCAAAAACGTTGTACAACTAACTTTCCAGTGTACACAAAAATTATTCATTCTTTTTCGTCAAACAAATTGCATCAATATAAATTAATTTAGCCCATTCTTTTTCGTTTATGTTGAAACTACTGGGATTTTTCCTTTTTAATATAAGATTGAATATAAAAGTTTGAAAACAGTACAATAAGCGAGAGCATGTAACCGATAAGTATTCGGTTCAACCAATCTGGAAAGTCGCAGTCGATGAAGAAGTTGTAAGAGCCGTGAATCAGAAGCAACACGAACTGAATCTGTCAAAAATTGATAGCATCAGAGTACCATTTGATATTAAATCTAAAACTAGATTAAAAAAAAAGCATAAAATTAAATCATAACCAAATACTGTTAGGAGCTAAACAAGCCTTTTAATTTCAATTGAAGAACCATATCATTTACTTATTTCAATGTTGAACCAAAGTAAACATTAAAAAAGTATTGATAAAATGACTAGATCCTCTTTGTTTGACCAATAACGATGATGCAGGAAAATTAAACATAACTTTTTGCCTGGCATAGAACCTGAATGAAGGACAAAACGCCTGCTAATCTAGCAGTTCTACGACTGCGACACGAGAGGACTTTTCAGGTAGAACAAAAAAACCATTGGAATATGATTGTGCAAATTAATATTTGATCATTTAGTAAAAGTCAACAGATCAATCAAGTCTGCATATATTTTTATTACACAGAGCATATTTGGAGAGTCTTAGCAAAGGCAAATTTTTTACAATCATGTGGTACTCAACAACAGAAAGATACAGGGTATCCATAAATTATCGTTACAATTTTCAAAATTTGTCTTGCGGAGTGCTCACTTTCTTGAACTCTACTTTCGCTACTAAATTCAAAAATATTCTGCTTAATCTCTAAGTAAATTATAATTTTAAACCTAATTATTTCCACAAGTACGTGTTAAGAAAGAAAAAACTTGGAAGCATTTTCCTTCACTATAAAACAAATCAAACGAAAATATCTCAAAAAATAAAATTTTGCAAATTTTGAAAATTTTAACGATAAATTTATGGACACCCTGTACTTTCAAACTGAATGTGTTTCCAAAATTTAAACCTGAAACATTTGAAAATAAGATGTTAGCTCTTTTAACTATTTCGATGCAATAAGCTTACCAACTGCAATTTTGTCAAGTACTTCTTCCACCACAAATATTTTTGCATATGCGGTCCCAAACAACTCAAGGCATAATAGCTGTACATGATGACATGAACAAACGAGTTGAGTAAGGCAATCAAGAAAGCTGCAAAAAAAAAGGAGATAACTCAAAAAAGTATAAATTAATATTGTTTTATGCTGTTGCACAGATTAAAACTCAACCAAATATATTTGTTAAAAATTAAACAAGCTAAGTTGATTCGGTACTGACTACTGACTAACCAATAAATAATGGACAAAAATATGATAGACTGGTTGCTATTCATCATTCAAGCTCAAAAAAAGAAAAAAAAGTAGTTTTATTATAACCATGATAAATAAAACAAGAGTACAATTATACAAAATTAATACACAAGCCAAAATATAATAGCAAACAACAAACATAGCTAAGCTTAAAATCCTTAGCTTCATACTTTGTCCACCAGGAGCATATTTGATTTGTAGCCACCAATTAATAAGCATTGTACTGTGATGATATACATGCAGAAAGGAAATTTGATTGAATTTTTTACGTAACATAAAAAACACTGTGTCTAGTAGTTCAATATATTTGGATATAAAAAACCACCAAGAAACATTTGCCATCTAAAAATACATGGTATTTATGATAAAATTAAACAATCAATTACAATAATATTCTTTATGCTACCAAACAAAAAAAGTTTTCTTATATCATATAACACCGATATTAATTTATTAACTCAGACATTAATTTGTTAAGCTTTACATTTTTTTATTATATAACTCAGACATTAAGTTAGTAAGCTTAACATTTTTGATCATACATAAACATACTTAAAAATTTGAGGTCAGGTTTTTTAGTACTCAGTAACAGGGGCGCAACCAACCTCGAAAAAAGGGGTTGACACAACTCCAACATATTTTTAAACGTGGACGGACAAGCCCCCTTTTTTCGAGTTTTTTCCTAACAACTGCTTAATTTAAACAAACTCCGCCGTGCGAGTGATCCTTTGCACCGTCATGGAGTTCCGTGGCTTCTTTCGATGTTGCACAATCGGATCGTGTGTCTCGTTGGCGGCAATTTTTTCTGCAGGTTTTTGAGGCCTTTTCCACTACGAGCGTGGAATGTAGTATTTCTTGTTTTTGCTGTATTGATTTTTTTATTTCTTTTCGCGCTTAAGCGCTAAGCGAAGGAAAAAAATCAATAAAAAACAAAAAATACTCCATTCCACGCTCGTAGTGATAACGAGCCTTTAAGCTCAATATCTAAAAGCCAAGTAGTAGTACCAATCATTCTGTTTTTGTTATGGTAATGTTTTAAAAAAACAGAATGATTGGTAACAATAATAGTGTTTCAGTAATAACATTCAACTCATTCAAAGTTCCTATAAAATATTTTATAGGAACTTTGAACTCATTATCACAATAAAAAACTGGAATAAATTTTTTTTTTCTACCATAATTGACAAAATCGTAAAATTTCCGTTTTATATACGAGGCCATCAGAATTTGCATGTATGTACTAGTCAAATTATTACGGCATAGGAATCGTTACAACAAAAAAACTACAATGCTACAAGTTTCAGTTCAAGACTATTTTAAGGTTTTAAGATAAGCTGTTACATCACAATTAATATTTTGCGATCGTAAATTTCGGCTTGTATTTGTATTTTCTCGATTGTAAGCCGCCTCGATTGTAAACCGCATGTAATAAGCGCTAAAATGTAATGTAAGCCGAATATCAAAAACACTAAAATGTAAATTAAATTGCAAGAACATCACAAACATAAGCAGCATGAGATACTGTATTTCATAAATTTATTTAAATTGCAGAAACACGTTCATTATCGCTACTATCAAAGTCCTTAACCCTTAAACGTCAAATGTTAACTTGAAGCAACAAACTGAACTTTGAATTTGTTCTCACGTTTTCTTCTAAATTTGTACGAACGAGCGGTGTTAACCCAAAATAACATCTGTACTTGTTATATTTCTTGAAACTGTTTTAATATATTTTTAATTTTTGATCACGTTTTATCAAGTTTTTTGTTCGGTAGTCGTAGGTATGCGGTTTTAGACTAGAATTTGATTTTCACAAGCAAAATTTGAAAGCTCGCTGGAAAGTACAACTCCAATTTTTTTTTCATATATAGAAAGATTAATTGCTTTTTCAAATTTCACACTAGTTGAACGTTTTTAGGTGAAATAAACGATCACTTTGGAACAAAAATTTGTGTTTTTGTGACAAATGTTGCTTTGAATTAACAAACCAGGGACCTATTTTAAGGGGGGATGGGGGGGACATGTCTCCCCCAATATCTGGGAAAGGGGGATAAAATACCTTTTGTCTCCCCCAAATTTATGGCAAATTCAAGGACATTGTCCTTGAGTTTGTGCAAGATGAATATTTACTTTATGTTAATTTGTGTGTGTTTTAGTTAAATTTACTTAACTTGTGCTATGGATATAAGACATTGGTTTAAAAGTTCTCAAAAACAATCTAATAAAATTAATGACTTCTTACCTTCTATTTAAATACAGCAGTTAATCCTAAAAATCAAAACAGTGCTGCTTTCATTGGCTCTTCTAAGCTAATAACTTCCACCAAAGCCATACCAGCCTGATGCAACTCTCATCTCGTTTCAAACTGCGAAAGAAAGAAACCTTCAATTTGAGCAAAAGTGGTTTGAAAAATACACCTGGTTACATTTTGATAAAGCCTCTGGCAGAGTTTTGTGTCACATTTGTGCAACTGCCCAAACAAGACAATTTGCTTGATTTGGAAAAAAGAGCTAATGATAGTTTTCTTTCAAAAGGCTTCAAAAATTCAAAGAAAGGGGTAGAAAAATTTGATGCTTACAAAAGACATAACACTCACAGACTTGCATTATCAAATAACTTAATAAAGAAAAAAGAAGACAGTGTTTTGATTAGTAACACTCCCTAGTTTTGGTTCAAATAAACTGTAATTTTCTTCTAGAACAAAAACAAGAAGAACCGCCTTGATAAAGATCATTTCTTCCTTAAAGTATCTAGCTGGACAAGGACTGGCAATCCAAGGAAGAAACTCTGATGATGGAAACTTTAATGAGCTTCTTAATTTTCGGGCAGAAGACATTGCTGGTCTTCATTCATGGCTTGCAAGAAAGCACAGTTACACATCCCATCCCATTCAAAATAATATTCTTTGCATGGTTTTGAGAAAAATTATAAAAAAAGTCAATGATTAGAGAAAAATTATAAAGAAAGTCAATGATTACTTTGGCATTTTAATAGACGATACACCAGACATCCAAGGAAAAGAGCAGCAATGCATCTGTGTTTGATATGTGACTGATACATTCCAGATTAAAGAAGAATTTTCTGTATAACATAGAGTCTACATCTGGCTTTTCAATTAGTGCCATGATTCTTGATGTATTATTCCGGCTCCAATTACCAATACAGAACTTAAGATCCCACACATATGATGGAGCAGCAAACACGGCAGAAAAGTTTGATGGTTGCCAAGCAGAAATAAAAAAAACATCAGCCATTAGCTCGTTTTGTAAACTGTGGTGCTCATGTCACACAGCTAGTAGTGTGCAAAGCATTTCAAAAAGCTATAATTGTACCTCGTAAGAGATGCATTAGACCATATACATGAACTTAATAAACTGTATACACAATCTGGAAAGTTTAAAAATATGTACCTGGCACAACATGGTGATGATGTGGAAACTCCACAGCCTGGTTCATTGAAACCAATTTGTCCCACTAGGTGGTTGACAAGATTATTTGCAGTGAAATCTGTTTTACAAAACTATTCATACGTACTTGATGTCCTAAAGCAAGCAGCAGCTAACTTTAGAACAAATACAGCAGCTAGAGCCAATGGCATTTATATTTGTAAATGTGTCCTGGGTCTACATGCTGCTTCACCTATCCTTGAGATTTTAGAATCACTGAACAGATCATTGCAAAGCTCATCTGTACATGTTGATGGAATGATGAACAGTGTTTGACTTGTCAAAAGTGAAATTATTAATTTTTGTACAACAAAGAAATTTGCTGACATTTTCAAGGAAGCACAGAAAATGACTGAGAACCTTGGATTGGAGTAGCATATATCTACTTTCCGAGGAAAAGAAAGGCTCCAAGATGATATCAAGGTAGTGAACTTGCACAACAGTCGTAAAGACTACTACATGGTCCAATTTTATTCAGCAATTGATGTTGCTTTGGCCTGTCTGAATGACTACTTTGACTCTTCAGATTTGAATGAATACAACAAGCTATGCAAAATGCTGATTAGTGGTATTCTTGATAGAGATGCTGTCAAAGACTATCCGGAGCTATGTGACTCTGCATTTGACATAGAACTACAAATGTATGTACGTCATTATAAGAGACCTTGCTTAGCTCAACACTTAAAGGTATTGGGGAAAGGGAACCAAATGTAAAGTGCATGTTTCTGCAGTTGAAAAACTGCTGAGGCTACTTTTGATATCACCTGCAATTTCTTGCGATGCAGAGTGATCGTATAGTAGTCTTTGCAGGTTGAAAACATGGCTACGTTCTACAATGACTCAAGTACGTTTGAATCATGTTGTAGTTTGTCATGTACATTAGGATATATTAAGTGAATTATTTTGCCAAAAGATAGCTAAAGAATTTGTGATGTCCAATGATGTAAGGTGTCGAGTGTTTGGCAGAATTGAAACAGAAGAAACAATTTCATGACTATTTAAATAAAAAAAACGAATTATTTTGTTTTATGCATCCAAAATATTAATGGAAATCGGAATTGTAGATGCTATTATGTAACTGCCAATAAGTTGATTTGAGAATAGTTTTGTCATAATTTAACTTTTAATTCATTTTGATTAAGAAATTTCACGTTATTAATAAATTCTTTGCTTTATGCTTTTATTAAAAAGGAAATAATAAGTTTTGTCAATGTCAAGTAGTCTACTAGTAATCAAATATTAAACGTGTCATAGTCATACAAAATTGTCCCCCCAAAATTTTCTAGCAAACTAGGTCCTTGTAACAAACCTAAAAAAATTGTTATGAATATTAATATTCTATTTTTCTTACATTTTGTACTTCATAGTGTGATTACAGTCTCGCGTAAATAAGCAAAAAATTTTTTTTATCAAAAGAAAAGATTTGGTCCTTTAAGGATTAATAATATCATTCAAATTGCCGGTAACTTCCTCATCATCAGTCTCATATTGTTTATTGCGTAGACAAAAGTTTTAGTTACATCATTTGCAGTGATTTCACATATGTCAAAAAAGTTGATTATAATTTTCCTCGAAACTTATTCCATGCTTCAACAACATACGTACGTGCTATAAAATTTGTTTGGTTGAAAAATCTAAACCTCCTTCGTTTGTAAGCCGCCACCGAAAATATAACGCAAAAATGTTGATTAAAAAAATTCTAAGCCGCTGCTTACAATTGAGAAAATACGGTAATCATTTTCCTACTTCATCAAAAAATGCGATTGAGCTAAGACGAAAATAAAATATTGTATATAACAGGGGTGGCTAAACCTTTACCATGTTTGAGCCGCATATCATAAATCGAAACTTTTAAAAAGCCGCAACACAAAAATCTAAAAACATGAAATTATTTACTGATTTACTAATAAAAAAAAAGTCCTCACTTGAAATCATTCTTAGATTTCCCACTTTTCGTTCTAACTGTTCTCTAAAAAAAAAGAAAGGTCTTCACCTCGAATCGATCTTGAATTTCCCTATTCTCGTCCCAAAATCATGGTGTTCTCTACAAAAAAAAGTCATCGCATGAAATCATTCTCAGATTTCCCATAAATTTTTTAATTTTTCAAAAGTTTCAAAGAGCCGCCAGCAATGGTCCGAAGAGCCGCATGCGGCTCGCGAGCTGCCGTTTGGCCACCCTGGTATATAAACTTTCGAAAGCAAACTTTGTGACAAAAGATGTTCATAATGTTATAATAAAAGCTATGATAAACTAAATATTTTGTAGATAAAAAAACTATAAGAATAAAATGATTGCTGCCGAGCCTCAACAATAGATATCGGGTGCCACAACCGGCGCGCAAGCAGCAAATTTGATTAAAGTTCAAGGTTTCGAGTTTTTTCGAAATGCGGTAAAATGTAAAAAACGCTTTTCGCGATCGTTTTAGCAAAACTCATCCGCTGTGTTTGATAGATGCGACGGACATAGAGTAAACGACGTTAGTGTATAGTTAAAGCATCGCGCGAAATTTTTGTTAAACGTAGTAGTTAATGCAAACGGTAAACGCAATTACACATCAAACTTTCGTACAAACCATTTAAATATTCTTTCGGACATCTTACCAAATTGCTTAAAATTTCTTGGACATTTTGCTAAAAATTTGGAGGATGTCCGAAAAAGAAAAGTATCTATAAAAACACTGAAGGAGCATAGCGAAACCTCTATCCTTCGTGGAAAAAAAAACAGAAAACAGTTATTATAGTAAAGTTGGCAGGAAACGTCACCTTATACTTATCAGCCCGAAAGTTTTATCTTGTTGCGTATCAACGTTCAAAGGGGACTGACATCAGGGGAAAAGGGGGCTGACAAAAATGTTTAAAAGGGGACTGACATGATTTCCAAATCAGTCACCTGGTTGCGCCTCTGCTCAGTAATACATCTTATTTAATAAAATTAGAAGTACTGCAGATACTACTGTATTTAATAGACATCAATAAAATGCAATATTATAAAAAAAAAATTAAACATACCCGCATTGCTAGAGGTGACGTAGAATAATCTACAGGTTGGCAATAAAGGTTATACCCAGCAAGATAGCTTGACATAAAATACTTCAAAAAAATAAAAAGAATTATAATAAAATTATAACCGACATCAAAAATAATTTTGCAAAAACTAAAACTTTAATGAAAATAAATATGTATTTGTCAATAAATACAAATTTCTTAAATTTAAATAAACCAATTTTATAAGAAAAAAAGCACAGTACAATTCTATAAAAAAAAATAGCTATTTACCAGTCTCCAACCAAAAATAATAGGAATCTTCATACCTCATAACACATATAAGCTGAGAGTATAACCAATGCAACATTATATACAAAAAGAACACTTTTTAATTCAAATGGTTGTACATTTTTCATAATTTTTCTTGCATTAACACTCAAAATTATATATCCAACAAAAATACAAAATGGTGGCCATGGATTATGTACGAAAAACCAATTCTTTGTTCTTGGATCTAAAAATGATTGTTTAACACTAATTGTGGCAAAATATATGTATTAAGTAACACCGTGCTTTATCATTAAAATATACAGTAGAAGCTTTTTTATTATACTTGAAATTTGTTAAAAGTAAAAACTGGACTATTATTTCATAAAGCAGCTTTGGCGCTCTTTAGAATCTTCCTACATGTTTCTATTTTTTTAGTTTATTTGTTTTCTCGTTTCTAATTTTCTTTCACATCGCACTCTCGTTTCTAATCGCGAGCCGACTCGCATTCCTCGCTTTTAATTTAATACTTAAACAACCCTAACCCCTAATCTAACCCTAACCCTCTAACCTTAACTTCTAACTTTAATCTAACGCTTATCCTAACTCATAGGGGTACTAGCCGAAAAAAATTTGGGGGGCGATGAAGTTTTGCCCAAATTTTGAGACGTTTGCCCGAATCATGATTTTTCAGTACTTTACTCGTACAGATATATGAGAAAAAAATTTAAGGTGAAGACCAAGAAAAAAAACATGAATAACAACGAAAAAAAACAATAAAACATGAACAAAAAAAGGTCTACAACTTAGATCTTGCCCACGCGACTCCTTGTTTTTGCCCTAAAACGACTGATTCTGCCCGAATTTTTTCTATCGCTGCCCAAAAATACTGATTTTTCCCAAATATTTCCTTCTCACTGCCCGAAAACTTCTTGGTTAGAAAAGACTAAAACCTGACGAAGGGAGCAGTAGTTCCCGAAAGCTTGTGAGATTAATAAAAACTCAGTCAACTTCAGTGCCAATTTTTTATTTTTTTCCAAAGTCACTGTCAGCGATTTTTTTCGGTGAAACTAACCCGGAATCCCCTACAACATCAGGGTAGAATAAAAAAGAAACCCAGAGGAAAAGATCTCTTCAAGAAGCGATAGAAACCACAGAGGAATCAGGGTTAGTTTCTCGATGCAAGACGCGACAAGAAAGAGAAACGTCCCGTCGCTATTAAATACGAGAAAAAATTGGAAACAAGAGAGAAGTAAAAACGAGAGAAATAGAAACATGGGGGAAGATACGAAAAGCGCCGCAGCTTAACTACATGCATAAAGTTAAATCTTTAGAACATAAAGATATAAAACTATTAATATAAAAAATTGGTTTTGAAAATTTTTTTTTAATTACTGAACGTAAACTAATAATTTAAAAAGAAAGCACATTTTATCTTTATAGTAAAGTTATATATGCTATAAGTAAGAAAATTAATGTTTATACGATAATGATCTTATTGAGATAAAAACAAAAAACCAACAAACCAGCTCTTTCTTCAACAGCTAAATGATACAATTCTTGAATAGAATAATTCATATTTAATGCAAATAATAACTTTTCTCTTTGAAACTTAAGTAATTTCAAGTAAATATCTTTTTAAAAAATATAATAAAATTTAATAGCCAGTAATCATATAATTGGCACAACGAACAAGTAGTTTATCCTATCGTCTATTTTTATGTACATATTAAATCAATATAATTTCGTCTTCGATAAGTAGGCTCCGAATTTACTATTTATATCATCAAATCAATTACAGTATTTGGTATTTATTGTCTCGCCTTACTATTTGTAGATTAATGCAAACTGTTTACAAATACAAATGTACGATGAAATGACAACAAGACTGTTGCACAGAAACTATATGCTTTCATCTGTAGATTAAAATTTGATGAAGCATCGAAGACGAATTGTTTGAACTATATGAGTACAGTAAATTATCTTAAATGAAGCTTCTACCGAAGAAACTTTCTCTCACGTTTAGCAGCAATGCAGGTATTAGCCATTAGGTTTTAGCTCAGCCCCGGCCTACTAAAGAATATGGCCGGATATGTTACATTGGAGCAAAAAAGTTACCAGGCCGATGCGCCTAAATATTTTTCGAAGATTGATGATGCATTTACTTATTAAATATTTGTTTCGATCATCTTTTTACAATACTACACAGTATAAACAGCGAGTGAAGTTGTTATTTGAAGAATTTTTTTGCTTTAACTCTCAGTTTGAGTCTGTTTGAATAAAAACAATTTAAGCAGGTAAGAAAAAAACACTTAGCATTACAAGAAATATAAACGTGAAAGAAAATTTAATACCTTTAACATAAAACAATATCAACAAATGCAATCAAATAAATACCGGTACGGAAATATGTAATAATAAAATAACGAAAGAATAGCGTGCGATTAGGTTCTTTTCGCTAGTTGTTTTTATAACAAAACTTTTATATATTTTTATACTTTTTTCAACTCTGGGAAACCCACTTTCTTCATCATATACAATCTTGTAAAAAATTATGTAATCATTTGTCTTGTGGCAGTTGTATCCGGACGGTGCATGACTGGCATTTAAATCATCAAAAGTAGTGATTTTGTCTCGTTTTGCAAACTCTTCAATTTTGCCAATTTTTAGCATCCCTACTTTCGATAGTTTTCGTGAAGTTCAATTCATATTCCAACAAATTATTCAACCATATCTCCACAAAATATATGAATGGGCTATCACTAATAACCTTTATATAAACACAGAGAAAACTATCACCACACTTTATACACCAGACCCAGCTGAATATAGCACAACTCTATCACTTAAATTAAACAACCAAACATTACCAACAACAAAACACCCCAAAATTCTTGGAATCACTCTAGACCCAAAACTAACATTTTCACAACATATAAATGTCACCATCATTAAAGCTAAACAAACGCTTAACATTCTAAAAGCACTCACTTCTACCAAATGGGGTAAACAAAAGGAATTAATTGTCTCCATATTCAAAACTTTCACTCAAACCATTTTGGAATACGCAAACACCATATGGAGTCCTATCATATCAAACACCAACATCAAGAATCTGCAAACCATTCAAAACACAGCTTTGCGAATCGCTACTGGCTATACACGAGATACAAACACTCAAGACCTGGTCGAGTGGTTAAAACGCCGTGCTTATAATCAACATGGTCTCAGTTCAAAATCCACTCGCGCCATTCTGTTATGTCCTTGGGAAAGACACCATACGGCACCTTCCCCTGCTTGGTGGTCGTGGCAAGCAGTTCTAAATTACAGTCATATCTCTAATAAATTACAAGCGGACACCTTGGTATCTCCGGAAGCAGGTCGGGGTAATTGCTTACCTTAAGTATTAGCGCCTCCGTCACTTTCCTGCGAGTCAGGAGTATAAATATAGAGATAAAATAAATAAAGAAGGGATGGCTACTCCAAGATATCCTTGGAGAAGGAGCAACAACAACAACAACAACATGAAATCATTTTTAAAATGTTTAATGCATATTACAGAGCTTTTTGAAGACGTCCAATTACGTCGATTTACAAATAAAATCCATTTTTTCATTAACTGTGGTCGTTTAATTGGAAATTCAAAACTTGATACTTTTTCTTGATTTGTTTTATATTCCGAAATACAGCCATATACTACACATTTATTTACCATAGCAATTTTATACTATGTACTATTAGCAGGGGCAATTCTAAGGAGGGGCCAGAGAGGCCATGAACCCCTCAGATATTTGCTTGGCCCCCCCAGTTTAAACGAGCTTGTTTAACCTATGACAGGGGTGGCCAAACGGCGGCTTTTTGAACCTTTTGAAAAATTAAAAAATTATATGGGAAATCTGAGAATGATTTGATGCGACGACCTTTTTTTTTGTAGAGAACATCATGATTTTGGGACGAGAATAGGG